>CM033729.1:21796475-22411463 GCA_019671005.1 Hibiscus mutabilis
GATTCTCATATTGTAATACTTGGGCATTCAATGGCCTAACCACGTGCATAAAAGCATTTCATAAATTATAGCCCAAAGTACAATTTCATGTGAACCTATGGTATACGAGTCATCATTACGACACCGTAGTGTCTGCAACGCCGTAACGTCTGATGGTGAGTACGTACTCGAGGATGCCCTTTGCTCCTCATTATCGCACTTTTCTGTGCTAGCCGACAACATAGTGTCTAAACAACAATGTAGTGTCTGCAACGCTGTAGCGTCTAATGTCAACACCGAAGTGTCTAAACAACACTATAGTGTCTGCAACGCCGTAGCGTCTAATGTCAACACTGAAGTGTCTGGAACGCACCGTAGTGCTGGAATGCAGCTGCTATGACTTTATGGATATCCAATTATACCAAAGACTCTCACACTAGTACTTGGGCATAACAATATAATGTTTTCACATTCAATATCCAATTCATCAATACTATCATCCATAATTCGATAATGGGCAGTTCATACCCAAAATCTAAAATTCGATTTATCTTAGATAAATCATTATGCCATATCAGTGTATCACATATGCCATTTAATATCTCATTTCATTTATATAACTTTGATCAACATACATTTTCATTAATATCAAGGTTGATTTTTCGCAAGTCTCCCTCATATCACATATATAAAATAAATAAAAATGCACTCACTTATATTGCATATATATATATAAGTAAAAATGCGCTCACCTAGGCCATGCATGATATTAGCCTCACTAAGCTATTTCGATACTTTTTTGTAACCCACTGAACCCACCTACGCGATATGCCTAGTCTAGGAGGTCACATTCGGGTCACCGGAGCGACCAACAATAAAAACAGAAGAAAACTCTCAAAAATACAATAAAAAGTGTAAAATAAAATTTCTGTTAAAACCATATTAAAATTTTGTTTACACAAAATTAAAATCCAGAAAACATATTATAGACACAATCATAAAATAAAACGTGACATACATTCCCACTAATACACAGGTACCGTACTCCACATACAATGCCAAGGAAAACTCCCAAATGGATGTTGGTCACAGAACAATGATCTGATTCCTTTACCCTGCAGTGGTGAAACAAAGTGAGTTGGAATAGCTCAATAATACAGAACTACCAAAAGATGCTATAAGCACATGCGGGTAATTGGCAGGCATAACACTGTCATGATGTTCAAGGAAACAACAAACTCCAATCACGATTCAATATTTCAAAGAAGTGGTAACTATTTTAAGATAACAAAATTGTCCTTATTCAATCACTAAGTATTAGGCGAGGAGCCTATCAGACAGAGAATTAAAAGAGTGTTGGATTAAGGAAATTAAACCAAGGAGTTTAGTGTGTTCCAACATTGTAAAATTAATACATGAAAACTAACAATGCAGTAAACATTTTATTTTGAGACATATGATTCAAGTAATGATCGGTTCATTTTAATTCTCTATCTACCCTCCAACTAAACTCCAAAGATACTGAACTCTAGAGCATTATCATATACAGCATTAACCCGAGCCCCTGGGTAAGGGTACATCCTAAGGAGATAACTTAGGTCACGAGTGGAATTACCCCACCCAAAGCATGGGAACCTAATACGGGTGTAATAACTCTAGCCAAAGTAGAGGATCCGAATATGGGCGTTAACCCGGCCATTAGGCGAGGGTACCAACCTAAGGGAATACCTCGTGTCATGGGCGCACTACCCGGTCGAAGCATGGGAACCTAATACGGGCGGAATCACTCTAGCCGAAGCGGATGATCCGAATAGGGTGTTAACCCCGCCCATTAGGCGGTACCATCCTAAGGGATTACCTTAGGTCAAGGGCAGAATTTCCCCAACCGAAGCATGAGAACCTAATACGGGCGGAATCACTCTGGCCGGCAGAGGATCTGAATGCGGTGTTAAACCTGCCATTAGGCGAGGATACCATCCTAAGGGAATACCTCAAGTCACGGGTGGAGTTACCCCGTAAAATCAATCTTGAATCGAATCTATTATATCAATATTTAGCAACAGAATCGGGATACAAGCCAAAGTGTTATCGGTAGAATCGTAGTATCAAGACCCATGATTCAAGTATACTCATATCAGACATCAAGAATCTAAATTCATGCTTTTACTTTAGATAACAGGTTCACTTGGGATCAGCATAGATAGACTAATTTCCAATCAGGAAGATTAATCATGTAATTATAGAACACACTAATTGGTCCAATTTATTACTCAGGAATCCTTGATAATTATAGAAAGAAGACACTAAATTATAGTCCATTCTAGACTGACTTTAGAATCATATTCAAAGGTATTCGTTAATTTGTAACTTCATCTAGGTATTCAAGAATTTTACTAATAAAAAATATCATTAAGTATTACTGGTATATCATGATTATGCAGGAATTTTGATATATCAGGACAATTTTATGAGTTCGGGTAGATCAAGATTAATCAAGATTCTGAGTATATCCAGAGAGTTCCAGCAATTTTTAGCTCAAAAGGTAATTTGGTCATTTTAACACTCAGGGGAAATTTGGTCATTTTAACCCCAATAGGGCAGGTTTGTGAATTTTTGAGCTGGAGATTGCTGACGACTTGCCAAGCTTTCCAAATTTATCCATTAAACATGTATCATCAATATGTTGCTTTCGATGCATTAGAAATTAGTACACCTCACCTTCACAATTATCTTGGAACGAGCCTCAAATGGTTGAGCATATAATTGTGTAGTATTCTTCCATTATTGTAATAGTATTAAGAGTGACCGATTTACATAAATCGTGCTTCAAACTACAGGGCATTACAGTCATTTGAATCCAAGACTTCTAACGGCTTATCCATCCTCCAAGTCCACTAAAACTGAACAGTTTCCACTATCATGGTACTTACCAAGTATTCGGACATGTACATAACACACAGACTTATTCCTTAGCACCGAGAGTACCTTTTTGAACAACAAGTTATTCTTATAATTAACAATGTACTTTCTCCAATAAAACAAACACACCTTCATATCATATTCTTCCAATATTACCTTAACGTTAGAAATGACCAACAACCACAAGTCGTGTAATACAACTTTTAGAGCATCATACTCGTTTAGCTTGATTGATAATTCTTATTCCAAGTCTTAGAGGTGTTTTCGCTCATTTTAGAATTCGAAGGTTTATCCGTCATTTCAGTTAATTTGAAAATTTTAGTGCCTGAAGTTATTTCGGTCATTCCAATCAATTCATTCTCCACTGTCATTTACGTCAGTCCAAGAATACGTAGAACTTCCAGTAAATTTATCTTCAAGTGTTTGTCCAGAGTTAGGGTAATCTAAGTATTTTGTTGTTATACATATTTGCATCTTGATACTGATGTCTTTGCCAAAAGAATAGGGATTTCAGTTAAAGTAATCATTTTACCAGATCGAGTGTAAAATTCTAGGTCATTTACTTTGTTAGTGGTATTTAAGAGATTCATGCAGCTCAAGGCCATTATCATTATTTCCTAACAAAATAATTCAAATATCAAATCCTTTAACTCTATTAATCGGATCGAGAGATTATTAGTCTTACTAATCATTTACTGAACTCAGGGTCCTTTCGGTCTATTAAACTTCTCTTTCAAATATTTTGATCTTATCTATATTACTATTCTTTTATTTCTTAATCAAATTAACTCAAGCAGCGTTGGAAATACACTTAATCATAATCATGCATACCTTAATTAATTTTCAACATGTTTCATAAAGCATGCAAAAGGTAGTAATGTATTACCTTGATTCGGTGTTACATCTGTCGATCCAAGGTACTCTCTTCAATAAATCTCGAATCTCAAATTCGACATCCTCTCTAAGGTTAGATACAAAGAGTAACAAATTCCTTCAATTACACAAAGTCCTTAATTAGTCTATGACTTGAATACAATACACTTAAACTGAATAATTACATGTAAGCTTACTCGGATTCAAGGTTAAATTCGGAGCTTTAGAGTTTGAATTTCACAAAATAGGCTTCATAAACGGACTTAGGACATTAAAAAACATAAAATAAGAGTTTATTGAAAATTCTGACTTTTTGGGTCAAAGTCAACGCTGACGTCAGCAATCAAAGTCAATACTAATGTCATCAGTCAACGGTCAATGCTCAAAGCTGATGTCAGCAGTTAACGCTGATGTCATCAGTCAACTAGGCTAACTCAGACGAGTTGACTCACTAAGTTAACTCAGTCGGGTTGACTCACTGGACTAACTCGGGCGAGTTGACTCGACCGGATTGGTCGGGTTAGGCGGGTCAGGTTGAACAGGTCGGATTGGATGGGTTAGGTAAGTTCGGACGATTTGGGTAAGACAGTTTGGGTTAGAACTAGTTCAAAGCAGAACCAGTTCAAGGCCGGTTCGTCCTGGCCACCATCCAAGGCGACCGAAAATTGCCTAAACGGCGCATGAAGGCCACACGCTACCCCAAATCTACCGGAAAAGGCCCAAAATACTAGTTTTCTAAATTTGAAACAAACCCACAACAATAATTAGCCAAAATTAGCACAAAACTTACTCAAAACTTAACAAAAATGATTCCGACCGGCAAATTATCGTAGCTCCGACAAAACCTCTCCCAATGTCAGAACGACGATCAGTTTGAGGGGTTTTGGCCGTCTTGAGCTGCTGATCACGGCTGTGACCTCGGTCTCACGCCCAGACGATGGTAGTAATTAAATTCGGTGGATAACTGAAAGGTTATCAACCCTAGATTTTGACGGACCTTCAACTCTAATTTTACGGCGAACGATGACACTAAACGGCGAGTGGCTGATGGGATTGATTTCGGACGACGACGGGGAAGGTTTCGTGACCGGCGTCGAGCATCACCAACGGGCGGTGGTGTAAAGCGAGCGGTGGCCGATTCAAAAAAGGTGAGAAGATTATTTGGGATATTTTTAGGGATTTTGGTTCAAAAAATAATGGGAAGCTGGAGGGTCAATTTGGTTTATTATTTTTTATTAACCCATACCAACTATAATTCAAATGAAAACTTAGGGAAACGCATCACTAAGAGCCACTTAGCTTATATGGCTGGGTGAAAGACTCAAAGGCCACAGGTCACGGGTTTGAATCCCATGACCTGCAATCCCCTTCAAAAACCTATTTCCCCTTTTTTTCACTTATTCCAGTTTTCATTCATCATTTCCATTTCATTTTTTTTACATATTTTAGGGTGTTACAACTTCCCCCTAAAAGAAATTTATTCCTCAAAATTTACAAGGGTCGAAGAAATGCCGAAACTATTCATTCACCTAAACAAGGTTTTGAACTAATATCACTTACCTTCAGCGCAATATTCAGGCAATTGTTTCCTTCGTGTATAACGGGGTCACCATAGAATTTACACTTTCGTCACGTTCACATACACCTTCATTTTAAATTCATATTACTTTTATCAAAATTTCTATCAAAATATTCTCGAACATCATCATTATCACTGAATAGCCTTACATGTAATCTTATATCTGTTACTTCACATAATCAAACATTCATTCTCAATCTGAATCAGATCTTTAATTTTACATGTATTAGCCATCTCAAGTTCTTTATCCAGATTCAAATTTATTACGTTAATCCGAATCATAGACGAATATTACTGACATTTTTTTGCCAGTACAAATCGAGCTATTATGGACATAATGGTTAGATGCACTTATTACAGGAAATGATTCAACATCGGAGTCCTGGCTCGGTGGAGTACGGTTATGATCTAAGGGCATGCACAAACCAGACACCCTATGATAGACGATCGACCGATCTACTCAGAAAGACGCAACTTAAGCTCTGATACCACTAAATGTTACCCCTTGAACCCACCTATGTGATATACCTAGTCTAAGAGGTCACATTCGGGTCACCGGAGCGACCTACAATAAAAACAGAAGAAAACTCTCAAAAATAAAATAAAAAGTGTAAAATAAAAATTCTGTTAAAACCATATTAAAATTTTGTTTACACAAAATTGAAATCCAGAAAACATATTACAGACCCAATCATAAAATAAAACGTGACATACATGCCCACTAATACACAGGTATCGTACTCCACATACAATGCCAAGGAAAACTCCCAAACTGATGTCGGTCACAAAACACTGATCTGATTCCTTTAACTTGCAGTGGTGAAACAAAGTGAGCTTAGAAAAGCTCACTAATACAGAACTACCAAGAGATGCTATAAGCACATGCGGGTAACTGAAAGGCATAACACTGTCATGATGTTCCAGGAAACAACAGACTCCAATCACGATTCAATATTTCAAAGAAGTGGTAACTATTTTAAAATAACAGAATTGTCCTTATTCAATCACTAAGTATTAGGCGTGGAGCCTATCGTACAAAGAATTAAAAGAGTGTTGGATTAAGGAAATTAAACCAAGGAGTTTAGTGTGTTCCAACATTGTAAAATTAATACATGAAAAGTAACAATGCAGTAAACATTTTATTTTGAGACATATGATTCAAGTAATAGTAAGGTTCATTTTAATTCTCTATCTACCCTCCAACTAAACTCCAGTATATAGATCTCTAGAGAATTATCATATGCATGCATTAACCCGAGCCCCTTGGGCAAGGGTATCATCCTAAGCAGATACCTTATGTCACGGGTGAAATTACCCCAATCGAAGCATGGGAATCGAATACGAGCGAAGTCACTCTAGCCGTAGCTGAGGATCCGAGTACGGGCGTTAACCCTGGCCATTAGGCGAGGGAACCATCCTAAGGGAATACCTTAGGTCACGGGCAGAATTACCCTAGCCGAAGCATGAGAACCTAATACGGGCAGAATCATTCTAGCCGGAGCAGAGGATCCGAATACGGGTGTTAACCCTGGCCATTAGGTGAGGGTACCATCTTAAGGGAATACCTTAGGTCATGGGCGAAATTACCCCAGCCGAAGTATGGGAACCTAATACGGGCAAAATTACTCTAGTCGAAGTAGAGGATCTGAATATGGGCGTTAACCCTGACCATTAGGCGAGGGTACCATCCTAAGGGAATACCTTAGGTCACGGGCGGAATTACCCCAGCTGAAGTATGGGAACCTAATACGGGCAGAATCACTCCAGTCGAAGCAGAGGATCCAAATATGGGCGTTAACCCTGGCCATTAGGCGAGGGTACCATCCTAAGAGAATACCTTAGGTCACGGGCGGAATTACCCCGGTAAAACAATCTTGAACAGAATGTATTATATCAATATTTAGCAACAGGATGTCAAGAATCAGGTATACTCATATCAGACATCAAGTATCAGAAGTCATGCTTTTACTTCAAATAAGAGGTTCACTTGGGATCAGCATAGATAGACTAATTTCCAATCAGGAATATTAATCATGTAATTATGGAACACACTAATTGGTCCAATTTATTACTCAGGAATCCTTGATAATTACAGAAAGGAGACACTGAATTATAGTCCATTCTATACTGACTTTAGAATCATGAATCATATTCAAAGGAATTCGTTAATTTGTAACTTCATCTAGGTATTCAGGAATTTTACTAATAAAAAATATCATTCAATATTACTGGCATATCATGATTATGCAGGAATTCTGATATACCAGGACAATTTTAAGAGTTCGGGCAGATCAAGATTAATCAAGATTTCGAGTATATCTTGAGAGTTCCAACAAATTTTTGCTTAAAGGGCAATTTGGTTACTTTAACACTCGGGGGAAATTTGGTCATTTTAACCCCAATAGGGCAGGTCCGTGATTTGTTGAGCTGGAGATTGCTGATGACTTGCCAAGTTTTCCAAATTTATCCATTAAACATGTCTCATCAATACGTTGCTTTCGATGCATTAGAAATAGGTACACCTCACCTTCACAATTATCTTGGAATGAGCCTCGAATGGTTGAGCATGTAATTATGCAGTATTCTTCCATTATTTTAAGAGTATTAAGAATGACTCATTTATATAAATCGTGCTTCAAACCGCAGGGCATTACAGTCATTTGCATCCAAGAATTTTAACGACTTATCCATCCTCCAAGTCCACTAAAACTGAACAGTTCTAACTATCATAGTACTTACCAAGTATTCGAACATGTACATAACACACGAACTCATTCCTTAGCTCTAAGAGTACCTTTTTGAACAACAAGTTATTCTTATAATTAACAGTGTACTTTCTCCAATAAAACAAACATACCTTCATATCATATTCTTCCAATATTACCTTAACGTTAGAAATGACCAACAACCACAAGTCGTGTAATACAACTTTTAGAGCATCATACTCGTTTAGCTTGATTGATAATTCTTATTCCAAGTCTTAGAGGTGTTTTCACTCATTTTAGAATTTGATGGTTTATCCGTCATTTCAGTTAATTTGAAAATTTTAGTGCCTGAAGTTATTTCGGTCATTTCAATCATTCCAATCAATTCATTCTCCACTGTCATTTACGTCAGTCCAGGAATACGTAAAACTTCCAGTAAATTTATTTTCAAGTGTTTGTCCACAGTTCGGGTAATCTAAGTATTTTGTTATTATACATATTTGCATCTTGATACCGAAGTCTTTGCCAAAAGAATAGGGATTTCAGTTAATATAATCATTTTATCAGATTGAGTGTAAAATTCTAGGTCATTTATTTTGTTAGGGGTATTTAAGACATTCATACAGCTCAAGGGCATTATCATCATTTCCTAACGAAATAATTCAAATATCAAATTCTTTAACTCTATTAATCGGATCGGGAGATTATCAGTCTTAGTAATCATTTACTAAACTCAGGGTCCTTTCGGTCTATTAAACTTCTCTTTTAAATATTTTAATCTTATCCATATTACTATTATTTTATTTCTTAATCGAATTAACTCAAGTAGCGTTGGAAATACAGTTAATCATAATCATGCATACCTTAATTAATTATCAACATGTTTCATAAAGCATACAAGAGGTAGTAATGTATTACCTTGATTCGGTGTTATATCTGTCGATCCAAGGTACTCTATTCGATAAATTTCAAATCTAAAATTCGACATCCTCTCTAAGTTCAGATACAAAGAGCCGTAAATTCCTTCAATTACACAAAGTCCTTAATTATTCCATGACTTGAATACAATACACTTAAACTGAATAATTACACATAGGCTCACTCAGGTTCAAGGTCAAATTCGGAGGCTTTCAAGTTTGAATTTTGCAAAACAGGCTTCATAAACGGACTCAGGTCATCATAAAATGTAAAATAAGAGTTTTAAAAAAATTTGACTTTTTGGGTCAAAGTCAACGCTAACATCAACAGTCAAAGTTAATGCTGATGTCATCGGTCAACGTTCAAAACTAACGTCAGTAGTCAATGATGACATCATCAGTCAACGGTCAATTGGGCTGACTCGGGCGCTTTGACTCACTGAGTAAACTCGGTCAGGTTGACTCACTAGACTGACTCGGGCGAGTTGACTCACTCAGTTGACTCGATCGGATAGGTAAGGTCAGACGAGTCGGGTAGGGTCGTACGGGTCAGGTTGGGTTAGACGGTTCAGGTTAGAATCGGTTCAAAATAGAACTGGTTCAAGGCCAATTTAGGCCCGATTCACCCTGGCCACCGTCCAAGGCGGTCGAAAATCGCCTAAAAGGCGTGTGGAGGCCACGTGCAGCCTCAAATCGACCGAAAAGGCCCAAAATGCCAAATTTCTAAATTTGAAACAAACCCACAACAATATTTAGCCGAAATTAGCACGAAACTTACTCAAAACTTACCAAAAATGATTCCGACCGTCAAAATTATTGTATCTCTGGCAAAACCTCTCCCGATGTTAGAACGACGATCGGTTTAAGGGGTTTTGGCCGCCTTGAGCTACTGATCATGGCTGTGACCTCGGTGTCACGATGGAACGATGGTAGCAATTGGATTCGGTGGATAACCGAAAGGTTATCAACCCTAGAATTTGACGGACCTTCAACTCCAATTTCTCTACGAAGGGCGACACTAAACGGCGAGTGGCCGGTGGGTTGAGGTCAGACGATGACGGGGAAGGTTTTGTGACCGGTGGTGAGCGTCATCGACGAGCAGTGGTCTAAAGCGAGCCGTGGCCTAATCGAAAAAGGTGAGAGAATTATTTGGGATATTTTTGGGGATTTTGGTTTAAAAAAATAAGGGGAAGCTGGAGGGTCAATCTGGTTTATAATTTTTGATTAACCCAAACCAACTATAATTCCTATGAAAACTTGGGGAAACACATCACTAAGAGCCACTTAGCTCAGATGGCTGGGTGAAGACTCAAAGGCCACAAGTCACGGGTTTGAATCCCATGACCTGCAATCCCCTTCAAAAACCTATTTCCCCTTCTTTTCACTTATTCAAGTTTTCATTCATCATTTTCATTTCATTTTTTACACATTTTAGGGTGTTACACTTTCTCCTTGCTTTCTTTTGATCTGGTACCCTTAGCCTCGTCAATAGCTTTACAGTACCAATTGAACATACATAACAATATTCATGTTAGATTTATAATCTAACATTGCTTAACTATACTATACTAGTATAATTATCCGAATATAAAATATTTCCAAAATTTTTCAGTTTTTCCTTTAATAATGCCGAATTGTTCATTATGGTCCCTAGTGACCATTTTGCACATTTTGCAATTTATTCAAGCTCGAATCACAATTATTCAATAATTCCATCATTTTCACTAACTTTTATTCAATACCCTTCATCCACTAACTTTTACCAAAGTGACATTTTAGTCACTAATTTTAAACATAAACTTGCAAACTCGTATCGAATAATTAATCCAACATTTCTATATTTTTTCTCACATTTTCCCTTACTTTTATACCAAAGCTGAATTGGTCCTTGAACTAATTAGGGTTGTCAAAATGGTCCCTTGTCATTTTCTTTCTTGTCAATTTAATCCCTTGGATTCTAATTTCATTTCTAACTTCATACAACGTATTCGGATCATAAAATCTCATAATCATAATAATTTCAAAATATTTTCCCATAATTTTTCTACAAGCCATAATGGGTATCTATATTTTCGAATGACTTTATTTTAGTCCAAATGCCATAATCAAGCTTCTAATTTCATAATCTCTTCAAATTCGTCACTAGGATAATTTTCACAATATTTCTCCAAATTTCTCCATGTATGTTGAAATGGTCACTTAAAGGAATAGTTGAGGATTTTTCATTCTAACATCAAAATCAAGCTTCTAATATCATCAATCTTTCATTTTCATCATCAATTTCAAAACCTAAATAAAATCCCAAATTCTAGGGTTAAGGTTTTTTATCCTTAAATATGAAATTAATCACAATCTAAGCTTGATTTCATCTCTACAACACTAGATATTGCATAGATAAAGCTTCAATCTAAACATGGAACATGAAACCCTATTTTCTCTCTCTTCAAGAACATAATCAAATCTTCATAACTCCTGATAAAATTACTATCAAATGAAAGAGAATTGAAAATATATCAACTTTCTACCAAAAACATACCTTAAATCTTGTTCGAGAGCCTTCAAAATGCCTAGGAAAATTTTGTATATTTTCTCTTCTCTCTATGGTATTTTTGAAATGGAGGGGTAGAAGATAAACGCTTTGTTCATCTTTTATTAATTTATGCCACATGTAATTGATAAATTGAATTTTTTATTCAATTTAGTCCTTATTCCAAAATTAACCTCCAACTGAATCATAATTTACAACTTGCCATTCTAGTTCAATTCCAACCAAATTCCATTCAACTCTAACCAAACTAGAGTAATGCTTCCACATGGGAAATTGCCATATTACCCATGGTACTTTCAAAATATTTCAAAATGGCCATTGTGACCAAATTACCATTTTGTAAAAATCCAACTATTCTAGTTAGATCACAATAAACCAATTAATAATTTATTCATAAAATAATATTTTAAGATTTTTTCGTGACTTATGGAAGAACCTTTGAAATTTTGATTCGATTTGATTTCCAGATATTCACTTACTACTTCTACTGTGATTTCCTCTTCACCGGCCACCAAATAAATTCTAAAAATTTCTTATTTCCATATATAAAAAATAAATAATATTATCAAATAAAATATTCCATATTTATGAAGTCAAACTTAAAATTTTGACTCGGTCCAAATACACCGATAATTACCCAAATCTTTATCAGATACAATTTCTCTTTATATTTCTTAATCAACTATCCATATGAATAATACTAACTCTGACTGATTCCTTTTTATCAGTCTAAAGTACTAACATGGGACCTTCCCAGTACCTCACCTATCCCATTCCCTGAGCACGCTTAACTTTGTAGTTCAATCGAAATTCGATATCTTATACTGCATTTTTATTCGAATCAAGTATCTTCTTATCCCCTAATTTTTCGATCAAAAATAGATTTCTATCCCATACCAGAAATCTAATTATACAAATCAACTTTTTGTAACCTGTACTACTTATCTGTCGAATAAAAACATTTAATGGTAAAAATATTCCATCAGATGCCTAATACTTTTCCTATCGGATTTCAGCCAAACTTCGCAAGTACCCTATTTTGCTTACTCTCTATCACACGGTACTCTAAATTCTCAGAAATTCCTTTCCTAGAATCCATAGTTAAAGAAATCCTAACTTTTATATTTTTTCATTTTAGTCTCTAAGTTAGCTTTTAAGCCCTTATCTTAGTACTAAATAACTCTTAAACAACTTAGCAAATTTCGTGGTATTGCAATTTTCCCCCTTAAGAAAATTCATCCTCGAATTTTCAAAATGTACATGGTTCAAAAAGTTGCAGGTACTGCTCTTTTGTTTTCTTCTCGATTTCTCAAGTAGCTACTTCTACTTTATAATTCTGCTAACTGACTTTTATCAATGAAATTTGTTTATTCCTTATAATTCCATATGCTACGATTTTTAGCAGTTCTTCTTCATACATCAAATATCGGGTTGAAATTCAACTTCCTTTGGGTTGATAACGTGAAAAGGTTATGATCAATACCATTGAAGCAAATTCACGTGAAATATATTGTGAGTCTTGCTCGCCTCCAAAAGTAAAGTTAATTAATAAGTCATTTGTCCATCTCTTTTAAGAGTTATACGTTCCAATTAATTTGAGACCAAGCTTTCCTTTTGACCAAAGCATAATACCTTTCTCCAAGGTGAAACTTCCATACCTACCTTGTTTCTGAATTTAAACTCAATATCCCTTTTCTTCTTATCCGCATGTGCCTATTGTCGATCTGCAACTGCTTTAGGATTATTTTAAAGAATCCTCACTTTGTCTTCTATTTCTCTAGTTAGATCAACTCCATCCACTTTTGGATTATTCTGAACATTTCAATCCTTTCCCACAATCTCGTGTTCTCAATAATATAGGCTCATAACTTATCTTCAAAGATCAAAATAGTCCAACTGACTGTCCTTCAATTAAAATTTCTTTCTTCAGTTCACCATTATAAACTTTTCCTCAATAGCAATCCATCAGATATGCTTTCATAATGTTAGGCTTCTCTAGATTCAACTTGCTTTCTCTTATGAACTAGCTATCATTATACAGTCTTAATTACCCTCTGGAAGGATTTTCCAGATCATCCCTACGGGAATACTATTACTGGGGTATTAGTCTACCAGTTACGAGCATGATCCTACAGTAACAATACTGCTTCTTCTAACTTTTTAGTGTTAATACATTTCAGACCCTTCGATATAATTTTATCATCCTTTACTTGAAACAAACAGTCATTGATCTACCATATTGATAATTGTCTTCTAAACTAGTTAAATACGCACTTAATTATCATTTTCTAACATATTCTTATTCTAGGTTCTTTGTCTTTCTGGTCTACTAGACCTTACAATTGACATTGTCATCTCGTAATACTGATATCTTTTCGAAATAGTACTCTTCTTTATCATAGCTTACTTCTTCTAATTCTCTAGTTGTTTCATGCCTAACAATTTCCTTTTAGTCTTCATATATAGTCCTCATAACAGATCAACTTGATTTTTAACTACCTAATCAGGCTAATTTAGTAATATCATCTCTTAATTATTTCCAAATCATACTCTAAATTTTCATATTTTTAGCCTCCAGCTTATCTTAAGCAGGCTGCCAGATTACATCTGCAGTACTCTCCAACAATTTCATGTTTAGCCATTTAACAAATACGTATTTCCAGAATAAGAATACTTCTTCTTCTTCTTTTTTCAACTTTTCATAACTAACTATTTTAATTTATTAATAACAATCACAATTCCATTTAATCATAAGCTTACCGCTCTATGATTACTTTTTACCTTGAAATGTACGTATGAGCCCTTACTCTCTCTAAATTTCTTATAACTTATGCTATTATAAGCGTAAGTGCAAATACAGATGTTAGAAACTAACATCTTATAATTATTGTACCAGTTCTCTATTATATAGATAACTCATCCTGGATAGGAGTTAACTACCATATTTATTTCACTGTGTTGTATCCACTATGGTCTTTTCTTAACCCTCGAAATTCGTCAACTGACGAAATCTAAGAGTATCTTATTTTTTTATAGCCATTATAGTCTTATTCATACTATTGAGTAGCTACATCAAGTTATGAAAGCAATACATTAGCAACATCACATCCTAGGGGCATGTACACTTTAGCAAAATCATATTGGAATCGGTTTAACCTCCAAAATCGGCTAAACCTTTGCTCTGATACCACTAAATGTACCACCTTCAACGTATATTCGATATTCAAATACACATTAAAGATGTTACCTACTGATTTTCAAACTTGTAAATTTTTTTATTGCAAAAGTATTTTGATTAAACAACCCTTTTTCAGTTTTCACTAAGTTACAAATCTGTCTAGAGTCACCTAGTTTTGACCCTAAATTGGTTTATAAAATACTTTAAGTAGTTATTAAAATTAAAATATAATTTAGGGTGAAAACTATGTGTGCTGCCTAGACTCTTTCTTGATTTTAAAATCACTACGCGATAAACAACCAACTAAGTTTAAAATCATTTGAAGCATCTTTTATAATATTCTTAATTCCTCAAACTAAGTCATGTTTCTAGATCATACATCCATATTAGCTTATAAATAGAGTACGAAAATTTAGACATATAAAATAGCTACTTATTTAATATCTATACATGCCCCACTACACTAGGATGTGGTGGTACTTACTGATAATGCAGGCTA
Source organism: Hibiscus mutabilis (assembly GCA_019671005.1). Classification (NCBI taxonomy): domain Eukaryota; kingdom Viridiplantae; phylum Streptophyta; class Magnoliopsida; order Malvales; family Malvaceae; genus Hibiscus; species Hibiscus mutabilis. The sequence continues at coordinate 21,811,673 of CM033729.1, forward strand.
ACTTGATCCAACGATGTGCAACTCCTCTTTTACTATCTAGTCTGAAGTACCTACATGTGATACGAAACACACGCTAAGTATAACTTAGTGAGGATAATCATAACAATGTAAAACAATGATTATAAATAATTCAGCCCTGCAAAATGGCAAGCGATTTCCAATTGTAGTTGATAACATTTTATCATGCATAGAACTACCTTACATGTATAGTTCATTAAACCAATATAATATTCAAATCATAAGATTCGATCAGTCTTACCAGTCTTATGTACATTAAGCTTTTTAGCTTAACTACCTGAATAAATGCACTTCAAGTATTATAGCCCAAAGTACAAAATTATGTGATGCTATGGTACGCAAGTCATCACGACATCGTAGTGTCTACGACGTTGTAACGTCTGCATTGTCGAAGCGAATGAGATGAGTACATACTCGAGGACACTCTTTTCTCCTCATAATCGCTCAATTTGTGCTAACAACGCCGAAGTGTCTGAACAACGCCGTAGCGTCTAAGTCGACTCTAAAGTATCTAAACATCACCGAAGTGACTGAAACGCACCGTAGTGCTAGGACTCAGCTCCTAAGACTCTATGGATATCCAACTATACCAAAGATTCTCATATTGTAATACTTGGGTATTCAGTCGCCTAACCACATGTATAAAAGCATTTCATAAATTATAGCCCAAAGTACAATTCATGTGAACCTATGGTATACGAGTCATCATTACGACACCGTAGTGTCTGCAACGTCGTAGCGTCTGATGGTGAGTACATACTCGAGGATGCCCTTTGCTCCTCATTATCGCACCTTTTTGTGCTAGTCGACACCGTAGTGTCTAAACAACACCGTAGTGTTTGTAATGCCGTAGCGTCTAATGTCAACACCAAAGTTTCTGGAATGCACCGTAGTGCTGGAATGCAACTGCTATGACTCTATGGATGTCCAATTATACCAAAGACTCTCACACTAGTACTTGGGCATAACAATATAATATTTTAACATTCAATATCTAATTCATCAATACTATCATCCATAATTCGATAATGGGCAGTTCATACCCAAAATCTAAAATTCGATTTATCATAGATAAATCATTATGCCATATCGATGTATCACATATGCCATTTAATAACTCATGTCACTTACAGAACTTTGATCAACATACATTTTCATTAATATCAAGGTCGATTTTTTGCAAGTCTCCCTCATATCACATATATAAAATAAATAAAAATGCACTCACTCATATCACATATATATAAATAAGTAAAAAATCGCTCACATGGGCCATGCATGATGTTAGCCTCACTAAGCTATTTCGATACTTTTTCCTTGCTTTGTTTTGATCTGTTACCCTTAACCTCGTCAATAGCTTTACAGTACCATTTGAACATACATAACAATATTCATGTAAGATTTTTAATCTAACATTGCTTAACTATACTATACTAGTATAATTATCCGAATATAAAATATTTCCAAAAATGTTCACTTTTTCCTTTAATAATGCCGAATTGTTCATTATGGTCCCTAATGACCATTTTGCATATTTTGCAATTTATTCAAGCTCGAATCACAATTATTCAATAATTCCATCATTTTTCACTAACTTTTATTCAATACCCTTCATCCACTAACTTTTTACCAAAGTGACATTTTAGTCACTAATTTTACACATAAACTTGCAAACTTGTATCGAATAATTAATCCAACATTTCTATAATTTTTCTCACATTTTCCCTTACTTTTAGGCCAAAGCTAAATTGGTCCTTAAACTAATCAGGGCTGTCAAAATGGTCCCTTGTCATTTTCTTTCTTGTCAATTTAATCCCTTGGATTCTAATTTCATTTCTAACTTCATACAACATATTCGAATCATAAAATCTCATAATCATAATAATTTCAAAATATTTTTCCCATAATTTCTCTACATGTCAGAATGGGTATTTATATTTTCCAATGACTTTATTTTAGTCCAAATGCCATAATCAAGCTTCTAAGTTCATAATCTCTTTAAATCCATCACTAGGATAATTTTCACAATATTTCTCCAAATTTCCCCATGTATGCCGAAACGGTCACTTAAAGGACTAGTTGAGGATTTTTTCATTCTAACATCAAAATCAAGCTTCTAATATCATCAATCTTTCATTTTCATCATCAATTTCAAAACCCTAAATAAAATTCCAAATTCTAGGTTTAGAGTTTTAATCCTTAAACATGAAACTAATCACAATCTAAGCTTGATTTCATCTCTACAACACTAGATTTGCATAGATCAAGCTTCAATCTAAACATGGAACATGAAACCCTATTTTTTCTATCTTCAAGAACATAATCAAATCTTCATAACTCTTGATAAAATTACTATCAAATGAAAGAGAATTTAAAATAGATCAACTTTCTACCAAAAGCATACCTTAAATCTTGTTTGAGAGCCTTCAAAATGCCTAGGAAAAGTTTTGTATATTTCCCCCCCTCTCTATGGTATTTTCAAAATGGAGGGGGTTGAAGATGAACATTTTGTTCATCTTTTATTATTTATGCCACATGTAATTGATAAATTGATTTTTTTATTAAATTTAGTCCTTATTCCAAAATTAACCTCCAAGTGAATCATAATTTTCTAGTTGCCATTCTAGTTCAATTCTAACCAAATTCCATTCAACTCTAACCAAACTAGAGTAATGCTTCCACATGGGAAATTACCATATTACCCATGGTACTTTCAAAATATTTTAAAATTGCCATTGTGACCAAATTACCAAAGCTAGTCACTTGAGTCACTAATTTTGCCATTTTGTAAAAATCCAACTATTCTAGTTAGATCAAAAATAACCAATTAATAATTTATTCGTAAAATAATATTTTATGATTTTTTCGTGACTTATGGAACAATATCTGAAATTTTGATTCGATCCGATTTCTCGATATTCACTTACTACTTCTACTGCGATTTCCCCTTCACCGACTATCAATTAAATTCTAAAAATTCCTTATTTTCATATCTAAAAACTAAATAATATTATCAAATAAAATAGTCTATGTTTATTAAGTCAAACTTAAAATTTTCACTCGGTCCAAATATACCGATAATTACCCGAAATCTTTATCGGATGCAATTTCTCTTTATATTTCTTAATAAGCTATCCATATGAATAATGTTAACTCGGACTGATTCCTTTTTATCAGTCTAAAGTACTGACATGAAACCTTCCTAGTAGGTCACCCTTCCCATGCCCTGAGCATGCTTAACTTTGCAGTTCAATCGAAATTCGATATTTTATACTATTTTTTTATTCGAATCAAGTATATGCTTATCCCCTAATTGTTTGATCAAAAATAGATATCTATCCCATACCAGAAATCTAATTATACAGATCAACTTCCTGTAACATGTACTACTTATATGTGGAATAAAAACATTTAATGGTAAAAATATTCCATCAGATGCCTAATACTTTTCCTATCGGATTTCAGCCAAACTTCGCAAGTACTCTATTTTGCTTGCTCTCTATCACACGGTACTCTAAATTCTCAGAAATTCCTTTCCTAGAATCCATAATTAAAGAAATTCTAACTTTTATATTTTGTCATTTTAGTCACTAAGTTAGCTTTTAAGCCCTTATCTTAGTACTAAATGACTCTTAAACAACTTAGCAAATTTTGGGGTATTACATTGAATCTTAGGCAACAGAAATGGTTAGAGTTGCTCAAGGATTATGATTTGACGATAGTGTATCATCTAGGTAAAGCTAATGTTGTAGTTGACGCCTTGAGTAGGAAGGTTACGGTGGAGTTGAGGGAAATGTTTGCTCGGTTGAGTGTGACGTGTGATGTTGGTTTGTTGGCTGAGTTGCAAGTTAAGTCACCATTGTTGCAGTTGATCAAGGAGAAACAATCGTATGATGATTCGTTGGTACCTCATGTTAAGGGTATTATGGATGGTAATTAGATGGGTTTGTGTTTTAATGATGAGGTTGTTTTGTGCTTTAAAGCCGAGTGGTAGTGCCGAAAGATGATGAATTGAGGCGCACTATCTTGACTGAAGCTTATTCGAGTCCTTTTGCTATGCATCCGAGAAGTACCAAGATGTATCAGGTTTTGAAGAAGAAGTATTATTGGGTTGGTTTGAAGAAGGATATAGCGGAGTTTGTTGCTCGATGTATGGTATGTCAGCGTGTTAAGGTTGAGCATCAGTTTCCTTTTGTGTTGTTGCAACCATTGAGGATTCTGGAATAGAAGTGGGAGAGAATTACCATGGATTTTGTGATGGGTTTGCCTTTGACGTTGTTAGGGAAGAATATTGTTTGGGTAATTGTGGATTGGTTACGAAGTGTGCACATTTTCTGGTAGTGCATACGATGTATACGTTGGATAGGTTGGCAGGTATGTATATTGATGAGGTTCTGAGGATGCACAGGGTACCTAAGTCTATCGTGTCAGCTAGGTATCTACGTTTTACATCAAGGTTTTGAGAGTGTTTATATAGAGCTTTGGGTACACGATTGAATTTCAGTACTTCGTATCATCCTCAAACAGATTGTAGTATGAACGCGTTATCCAAGTATTAGAGGATATGTTGTGGTGTTGCACCATTGATTTTCAAGAAACGTCGGAGAAGCAACTACCATTAGTGGAGTTTGCTTATAAAAACGGTTATTAGGCTAGTATTCAAATGGCTTTGTATGGTAGGAGGTGTCGCACGCCACTTTGTTGGGGTAAGGCAGGTGAGAAGTTTGTTTCCATGCTTGTTGTGCTGAAAGACTAATGAGAAAGTGAAGCTTCTTAGTGATCGGTTGAAAGTGGCTCCGAATCGGCAAAACTCTTATGCTAACTTGAAGCATTGGGAGATTGAATTTGTGGTTGGAGATAGAGTGTTTTTTAAGGTTTCTCATTGGCCGAAGTAAGTGAGGTTTGGAAGAAAGGGCAAGTTGATTCCAAGGTTTGTTGGGCCTTATGAGGTGCTAGAGCACGTTGGTCCAGTTGCTTATAAGCTAAGGTTACCTGTGGAGTTGGAAGAGATACATGACGTTTTCCATGTATCGATGCTTCAGAGATATAGATTGAACCCATCACATGTGATGCCTGTTGAAGAGGTTGAGTTGAATTCAGATTTAACCTATGATGAAGAGCCGATGAAAATTCTTGATTCTAGTAGCAATGTTCTTCGTGGAAAGACCATTGAGTTGGTAAAGGTGTTGTGGCGACATCATGGTGTAGAGGAAGCCACGTGGGAAACTAAGGAGGACATGAAAAAGCAGTTTCCTTACTTTTTTCGTCAGGTAAATTTTGAGGACGAAATTTCTTAAGTGTGGGAGAGTTGTAACACCCTGAATTTGGGCCTAGATGTTATGTAATACCCAAAAATCTTGCTAAGTTATACAAGGGTCATTTAATATTAAGGTTTTGGCATAAGGCTAACTTAGTGACTAAAATGACGAAAGATAAAAGTTAGTGACCAAAATGAAAAATTGGTAAAAGTTCAAGGACCTAAGTGTAAATTTCCCAAAAATGATTTTTATTCAGTATAAGGATAAATTCAATCAGAATAAGGATTTTGGTAATAATTTTGGAAGTTAGAGTGCAGTAGAAAATATTGAATTTTGTTCTACGAAAGTGGTTAAGCGTACTCAGATTGGAGAAATGCTTGGGTGACCTTCTGGGAAGTGTCACATATTGGTATTTTAACCAGTAAAAAGGATTCAGAAAAAGTAGGAAAATTTCGTATAAATGCTTGATGAAGGATTTTCAAGAAAGATGTTACCCGATAGAGATTTCGGGTAATTATCGATATTTTTAGATCGAGTCAAATTTTTAAGTTTGACTTTATTAAAGTGGAGAATTTTGTATGAAAGTATGGATCTATTCATGGAATTAAGGAAAAATGAGATTTCTGAATTAAAGTTGATTGTTTGATAGAGGAAAAATCGTAAAAGGTGAAAATTAAGAAATTAGATCGAACAAAAATCATAAATAATATTTTATGATTATTTAATAATGATGGCCGGTTGGATTGGAACCAATCTAGTTCAAAAGTAATGGAGTGGAATAAATTTGAACTAATTGTAATTTTTATTTAGTTAAAAGGTTATTTTTGGAAAGAAAGAAAAATGAATTTAAAATTCATTTTTAATAAAACATGTGGCAATTTGTAGTTTTATATTAGAATCAATAGTCAAAAAGGATGAACATATAGTTCATCTTTTCTTCTACCCTTCGAAAAGCACAAGGGAAATGGGGAAAAATAAGAAAAAAATTTCTAGTTCAAAATTCAAGGCTTTTGATTAAGAATTCAAGCAAGGTTCTTTGAGGTAAAGTGATCTACTCTTCATTCTCTACATTTTGATGTTAAAATTTCATAAAATTATTAAGTTTTGGATTAGGGTTTGAAGAAAGAGAAATTAGGGTTTCATGGTTATGATTGAATTCAAGTAGTAGATGATGGATTAAGCTTAGTTGTGATGAAAACAAGATGGAAATCAAGTTAATTTTATGTTGGAAGTTATAAGCCTTAATCTTGAATTTAGGGATTTGTTAGGGTTTTGAGAATTAAGGATGAAAATGGTTAGATTATGATGTTTGAAGCATTATATTGATGATGGAAGTTAAATTTTGATGTTTGAAGGTTAAATTCCCTTTAGGGACTAATTCGAAAATTTGAGGAAAATTTGGGATTAAATTGTCAAAATTTAATTGATGATGGAGATAAATAGAAAATGATGTTTCAAGCTTGAATTAACAATTTAAAACCAAATTTTATATTTTAGAAATGTTGAGGACCATTTCGGCATTTCCAAGAAATTAAGGATTTATTTTGTTAAAATTATTTTGGTAGTGAAAATGATGAAATTGTGATGTTAGAAGCTTATTTTAGCATTTTGGACCAAAATGAAAATTTTGGACCTATTTGGCAATTTGAAAGAATTAAAAGGATGATTTTGGAAATTTTAAATTAAGGTGGGATTGAGGAGTAATTGTTGAAAACATGATCAAATTAGCTTGGATTGATAAAAAAAGGACCACTTTGGCAAGAACGAGAAAGTAGAGGATTTAAATGGAAGAATTAGAGCATTAATGCATGAATTGTTTGCCAAATGTACAAATTGGTCATTAAGGACCGTAATAAGTTTGAACAGTATAAGGAAGAAAGGAAAATGTTTGAAAATTTTATATTAGGTGATTATATTAACAATATGTGTAAGATATAGTTATATTGTGATCTAACAAATATTTCATTTATTTGATTTACAAAGTTCAAGTTTGAATCAAGAGTGGTTTGAGGTGTAATGAAGAAAAAGATTAAAGAGGACTTAGTGAGGCATACAAATAAATGGCCCAGGTGAGTGCAATTGCATGCATATCATAATACATTGATATTTATGTCATTGAATATATGATTAATATAATATGAATATGTCAAGATTTGAGAAATAAAATGCATTGATAATTTGATTACTTACATTGATGAAATTGAAATGTTATTTCGGGTATGAACTGCCCATTGTTGATATATATTGATATATGTTGCCAATGATGAGATAGATTGATGCTATAAAGCCCAATGTATGACATATAGATTCGAAGGTGTAGTTGGATATCCATAGAGTCATAAACAGCTGTATAAATATTCTAAGCACTTCAAATAAAGTGCATATTTTATTAAGGGTATACTCTGGTAAGTATACCGAAGCACTTTGGTGCTAAGCACTCCCGGTAGAGTGCAATAATACACTATACTCAAGTAAGTATGAGGGGATGACTCGTGTACATAGAATCTCTTAATTCGATACCTTGGGCTAAGTAAATTGAAATGAATCAAAGAAATAGAATGATAAGCTTGAAAGCTTGCAGATAGAAATGAAATGGTATTGGTAAGCATTGAAAGCTTACGGATGGAAATGGCAATGGTAATTGGTAAGATCTAATCTTATCACTTTGATATTCATATATGATGTTACATATTTATTTATGTTAATGAGCATGACATGGTACAATGATCATATGCATTATTATTTATTTACATTGATATTTATGTCAATTTGCATTTGACTGTGAACTATTGCCTCACTAAGTAAATACTTATCGTGTGACTGTTTCACACGTAAGAAAGAAGAAATGGTTGGAGTAAGGAGCATAAACAGACTTCATCAATCAATAACAGGTACATCAGTATCAGTAAGATATCTTTTGAAACTTTTTGATAATTACTAGTTGGCATGTATATTAAAATGATATGCCTGATCTGATAGAATTTGTACTTTATTTGGTATCTGGATGAATTTTAAATCATGCAGTTTTTAGGCAGTTTCACTAATTTTATAAAGTCAAATTAAATTGATAAGTTGCTGTCTGAAATTAAACTCGATTTAAAGATGAAAATATTATGTTTAAACTTTACGCGATTAACTAGATTTGTAAATAAAAACTGAATATAATGCAATATTTTTAAAGAACACAAAATTTTACCGAATTACAAATGTAGAGGGTTTTACAAATGTTTTGTGATATCTCTGATCGTATTCAGTGATGGATACAGGAAAGGGGTGTTACATGTTAGCTAGCTAGATTAGATGGGTCAGGGGAAACCAGATTAGGCGATTCGAGCTAGTTACAAGAATTAATTCATAATAAATTGTTTTTGGATAAAATAAAATATGAAAAAATATTAGAAAATGTTTAATTAATATTCTAAGGGTTTTGGGAAACTCAACTTGAAGAAATAAAATCGGATTTGATGACATTATGGTCTAGTGACTAAAATGTAAAGTTTTCAAAACTGTTTTGGTGACTAAATTATAAAAGTGTCAAAACTTAGAATCTTTAAGGATATAATTTACCAAAGTTTTTAATCAGATTTTTCTCTTAATTTAGGCTATTTTTAAATGGTTTTTAAAAGGTTAATAAATAAAAATAAAATAGATTCGATTAAAAAGATTTTTAATAACCAAATTCATTTTCTTACGTAACTACTTTTGCTCTCAACTTTCTCAGCAATCAAACTATCAATTTTACTCTAAAATGCTCTGGAATCATTTCTTTTTTATTTCATCTTGATTTCTTAATTGATTCCTTTGATTTCTACGCCAAATCCTATTTGTTTTCTTGGAGATTTCACTCAAATCTTGCCAATTAAGGGGAAATCAACAATTAGAGGTGATTTTCGTTTCTCTCCTCTAATTAAAGGTCCTTTACTAAAATTCCCAAGTTCTTGATCCTTCACAGTTGATTTTTGTTGTGTGATAATCATTAAATCATGGTTAAAAGGTTTGAATTGAGTTTTGATAAGAAATTTGATGAATCTTGATATTGGATCTGATGTGTGTTAATTCTAATTGATTTACACCACTCGTAAGACATGTTTTAATGTTATGAGAAGAGATTAATAAAAAGAATCCTGAAACTAAGTGAATTGCTAATTTTCTAGGTTGTAAATAGTTAGATTTTAAGGTGATCTTGGTGTTGAATGGTTGCTGGAGATATAAGGTTGATATATTATTGTTTTTGGATGTTAATTGATGATTTTAAGATGTTAAAATAGTTAGGTTATGGTTGCTCTTTGTTTAGGTTGCATTTGGTGATGATTTCGGTTGTGTTAAGGAAGCGTTTGATGGTTTTTAGCGAGGTAAAGTTGAGAAGAGGTGTTGTTGTGATTAGAGATGCATGGAAATGCATTAATCCTCTGTTTTTTGTGGGTAAAGCAGGGGGATGGATCCTTCATCTTTTGGAGAGGCTCTAAAGGCTTTAGAAGCTCGATTTTGCATCAGCAACTGGAGTATTGGATTGCCAGTGAGTGGAAACATGGTTTACTGTTTTATAAAGGTTTGAAGGTGATTTATGGGAGTTTAGATTAAGCTTGAAACACTTGTCTAAGCTCGTAAGTAAGTATTTGGATGTTTCCGCTTTCGTTTTCGGTTTTGCAAAATATATTCTCATGCACATGATTTTGATTTTGATTACCTACTATTTATATGCATGTTTTAGAAATGAAAGATGTTGCAAATGACCATATGCGATGATTATTGAGTATGAAAAATGATTTATGAAAAGAGTTTTGAGAATACTAGAATACATGGTTTATTGTATCAAAAATTGGTTTGGCTTGATGCATGTGTAAAATAGTGAAGCAATGTGGTTTTATGAAATATATTGGCAAGTGGCAATGATTAAATGTTATCGAATATAGTTGGCATGCCATAGGGGTTAAAGTGCACTATAATAAGTCACCTCATGTGTGTCGAGGGATCAAGAGTGTGCCATGCTCCACCATGAGAACCGCAACAGTCGAGGGTTCAAGAGTGTGCCAATTCTTGCACTAGTGGATTTATACATCATAACCGTTGATGGGTAGTAGTAGCATACTCCAGTTCGAGGATGTATGTGAGGTGGTCGAAGAAACCACTTGGGAAATCTGTGTTTCCGATTTGTTTTTATATATAGAATGAAATGGTTTGGGGTCACTTGAATGCCAATATATGATTTGATGTATAATGAGAAATGAATTATGTTTTGTATAATATGGTTTATACACGTGGTGCTCTTTATGCTCGCTATTTTGAGGTATTAGAATGAGAAAGCTTAAATTGAGGTTTTGATATAAATCCATGATACATGTGTTGCAAATGTTTAAATGTGCATGTTTTGGAAAGACAATAGAAGCATGAGATGTTTCTGCATGAGATTTAATACATGTTTGAAAGCAAATGGTTTTAAATGCATTGATGAGTGTTTTGAGACTTCCTTACTAAGCTTTATACGTTTATGCTGTCCTTTCTCATCAATGCAGAAAAGTAAGCATTTCCGACGGCGAGCAAGCAAGAAGTAATCCAAGGTCGAAGCTATTTCATGTACGGTTTTATAAATATTTTTTAGTAATAAGAGGCAATGTGACCAAGTTGTAATTGGGAGGGTTGTTTGGTTACTTCTTGCTTTGAGCCTGTTTCATTTGGTATTTTGGTTTTGGATGAGATCTAATATGCTTGAATGAGGGGTTTGGGGCAAGAATTGCATGCTGGGTAGGAAGCATGCCCATAGGTGAATGCATGATTCTTCCTGGTGTGTTTGTGTGCCTAGCATGCTTGAATATTGTAGAAATTATGCCTATGTTGATGTATGATGCTTATGCAATGTTTGGAGCATGTTTGAGTTGCCTTAGGATTGAAAAACCAGTCAAATTTATCATTCCAAGCCCATGGGTTTCGATACTAGGTACCTGGCTTTGAAACCAACAAGGCTTTTTTTACTAGGGGTTTCGGTACTCAGGAAGCCGTACCGGTACGGGCTTAGGCTACTGGAATTGAAATTTTTATCCTAGTTTTAATACCAGGAGGGGTGGTTTCAAAACCCCATGAATATTTTGGCCCCGTACCAATACAAATACATGGGTGTCGACACCGAAGGCTGTTAATTCGGTTATATTATTGCTTTGAGCTTTAGATTCTTCCATTTTGGTTCCTAGTTGATATGTATGAAATTCGATGAGTTTGGATGATCATTTTAAGTTTAAATTTGACATGTATGCATGAAACCTAACTAATTTACGATTGGTAAATCTAATTTTTAAGTAAGTCCTCATAGTTTTACAGTTTTACACTTTGGTCCCTAAAACATTTGCATGCTTATTTGATGATGCTATTGAGCTTCGTTCGTGATGAAATTTCACGTGCATGATTTAAATGGACTTAATTAAAGATTAGTAAACTCAATTTTGAAATTGGATCATAATTTTGGAAAAATTACATTTTAGTCCCTAAGCTTGAATCACGTGCATTTGATATCGAATGTTTGTTCTGTTGTCCGCATTCACCCCTTAGGGTTTTTAATTACATTTAGACAAGATTAAAAAAAATGGATGTGTTTGAGTTAATCTTTCTAGTTTTCCTTAGGCAAAACCTAATGTAATTCGCTCAGTTCAGTCTGGTGTCTAGACTGGGTCGAGAGGGTTACAACACGGGACACCCGTACTCATACGGAAGAGTGCGTACTGATACACTAAAGCATCATTTCGATACGGGCATTCTAGTAGCCAACTTTGGTATCAGTACAGCTTGCCTCGTACTGATACACAAGCTTAAAATTTACTTTACAGGTTTGGTATCGACCTAGTGTACCGATACAGAGGGTACCGTACTGGTACAAGTAAACCTGTAATGCCCATTTTTCATGGTTTTTTTAGCTTTAATCCATACCAAACATGCTCCAATCAACCTAATATGCTTCCTAAAAATAAACCACATATAAACCATGCCTCAAAGAACATGTAAACCAAAAATCATGCATTTCTTATTACCAACACTCAAGCTAGAGGCATGCTTCCTAATTCCATAAAACCAACATACTCAAAATGCAAGTTAAGACTTAAAATTACCTGCACATGCCATATAACGATCATACATGTGATTCAAAACATACTCAAGCATCTAAACCCAAACATAAGCATTACGTCATTATTTGCATGTCATGGCATATTAGAGCATGAATCTTCCAATCTTAGTTCAACTAAAATCTCATCATAAACACGCTTTGAAATCATCAAAACCAACAAGAAACAAAGGTCTGAAAACAATACGAAAATATATTACAAATCCCCCAAAATGAATGACACATTACCTTATTAACCAAAATTCAAAAGTAGTTTTCATACTCAAGATAAAATAGAGTTCTTGGATTCCCATTTACCTCAAAGGCCATTCAAATCTCTATTTCTCTGCAAAGATGAAATGGGAGCGTAAGTAATGAATGCTTAGTGAGGAAGCTCAATAAATATTCATCAATGCAATTTAAAATCATTTGCATAATCATAAATGCATTTTAGAAAATCATGTTCGTTCAAAATATATGCATCATACTTACGTTCTTGATTTTCATCATATACTCTTATATTGGCAATCAATGTGACTAGTTCAAAATAATCATCATTTAATCATAAATCTCATCGAGAACTCAGATTACCTTGGTGATAGTTTTTAATCACCTTTTAACGGTGGCAATAATCTTTCAATTGTCTTTTAACAGTGATAATAGTCTTTCAATTACCCTTTTATACATCCAGCCCTTCAATTACCTTAAAGTCGTGGTTACCTCTAGGCCTGGATAATGTCTTTCAATTACCTCAAAGCCGAGGAACGATTAATCGATTAGGCTCTAAGCCATTTGCATTTTATAGAGCACTTTTAATCCTATGGCATGCCAACTATATTCGATACATTTTTAGAGTTTCACATAGCCAATATAGATCATACATGCATGGGAACTCACTTTTTCAATGCTACATCAATACGTTTCATCTCTTTTACTCAAATCATGCTCATAGCATTTAAACCAATTGTAGTGTAACATGCTTACTCATTTAAAATAATCTCATGTTAATTAAACATGGCAATTCTTGATTAAGATGCATTGTAACAGCAAGTTTCAACCACATGCATTTATTCAAATCGATGTCAAACCATTTGTATGCATAAAAATACCAAACTTTTAAAGATAATTGTATATAAGCCATTTCAACTTACTCTTGGAATTAGGAAAGCTTTTCACACTTTCCCTACATCCCCAAAATAGAGCCATAAGCTTTGTAAATCCTTTTAAAACCATTTTCACTTACCGACACACAATCGCCTCACTTATCGATGCGTCTAAGATGTCGAAATGATCTGTCAACTACAAAGCAACCTTGTCTTACTTTCCCCTAACTTATACAACATAAAACTAGAGGAATAACGCATCAAAATGCATCCAAACATCAGCCTTAAATATTCCCCTACAACCTCAACAAAACACTTCCAAGACCTATCCAAAAACGCTAAAAACATCCTCCAATTTCATCTAATCAACTTCTAGCCACAAACCTATGATTATATCATCTAAACATCATCAATTATCATCCAAAAACACAATCAAATCGTCCTTATACCTCCAACAACTATTAAACGCCAAAATAGCCCAAAAACTAACTACTAAAAATCAAATAATTAAATAGTTTCGAGATTTGAATAAAAAAGCTCATTTCACATAATGATTGTACAAGTAGAATGTGAATTAACCCAATAGAAATCACCAGCATTCATCTTCTCAATTAAGAATTTAGGTAAAATATCAAAATCACCATTTAATATCAATATATTTAATTAAATTGCAAAATCAAGTTATAAAACCATAAACAAGAGTCAAATACTAGGAAATATAAAAAAAAACCTTAGTTTTAAGAGAGAATAAGAAAATTACATTTTGAAGCTTTGCACCAAAATTTGACGCAACTTTTCTTTGAAAAAGAAAATACGAAATAACAATGATCTTTAAGAATTCTTTGTGAGGTTTTGTCAAGGAAGAAAAGATTAATCAAATGAGATAATTTCCATTGAAAACCAACAAGAAATCTGGAAATTATGAGAAAGAAAGTGAGAAAGAAAACGAGAGAAAATATGGAAAGAATATCTTAGGAAATTTAAGAAAAATAAGAAAATGACTTTGAGAAACCAATTAACCATCAAATCTTCATCCAATTAAGGTGGTAAACTCAATTAAAACATTTGGAAAATTTAGCTATCTAAGGATTCTTAGTATTAGACATTTTTCAATTTAGTCACTATAAAAATAGTTTTGCAAATTTTATATTTAGTCACTAAAACCAAAATGTCCCTTTAGTCGATTTAATTAGCCATTAATTTAATTACTAAAATGTTTAATAAAATATTTAAACTTTTTAAAAAGTCCAAAACATCATCCATTTAACAAAATTTGATTTTTACAATATTGATTTTACTCAAAACATATTTAATCTTTAATTCGGCTAGACCAAATCGAACCCAACCCGATCGAACACTTAATCCTTCTAACCCTATTTGTAGGGTGTTACATATAATGCAAAAATAATAATAAATATATGTACTCATACTTACTAAATTATACATTAAACTTTATCCGTACTTTGAAAATTTCAAGTAACATTATATTTCAAAATTTTAATCCAATATAAACATAAAACTCATTAAATTCTTAATTTAAGTTTTAATATGTTAAATTATCCAAAATTGTATATTTATAACATTTTCCCTATATTTTAGTAGTCACAATTTTTTATATTTTTTACTACACAACCCTTTTTATTTTAGGTATAGGAATTCAATTTAGTGTTTATTTTTTAGGGGTTTAGTTTTGTAGTATTTACAATTTATATTTTATGGTTAGAATGTAGGGTTTAGCATTAGAGATTTAGATTTTTTTAAAAGAATAAATATGCATATTTGTGTATTTTTTTACACAACATGTGTGTTGCTACGTGATTTTAGTGCAACGCAAACAGTGCAAGTGAACACGTCGCAAGTAATAGTATAGATTAAGATCGTCTCCACAAGGATTGGTGAAACTTTGATTCTTAGCTTCTCGCACTGAAATGAAATAACATTAAAGGTGATATATGGTTATAAATATCAAGTAAGTAAACTAAGTAAACAAAGTAAATAGAAAAAGAGAATCAATATGAGAGATTAGGTTGGGTTATCGTGAGTAGTGGTGAGATTGCCGGATGAAGTATTGTGGCTAGTAATTGTTGTGGCAAATAATTGTTGTGGTAAGTAATTGTTGTAACAAGTGAATTGTTGTGGCAAGTGAATTACCCTTCAATGTTCAGCGGAGTGTTCTTTAATGCCTTTGCGTTATCTCTAACCGAAGAACTGATGATTGTGCAAGTCTTCATGATACATCCATGTGTTAACCTTGGGTGGAAAACATTGATCTTTTCACTATTCTTAGCCGCTGAAATTTGTTATGTAACACCCTAGTTTTTGGCCTAGGTTTCGAGTCGGTTTCGTGATTAATTTGAAATTAATATTTTTGAGTGAGAAAAAAATATGGAAAGTATCCTAAAATCATTATTTAATATGTAGATGATTTTGGTAAAATCAATTTTACAAAAAGAAGTTTCAAAAAGTGACATTTTGGGTCAGTGACTAGAATGTAAAGTTTTAAAACTATTTTTAGTGACTGTTTTGTAAAAGGGTCAAAACTTAGAATCTTTAAGGAGCTATTTGTTCAAAGTCTAATATCAAAATTTTCACATTAATTGGCTATTTTAAAAAGGGTTTTAAAAGAGTATAAGGCATGGAGAATTAAATTTGTAATTAATTCTTAAAAACAATTATACGTAACTAACTTTCTTTAAAAAGAATTCTCTCAAATTCTCCATCCAAACTCTCTTTTCTACTTCAATTTTCTCAAGTAATCACTTGATTTCAACATTCTTTTATTTCCAAATGAATCCTTAATGATTTCCTAACAAAACCTATTTGATTTAATCTTGTTTTCTCATGTAAGCTCTTCTAGTTAAGAGGAAAGCCATGGTTAGAGGTGAGCTTCGTTCTTCACCTCTAATAAAAGGTTTTTTTACTAAAATTCCTAAGTTATTGATCCTTTACTTATGATTTCTAATGAGTTTTAATGATTTAGTTATGAAAAATGGTTAAATCAAGGTTTAATTGATATTTTTGAATGACCTTCATTATGGACCTTTTTATTTGGGTTCTTGACTTGATTAAATCATAATATTGATGTTTTATAATGTTAATAAGTTGATTTCAGCATTGGAATCTCGAAACTAGGTGAATCTCTAATTTTATAGGCTGTTAGTTGTGAGTTTTTGAGGAGTTTTGGATGTTTAATGAATGCTAGAGGTAAAAGGATGATGTTAATGTGTTTTTTGGATGTTAATTGATGGATTAAAACATTAGGTTTTGGCTGGGTTGAGTTTGGAAGGTGTTTGATGCTGTTTTCAGTTGTTGTAGAGTGAAATTGAGTAGAGTTTGATAAGGATTTGTGTGAATTGATGCTGCTGGGT
Source organism: Hibiscus mutabilis (assembly GCA_019671005.1). Taxonomy (NCBI): domain Eukaryota; kingdom Viridiplantae; phylum Streptophyta; class Magnoliopsida; order Malvales; family Malvaceae; genus Hibiscus; species Hibiscus mutabilis. Next base: position 21,828,507 of record CM033729.1, read on the forward strand.
TGTTGAATGCATTTTGATGCATTGGAACCTCTGTTTTTGTGTGGTTAAAGTAGGGGAGGTTGATCCTCAAGCTTGAGGTGAGGAATCAGAAGCCGTGGGGGCTTAGGTTCACATCGGCGGTCAAAGTTTTACGTGTTGGTGAGTGAGAACGTGATTTATAGCTTTTCAAAGGTTAGAAAGTTGTGTTTGGGAGTTTATATTAAGCTTGAAATACTGGTCTAATCTCGGTAGTAAGTAAAGGATGTTTTCTCTCTCGATCTCGATTTGGCAATTGGTTTTAATGCACATGTTTTGATAACTCGATTACTCTCTGTATATATGAATAATTTGAGCATGGTTTAATGCTGGAAAATGGTTATCTAATGATGTTGATGGATTTGGAAGTAATGCATGATTTGATAATGTTTTTTAACATTGGTAATGCATGGTTGAATGCATTGGATAAATGGTTTTGATTAATGCATATGAAAACAGTGAGTTAATGATAAAGAAACGAATTATATTGGCAAGTGATGATATGAAAAGGTTATGGAAATGTTATCGAATATAGTTGGTCGGCCATAGGATTGATACTGTACTATAAAAAGTTGCATTGGATGTTGAGGGGTTTATGTGTACCGAAAACACCATTCAAGTACCCTAACAATTGAGGGGTTATATGGTACCGAAGACTCATGTTAGTGGATTATACATCTAGCCAATGATTGGTGGTGACGAGTTTATGTGTACCATAAACTCCACCACGGGTACCACAACGGTGGAGGGGTTTATGTGTACGAAAAACTCCCGTTGGTAGACCTTGGGTGATTTCGGTTGAGATTGTATGAAGTGTTGAGAGGACACTTGTTGAATCTTTGTATTCGATGTATTATTTTGTAAAGTGAAAATTGGATGATGATCAATTGTAAGCCAATATAATTGATAATCTATCATGTTGATGGATTTTGGTTGTTTGATGTTGGTTTATATATGTTTTACTTTTTAAGCCTTGCATTGGTAGTATGCATGGGAAAGCTTAAATTGAGGGTAGCAAATGGGACTTTGCTGTTAGTCCATCATACATGTTGTACATGGTTTAATATGCATGTTTTGGAAATATAAGTGCATGGTTTACAAGGCATGATAATGTTGATGATGTTTTGAAAGTTATTTTAAAAAGTGGTTTGTTAAGTGGTTTCAAATGCATTGATGGTGGTTTGTTTTAGAGCACTCCTCACTAAGCCTAATGTGCTTATGCTCTTTTTTTCCATCAATGCAGAGAATTAAAGGTTGGAGGCAACAAGCAAGCGAAGGAAATTCCAAAGACTTGCGTTTACGAAAGTACGGTTGTGATTTTCGTACTATTTGTGATTTTCCGTTTATGTTTTCGAAAGAGTTGCCTGGGTTGCAGCAAATAGAGAGGTGGAGCTTTGTATTAAGACGTATGCTGATACGAATTCGGTGTCAATTACACCGTATCGCATGGCACCGAAGAAGTTGACGATTAAGAATAAGTATTCTTTTCCGTGAATTGATGACTTGTTCAATCAATTCTGAGGTGCTACGGTGTTTTCTAAGATTAATTTGAGATTTGGATACTTTTAGATGAAGGTTAAGGATAAGGACATGCCAAATACTGCTTTTCTTACGAGGTAGGGGCATTATGAGTTTCTGGTTATGCCATTTGGATTGACGAATGCGCCTGCAACATTTATGGACATGATGAATCAGGTGTTCCATGAATTTTTGGATCAATTCGTTGTAGTGTTCATTGATGATATTCTCGTGTACTCTCGTACCGAGGAAGATCATGATTGACACATGCAGATTGTGTTGCAAACCTTGTTAGATAATCAGCTTTATGCTAAGTTGAGCAAGTGTGAGTTTTGGATTAAAGAAGTGGTCTCTCTTGGTCATGTCATTTTGGCAAAAGGTATCTGGGTGGTTAAAGTAGGGAAGGTTGATCCTCAAGCTTGAGGTGAGGAATCGGAAGCTGTAGGGGTTGGGTTCACATCGGTGAGAGAAGTTTTACGTGTTGGTGAGTGAGAACGTGATTTACAAATGTTTCAAAGGTTTGAAAGTTGTGTTTGGGAGTTTAGATTAAGCTTGAAATGCTGGTCTAAGCTCGGTAGTAAGTAAAGGATGTTTATCTCGATCTCGGTTTGGCAATTGGTTTTAATGCACTTGTTTTGATAACTTGATTACTCACTATATATGCATGATTTGAGCATGGCTTAATGCTGGAAAATGGTTATCTAATGATGTTGATGCCTTTGGAAGTAATGCATGTTTTGATAAAGTTTTTGAACATTGGTAATGCATAGTTGAATGCATTGATAAATGGTTTTGATTGATGCATGCACTTGTTTTGATGACTTGATTATTCACTATATATGCATGATTTGAGCATGGTTTAATGCTGGAAAATGGTTATCTAATGATTTTGATGCATTTGGAAGTAATGCATGTTTTGATAATGTTTTTGAACATTGGCAATGCAAGGTAAAATGCATTGAGCAAATGGTTTTGATTGATGCATATGAAAACAGTGAGTTAAATGTTTAAGAAATGAATTATATTGGCAAGTGATGGTATGAAAAGGTTTTGGAAATGTTAGCGGATATAGTTGGCTGACCATATGATTGATAGTGCACTATAAAAAGTCGCCTTGGATGTTAGGGGATTGTAAGGTACCGAAAACTCCATCCAAAAAAATTAAAGTTTTAAAATTATTTTTAGTGATTGTTTTGAAAATGGTCAAAACTTAGAATCTTTAAGGAGCTATTTGGTTAAATTCTAATATCAAACTTTTCACCTTAATTGAATATTTTTAAAAAGGTTTTAGGAGTTTAAATAGGCTTGGAGAATTAATTCTATAATTAAATCCTAAAAACCATTTTATGTAACTAACTTTCTTTAAAAGATTTTCTCTCAAATTCTCTCTAGCCAAGCACTTTTTTCTACTTCAATTTTCTCAGGTAGCTACTTGATTTCAACATTCTTTTATTTCCAAAGGAGTTCTTAATGATTTCCCAACAAACCTAATTGATTTGTTCTTGCTTTCAAGAAAACTTATCCAATTAAGTGGAGTGTTTAATGCTAGATAAGCAAATTTCATTCTTCTCTCCTCTAATATAAGGTTATTTATTGATATTCCTAAGCATTTTGATCCTTGATTTAGTATTTATAATCTGAATTTTGATGATTCATGAAAAATACAAACTGGCAATTCAATTGATGACTTGTTCAATCACCTCGAGGATCTATTTCGGTGTTTAAAGATTAATTTGAGATTTGGATATTTTGGATGAAAGGTTAATGTTGATAAGTTGTTTTAAATAATTTTTACCCTAGGGGCATATGAGTTTGATTATTTGGATTTGTTAATTTGCAACATTTATGGACATGATGGCTGTGTGTTCTGGAAGTTTTGGATCAAATCGTTGTAGTGTTCATTGATGATATTCCTGTTGATTGCATCGGTGGAAGATCATGATAGATTGTGGCTGATTTGTGTTTGGGAACCTTGTTAGATATTTAGGTTTGTTGTGCTAAGTTGAGCAAATTGTGAGTTTTGGATTAAAGTTGTGGTCTCTCTTGGTCATTGAGATTGGCAAAAGGTATCCGGGTGGTTAAAGTAGGGAAGGTTGATCCTCAAGCTTGGTGACATTGGAGCTATGGGGGTTGATTTCACATCGGTGAGAGAAGTTTTCGTGTTGGTGAGTGAGAACGTGATTACAGCTTCTTGGGCAAAGATTTGAAAGTTGTGTCAGAGTTTTAGATTAAGCTTCTGACACGCCGGTCTAAGCTCTAGGGCAAGTGAAAATGATGGACTTTCTTCTCAATTTCTGTGGCTTGGTAAATTGGTTTTAATGCACTGTTTTGATGATTCATTACTCACTATATATGCATGATTTGAGCATGGTTTAATCTTTGAAAAATGCGGTTATCTAAAATTTTGATGCATTTTGAAGTAATGCATGTTTTGATAATGTTTTTTGAACATTGGTAATGCAAAGGTAAAATGCATTGAATAAATGGTTTGATTGATGCATATGAAAGCAGTGAGTTAAATGTTTAAGAAATAATTATATTGGCAAGTGATGAGTATGAAAAGGTTTTGTAAATGTTATAGGATATAGTTGGCTGACCATATGATTGATAGTGCACTATAAAAGTCGCCTTGGATACCAAACACCAGTCGAAGATATCACATAATGAGTTCAAACAATTTCTCGTTTTTAAAATAAAATTGGCGACTTGCCTTTGTATATAAACAATTTTTTATAAAATTCTATAGACTTCAAAATTCATTCCGTAAATTTTTAAATAAACTAGATACATCAAAGCTTTCTAACCATATAAATTATTAAACCAAATTCATTGTACAAAATTCAAGGAAAATCTGAAAGTCGCGATTACAATGCAGTTTTTAGGAAAATCTGCTGTCGTTTTTACGATCTTTCATCGAATAAAATTTCATATCTTTTTTGTCTAGGACTCGAAATCAGTCCTTTTTTTTTTAATAAAACTAGACTCAATTTGTAGTTTATACATATAAATTTCACATTCTACTTCAATCTATAGAATTTATGGCAATTTTCAAACTCCTTTGCCTAAAGCGAGTTTACGGACATCTTCAATCTAAGTCCATTATAAGTTAAGTCTCTAATTACCCCATAAATCATTCCATTTTACTTACTAATAATTCTAAACCATATTTAATTATACAATATACACATTAAAGTGTAGTTTAAGTCCTTTTATACAAAATATACATACTCAAATTATACATGCCACTATTCAAAATATAATATCGGATGTCAAAACATTACTAAGATAACTTTGTAATTTCCTTCGAACTTGAGGTGATGCCAAAATATCCACCTTCTGAACACGCATGATCAACCTCGTATACCAAAAGACAAAATACATAATTCAATATAACTTAGTGAGGCATTATAAGTAGTTATAAAATCAAATAACAAAATAAATGAAAACATGGTTAATTAAGTTCAAAAACAAATCTTCCATATAATTTTTAAATCATCATATATAAAAATAGTAATATCCATATACTTTAACTTTGTAATTGGCCCAAGAATAGTATAAAAAGAGAAATCAAGTAAGTGTCGCGCTCTTTGAATTACTAGTCACCAAGCGAATATGAACACATAAAGTGCGGTAACATATAGACATACATAGTGTCAAAATCATATAGACACAATAGTGTGTCAAAACATATATGTCAAACATATAGATCCAATTGTGCGACTACGTAGTCCCTTGACTACTAGACCTTAATGGTATGCCACTATCAGAAACTCTCTAACATAACTTAACAATAAATCCATACTATATGCATGTAAATCATCATGTATAAACAATTCATATATCACCATTATTCAATAACATTTTTATCATAACAAACATAATAGGGCAGTTCATACCATCATATACTAACCTTTTTTCCTTTGCTGTGAAATCTCATATAATCTTGAACAAAAAACAATGTTATCATTTTAATAAAATCATATAAATAGAATTCATAAAAAATTATCAAAAACATATTTGAAACATGTAGATACACTCACCTTATATACCTTACTAGGCTACTTGTGTACCAAAACACTCTTTCTGAACTTTTTCTTTGTCTCACAGTAGTTGAGTGTTCTTGCTGATATATCTGTATGTATATTAAATACATAACACAAGCAATTTAAGTCTTACTCATACTATACAAAATAATGGAAAGTAACTAAAATAGCTATTCATTATTCACAAAATTAGAGTTACGGCAAATCATTTTCGATAAGGAAGGATGAAAATGATATTATAATGCTGATTGAGCAAAATAGATCGAATAAATTTCTATGTTCTTCAAAAGATAGAAAATTGTTTATGTCAAGTTGTAATCTGAGCAGATTGAAATGATTTATTACGATTTATATAAGGCAAGTTTCTGAAGAAAATCCTTCGACTATTAGCATTAGAACAAAATGTGTATTCTGGTTTCAGATTGTCAGCTTGTTTTCGAAGTATACATGCCGGAAAATTGCTGCGATTGAATGCCGATTTTTCATATTATTTTCATTTGTATTTTTCTATTATCTTCAGTATCAATATGTAAATTTTAAAGTCTGGGTCCCAAAGTCAAAGGATGATTAGAAGGTTAAACTCGAAAAGCAAAGAGTTCTTTAGACAAACTAGTATTTTGAAAATGAAGAATTATAAAAGTGTGAAGAAAATACCTCAAATATAGAGTGCTTGTCTTATACTCTTGTAACGATGTTAGCTTTAGTTATTTCTTCATTATTTGTATAAGATGACTGTGTTGTGTTATGTATTTAATATACATATAGATAACAACAAGCAGATTGAAACAAGTTTCAAGTTGAAACGCAAGTTTGGTATACATACGTTTCATATAAGTAGCTATTCAAGCCATAATATTCATGAGTGCATTCATATGTTTTTACAAGATTTTATGCATTGATATGTTGGTTTTAAATTTTGTTTGATTTACAGCAAAGAAATTTAGTAAATAAGGGGTAGAATCAATTGATAAAAAACCTGTATAAGCAGATATGATATTTTACATGATTTGCGAGGTTAGTACATAATTGTTTATACATGAGATTACATTTTTGTTGATGATAAGGGCTTTGAATATTTAATTTTTGTAAAGTGAAAATTGGATGATGATCAATTGTAAGCCAATATAATTGATAATCTATCATGTTGATGGATTTTGGTTGTTTGATGTTGGTTTATATATGTTTTACTTTTTAAGCCTTGCATTGGTAGTATGCATGGGAAAGCTTAAATTGAGGGTAGCAAATGGGACTTTGCTGTTAGTCCATCATACATGTTGTACATGGTTTAATATGCATGTTTTGGAAATATAAGTGCATGGTTTACAAGGCATGATAATGTTGATGATGTTTTGAAAGTTATTTTAAAAAGTGGTTTGTTAAGTGGTTTCAAATGCATTGATGGTGGTTTGTTTTAGAGCACTCCTCACTAAGCCTAATGTGCTTATGCTCTTTTTTTCCATCAATGCAGAGAATTAAAGGTTGGAGGCAACAAGCAAGCGAAGGAAATTCCAAAGACTTGCGTTTACGAAAATACGGTTTGTGATTTTCGTACTATTTGTGATTTTCCGTTTATGTTTTCGAAAGAGTTGCCTGGGTTGCAGCAAATAGAGAGGTGGAGCTTTGTATTAAGACGTATGCTGATACGAATTCGGTGTCAATTACACCGTATCGCATGGCACCGAAGAAGTTGACGATTAAGAATAAGTATTCTTTTCCGTGAATTGATGACTTGTTCAATCAATTCTGAGGTGCTACGGTGTTTTCTAAGATTAATTTGAGATTTGGATACTTTTAGATGAAGGTTAAGGATAAGGACATGCCAAATACTGCTTTTCTTACGAGGTAGGGGCATTATGAGTTTCTGGTTATGCCATTTGGATTGACGAATGCGCCTGCAACATTTATGGACATGATGAATCAGGTGTTCCATGAATTTTTGGATCAATTCGTTGTAGTGTTCATTGATGATATTCTCGTGTACTCTCGTACCGAGGAAGATCATGATTGACACATGCAGATTGTGTTGCAAACCTTGTTAGATAATCAGCTTTATGCTAAGTTGAGCAAGTGTGAGTTTTGGATTAAAGAAGTGGTCTCTCTTGGTCATGTCATTTTGGCAAAAGGTATCTGGGTGGTTAAAGTAGGGAAGGTTGATCCTCAAGCTTGAGGTGAGGAATCGGAAGCTGTAGGGGTTGGGTTCACATCGGTGAGAGAAGTTTTACGTGTTGGTGAGTGAGAACGTGATTTACAGCGTTTCAAAGGTTTGAAAGTTGTGTTTGGGAGTTTAGATTAAGCTTGAAATGCTGGTCTAAGCTCGGTAGTAAGTAAAGGATGTTTATCTCGATCTCGGTTTGGCAATTGGTTTTAATGCACTTGTTTTGATAACTTGATTACTCACTATATATGCATGATTTGAGCATGGCTTAATGCTGGAAAATGGTTATCTAATGATGTTGATGCCTTTGGAAGTAATGCATGTTTTGATAAAGTTTTTGAACATTGGTAATGCATAGTTGAATGCATTGGATAAATGGTTTTGATTGATGCGTATGAAAACAGTGAGTTAATGATAAAGAAACGAAGTATATTGGCAAGTGATGGTATGAAAAGGTTATGGAACTGATATCAGATATAGTTGGCCGACTATAGGATTGATAGTGCACTATAAAAAGTCGCCTTGGATGTTGAGGGGCTTATGTGCATTGAAAACTCCATTCAAGTACCCTAACGGTTTGTAACACCCTCTTCCCATATTTGTCACCAAACACGAGTCGAAGATATCACATAACAAGTTCAAACAATTTCTCACATTTGCAAACAAAATTGGCAGCTTGCACTGTATATAAACAATTTTTTTTATAAAATTCATAGACTTCCAAAATTCATTCCGTAAATTTAAAAAAAAACTAGATACATCAAGCTTTCTAACCATATAAATTATTAACCCAAATTAATTGTACAAAAATTCAAGGAAAATCTGAAAGTCACGTTACAATGCAGTTTTTAGGAAAATCTGCTGCCCAGTTTTTCTGATCTTTCATCGAATAAAATTTCATATCTTTTTGTACCGGACTCAAAATCAGTCACCATTTTTTAATAAAACTAGACTCAATTTGTAGTTTATACATATAAATTTCACATTCTACTTCAATTTATCGAATTTATGGCAAATTTTCAAACTCACTGCCTAAAATAGAGTTTCTAGACAGCTTCAATCTAAGTCCATTATAATTCTCTAATTACTCATAAGTCATTCCATTTCACCTACTAATAATGCTAAACCATATTTAGTTATACATATACATACATAAAGTAATTTAAAATATCTTTTACACAAAATATGCGTATTCATTATTATACATGCCACTACTCAAAATATGATATCGGATGTCAAATCATTACTAAGATAACCTGTAATCTCCCTTCGATCTCGGGGTGATGCCAAAATATCCCTGCTTACGAACCGTATGATCAACCTACGTGTGCACAGGCAAAATACACACGCTAAGTATAACTTAGTGAGGCATTATAAGTAGTTATAAAATCAAATTACAAAATAAATGAAAACATGGTTAATTAAGTTCAAAAAAAATCTTCCATATAATTTTAAATCATCATATATAAGAAATAGTAATATCCATATACTTTAACTTTGTAATTGGCCCAAGAATAGTATAAAGAGAAACTGAAGTATGCAAGGTCGGTACTCCTTGAGTACTAGTCACCAAGTGACGATAAACATATAGACACATAAAGTGCCAGTAACATATAGACACATAAGTGTCGATATCATATAGACACAATAGTGTCGATATCATATAGACACATAGGTGTCGAAACATATAGATCCAAAGATCGGTGTGTAGCTACACGTAGTCCTTGACTACTAGACCTTTAATGGCATGCCACTATACTGTAACTCTCTAACATAACTTGGGCAATAAATCCATATCATATGCATGTAAATCATCATGTATAAACAATTCATATATCACCATTATTCAATAACATTTTATCATAACAAAACATAATAGGGCAGTTCATACCCATCATATACTAACCTTTTTCCTTTGCCTGTGAAATCTCATATAACTTGAACAAAAACAATGTTATCATTTTAATAAAATCATATAAATAGAATTCATAAAAAATTATCAAAACATATTTGAAACATATGAATGCACTCACCTTATATGCCTTACTAGCTACTTGTACCAAAACGTACTCACTCTGAAACTTTTTCTTTGTCTCACGACTGGTGTCGATCTCGGTCTTGCTTGTTATTTGTATGTATATTAAATACATAACACAAGCAATTTTGAGTACTTACTCATACTATACAAAATAATGGAAAGTAACTAAAATAGCTATTCATTATTCACAAAATTATCCCAATAGAACTTTCTATATTCGAATCACAATTCTTCATACTTTCCATAATTCTTTAACTTCTTCAAACCTTACATTTTAGTCCCTAAGGACACTTTTAAGCTTCCAACCACCATTTTCAAGCTAAATCCTTATAATTCTCACCATTTACACTTTAGGACCCAAACTTTAAAAATTTACATTCCAATCCCCAATATTGTCAAAAAATACATAGTGGTCCCTAAATCAATATAAACTTCAAATTCAACCTTCAAATCGCTTAACTTAATTTTTTCAACCCAAAATACTTCAAAAACAAGCTTAACAACCAAGTTCCTAAACTTTCCAAAATTTAAATTTTGGTCCTTAATGTCAAATAATTAGGGATTTCATTCCAAACACCTTGTATCATCATTTTGAACCATTATTCCTTCATTTACCACTTAAAATTCCTAACTAATTCAAGCTTGCATAGCATATTCCTCACCATTTCCATCATCAATATAAATTTTGACACAGTTTCCCCTAATTATCCATCATAACTGAATGGTCACTAGTTCAATTTCCATGGAATTTTAAATGTTTGAACCATGAAAACAACATCACAAGCATATTTTGAATAAGAAAAACCATTAAAACTCAAGTTTACTACATGTCCTTCATCCAACCAAATCACCAACTCAACCTTAGAGACATGGAAACTAAGCAAAAATTATACCAAAAGATAGAGAATTTGATGGAGATAAATTCTTGTTTCATGTCTCAAGTCTAAATCTAACTAAATAAGCTTGAAAAATTGAATAAAAAAATCCTCACCTAAGCTCTTGTTGAATTCGGCAGCAAAGAAAGAAGATGAATAGAATTTGTCAAACTTTCTTTCTTTTATTTAATGCCAAATGGCATATTTAATTACCAAAAATTCAATATAAAAATCTTTTAGTAATTAAAAAACTATTTTATCCTCCAACCAAAGTTTATTTTACAAGTCTTCTTTCCAAATACCCCTCCATCACATTGGAACTAATTTAGTTCCTTTCTAACTAGCCATCCATAAAAAATCATAAAATTTTAATTCATGATTTTAATTCGATCCAATTATCCAAAAATCAACTAAAACGGTTTTTCCATCAATCGTATTATCAATTCCAAATCTAAAATCTCATATTTCTAAATTCCATAAATAATTAATATTGTTATAATCAATCTCCTATATTAGTGGAGTCAAATTCTAAAATTTGAACTCGATCCAAAAATACCGATAATTATCTGAATTTTCTATCAGATAAAATTCTCTTAAAAATCCTTTATCGATAATCCATACGAATCTTCTCTACTCTTTCTGATTCAAAAAAATATTGATCGGAAACACTTTTATGGAACCTTCCCAGAGGTCACCCATCTTAAAATTTCTCTAGCCTGAGCGCGCTTACCAAATTTATTCGATCCAATTTCAATACCTTTTTCCTTATCTTAATTCTAAAAAACGACATCAAGGTACCTAACTATTTCCGATTCACACTCATACTGACTAAAATTACTTATTGGAGAAATTACTCTTTCGGTCTTTGAACTTTTCCCAACTTTTCACTTTGACCACCAAACTTTTAAAATTTTATGTTTTAGTCACTGAACTAAAACCACTAACTTTTGATTCCTTGCACTTTAGTCACTAAGCAAAATTTGGGGTATTACACGGTTGAGGGTTTATATAGTACCGAAGACTCCCATTAGTGGATTATACATCTACCTGATGAATGCTGTTTAGGGGTTTATGTGTACCGAAAACTCCACCACGGGTACCACAACGGTGGAGGGTTTATGTGTACCAAAAACACCTATTGGTGGACCTTGGGTGATTCTGGTTGAGATTGTATGAAGTGTTGATGGGACACTTGTTAAATCCCTGTATCCGATGTATTATTTTGTAAAGTGGAACTTAGATGCTGATCACTTGTAAGCCAATATAATTGATAATCTATCATGTTGATGGATTTTTGTTGTATAATGTTGGTTTATACATGTTTTACTTTTTAAGCCTTACATTGGTAGTATGCACGGGAAAAGCTTGAATTGAGGGTAGCAAATGGGACTTTGCTGTTAATCCATGATGCTTGTTGCACATGGTTTAATATGCATGTTTTGGAAATGTAAGTGCATGGTTTACAAGGCATGATAATGTTGATGATGTTTTAAAAAGTGATTTTCAAAGTGGTTTGTTAAGTGGTTTCAAATGCATTGATGGTGGTTTGTTTTAGAGCACTCCTCCCTAAGCCTAGTGTGTTTATGCTCTCTTTTTCCATCAACGCAGAGAATTAAAGGTTCGAGGCAGCAAGCAAGTGAAGGAAATTCCAAAAACTTGTGTTTTAGAAAGTATGGTTTTGATTTAGACTTGTAGTAATAAAGGCAATATGGTCAATTGTTGTTTGGGAGGGTTGATTGCTAAACTCCCTGTTCGTGCAAGTTTTAAATATTTTTTGGACTTGTATGTAGCTTTATATGTTTGAAATTGCTTTGGATTTATGTTTTGGATGTTGAATAGGAAGCATGCCTATAGATGTCGTGGATGTTTGAGTTATGTTGGTTTGAGCTGCTTTAAAACACTGGTATGAATGATTAAGGTATGCCTATGTTGATGTATGATGTTTAGGTAAGTTTTGGATGTGTTTAGAGTGAGCTAAAGTGTCATATATTGGAACTAGAAGTCATTACAGGCCTTCCCATACCGGTACGAGTACCCAGGGATCGGTATACGGGGTCTGAAACGACTCTGTTGCTAGGGTAAAATGCATAGGGGTACCTGTATGGTTAGCCGAGTATTCGTACTCCACTTGGGAATTTCACATCAGAATCGGTACATGGTTTGAGTATAGGTACGATCCCTTTCATTTTATAATGTCGTACCGATACGCGGGTACCATATCGGTATGCATTGTGGTTACCGGAATTGGAGGTTTTGAAGAAAAAAGGGTGGGATCGGTACGAGAACTATGTTGTACCGGTATAGGTCGCATTACGCATTGTATCGGTATGGTGGCTACCATATTAGTACGCATAGCAGTTAAGTCCATTGAGTCGTATCGGTACGGGCTTGCCCGTATCAGTATGCATTGTTGTTTTCTTTGTATATTTTCTTGTTGAAGTTTGGAAATGCGTAATCTAGTTCCCGAATGTTATGTATGTAATTGTATGAGTTTAGTTTATTGTTTTGAGCTGGAATTTAACATATGAGCATGAAATTGGACTAAGGAAGGATGGGTAACTTGGTTTTAATTACGTCCTTGTATTTTGAGGAAATTACATTTTGGTCCCTGAAGTGTATGTTTAAGCAATTGAACCCCGTTTTGCAATCTAATCACATTGTTATCGAATCTGCTGTCGTATGCTCACCTTAGGTTTTAAACCTATGCATTTAGAAAAGATAAAAAAACGGACCTAGTTTAGGTTTGCTTCGGCAAACCTAATGTAGTCCTTTTAGCTTGGTTTTGGCTAGACCGAGTTAAAGGGGTTACATGTTCCTTATTCCTAAGGTGAATTAGTTTCTACCAACGGTTGTTTAAATGGAAACCGTAACCAATCATTTTGTGAATCTAGCTCTCCTAAGCCTAGAAAAATGAATGCATTTAAGTTCCTTTACCATGTTTCCTTGAAGTTAAATTAAGAACCAAGAATAGATAAACACTGAATCTTATGGAATTAAAAACCAAAACCTATCATTCATCTTTACACACCCTAAACCCGATAACCCAAGCTAATTAATCTAGTTCATGGATGGATTAAAAGAAAACAACAATGAATAAACCCCAAACCTGGGTGGATCTCACAATACAAGATAAAAAGAATTGTAGAAGATAAACTCCTCCAATCTGCATTAATGGTTGTGTACAAATCATCATTTTTGTTCCAATCTCTCTCATGATCGATTCCACCTTGATGTGTTGTTACGATGAGAAGAAAGAGTTCGAATGCGTGTGGAATTTGTGGGATCTGATCTCTAACTAACTCAGCTTTGAATTTGAATTTGGGCATTTATCCAATGCGTTTGAATTATTTCCTAGGGATAATAGCTTTATCGCGGCTTGCCAGGGCATCCTTCGATAAATGGCTCAGCAACTCATCAACTTGCCAGGGCATCATTTGGCAAGTGGCCAGACAACTTGTCCTACACCAAATAAAGCAAAAACAACAGGGATTTCTCCAAAAAAACTATCAAAACATAAGGCCAATTCCAAAGGGCAGAGAAACTACTGAACAATGCATGAATGACTAAGAATGCAACTAAAATGTGCTTAAGTATAACAATAATATGAGGAAAAAGGGTAGAAAATAAAGTACTTTTACACACTTATCACACCCTAAACTCGAACTATTTCTTGTCCTTAAGCAATGCAAAAACTAACAATTACCTGCCAAGGCATTCACCACAAAAACATGCTTCAAACCTGACTTCAATCTCCAGAACCATGGCACAAAGAATTGATTACCTTTCGATCATCGGAGAGCATAGAAAGTTACTCAAAATTAAACTACAATGCTAGTGAAATTTTGTGTGCAAAGTTGTGTACAAGTCAATCAACAAGATCCAAGCAAACCTTAATTTTTTTATTAGATTGCCGAGGCAATTAATTAAGCTAGAGTCAGTTAAGCACCTCTAGCAAATTTTCCATTTCATTCAACTAGATCCAGATGGGCACCTCTAGCAATTCTCAATAGTCTAATAGATGGGCACCTCTAGTAATAAATTATCATAATTCATTTTTTCTGCTAGAGCCAGATAGGCACTTCTAGCTCATTTTTCTAATTTTTAATAACTTAAAGTTTACTAGGTCTCATTCGATTAACAAGTCACAATAGTGTGAATAAAAATAGCATCATAGAAAAATTTCAAGTAAATTCTATGTCAATCCTAAAATCTAAGGTTTTCTCATCAAAATGCAGTTGCAAATAACTCATCATAGGATATCACAGCAAGTCTCGACAGTTTTATTAGGAAATTGTCATGGCAAGTAACATATGCAAACTAACATGAGACAGACAAAATGAATGCAAATGATCATGATACAAACGAAAACAAGCCCCCAAAACTCGAGAGGAGCATTGTCCTCAATTCATGCAAAGCAAAACAAAATAAAAGAAACAAAATGCAAATGAGTTAATCGGAGAGGTCGTCGCCTCAAAGCTGTAGTTTTGTCTTGGTCGTTTGCTTGATGCACTTGTTGCCTCACTATGGCTACTATCGTGTAGCTAGTGTAGGGTTATGAGCTTTAACTTCCTCAACCTCCTCAACCGGCTCGCCTTCCTTCTCGGCATCTTTTTGTACAAAAGCTTTACGCTTCTACGCTTGCTTTAATGACACAACCAGAGGTGAGGACTTCAATGGTACAGAAGTGGTGTCTTCGAAAACTGAAAAATCATGACAAGATTCAATATATCCTGGCTCATGAACAGGTTCCTTACCTTTATGTGGGGTAGTGGTTGCCGTGGTAATGTCACTTGTAACCACCTCATCAGTAGTTGTCGGGGTAAGTAACTCGGTAGGAAATAGCGGAAAGGGTGCAATGCTATTAAGATAGTTCTCTAGGACCACTGGTTCTAGCAATATCGTGGTACTTTATATATCGATAAAGCACTTGTTGTCTCGCCTTCATCCAATCCAAACATTGCAGCAAATGACGAATGAAGTCTGCTAGCCACAGAGCACTTATCGGGACAAACTCTAGAACATAAGGCTTCTTTGCAACTGCTGGTGCTTTAGGCGGCCCATCCTGCATCATCTGTATATACTGAGTCTTAGTCTTAGTCTATCTATTCTTCTTTGTGTATAAGATCGATGTCAAATTAGGGAAATATAACGCGCCTGCATCCTTCTTGGTACAAGCATAAATCTCATCAACAATAATATGTCCAATATTAATAGCACGATTATACAGAATAGAATGTAGAAACAATAAAAGAGAGAAAGAAATAGTAGTATTATGAGTTGTGGGCATCAAACGAGATTTTAGGAAGTTGTTCCACAACTTTGTCGTGGGTTTCAGCATGACTCGATTCACCGTGCCTTTCAAATCTCTATCATTCCACTCGATTCCTTCAATAGTAAGGTCCTTAAGGACTTGATCTGTCACTTCCGAGGTAATGTTATTCACAGACTCGGTATGCTCATCATGCATAAGAAACAACCCATAATATGTATTGATGGTAGAGGCATCAAGAAAAAATAGCCCTACCAAGCAAAAAAAACACGGGTTATCCGAATTAGAAATATGTGCATAAAACTCTCTTACCCATGAGATGTTAACCGGTACCGGCTGTTCGCAAAAGATCGGCCACTTGTGATCCGCAATAATAGTGTAGACGGAATCTTCAAGATCATAGTTCGGTTTGGTCAGATCGTAGGCGAACCCTTGCTCTTCCCAAACTTTTCGAGTGGCAAACTTCTTCTTAAATCTTTGCTCGATTGCCGGTGTTGTGAAATGGCAAAAAGGTGGAACAATTGATTGCGATGAACTTGCTTTGAGCATGGTTTTCAAGTTCTTAGCCATGGTGAAAAACAAGAAAATCTTGAGACTTTCAAGAGATGGTAAAACAGTGAGAGAAGAAGATGGGTTGTAATTGGAACTTAATGGTGGAGTGAAAGGTTGGTAAAAGATATGGATTGGTGTATTACCAATGGGTGAAAAAGAAAAAAAAATGATGGGTGTAAGGTGGATGGGATGTGCGGCTAGGGTTAGGATGAAAGGGAGGGAAAGAAATTTTGGGTGAAAATTTTTCAAAGGGTATTTAAATCCCTTTTAACCCGCATGCCTTCCAATGTCTTTGGGATAAACTTTCATTTGAATGAAATTCTATCTTGAAGCCCAATTTCCATCCCTTTTGAAACTCTTATCCAAAAAATTAAAAACAAAAGGATAAAGTTTTAAATAAAGAAAAAAAAGATGAAAACTAACTAAAACAAAAATAAAAAGAAAAGGATAAAGGATAAAATTCGAAGAAAAAAATAACATAAACAAAAATAAAAAGAAAAGAAAATAACTGAAAAAGAAAATTAAAAACACTTAGAAAGAGCATTCTCTTGTATCTTCTATCGCTCTCTTATCACGCTCAACATGGGTACCAACGTAGTGCTTCAATCTCTGTCCATTGACCTTAAACTCATGTCCATTTGTAGTTGATTTGATCACAACAACCCTCTAAGAATAGGGTTTAACTACCTTGAATGCCCCAGACCATCTTGACTTCATTTTGCCTTGAAAAAGTCTAAGTCTAAAATTAATCATAGAGAAACACTATTTCCCTGGCAAGAATTGTCGTGGCAATAGCTTTTTATCATGCCATCATTTAGTTTTCTCTTTATAGAGCTTGGCATTGTCATAAACTAGTGCACGAAATTCTTCCATCTTGTTTAAATCTAGTAAGCACTTTTGCCCTGCTTTCTCTCAATCATGTTCATGGTCTTGATTGCCCAATAGGTCTTATGCTCGATCTTAGGGGGCAAGTCTTGCCATAGACAAGTCTATAAGAAGACATACCTAGAGGCGTCTTAAATGTTGTTCGGTATTCCAAAAGTGCATCATCAATTTGTAGCGACATTTTTTTCCAAAAGAAGCCGCTAGGAAAAATAAAAATATCATATTGAGGGGAATATTTCCCTCTTTTGTTGAAAATTATTTAAAAAGGTGAATTTTATGAAAACTTGTATTTTAGGAAAACTGAGTCGCCACTGGCCACTTTGGTAGGCCATACACCATAAAAACAGAAGCTAGAGATTTTAATTGAGTTCGGGAGTTAGTTACGGATGGGGAAGGGTTAGCACCCCACACCGCCTAAAATTGGTACATAATAGGTTCGTATCGTATTTATTACAAAAAATAAAAAAAAATTGATTTAACTTAATAATTAATTCCTAAAATACAAGATTCGAATATTAAATTTACCTTGATCTCTACAGTACCAAATGAGATGACACCCGGAGACCGGGATGACAGTTCCACTAGAATACCAGGATAAAGGCCTACACTATATGCAACAAATATAGACATTATAAATACATAAAATAAAAACATGAATATCAAATAAATAAAATCAATATATTGATAAATAAAAACAAATAAACCAATATACAAATGGAAATGATTTTAATACCATGAAATATGCACAAATAAGATGAAATGAAATATTAAACAAATCTAACACATGATATATGCATATATATAAAAGGGTATGCGTAAAATAAATAGTATATAATAAAATATAATATTCACATATATGTATAATATAACTTAATATATATATATATATAAACATATAAATGCAACATATATAACTTACTATATTTAATATATACATATAAATGTATACTATAAAAAATATATACACATACCCTTACGTATAGAAGCAAATATATAAAATAAAATACCTACTTACATACAAAAAATAAGCATTAAATAACCAAAAAGAAAACAAAGATATAAGGACTGTCGGAAAATAAAATAGAAAGAACTGGGGCTAAATTAACAATTTTACCACCCTAAGTGATAAGTGTTCAAAAGTACTATTTTTATTACCCTTTTTACTCATATTATTGTTAGACTTAGGCTCATATTAGTTGCATAATTAGTCATTCATGCATTAATTCATGTTTCTTTCCACCATTGAGCTTGATTACATAACTTGGTGATTTTTGTGGAAAAAGATGTTGCTTTGGTGTGCTTTTGTGTGTGTGCAGAATCACTTGCCTAAACAAGGCTGGAACCAGTTGCCAGGGTAGTGCATGAAGGAGATGCCGACGCAGTTTCCAGGGCAATGCATGAAGGAGATGTCGAGCTAGTTACCAGGGTAATTTTCGATAAGGGATAAGATGATATGGCAGTCGAAATTGATAACTAGATAAGCCCAAGATGATGTGGAGCAAAGTTAAATCCCAAAGGAGTTTGATTTCCATGAAGAGGTCAAAGAGAAATTAAATCCCAAAAGGATAGGAGAAGAGCTAGAAGGAATTTAAATATAATAAAGAATTATATTCTTTACAAGTATTTAATTCCAACTCAACTTCCTCCTCAAGAAAGACTTTGACCTGGCCCTATAAATTGAGGACCAAGCCGTCAACTCCAAAGGGGGCAAGAAGGGAGAGATTTTGACAAGAGAGTTCAAGAGGGGAGAGTTTGATTGGGAGAGAGTTCAAGGGGCTGGTCGATTTCTTCTTCTTTGCTTCCATTAGATTCATGGTTTAGGGATTATTCTTTGTATATCTTTTGAACCCAACCATGAACTAACTTGATTGGTTGCGGTTATTGTGTTTTGTTGTTGTGAGAAACAATTGGATTTTGTTAGGTAATAAGAGTTTGCACTTTCAATTCAAGGTTTACTCATTGTTGGTTTGTATTCTTGTTTGCGAGTGAATTGGGAGAGGATCTTGTAATTCTATCTATTTATCTAATATCCGGAGAGTTAGATTCAAGAAACGGATGAGTATGGTCTTTATTCAATCTATTGATGGTGAAGATTAATCCGACTTTGGAATAAGTTAAGGATTTCAACAGCTATGAGGAGCGCAAGATTGGTTGTTGTTCACCCTTGATTCACGCAGGGATATATTGCCAAGGCATGCACAACTAGCTAGAGTTTCGACTTAGGGATAAGAAGAAACCATTGAAGAACGCTCTGCCGAACCTTGAAGTTGCTGCCCAGTCGCCCAAGCAGTTGCCTAGTCAGTTGCCCAAGCAATCGTCGATTAGTTGCCAAGGCAACCCTATTACACAAGTTGCCACGGCAACTGAGTTGTCATTGCACTCTTTTACCAAGACGATCCAATCGGCTATCACTTCTCAACTCACGATAACCTGGCCTATTCCCTCTCTTTTGATTTCATCTATTCTTTTAGTTTATTGCTCTTAGTTTACTCATTAGTTATAATTTCTACAATCACCTACTTGTGTTTTTCTTTTCCAATGCAGTAACTTAAGCAAAGTGGCCCAAACCAATCCCTGTGGAGACGATACTCGATACTCAGATCACTTTATTACTTGCGACGTGTATACTTGCACCGTTTGCGTAGCACTTATTACGCACAACAAGTTTTTAGCGCCGTTTCCGGGGATTGGCAATTGGTGTTAGTTGTTTTTGTTATTGCATTTTTTCTCTTAGTTTTACTAACTTCTCTTTTTGTTTGTTTTATTAAAAAAAATTCAGGTGCGCTACAAGTTAAGGGACATCAACATGTCGGGAAATAAAAGTCGATCTATTTGAGAGTTGATGTTGGAAGATATGAATCAATCCAATCAAGAGTTTCTTGCACCCTTCGATGATTACCTATACCAACCGAGAAAAGCATATACCGTGGAAAACTAATGCACTTGTTGTGGAGAACATCATGTGTTTGAAAATTGCCCTCACATTTTCGGTGCATATGACTACATAGAGAACCATAGATGAAACCAGCAGCAAAATCCTTCATGGTATGATCTAAAAGCTCAAAATGTTCTTTACCATAACAATTTTGCTGCAGCAATAGACATGCCTCGGCAATGTAGTCCTTATCAGCAGCCTAGTGTCACAGCAACATATATGCCATGGCAATGTAGTCCTTTTCAAGAACATTCCAATTCCTTGGAGGAAACGATGATAGCTTCCTTGGCTAAACTTGACGGATCAATTGAAGAGATTCGAAAGCTACCAAAGGAAATGGATGCAAGGATAGCTCAGTGGGATGTAACCTTGGGGGATTCAGAAGATCAATTGAGGAGATCCACATATGCCTTGGATAAAATACACCAACAATCCATTCCTGGGGATATTGACGTCCCAAGGCAAGAGGATAAGGAGCAATGCGAAGAGAGGTCCTTGATGTGTGGGGAACAACTAGAACCTCCAAGTCAAGAGGATGCCAATGAGAGAGATTGCCCAGCACATGGTGAGCCTGAGCAACAAATTACCCCGGCAATGATTGAGGAGCCTGAATAGAGCAATACTGCAACAACACTCAGTGAAGCTGAGAACAACAATACTACAGCAAATTCTGAGGAACCTGATGCCCAGAAGGTTACAACATTGATGTTGAAGCATGAATCTGTAGATTGCTCTCATCTATAGTTGCAACTGCATTTGTACGACCACATGCAAGATCAACGAGAAGATAATACTTTGCCAATGGAATATGAGCAAGTAATGGTTGAACCTTTTGAATTCTTTAAAAACTCACCTCGTCCATTGCAGGTATGTCTTGAGGAACCGATGTTGGCAGATTTGAAGCCATCGAAATCTCTACTGATGGAGATGTTTGAGAGGCCAAAAGAAAAAGGTGTTTGGATTCGTAAAGCTTTTCAAAAAAATTGTTCTTCCCTTGACTTACAGCAAATTTTGGCAACTGATTGCCACGGCAATTGGCTAAAGCAACAATTGCCACGACAACGAAGGCTACATCCAACCATGATGGAGCTCGACGAGAATGAGGTAATTAAATGGTTGGATGTTGATATAATTTTTCCTAATAATATATTCATGCCTTCAGGAACAGTAGCAAGGTGGAAGATGTGCATGGACTACAAGGGAACACGAAAGAAAGACACATCCACCATGGTAACGCAAAAGGGAGTAGTTGCGAGCACATTGGGCCAACTCTTTTTGGGCAATATTATCACTCGATGGAGGGTGCGGATGGACTATAAGAAGTATCGGAAACGACCCTCCTCAAGTTTTCTCAGATATGCAGTAACATTAGAAGATGCATGAAAAATGCTCTTTTTAAGAATCTTTAATTTTTGTTTTTTATTTTTTGGAACTTTATTTTATTTTTGGTTATTTTTTTCTTTATTTATTTTTGGAATTTTTAGGAGATATTTTATTTTATTTTTCTTCATTATCTTTAGTTTCTAGGTTTTCTTTGTTTTCTTTTCTTTTCCACAACAAGACTCACAACCACCATGCTAAGGAAATTCACTGCCGACTACTTGCCACGGCAACCGCAACAGAGGATGCCCCGGCAACTACCTCAGCAGCTGCCACGGCAACAGAAACTGGCGATGCCCAGGCAACAACAATGGCTTCGGCAACTACTGATGCCTAGGCAAGTGAACCTGCCTTGGCAAACATGGATCAAATCAAAGCAATGCTATTCACGCGGTACCAGCCACAAGCATTCAACCACCGACCGGAAAATGAATCAAGCAAATGGCACAAAGGAAACTTATCACTCGAGGTGACGACCTCTCCGACTAACTCATTTCATTTGGTTTCTTTTAAATTTTGTTTCACTTTTACATGCATCGAGTATAATGCTTCTCTCGAGTTTGGGGGGTGTTGGTTTCTAGTTAGTTTCATGTTTAGTTGCATTCACCTTTAGCAATCACATATAGGTTGCATATGTTACTTGTCATGCCTTTAATTGGATTTAATTGCTTATGACTTGTTGAATATCCAATGATGAATTTTTGCCACTGCACTTAATTGAAAAAACCTTTAATTTTAGGATTGCATGAAAAGAACTTAGAATTTCACTATGACGCTGATTTTTTTACACAGTTGTGGCTTGTTGATTAAAAGAAACTTAGTGAACTTAGGTTGCTTAAAATTTGGGTAAATTTAAATTTGAAAATTAAAAGTTAAATTTTTGCTAGAGGTGCCCAAAACTGGCTCTAGTAGTAAATGCACTTTCTTGCTAGATGTGCCCGAAACTGGCTCTAGTAGTTAATGCACATTAAAGAATCGCTAGAGGTGCCTGAAATTGGCTCTAGTCGACTAAAATAAAATGAGAAATTGCTTACTCTGCTAGAGGTGCCCGAAATTGGCTCTAGTGAAAATAAAAATAAATACCCCAGTAATTAAATTGATAAAAGCCTATTGTTTACATAGAATCTTGAAAATCAACTTGTACACAACTACGCACACACATTAGCACAAGCATTATAGTTCGAGATGATTAAAGTCTTGGTAGGTAATTGTTAGTTTGCATTGCTTGAGGACAAGCAATAGTTCGAGTTTGGGGGTGTGATAAGTGTTCAAAAGTACTATTTTTATTACCCTTTTTACTCATATTATTGTTAGACTTAGGCTCATATTAGTTGCATAATTAGTTATTCATGCATTAATTCATGTTTCTTTCCACCGTTGAGCTTGATTACATAACTAGGTGATTTTTGTGGAAAAATATGCTGCTTTGGTATGCTTTTGTGTGTGTGCAGAATCACTTGCCTAAACAAGGCTGGAACCAGTTGCTAGGGTAGTGCATGAAGGAGATGCCGACGCAGTTGCTAGGGCAATGCATGAAAGAGATGCCGAGCTAGTTGCCAGGGCAATTTTCGATAAGGGATAAGATGATATGGCAGTCGAAATTGATGACTAGATAAGCCCAAGATGACGTGGAGCAAAGAAGTTTGATTTCCATGAAGAGGTCAAAGAGAAATTAAATCCCGAAAATATAGGAGAAGATCTAGAAGGAACTTAAATATAATAAAGAATTATATTCTTTAAAAGTGTTTAATTCCAACTCAACTTCCTCCTGAAGAAAGACTTTGACCTGGCCCTATAAATTGAGGACCAAGCCGTCAACTCCAAAGGGGGCAAGAAGGGAGAGATTTCGACAAGAGAGTTCAAGAGGAGAGAGTTCGATTGGGCGAGAGTTCAAGGGGTTGATCGATTTCTTCATCTTCTTCTTTGCTTCCATTAGATTCATGGTTTGGGGATTATTCTTTGTATATCTTTTGAACCCAACCATTAACTGACTTGATTGGTTGAGGTTATTGTGTTTTGTTGTTATGAGAAACAATTGGATTTTATATAGGTAATAAGAGTTTGCACTTTCAAGTCAAGGTTTACTCATTCTTGGTTTTTATTCTTGTGTGCGATTGAATTGGGAGAGGATCTCATAATTCTATCTATTTATCTAATATCGGAGAGTTAGATTCAAGAAACGAATGAGTATGGTTTTTATTCAATCTATCGATGGTGAAGATTAATCTGGCTTAGGAATAAGTTAAGGATTTCAACGGCTAAGAGGAGCGCAAGATTGGTTGTTGTTCACCCTTGATTCACGCAGGGATGTATTGTCAAGGCATGCACAACTAGCTAGAGTTTCGACTTAGAGATAAGAAGAAACCATTGAAGAACGCTCTGCCGAACCTTGAAGTTGCTGCCCAGTCGCCCAAGCAGTTGCCTAGCTAGTTGCCCAAGCAACCGTCGATTAGTTGCCAAGGCAACCCCGTTGGACAAGTTGCCACGGAACTGAGTTGCCATTGCACTCTTTTACCAAGATGATCCAATCGGCTATCACTTCTCAACTCATGATAACCTGGCCTATTCCATCTCTTTTGATTTCATCTATTCTTTTAGTTTATTGCTCTTAGTTTACTCATTAGTTATAATTCCTACAATCACCTACTTGTGTTTTTCTTTTCCAACGCAATAACTTAAGCAAAGTGGCCCAAACCAATCCCTGTGCAGACGATACTCGATACTCAGATCACTTTATTACTTGCGACATGTATACTTGCACCATTTGCATAGAACTTATTATGCGCAACACTAAGCTATCGAATTAAAATGTGGAAAGGGACTAAACTAAAGAACAGTACAAAATTCCAGGGATCAAAGAGGTATTTGACCATTTCAAAATGGACTAAATCAATATAAAGGATGAAATTGAAAATTGGCCAAAACAAAAGAGGACTAAACGAGTAATTTAACCATGCGGCAGGTCAATATTAAAACACAAAATAGGGCGGAGGGACCTTTGTAGTAATTTATCCATTACAAAAACTAATTCAATTTAATTTTAGGACTAAATTGAAAGATTCCAAAAACATGAAGGACGACAAACTAAATTATAATTTGTGAAAGGGCTACGGGGCAAAATTGAAAAGGGCAGAGGGATTAAAACATGAATAAACCCTTTTTAAAATTAACTTGGTCTATATATAGACCCTTTCAGCCCAAAAATTGACCTTTCCCTATTTTTTAAACCTTTGTGAAAACCGCTAATTTCCTCTGAAATGTTCATCCTATACGATGAATATCAGGGTTTAAACCCAAAAGTCGTCGTAGCTTGGCCATGTCAGCCGCCATGAGCTGTCACCGACTGCCGCTCACCGGCGCCGGTGACATCTGAAACCTATAAAAAAAACCTTTTTAAAACCCTTTTATTTTGGCCCAAAAAAGCCCTCCTCTTTTAACGGCTCACCAACAAGGCTTATTGTCGGAAAATAAACGATCAAAGGCGAGGGTAAACTTTGAACCCTTTCTATTTTTATTTATTTTTGGTATTCAAATGCATGCAAGAGTAGAAAATATTTCTAGGAATTTTTTTCTCTTTTATTGGATCTGAATCTCGTTACAAAATAATTTTGGGGTCTTTTTTATAAACCCGATATTACATCTAAAAAATAACCTAATCTCTACTATTGATGACAATGGCTCTGACATCCCCTCTTTTTCTTTATTGTTTCCACACGCTCGGTGGTTGGGGAAAAGTCGGTGAGAGGACGATGGGAGCGCGATCTCCGGCGGTGGCGCCACGTGGACGAGGAGATGAAAGGTCTGCCAGGCGCGTGGGCGCATAAAGGAGACGAAGGGTCATCGACGATATCTTGCACGTGCGAGTAAGGGATATGAAAGGGCTTCCTTGGTTCAATCATGGTCATTGGATTAGATCTGACCCAACGGCTCTGGTGTGGCTGCTATAAAGGGATAAAAGGGAAAGCAGATTAGGGTTTTAATTAGATGGGCCCTATCAGGACAGTTGTAATCCATTTGGGTTATGTATTGGACTTTAAACATTCATAGTTTGGGTTTCATTTATCTGATCTATATAATATAATAATATATATATATATGCATATACAATACAAACATACATTCATAGACTAGTGCAATATATAATAATACACACATAATTACACATATACATAACATTTATACGCATACATGCTCATGCAATACACACATACATATTATAATACTAATAACAATGCCACATACAATAAATAGATATAAGTACATGCATACGTATCCACATACATTCATACATATGCATAATATATACATGCAATATTTTTTCAATATACATAAATATTAATACATTCGCGTACATGTACATACATACATACATACAACATTCGTACATACATACATACTTAATAATCTTAACATTAATAACAACCCTAATAATAATATAATATACAATATTATACAACCCAGACAAAAATGAGTGATTACAGCTGCCCTTTTTTGCTTGTTCTTGTGAAATGAGAACAAAGCAAAGATCACAAGTACTCATTTTTGTCCTACTTCCTTGTTTGTGGTCTCAGAATCACGAGTTCTTCTAGAACCTTCCGCTCTTCCTTGGCCACTTTTTTAACCTGTAAGCACTTAAATCTTAGTTTCGAGAAGACATTCTTATGAAAGAAATTATTTTCGTTTTAAGAAAAATGTCCTTATGAAAGGAGGGAATTGAGAAACTCTTTGTTTTAAGAAAAACATCCTTAAGAAAGGATAGAATTGAGAAATTCAGGTATTAAGAAATATATCTTTATGAAAGGATAAAATTAAGAAATTTGATTTGAAGAAAAATATCCTTATGGAAGGATTTACACCTAAGAAAAATATCCTTACGAAAGGATTAAATTAAGAAATTTGATTTTAAGAAAAATATCCTTATAGAAGGATTTGAATTTAAGAAAAATATCCTTGTGGAAGGATTAAACTTAAAAAATTAATTTTAAGAAAAATATCCTTATGGAAGGATTTGGATTTAAGAAAAATATCCTTATGGAATGATTAAATTAAGAAATTTGATTTTAAGAAAAATATCCTTATGAAAGGATTGAATTAAGAAATTTTGGTTTTAAGCAAAACATTCTTATGAAAAAGATTAAGAAATTTGTTTTAAGCAAAACAACCTTACGGAAGGATAAAATTAGGAAATCTAGAGTTTAATAAAAATGGTATGTCACTTTGAGACTACTAAAAGGAGGAAACGTCTTTATGAAAGGATCAAATTAAGAAATTCAGTTTTAAGCAAACCATCCTTATGAAAGGATTAAATTAAGAAAATTAGTTTTAAGAAAAATATTCTTATGAAAGGATTAAATTAAAAATTTGAATTTAAGAAAAACATCCTTATAAAAGGATAAAATCGGGAAATCTTCAACATGAAGCTGCAGATCAAATAACTGGATTGACACCAACATGGCTACCAATCGAAAATCTTCAATAAGATCTACCTCTTCAACATGAAGCTGCAGACCAAAATCTTTGGTAATCTTAAAATATCTATTTAAAACAAGCAAAATGCTTCTAAATTAGCATGCCTCTATCTATATGATGCATGCAATGTAACATTTTTTCTTCTTTTTCATTATTTTTTCTCTCTTTCTTCTTCTTTTTCTCTCTTTCGTTTTCATTCTTTTTTTCTTCTCTTTTTATTTATTCTTATTCTTTCCCTTTTTTCTTCTTTTTCATTCTTTTTTTTAATTTATTTTAAAATCTTGTTCCCTGAAAAGTCAGTCTTCGAATTTCTTTCTTTCATCTCTTTTGCAGTATTCTATTCAATCTTTGTCTTCATCAATTACATATTCATTTTTCATTCGTCTCATGCTTTTAACCCTTTTTGCGCGAGTAGCTTCTCTTCTCTTTCTTCTTCAGGGTCACTACCCATTTTGCCTATCATCTCATTCTAGTCCCTATACTATTCTTATATAGGGGAACTCATCATTCTTCTGTTCGGCATTGCCCCATTAAATCTCTGGGCTCAACTATTATCTTCGTCTTTGACCCAACACTCAGAGTCTTTATCTTTCTTAACATTAGGGTGCGCAAAATGCCCTACTCCCTGAACTCATCCTTAATCTTCTTCCAGCATCTCGGGTGGAACCAACTCTTGGTCCCTATGCTCTAATTTTCATCAATAATAAAAAAAGTTAGTATAAAACTAAGAGAAAATATCAAACATTTTGAAAACTAGTGTTTGGGATAAAACCCATAGCTATCTTAAAAAATCAAGTTTTAGAAAAAAAATGTCAAGCATTTTTTAAAACTGATGTTTGGAAGAAATGGTAAGTATTAAAAGAATCAAAATTCAGAGAAAAATGGCAAACATTTTTTAAAACGGATGTTTGGAGGAAATGATGAATATTAAAAGAATTGAAATTTGGGGAAAAATGCCAAACACTTTTTAAAAATTAATGTTTGGAAGAAATGATAAATGTCAAAATTTAAAAAACTGCCAAACATTTTTTGAAAATTAATTTCTGGAGAAAATGAAGAATATGTAAAAGAATTGAAATTTTAAAAAATGCCTAAACATTTTGAAAACTAATGTTTGATCCTAAAATATCAAATGCACCAGCAAATTTGCATCTTTAGAAGGTCTTGATATAAACATATGTATGGTCTCCCCTAGTTCATTTAGGCTTTTGAGAGGAATACTTCTCATACCTAATTTCTAACCCATTTAATGTGGCTCTCTTGATCTCACCACTCACTATACCCCCATCCTTCCCTCATTTGGGTGTCGATCAGGCACTTCGAAGTTTGATGCTCCCTGAAGAAAGGTTAACCCTTATAGGTGGGATGTAACCTGAAGACAAACTTATCCAACTCAGATATCCACATATGATCTAAATGGTCTTTGTAGGCTTGTAATGTAGGCTATGGCTAATGGTTATGAAAGAAAGGATATATAGGCACAAAATGAGTGTTTAAGGGTGATGAAACCAAGGATCATTTCTTCCTATTGAAATATCCTCTCTACACTTGTTGCTCAAAATGCGCTCAAATGAAAAACTTTTTTGATTTATTTCTTGGATCGCTCTAGACTGCCCATTTTTGGGTTTTCACCCTAGAGTTTATTTCCTTCTTTGTAGCTTTGGAATGTGTAGCTTGCATCTTGAATGGATGTCGATGTGCTTCTTATTCAAATGTACTCGAATCTTCAAGGCTTTTGTTGTCATTTATTGTACTTTCTGACTTGGTACTTTCAATCTTTATTGTTCCAAGCTTCTTGTTGGAAAACTTTCAATTTGGTTTAGCCAGTCCTTTCGAGCAAAAAATTCTCTTACCGGCTTATTCTTGATGTTTCTCTTGGTCTTCATGCCCAGTACATTGATTTTCATTTCTTGCGCTTATTCATAAAGCACCATCTTCGTAATGAGGTCAAAATTGGGCAACTTTGGTTGCGAACAAAATCCTCATCCTTTTTGCCCCCCCCAATGTAGGAGTGATCCTTGGTTTGGGTTCTAACAAAAAGAAACGGTCAGGCTCAAAGGGGGACAACAAATTGATATTTTTCTTATTTGTGAAGGGAAATGAAGGAATGCCACTCGTTATCCCATACATGGATATCAAAATAGTATTCAGGGGGTAGAAGTTTAGGGTCAACACTCGATTCAAGGATCTTAAAAAATAAGTGCCTGAGAAGAAAATTTCCTAAAATGGGATCTGCCTATTATCTAAACACTTGTTCTATTCCTCTGTCAGCCTAAATGGACTAGTGAATACTCGTATTCGAAATATTCGCACGGTGTTCAACCTAAATCTAAGGCACTCTCACATTTGAGATTCAATGACCTAATAATAAAAAATGGTATGTACATGTGTATGTTTTTTCATAAATATGTGTATATGCATATGGGAGAACAAAAACTATCACATAACAATGAATGAAATGTATAAAGAAACAAAGAATGCAAAAATTGCTTTATAAATAACGAAATGAAAATTTTATTATGACAAAAATAACTACATTCTAAAAAATCAATGGCTTAGCTTATAGTTTTCTTTTTCATTTTTCCCAAATGCATAGGGATCAACGGTTTTGGATTGTCATTACCGGTAGCCATTTGCTCCGGACTAGCTGTACCATTCCCTTGGGTACAATCAGTTTATACTAATTATGACATTGGATTTTTTCAATGAATTTATTTTCCTTTGAACATTTGTAAAAATGGATTTTTGATGGACATTTGATCTATAGCTTTTACTCATAGATTTCTTTTACATTTTTTCTAAATGCACAAGGATCAATGGTTTCGAGTTGCCTTTACAGGTAGTCGTTTCCTCTGAGCTAGTTGTACCATTCCCATGGGTACAATCAGTGTATACCAATTATGACATTGGATTTTTCCAAAGGATTTATTTTCCTTTGACCATTTGTAAAAATGGATTTTCGATGGACATTTGATCCATAGCTTTTACTCATAGATTTCTTTTGCATTTTTCTCAAATGCACAATGATCAACAGTATTGAGTTGCCTTTATCGGTAGCCGATTGCTCCGAGCTGGTTGTACTATTCCCCTGGGTACAATCAGTTTATATCAATTATGACATTGGATTTTTCCAAAAGATTTAATTTCCTTTGACCATTCATAACAATGGATTTTCAATGGACATTTGAATTATCCATTGTCGTAAACTTTACCGTGTTTAAGCATGTTACGCCTACATTTCTGTAGGACTTCTTAAAAAGAGAAACCCAAGCATAGGGACTTTTGAGTCATTGCCAGGGAGCCAACTCATTCTGGCCTTCAAGATGTGGTGCAACTTGCCCCAATTCTTATGTTTTCCACTACTGGATCAATTCTTGGGTCAAACTCCATTACTGATTGGCTTCTTAATTTCCTCCAGCAATGGTCTGTACTTCTTGGTAGGATGCCCCGGTGCCCCCTTGAAATCCGATGGAGTGACCAAATCAGAGACTAGGCAAAAAAAAACTTTTGTATTGAAAGCGCCCACTTTTTCTTTTTTCTTAATTGCTTTCTCAAACCTATCTTCTAATCGTTCGAGTCTTAACTTCTGTGTTTGTTCTATTCTTTTTCAATTGGTTCTCAGATTACTCTCTCGAACGTTGAGAATCTTATTATTTAATTGATCAATGCATGTCATAATGAATAAAAGGCTAGAAAGGAAAATAATATGTATAAAAGGAAATGAATGCAAAAAGGTGTCGATTCACAAACAATCCTTAGAAAGACATCCGTTTAATGGAGAAGATGTCTGATTACAAGAAGCTAAAATAACGAATTACAGATAACGGTTAACTTTTCATCTTGACATCTTGACTTTGTGAAGTAAGGCTCGCACTCTACGTCCCAACACCGTCTTCAGTCTGATGGGAGACCTCGTCACTCTCCTCTTATGCTGCTCAAAAGATCTGAGGCAATAATCTATATACTCCGAAGCTTTTAGGGAGATTGCTAGCCGGTGTAGGTAAACTGTACGCACGGGTCTCTTCTTTGATAGATCCGGGTGCAAACAAATTGGATCTCAAACAGTGCATTCAAGCTACTCCGTCTCTCTGTCTGATACGTATCTCAGTGTCAAACTATCTACTTTTTCCTTTAGTCTTCATTCGGCTTAACCCGATATTGTAGCATTATCGATCTTGTAGCATTATCGCTCTTGGTATAACAGACTTCTCTCTTATTTGGATTGCCTTCTTAATTTGGCTATTTTTTGAATTAACATTCACGGTATGATGTGGCATTCAATGTAAATGCATAAAAATAAAATAAAATAAACACCAATAGAAAAAAATCACGTCACTACAGTGTAATAATCGAAGAATGAAAGGTCAATTAACAAAATAAATTAATTAAATCATGCTAACAATAAAAATACGAATAAAAACATAACAGGGTTACCGTTAAATGGACAGAATACCAGTATGGCTCTAATAGGTAGGCTCTATGTCTCACTATAAGTGGCTAAATTCTAAAGTAAACAACACTCGAACTGTCGCTTGGACATCGATTCGAGGGAATACGACTCTTATACCATAGGGAGATGAAAACCTCACGAAATATAAGGATCGAATTTCGAAAGTGAATTACAACACTATATGGAAGTGAATACCCCACGAAGCGAAGTAATCACTCCCACTTAAGCGTTCTATAACTACTATATGATGACAATTTATATCAAACATTATGCAAAATCAAATAAGGTTTAGAAATTAGAAATTAATTAAATTGAATTTAAATTTTCTTAATAGTTCTGATACGAACCTAACTAAGGCTTAACTATTCTTTTATTTTTGAAAACAAAAATTTTTCCCCAGCGGCGTCGCCATGTTGTAGCGGTATTTTTTTTTCCCGAAGAAGCCACTATGAAAAATAAAAATATCGTATTGGGGGGAATATTTCCCGCTTTTGTTGAAAAATTATTTAAAAAGGAGAATTTTATGAAAACTTGTATTTTGGGAAAACTGGGTCGCCACCGGCCACTTTGGTAGGCCAGACACCGTAAAAACAAAAACCATAGATTTTAATTGGGTTCAGGAGTTAGTTATAGATGGGGAAGGGTTAGCACCCCTACACCGCCCAAAATTGGTACCTAACAGGTTCATATCATATTTATAAAGAAAAATAAAAAAATTCGATTTAATTTAATAATTAATTCCTAAAATACAAGATTCAAATATTAAATTTGCCTTGATCTCCACGATACCAAAGGAGATGACACCCGGAGACAAGGATTACACTCCCACTAGAATACTGGATAAAGGCCTACACTACATGCAACAAATATAGACATTATAAATACATAAAATAAGAACATGAATATCAAATAAATAACACCAATATATTGATAAGTAAAAACAAATAAACCAATATACAAATGGAAATGATTTTCATACCATGAAATATGCACAATAAGATGAAATGAAATATTACACAAATCTAACACATGATATATGCATATATATAAAAGGGTATGCGTAAAATAAATAGTATATAATAAAATACAATATTCACATATATGTGTAATATAACTTAATATGTATATATATAAACATATAAATGCAACATATATAACTTAATATATTTAGTATATACATATAAATATATACTATAAAAAATATATCCATATACCCTTACGTATAGAAGCAAATATATAAAATTAAATACCTACTTACATATACAAATAATAAACATTAAATAACCAAAACAAAAACAAAGATATAAGGACTGTTGGCAAATAAAATAGAAAGAACATGGGCTAAATTAACAATTTTACCACCCCAAGCTATCGTATTAAAACGTGGAAAGGGTCTAAATTAAAGAACAATACGAAATTCCAGGGACCAAAGAGGTATTTGACCTTTTCAAAATGGATTAAATCAATATAAAGGATGAAATTGCGAACCGACCGAAATAAAACAGGAATAAACGAGTAATTTAACCATGCGGCAAGTCAATATTAAAACACAAAATAGGGCGGAGGGACCATTGTAGTAATTTACCTATTACAAAAACTTATTCAATTTAATTTTAGGAATAAATTGAAAGATTCCAAAAAACACATAGGGCTATTTCTATATATAGACCCTTTCAGCCCAAAAATCGACCTTTCCCTATTTTTTTAAACCATTTTGAAAATCCCCAATTTCCTCTGAAATGTCCATCCTATAGGATGAACATCTGGGTTTAAACCCAGAAGCCGCCATAGCCTGGCCATGTCGGCCGCCGTGAGCCATCATCGGCCGCCGCTTACCTATGCCAATGACATTTGAAACCTATAAAAACCTCTTTTTTTAAACCGAAACCAAAAACAATACCTTCCACTTTTTAAAACCCAAAACAACATACCCATTTTTATTTTGGCCCAAAAAACCATCCTCTTTTAACGGCTCACCATACAAGGCTTACTGCAGGAGTAGAAAAAAAATTTATTTATTTTTGGTATTCGAATGCATGCAAAAGTATAAAATATTTCTGGGAATTTTTTTGTTTTTTTTCTCTTTTATTGGATCTGAATCTCGTTACAAAATGATTTTGGGGTCTTTTTTATATACGTGATATTACATCTAAAAACTAACTTAATCTCTACTGTTGATGACAATGGCTCTAACAACCCCTCTTTTTCTTTATTGTTTCTACACGCTCAGTGATTGGGGGAAGCCAGTGAGAGGACGGCAGCAGCACGATCTCCGACGGTGGCGCCACGTGGACGAAGGAGATGAAAGGTCTGCCAGGCACGAGGGCACATAAAGGACACGAACGGTCATCGGTGATATCTTGCACGCGCGAGTGGGGAGATGAAAGGGCTTTCTTGGTTCAATCATAAACGTTGGATCAGATCTGATCCAACGACTCTAGTGTGGCTGCTATAAACGGATTATAGGGAAAGCATATCAGGGTTTTAATTAGATGGGCCCTATCGGGCCAGTTGTAATCCATTTGGGTTATGTAATGGGCTTTAAACATTAATAGTTTGGGTTTCATTTATCTGAACTGTATAATATAATAATACAATGTATAATGATACAATATATATATATATGTTCGTATGCAGACAAACATACAAACATACATTCATAGACCTATGCAATGTATAATAATACACACATAATTACACATATACATAACATTTATATACAAACATGCTCATGCAATACGCACATACATATTATAATACTAATAACAATGGCACATACAATATATAGATATAAGTACATGCATACGTATCCATATACATTCATACATATACATAATATATGCATGCAATATTTTTTCATTATACATAAATATTAAAACATTCGCGTACAAGTCTATACATACATACAACATTCATACATACATACATACTTAATAATCTTAACATTAATAACAACCCTAATAATAATATAATATACAATATTATACAACCCGGATAAAAATAAGTGATTACACAATTCTCTCAGACCAATTCTTTCGTGAAAGATTGACAACATTCTCGAGGATAATCTTTAACTCACAGTTAGAAATCTCCACTTGCCCGTTAGTCTGTGGGTGATATGTCGTGGCAACTTTGTGAGTCAATCCAAAGCACAACAATACCTTGGCAATGAGCTTATTGTCAAAATGTTTACCTTTATCGCTGATAATTGCCATCAGAATTTTAAACCTTTAAATATGTTTTTCTGTAAGATTCGCTACACGGTCTTTGAATTATTTCTAGGAACTGCAGCTGCCTCAACCCATTTGGACACATAGTCTATGGCAAGTAAGATGTACAAATTGCCAAATGACAGTAGGAAGGGGCCCATGAAAATGATGCCCCACATGTCGAACAGTTCTACCTCGAGGATGTTCTGCAATGGCATCTCATGTTGTCTTAAAATATTTCCCGTTCGCTGGCATTGATCACACCTCTTGTAGAATTCATGGGCATATTTATAAAGAGTGGGCCAATAAAAGCCTGACTGCAAGACTTTGGCCACTGTGCGCGTACCTCCAAAATGGCCTTCATAGGGTGATGAATAACATTATAAAAGTACATTGTGTTATTCCTCCTCGGGAACACATCATCGTATGACTTGGTCTGTGCATCTTTTAAACAAAAGAGGCTCGTCCAAACAATAATGCTTAGCATCATGTAGGAACCGCTTCTTTTCCTAATAAGTAAGGTCTTAAGGTAAAAACCTGCATGTTTGAGAAAACTCCAGATCCCTTTGAGTGAATTTGGTGGGAGCAATTTCTCGATCATGTCCACCTTGGCCTTGTCTACTTTAATTCCCTTTGATGAGATCTTGTGTCCTAGCATGATACCTTCATCCACCATAAAGTGGCATTTCTCCCAGTTTAAAACTGGGTCAGATTCTTCACAACATACTAGCACCTTCTCCAAATTAATGTGGAAATTGTCAAAACTGTCTTTGAATACTGAGAAGTCATCCATGAAGATTTTGAGGAAATCTTTTACCATATCTGAGAAATTGACATCATACACCTTTGGAAGGTTGCTGAAGCATTGTACAGTCTAAATGACATCCTTCTAAATGCATAAGTGCCAATACGGCACGGGAAGATGCTCTTTTCCTAGTCTTTTGGCACTATGGCAATTTGGTTATAACATGAGTATCCATGAAGAAATAATAAAAGGATTTTCCTACAAGACGGTCAAGCATTTGGTCAATAAAGGGTAAAGGAAAATGATATTTCCTATTAGTCTTATTTAATTTTTAATAGTCCATGCAGACTTTCCAATCGGTTATAGTTCTAGTTGGAATGAGTTTATTGTTTTCATTATTTACCACAGTCATATCTCTCTTTTTTAGCACACATTATACCATACTTACCCATAAATTGTCGAAGATTAGGTATATGATACCGGCATCAAAACACTTGATTATTTGTTTCATCATGACTTGTTTCATGGTAGGTTAAGCCTCCTTTACGCCTCAATGGAATTGATGTGACCTTCCTCTAGCAAGATCTTGTGCAAACACACTTCTGGGCTGACTCCGTTCATATCTGCAATTGTCCAACCTATTGCCTTCTTATGTAGCGCCAACATGTCAATTAATCTATTTTCCTGTTTAGGCTGTAACTTAAAAGAATTGATCATGGGCAAGGTGTTATCCTTTCCCAAATAAACATATTTCAATTGCTCTAGCAATGGTTTTAATTTGAAACTTTTACCCAGTTGACTTACAATCCAATTCGCCTCTTATTGAGAATTACTGTCCAAATCTAGCTCCTCAAGTTCTTCATGTTCGACAAAGAAATTGTCGTGGCAATACTCTTTCATATCGAAGTTAAATTCTATGGTGGTTGTTAAGTGCTACGCAATTGTGCAAGTATACACATTGCAAGTTATAGTATAAAAGATATAGTCTCCGCAGGGATTGGTGCCACTTCAAGAATCTAGTCTCTTGCACTGTAAAAAGTAAAAACACAAATAGAAGATTATAGGAGTTTAACTAATAACTAAACTAGAAAGCAATGAAGTAAAAGAAAAGATGAGATCAAATGAGAGAGAGATAGGCCAGGTTATCGTGAGTTGAGGTGTGATAGCCGATTGGATCATCTTGGTAAAAGAGTGCACGGGCAACTCAGTTGCCGTGGCAACTTGCACAATGGGGTTGCCTTGGCAACTAATCGATGGTTTGGCAGAGCGTTCTTCAATGGTTTCTTCTTATCCCTAAGTCGAAACTCTAGCTACTTGTGCATGCCTTGATAATACATCCCTGCGTGAATCAAGGGTGGACAACAACCAATCTTTCGCTCCTCTTAGCCGTTGAAATCCTTAACTTATTCCTAAGCCGGATTAATCTTCACCATCAATAGATTGAATAAAGATCATATTCATTCGTTTCTTGAATCTAACTCTCCCGATATTAGATAAATAGATGAAATCACGAGATCCTCTCCCAATTCACTCGCAAACAAGAATAAGAACCAAGAATGAATAAACCTTGAATAGAAAAGTGCAAACTCTTATTACCTAAACAAAAACCAATAGTTTCTCACAACCACAAAACACAATAACCATAGCCAAATAGATTTAGTTCATGGCTAGGTTCCAAAGAAACACAAGATAAATAATCCCTAGCATGAACCCAATCGAACAAGAAAGAAAAGGATGAAGAATGAGGCTTGTCGAAATCCTCCTTGCCCTAGATGCTTGTCGAAAATTCTCTCCTCTTGCCTTCCTTGGAGTTGTCAAAATTCCCCTCTCTTCCTCTCTATGGATTGTCGAAATCTCCCTCTTATTTATAGGGCTAGGTCAAAGTCCTTCTTTGAGGAGGAAGTTAAGTTGGAATTAAATTATCTTTAAAGAATATAATTCTTTATTATAATTATATTCCTACTAGAACTTCTCCTATCTTCTTGGAATTTAATTCTTCTTTAATCTCTTCATGGAAATCAAATTCCTTTGGGATTGGGCTTTGCTCCACGTCATCTTGGGCTTGTCTAGTCATCAATTTCGACTACCATATCACCTTTGCTCTTGTCGACAATTGCCCTGGCAACTGGCTCGGCGTCTACTTCATGCATTGCCCTGGCAACTAGCTCGGCATCTCCTTCATGCATTGCCCTGGCAACTAATTCTAGCCTTGTTTTGGCAAGTGATCCTACACATACACACAAAACACACCAAAGCAGCATCTTTTCCCACAAAAACCACCAAGTTATGTAATCAAGCTCAACGATGGAAGGAAACATGGATTAATGCATGAATGGCTAATTATGCAACTAATATGAGCCTAAGTCTAACAATAATATGAGTAAAAAGGGTAAGAAAAATAGTACTTTTGAACACTTATTAGTGGTCTGAATAGTTTGTCATTCTTTTGGATCATCAGCATACTTGAGGGTTTTGAAAACATTGAGCGTAACTTATTGCTCAATCACCCGTATAGTGAGCTCTTCTCTCTCAACATCGATCAAGGTCTTTCCCATTGCTAAGAATGACCTTCCAAGAATAATGAGGGGGAACTCTTCAGTTTCACAATCCAAAATAATAAAATTATTGGGAAAATAAATGTATCAACTATTACTAAAATGTCTTTGATTTTCCCCTCTGGATAAACATAAGATCTCTCCACAAGCTGTAGCATGATTGTGGTGGGTCTTGCCTTCCCTATGCGTAATCATTGAAAAACTAATTTTTGCATGAGGTTTATGCTTGCTCCTAGGTCATATAGTGCTTTCCAAACATAGTGACTTTTGATGGCATAAGGTATTGTAAAACTTCCTACATCTTTTAGTTTGGGTGGTAATCGATTATGTAGCATTGCCATACATCCTTCTATCAAGCCAATTGTCTCAAACTCGCTCAGCCTTGTTCACTTAGAGACAATGTCTTTAAGGAACTTAGCGTAATTAAGCATCTACTCAATTGCCTCAACAAGTGGCAAGTTTATGTAAACTTGCTTCAGGATGTCAAGGAACTTCTGGAATTGGTACTCATACTTCTTCCTCTTCAGCCTTTATGGAAATGGTGGTGGCAATCTGGTCTCTTTGCCATTGCTCGTCTCATCTGGCTTGGCATTATTGGATGAACTTGCCGCGACATGTGAACTTGTTGTGGCAACTGTTGAAGGCTCATCTGTGATTATCATGGCATCATCGCGAGGTATATCTCTCTGAATAGAGGGCTACTATGCTGGCTTACTACTCTCCTTAGGTTGGATAGGATCATCATTCGTCTTTGGTGCACTTCGTGATCGCCTTACACTGTTCATGTACTGATATTCGTATAACCTCAGTATCGTTGGGCAGACTGCCTTGTGGCCTTGAGCTCAAGATTTGGTCGAATTGCCCAACCTGCATCTCCAAAGATTTCAACATTGCTTCTTGGCTTTGCAGTGTCATCTTGGTCATGTTAATGAAAGAGTTAGTCTTTTTCATGAAATTACTAGTCTCAGCCATATAAGAGTCAGTTTTAAGCATTAAAGCATTTAAAGTGCTTTCCAAAGAACTAGCTGGTGATGACTATTTCCTTGGCAACTGTTGTTGTAACATGTTCTATCAGAATCTTGGTATTTTTGTATTCGGGCATGTTTGATTGTTCGAGTTGTTCTAGTTACTCCATAAAAATTAGGGTGTTGTTGCCATGCTAGATTATATGTGTTGGAATACAGATTGTTGTTCTAGTTGTAGTTTCCACCATAAAAACTAGACTCTGGTTTCTGAGGACACTCAGAAGAATCATGGATTTTAATACAGGAATCACAATATGAATCTACTACCTTGACCTCCTGTGTGTTATTGGGTCGTTGCAAATTTTTAACCATGTTGGTTAATACAGCTAATTGTGTTGAGATTGCATCTGTTGAATCAAGTTCAATTGTCGTGGCATTTCACCTCATTGCTCCCTTCTTGGTGGTTAGGAATTGGTAATCATTGTTAGCAAGTCTATCCAAAATCTCAAAGGCTTTCTAAGGTGATTTGTCTAGTAGTGTGCCATTTGTTGAGGCATCTAGCATCATCCTAATCGATGCATTGACTCTATTGTAAAACATCACTACTTACGTCCAATCTTTGAATACATGCATGGAACATTTACGTAGAAGCTATTTACACCGATCCCAAGCCTCGTACATGGATTCATCATCTGTTTGATGAAAAAAATTAATGTCATTGCGTAGTTTATCAGTCATGTTTGTAAAATTAAACCTGACATGGAAACTCCGACATAGATCTGTCCAAGATTCTAATCATCCAGATTGTATATTGTGCAGCCATGATCTTGCCCTATCCCTTAGTGAATAGGGGAATAATTTTAGCCTCGAGACATCCTTATGGACTCCATGTTGTTTTAATGAATCGCAAACTTCTAAAAACGATTTAAGATGTTGTCTGGCATCTTCAGCTGTTGAGCCGCTAAACTGGCCAATTGAATTGAACATATTAAACATCACTGGCTTCAGTTCAAAGTGAATAGTTTGAATCTCAAGAGAGTAACAATTCCTGGGTTAAGAACACCAAGGTCTGGAAGTAAGTGATCTCAGATGGGCTTGTTCCGTACACAAACAAGTTGCTCGGCTAGAGTTGCGTTCCTTCTTGCCACGGCATTCTAGTTGCCGAGGGCATTTTGATTACCGTTGGCATTCAAATTACCGACTGGACCAACAAGATCTACCATTGCTGCTCTTATCCCTCTTATTCTTCTACAAAAAACTCGTTCAATCTTAGGTTCAAGTGGGTAGTCTTCTGTTGTCGGTCTCGCTATGGTCATACACAGACACAAAACTACAAATGTTAGCCCCTTGAAAAAAATAAAAAAATAAACAAGTGAAAAGAAAAAGGTGCAAGAAATTAAAAATAAAGTCACTATTGCCAATCCCCGACAACAACGCCAAAAAATTGTTGTGCTATTTTAGTGCAACGCAAACGGTGCAAGTGAACACGTCGCAAGTAATAGTATATAGATTAAGAACATCTCCATAAGGATTGGTGAAACTTTGATTTTTAGCTTCTTGCATTGAAATGTAATAACATTGAAGGTGATAGATGATGATAAATATCAAGTACAATAAACTAAGTAAACAGAGTAAATAGAAAAGCAGAATCAATATGAAAGATTAGGTTGGGTTATCGCGAGTAGTGGTGTGATTTTCGGGTGAATTGTCATGGCTAGTAATTGCTGCGGCAAATAATTGTTGTGGCAAGTAATTTTTGTAGCAAGTGAATTGATGTGGCCTGTGAATTGTTGAGGCAAGTGAATTGCCCTTCAATGTTCGACGAAGTGTTCTTCAATGCCTTCACGTTATCCCTAATCGAAGAACTGATGATAGTGCAAGCCTTGGTGATACATCCTTGCGTTAACCTTGGGTGGACAACATCGATCTTTTCACTCTTCTTAGCCACTGAAATTCATTCCTTATTCCTAAGGCGAATTAGTTTCCACCAACGGTTGTTTAAATGGAAACCGTATCCAATTATTTTGTGAATCTAGCTCTGTAACACCCCTTTTCGTATCCATACGTCGAATACGAATCAGGAATGTCACAACTTTACTATCCTTAAATATTAATGATATTTGAAAGAAAATTCAAGTTTTGATAATTTTGAACCCAAATCTTGAGTACTGGTACACCCTATCCCAAAATGCACATTCTTGCATTTTCATATTTCTAATTCATCCTAATTCAATTCCCAACTGTCTTCAAATGTTAGGTATGCTTATAGGGAACAATTGACTATCATAAAATATACATGCTCTCAATTATCTTAGCATGCAACTCATCACTTGAGGTTACTCTTAAATTTGAATCTTTCCAGAAACGACAATTATCTTGAAACCATAACGAACTTTAAAGGCCAATCACAACTCAAATAGGTTTAGCAAGTATACATGCCACTATAACAATCAAACCTCAATTAGGATGTCATTACTGTGATTACCTATTGAGTTTTCCAATATTGATGCAATGCTCTTCTCACTCTCATCTTGATTTACTTACGTGTGCACAATCAAACACACGCTTAGTACGAACTTAGTGAGGCAA
This sequence comes from Hibiscus mutabilis, assembly GCA_019671005.1. Taxonomy (NCBI): domain Eukaryota; kingdom Viridiplantae; phylum Streptophyta; class Magnoliopsida; order Malvales; family Malvaceae; genus Hibiscus; species Hibiscus mutabilis. Next base: position 21,870,154 of record CM033729.1, read on the forward strand.
TAAAGGAAGTTCATAACAATAATTTAAACTTTATTCGAATTCATGGCTATGTTTATATAACATGATATATACCAATGCATCAACTTTCACATTGCATTAGTAATGATTTACTATATGTCAATGTCATAAGACTTTCATGTTTGTTTATTTGTCATAATATGCTTATATGCATAAATGCATAATGATCACTAGACATGTAAATCCATCATGTTATTCATATATTAACATGATATAAATCACATATAAATTTCTTACCAATATACTTGCCATTTATTCCAAAAGCTCATAAGCTTATTCACTTGTTTATCATTTATTAACCATAAACCATAGCCCAAATATAAGCCTATGAGGACCCTGGGTACACGAGTCAAAACCGCACATAAGGTTGTGCTAACCATCCTCACATAAGGTAGTGCTAACCATATACACTAAGTGTCTTTTATATACACTACGGTGCTAAACCGGGTATGCAACATGCTGCTGGACTCTATGGCATGCCAACTATACCCTGTCCCTCATTAACATACTTGGGCATATATTCCATATTTATTCCATCCATGGCAATGTATATCAACATAATTTAACATTGGAAAGTTCATATCCGGAATAACATTCACAATATAATATCATATATAACTAGTGATCTATGCATTTATGTTCAACCTTTGATATATTTAAAACATGTCAATATATGAACAATGACATAAATATCATGCTAATATATAAATAAGGTAGACTCATCGCAAGTCTTCCTAATGATGTATAAAACATCCATATATCATGTTATGTATGCATTGCACTCACCTTGGCCACTTAACACAATGCTTCACTAAGTCCTAGTTCGATCTTTGCTTTCAAAGTACCTCAAACCTTCTTTGCTTCGGACTTGACTTCATTAATCACGTGAATAAAATAAAATATTTGTTAGATTCAAATCTAACAATACCTTAAACATGTTGTCTAATATAATCACTCAAATATAAAATTTCAAAATATCTTTCCTTTCTTCCTTGTACTGTTCAAAAGCTCATTATGGTCCTTAATTACCAATTTGAACTTCCATTAATTCTTCTGAGCTTGCTGACTAACATTTAAATACAAAATGTTTCAAATTCCATTTTCTGACAGCTTGCGCTACCTTCAAAGATTTACTTATATAGAGAAGAATACATACTGGATCTCAATTTCCTTTCTACCAAAGAGACTAGATTCGATAACGATTCTAAAGGTATAAGACACATAAATTAATAAAATCTACAAAAAATAATAAAATTCCTTACATTCATGTCACAAAGCTGTCTAGGCAGAAACTGTTCTGTAATTTTTCTGACTTTCATTCGATTGAAAATTCATATCTTTTAACTCAGAACTCGAAATCAATTTCCGTTTGTTGGAAACGAAACTTGACTAACAAATCTTTACAACGATATAAAATTCATCATCTAACTATTTTTTAGAATTTATGGAGAATTTTTAAACTTACTACCATAATTCAAATTCCAACATAACTTTCCATAAATAATGTTGCACCTAATAAGTGCTCCGCAATTGTGCAAGTGTACACGTCGCAAGTTATAGTATAAAAGATATTGTCTCCACAGGGATTGGTACTACTTCAAGAATCTAATCTCTTGCACTGTAAAAAGTAAAAGAACACAAGTAGAAGATTGTAGGAGTTTAACTAACAACTAAACTAGAAAGCAAATAAGTAAAAGAAGATGTAATCAAATGAGAGAGAATAGGCCAGGTTATCGTGAGTTGAGGAGTGATAGCCGATTGGATCATCTTGGTAAAAGAGTGCAAAGGCAACTCAGTTGTCGTGGAAACTTGCGCAGCGGGGTTGCCTTGGCAACTAATCGACGGTTGCCTGGGCAACTAGCTGGGCAACTACTTGGGCGGCTGGGCAGCAACTTCAAGGTTCAACAGAGCGTTCTTCAATGGTTTCTTCATATCCCTAAGTCGAAACTCTAGCTATTTGTGCATGCCTTGATAATACATCCATGTGTGAATCAAGGGTGAACAACAACCAATCTTGCGTTCCTCTTAGCCATTGAAATCCTTACTTATTCCTAAGCCGGATTAATCTTCACCATCAATAGATTGAATAAAGACCATACTCATTCGTTTCTTGAATCTAACTCTCCCGATATTAGATAAATAGATGAAGTTACGAGATCCTCTCCCAATTCACTCGCAAACAAAAAGAAAAACCAAGAATGAACAAACCTTGAATTGAAAGTGCAAACTCTTATTACCTAAACAAAATCCAATTGTTTCTCACAACCACGAAACACAATAACCTTAGCCAAATAGATTTAGTTCATGGCTAGGTTCCAAAGAAACACAAGACAAAGAATTCCTAGCATAAACCTAATTGAACAAGAAAGAAAAAGATGATGAATGGTTGAAGCCTTGTCGAAATCTCTCCTTGCTCTTGTCGAAATCTCCCTCCTCTCTTTGTCAAAATTTCTCCCCTCTCTCCCCTTGGAGTTGACGGCTTGGTCCTCAATTTATAGGGCTAGGTCAAAGTCTTTTTTTGAGGGGGAAGTTAAGTTGGAATTAAATATCTTTAAAGAATATAATTCTTTATTATATTTAAATTCCTTCTAGAACTTCTCCTATCTTCTTGGGATTTAATTTCTCTTACTCTTCATGGAAATCAAACTCCTTTGGGATTTAACTTTGCTCCACGTCATCTTGGGCTTATCTAGTCATCAATTTCGACTACCATATCATCTTATCCCTTATCGAAAATTGCCTTGGCAACTAGCTCGGCATCTCCTTCATGCATTGCCTTGGCAACTAGCTTGGCATCTCCTTCATACATTTCCCTGGAAACTGGTTCCAGCCTTGCATTGGCAAGTTATTCTGCACACACACAAAAACACACCAAAGCAGTATCTTTTTCCACAAAATTCAGCAAAATATGAAATCAAGCTTGACCACCAAGGAAACAATGCAAACATGCATGAATGGCTAATAATGCAACTAATATGAGCCTAAGTCTAGCAATAATATGAATAAAAAGGGTAATAAAAATAGTACTTTTGAACACTTAACATACCCCCAAACTCGAACTATTGCTTGTCCTCAAGCAATGCAAACTAATAATTACCCGCCAAGACTTCAATTTTCACAAACTTAGCTTTGAACTTGATTTCAATTCTCAGAACCGGGGCACAAAGTATGATTGGCTTTTCATTTTTCGAAAAACTTAGGAGTTACTCTGAATCAAACTATAATGCTTGTGAGTGTGTACGGAGTTGTGTGCAAGTTGATTTTTTGGATTCTATGCAAATAAGAGGTTTTCAAATTACTTCATTGGGTTCTTTTAATATGTTTTAACTAGAGCCGGTTTCGAGCACCTCTAGTGTTTTGTTTTTAGTTTTCTTAAGTTAATTAATTTATTCGACTAGAGTCGGTTTCGGGAACCTCTAGCGATCAATTTTTAGCACATACTAGAGCTAATTTCGGGCACCTCTAGTGATCAATTTTTAGCATATACTAGAGCCAATTTCGGGCACCTCTAGCATTCATCCAATTCTAATTCTAACCCCCCAATTTTTTTAATTATCAACCTAAGTTCGCTAAAATTCCTTAAATTAATCAAGCCACACAGTGTTTCATCAAGAAAGTGTTTCCATGTTTATCCTATAATAAAGAGTTCTATCAATTAAGTACATTGGCAAAGTCATCATCGGATATTCATCAAATCTAGGAAATTCTTATTTCAGCTAAAGGCATGGCAAGCAATTTATGTATCCTAAATGCAATACTTAAGATGAATGCAACTAAACATGGTAACTAACTAATAACAATCCCCCCTAAAATCGAGTGAGGCATTGTCCTCAATGCATGCACAAAGAAAAATAAAAACAAAGAAAAGAAAGCAAAAGAAACTAAAGAGTTGCAAGGTGAAAAGTAGGAATAAGTTTCTTGGAAGTTAAGGGTGATGGGTTAAATAGAAAAGGTAGGTAGTAAATATGGTGGGTGGGAGTAATTTTGAAAGAAAGAAAACAAGGGTTTAGATTGGGGGAAGGGGAAGGGTTTGGCCGGTTATGTAGGGTTTATTTAGGGTAAAGTGGAGGCTTAATATAAGCCTTAGATTCAACCCATTAATTTCCTTGTTGAAGAAGATTCCTTCTTGAATCAAAATTCCTCTTTATCTTGAATTCTTTTCCTACAATTCAAAAACAAATAAAATAAGGATTAAAATTAAAGATAAACTAATAAAAGAAAATAAATAAAGATGTGCAAAGAAATTCTTAAACTTAAAATTTTAAAAACAATTAGATAAATATGAAATAAAGATGTAGTTTTAATCTTAAAGAAAATAAATAAATCTATCGTAAAAAGAAAAATAACCGAAAATAATAAATAAAAATAAAAAATTAAATAGTTCAAAAAAACAAAAATAAAAATAAAATATCGAAAGGAGAGCATGCTCATGCATCTCCTAAGGTGACCACTTCTTTGTTACGTTCCACATGGGCACCATTGTAGTGGTTTAATATTTGTCCATTGACTTTGAATTCATGTTCTTCAGTGATGGACTTGATTATCATGGCACCATGGGAGAATGGTTTGACAACTTCGAATGGTCCCGACCATCTTGATTTCAGTTTTCCTGGGAAAAGTTTTAGCCGAGAATTGAATAAGAGAACTAGTTGCACTGGCATGAATTGTCGTGGCAATAGTTTCTTGTCATGCCATTGCTTTGTTTTCTCCTTGTAGATTCATGCATTGTTATAGGCGAGTGCACGAAATTCTTCTATCTCGTTAAGGTCTAACAAACACTTCTGTCCGGCACTTTCCCAATTCATATTCACGGTCTTGATTGCCCAATATGCCTTGTGTTCGATTTCCACCGGTAGATGGCATGTTTTGCCATAGACAAGTCGGAAGGGAGACATACCTAAGGGTGTTTTGAATGCAGTGCGATATGCCCAAAGTGCGACATCTAGTCTTACTGACCAATCCTTCCTAGAGGGATTTACAACTTTCTCGAGTATACCCTTCAATTCCTGGTTGGAAATTTCTGCTTGCCCATTGGTTTGTGGGTGATATGTCGTGGAAATCTTGTGAGATACACCAAAGTGTTGCAACATCTTGGCAATAAGTCTGTTGTCAAAGTGCTTACCTTTATCACTGATAATTTCTCTTGGCATCCCAAATCGTGTAAATATGTTTTTCTGCAAGAATTGTTGCACAGTCTTAGAATCGTTGGTGGGAACTGCAGCTGCCTCAACCCATTTAGACACGTAGTCGACGGCAAGTAGAATGTAGAGGTTGCCGAATGAAGATGCGAAAGGTCCCATAAAATCAATCCCTCATACATTGAACAATTCCACCTCGATGATGTTTTGGAGCGGCATCTCATGACGTCTAGAGATATTGCCCGTGCTCTGGCAACGATCACATTGCTTGTAAAATTATTGGGCATCTTTGTACAGTGTTGGCCAATACAAACTGGATTGCAAAACTTTGGCCGCGGTACGTGTTCCTCCAAAATGTCCTCCATAGGGTGAAGAATGGCATTGCCGGAGTACATCCTGCTGCTCCTCTTCAGGAACACATCGGCGTATAACCTGATCTACACATTGTTTAAACAAAAGAGGCTCATCCCAAAATTAATGCTTAGCATCATGGCAGAATCGCTTCTTCCCTTGGTGAGTAAGGCCATAAGGTAAAATACCACAAACAAGGAAATTAACTAAATCCGCGTACCAAAGTATTGCCGAGGCGTGCGCGTCTAGAGTTGCCACGGCATGCGCATCCATGGTTGCCGAGACATGTGCGTCAAGGGTTGTCGAGGCATACGCCTCCATGGTTGCCGAGGTGTGCGTATCAGTGGTTGCCGAGGCGTACGCGTCTGGAGTTGTTGAGGCGTGCACGTCAAGCATTTTTGAGGCATGTGCGTGAAGAGTTGCTGAGACATCAAGGGTTGCCGAGGCATCAAGGGTTACCGAGGCATATGAATCCATGGTTGCCGAGGTAACTAACAGTTGCTCATCCGGGAATGCATCGCATATCTTTAAATTTGCGTCCTCCTCCCTATTATGTTCTAAGCGTGATAAGTGATCGGCCACTTGATTTTATGTTCCTTTCTTGTCCTTAATTTCAATATCAAACTCTTGTAAAAGCAATATCCAATGAATCAAACGAGGCTTGGCATCCTTTTTAGCAAATAGATACATAATTGTCGAATGGTCCGTATGGACAATTACCTTTGTACCAATCAAATAGGATTGAAACTTGTCAAATGCGAAAAATATGGCTAGAAACTTGTCAAATGCGAAAAATATGCCTAGGACTGCTCCTACCACGAAATCACTTGCATCACACATGAGCTCAAAAGGTAGCGTCCAATTGGGTGGAACGATAATGGGTGTCAAGGCAAGCTTTTCCTTTAGGGTTTCAAATGCTTGGGCGCAAGAATCATCAAAATTGAAGACTTTATCCTGTTCAAGCAAATTGCACAAGGGTTTACTAATCTTAGAAAAATTATGAAGAACCTCCTGTAAAAACCTGCATGTCCAAGAATGAACCTCCTGTAAAAACCTGCATGTCCAAGAAAGCTTCAGATTTCTTTAACCGAACTTGGTAGGGGTAATCTCTCGATCACGTCCACCTTGGCTTCGTCTACTTCAATTCCCTTAGATGAAATCTTGTGGCCGAGCACTATTCCTTTATATACCATAAAATGGAACTTCTCCCAATTAAGGACTAAATCGGTTTCTTCACATCTTGCCAACACCTTCTCTAAATTACCGAGGCAACTGTCGAAGTCATTACCAAAAACGGAAAAATCATCCATGAAGATCTCAAGGAAGTCTTCAACCATGTCTGAAAAGAGTGCCATCATGCATCTTTGGAAGGTTGTCGGGGCATTACACAATCCGAACGACATCCTTTGAAAAGCATAAGTACCGTTTGGGCATGTGAAGGTTGTCTTTTCTTGATCTTCTGGTGCTATGGTAATTTGATTGTAACCTAAATAACCATAAAGAAAATAATAAAAGGGTTTACCTGCAAGACGATCGAGCATTTGATCAATAAAGGGTAATGGGAAGTGATCTTTCCTAGTGTCTTTGTTTAGCTTTCGATAATCCATACAAACCCTCTAACCGGCCACAGTCCTGGTTGGAATGAGTTCATTGTTTTCATTACTTACCACCGTTATACCTCCCTTTTTTAGTCACATTGTACCAAACTTACCCATGTACTATCCGAGATAGGGTATATAATGCCAGCGTCAAGCCACTTGATGATTTCTTTCATTACAACCCCTTTCATGGCATGATTCAGTCTCCTCTAGGCCTCAATTGAAGGTTTGTGATCATATTCCAACAAAATATTGTGCATGCACACTGCCGGGCTAATTCCCTTCAAGTCGGCAATTGTCCACCCTATTGCCTTCTTGTGTAGCATCGACATTTGATCAGCTTCTTTTCCTACTCAGGCTATAACTTAGAGGAAATAATTACAGGCAATGTATTATCGGTTCCCAAGTAAGCATATTTTAGTTGTCCTGGCAATTGTTTCAACTCAAGAATCGGTGGTTGTTCAATGGAACGCTTTTCGAGTTTACCTTCCATACCTGAGTAATCCAGTGGTTCAAAGTATGTACCTGGTCGATTGACTAACCAATTTGCCTCTTCTTGTTGTTACTCATAGTTCGATTCTTCATACTCCTCAGGTTCCTCTTGATCGGTAATATAGTTGCCGAGGTAACTAAATTCCTCGTTGAAGTTAAACTCTGCCGTGGCATGAAGAAGTTGGCATCCTTTCGGATCATCGGCATGCCTTAGTGTTTGGAACACATTTAGTTTAACTTGCTGGTCATTCACCCTCATTGTGAGTTCTCTCTTTTCAACATCGATCAAGGTTCTCGTTGTTGCTAGGAAGAGTCTCTCGAGAATGATAGGTGCATGTTCATCTGCTTCACAATCCAAAATAATAAAGTCAGCAGGAAAAATAAATTTATCAACTTTTACCTATATGTCTTCGATTTTTCCTTCTGGATGCACATAGGATTTATCGGCTAGCTATAACATAACTGTTGTAGGTCTTGCCTTCCCGATTCCTAGTTTCTGGAAAACCGATTTAGGGATCAAATTTATGCTTGCTCTAAGGTTACATAATGATTTCCCGACTTCCAATGGAACAAGGTATTGTGAAACTTCCGGGATCCTTCAACTTGGGTGGCATGCGATTGTGCAACATGGCCATGTATCCCTCTGTTGCGACAACTGTTTCAAACTCTCCTAGCCTTGTTCTCTTGGACACAATGTCTTTAAGAAACTTGGCATAGTTCGGCATTTGTTCAATCGCCTCAACCAACGGCAAGTTGATGTGGACTTGTTTTAGGATATCAAGAAACTTCTTGAATTGATATTCTTGTTTTTGTCACTTCAACCTCTGTGGAAATGGTGGTGGAAGTCAGATATCTTCGATCCTTTCATTGGTCTGGAACCTGATTGATGGTATTGCCGAGGCAACTAGAGTTGCCGAGGCATCCTTATCACTGGTTGCTGAGGCACGCTTATCGCTGGTTGCTGCAGCAATTCCTGGTTCAGCATCTGAGGCTTTGCCGCTGAGTTCGTCTTGTTCTTTTTGTGGAGTTTTGTTTGATGAGCGAGCTTGAGCCTCTTTAAGTTGTTGGCCAGTTCTAGTGGTGATCGCCTTACATTGCTCATGGCCAGTTCCTCTTGTGACTTTAGTATCGCTAGGTAAACCTCCTTGTGGTCTAGTGTTCAGGTTTTGAGCAAATTGTCTGACTTGATTTTCCAATGATTTGATTGCCGCCTCTTGGTTTTGCAATCTCATCTCGGTCCTGTTAATAAAAGCATCAGTTCTATTTATGAAGTTACTATTCTCAGCCATACAAGACTCAGTTTTCAACATAAAAGTACTGAGAGAATTTTCCAAAGAACTAGATGTTGTCGGTTGTTGCTGCGGCAATTGTTGCCGTGGCATATTCTGCTAGAATCCCGATGCTTGTTCATTCTGATTGTTCTGGTTTAGAGCATTGTTGGGATTACTCCATGAAAAATTCGAGTGCTTCATCCAAGCTGGATTGTATGTATTGGACATCACATTGTTGTTCCGGTTGTAATTCCCCACATAAAAGCTGGATTCCGGATTCTGCATACATTCAGAAGAATCATGGTTACCACCACATAACTCACAAAAGGAATCCATTACCTTGACTTCCTATGTGTTGTTTGGTTTCTGCATGTTCTAGACCATCTTAGTTAAAGTGGCCAATTGTGCCGAAATTGAGTCTGATGATCCCAGTTCATGTATTGTGGCTTGGCGTCTAACTCCTCATCTTCTAGCAGATGGGAATTGATAATCATTCTTGGCAAGCCTGTTTAGAATTTGCATTGCTTCCTCCAGCGACTTATCTAGGAGTAGGTCGTTTACCGAGGCATCTAGCATCATCCTTGTTGGTGTATTCACAGCGTTGTAAAACATTGTTACTTGTGTCCACATTGGGAATCTGTGTAGGGGCATTTGTGTAGAAGTTCTCTATATCTCTCCCAAGCCTCGTACATGGATTCATCATCTGCCTGCCGAAAAGAAGTAATTTCGTTAAGAAGCTTATCAATCAAATTTTTAAGATTAAATCCAGCAAGGAAATCACTACAAAGATCTTTCCAAGATCCTATTGATCTGGCAGGAATACTATTTAACCATGCTTTCGCCCTATCCCTCAGTGAATAGGGGAATAATCTTAGTCGTAAAACATCGGGGGTGACTCCTTGTATTTTGAATGAATTGCAAATCTCGAGGAAAGCTTTAAGATGTTGTCGTGCATCTTCACTTGCTTAGCCGTCAAATTGACCAATTGTGTTGATCATATTGAACATCACCGGTTTCAACTCAAAGTGGTCGGCTTCAATTTCAGGTGTGACAACTCCTAGATTAAATACTTCAAGATAGTCTCGAATAGTTCTGTTTCGTGCAAGAATCACTCCTGCTGCTGCTGGAACATCCTGATTCATATTGCCGTCTTGATTAGCCATTGCTACTATTAACCTTCGTCTGAGTCTTTCCAAGGTTCATTCGATTTCTGGATCAAAGGGATATTCTGGTGCAATCGATCTCGCCCTGGTCATATACCAATGCAAAACCAAAGTTTGTTAGCCCTTTGAATCTTAAACAAGAAAAATAAAAAGTGCAAGAAAATAAAAACAAAGTTGCTATTGCCAATCCCCGGTAATGGCGCCAAAAACTTGTTGCGCGTAATAAGTGCTCCGCAATTGTTCAAGTGTACACGTCGTAAGTTATAGTATAAAAGATATCGTCTCCACAGAGATTGGTGCCACTTCAAGAATCTAATCTCTTGCACTGTAAAAAGTAAAAGAACAAAAGTAGAAGATTGTAGGAGTTTAACTAATAACTAAACTAGAAAGCAAATAAGTAAAAGAAGATGTAATCAAATGAGAGAGAATAGGCCAGGTTATCGTGAGTTGAGGAGTGATAGCCGATTGGATCGTCTTGGTAAAAGAGTGCAAGGGCAACTCAGTTGCCGTGGCAACTTGCGCAGCGGGGTTGCCTGGGCAACTAGCTGGCCAACTACTTGGACGGCTGGGTAGCAACTTCAAGGTTTGGCGGAGCTTTCTTCAATGGTTTCTTCTTATCCCTAAGTCGAAACTCTAGCTATTTGTGCATGCCTTGATAATACATCACTGCGTGAATCAAGGGTGAACAACAACCAATCTTGTGCTCCTCTTAGCCGTTGGAATCCTTACTTATTCCTAAGCCGGATTAATCTTCACCATCAATAGATTGAATAAAGGCCATACTCATTCGTTTCTTGAATCTAACTCTCCCGATATTAGATAAATAGATGAAGTTACGATATCCTCTCCCAATCCACTCGCAAACAAGAAGAAAAACCAAGAATGAGTAAACCTTGAATTGAAAGTGCAAACTCTTATTACCTAAACAAAATCCAATTGTTTCTCACAACCACGAAACACAATAACCTTAGCCAAATAGATTTAGTTCATGGCTAGGTTCCAAAGAAACATAAGACAAATAATTCCTAGCATAAACCTAATTGAACAAGAAAGAAAAAGATGAAGAATGGTTGAAGCCTTGTCAAAATCTCTCCTTGCTCTTGTCGAAATCTCCCTCCTCTCTTTGTCGAAATTTCTCCCCTCTCTCCCCTTGGAGTTGACGGCTTGGTCCTCAATTTATAGGGCTAGGTAAAAGTCTTTTTTTTTAGGAGGAAGTTAAGTTGGAATTAAATATCTTTAAAGAATATAATTCTTTATTATATTTAAATTCCTTCTAGAACTTCTCCTATCTTCTTGGGATTTAATTTTTCTTTAACCTCTTCATGGAAATCAAACTCCTTTGGGATTTAACTTTGCTCCACGTCATCTTGGGCTTATCTAGTCATCAATTTCGACTACCATATCATCTTATCCCTTATCGAAAATTGCCCTGGCAACTAGTTCGGCATCTCCTTCATGCATTGCCCTGGCAACTAGCTCGGCATCTCCTTCATACATTGCCCTCTCAACTGGTTCCAGCCTTGCATTGGCAAGTGATTCTGCACACACACAAAAACACACCAAAGCAATATCTTTTTCCATAAAATTAAGCAAAATATGAAATCAAGCTTGTCCCCAAGGAAACAATGCAAACATGCATGAATGACTAATAATGCAACTAATATGAGCCTAAGTCTAGCAATAATATGAATAAAAAGGGTAATAAAAATAGTACTTTTAAACACTTAACAAATAACTTCTAATTTACGCCAACTTCTCCTTATTTCTCTACTTGTCAATTTAGTCTCATCACTTTACTTCAAATGGCTAGAATAAAGCTTGTATTCATATGTTCTCTTTACATCCTTCATCATAATAAGCTTAAACCTTTACTCCTCTAATTTCTCTTGATTTGTCAAAATGGTCACCAAATTTCCAATACAAGGATTCAAGCTTCTTAACTTTGCAAATTAGTCCTCAAATCAACATTACTACCTTAATTCCATCATTTTAACTAAAAATCAGATTTACTCCTTCTACATTTCCTCTTTACCGAATAGACCATTCAAGTTTGACAAATTGTCAAAATGGTCACTAAAGCGATTAATCGTCGGTTTAGCATTCTAACTTCATTTTCATGTCTCTAACATCATTAATAATATAAATACATTTCAAATTCTAAAAATCAGAATTGAACCCCTAACTTTAACACTTTGATGAATTAGTCCTTTAGGGTTTAAATTTAGGGTTTTGATTCCAAACAACAAATCAAGCTTGCAAGATTACTAACTCATCATCATAAACCCTAATTTAAGGTTGGATCCCTAGACCCTAATCTTCTTCAAGGTTGCTGAATTGTTTAGAGTTTAAATCACAACTCAAAAACATAAATCCAACATCATTCTTGCTTGATTTCAACATAAAATCGAACATAGATTTATAAAATCATAAAACCCCTAATTTAAACATAAACCCTAATTTCTCTCTCATATCAAGTCTCATCAATCAAGCATAGGGATGGCAAAATTACCCATCCCCGACCCGACCTGGTGTGCCCCGACACTACCCGATTGGGTTTTTTCTTATGATTTTAAGGGATCGGGGCGGGGCGGGTATTTAAAAATGTAAAGTCGGGTCGGAGCGGGTTCGGGTATGATATGAAAATTCCCCGCCCCACCCCGCCCCGGTATTTTTTATTTTTATTTATTTTTATTATATTTATAAAAATACCACTATATATAAATACTTTTAGGAGTTTTAAGCTATTTTTTTAGTTTGTGTTTATCGTAAATTTTTGTTTGATATTGTTCGAATTTTAACATATCTGACTCTAAAAGTCAATGGTCGAGTTTATTTTTTAATATTTTTTTCTTCATATGAGTAATTTAATTGGTTTTATTTTATTTTTTATATAGTTTAAAGTCTGTGAAATTTATATTTTGTAAATATAATGGTCGTTCGATCGAATCTTAACATTTATCGTCGACAAAATTGCATTCCATGTCATTTTAATCGATTTAAATTTTTCCCAAACTTTTCAACATCCAAATATCCAAAAAAATAATATTTTATGACTCTTCTAAGGTTCATGGAACCATCTCTAAAATTTTTGCTCGATCTGATTATCCGAATATTTTTTTGAACTTTATCGCTTTATAGCCATTAACACAAATTTTGTACCAAAAATTCGAGTAACATGAAAACGTCATTCTTGGGGTAAACTATTCATATGGTATTAAAATACACAACTTTTGAAAATTACACTTTAGTCCCTGAACTTTTCCAAAATTTATACTTTAGCCACAAAACTTTCAAAATTTACATTTTGGTCACTAGCCAAAAATTGGGATATTACAAGCTCTCCCGATCCTAGATAAATGAATGCATTCAAGTTCATATCCCAAGTTTCCTTGAAGCGAAATTAAGAACCAAGAATGGATAAACACTGAAACTTATAGAATTAAAAACCAAAACCAATCATTCGTCCTTACACTCCCTAAACCCAATAACCTAAGCCAATTAATCTAGTGCATGGATGGGTTAAAAGAAAACAACAATGAATAAACCTCAAACATGGGTGGATCACACAATACAAGATAAAAAGAATTGGAGAAGATGAACCCCTCCAATCTGCGTTAATGGTAGTGTGCAAAACCTCATTTTTGATCCAATCTCTCTCACGATCGATTCCACCTTGATGTGTTGTTGTGATCTCTTTAAATAGGCGAGGAGAAGGAGTTCGAAGTGTGTGGAATTTGTGGGATCTAATAACTAACTAACTCAGCATTGAATTTGAATTTGGGTATTTATCCAATGCATTTGAATTAATTCTCGGGGATAATAGCTTTATTGCGACTTGCCAGGGCATCCTTAGGCAAGTGGCTCGGTAACTCGTCCTGCACCAAAAAAGCAAAAACAACAGCGATTTCTCCAAAAAAAACTATGAAAACATAAGGCCAAGCCCAACGGGTAGAGAAACTACGAAACAATCCATGAATGATTAAGAATGTAACTACAATAGGCTTAAGTCTAACAATAATATGAGGAAAAAGGTTAGAAAATATAGTACTTTTACACACTTATCATGTATCAAAAAATTACTCCTATATAATTATGTAACTAAACAATAAATTGTGTATTTTACTATAATTAATAAAAACAAATGACTTAAGGGTGTCAGAAGTCCCCCAACGTTAAAAAAAAAAACTTAAACTATTTCTGCATTCAATTAAGTCATTATACTTCGAAATTTCATTATATTTCCATGTGGCATTTTCAAAAATATATATTTATAATTTTAATATTTTTTGAATTTTTATTTAAAAAATCTATAAATGTCGTGCGGTAAACCGCAATATGGCACGTGAGAATAATATCTCAAAAAATTGTTAAGATTTAAAGGTAAATAATGATCAAAGGGCTTAATTGATTCGATTTCATTGTTCAACTGGCTTAACAAATTTAATTTCTTAGTTCGAAAGTTCAAAAATTAGTGTAAAAATTTTAGGGACTTCATTAAAAATTTCAAAAGTATGAGAACCTCATGCGCTAAAGTAAATTTAAACCATGAATTATAATGAAATAAATAGGTGCATCCTATCTAACAATTTAATTCTCTTTATATAAAAGTTCATATATAGTAGGGGTGAGTAGTGGATCGAATTGAGTAGAATAGAGTGAAAAAATTCTAGTTGAATTTTATCATTCAAACTTTATTTGAAATATTTTCAATTTGATTTTCTGAAATTTGAGTTTAATCGAATATATTTATTTGAGTTTTTGTTCAAATTTAAATGCCATTATTTATAATCTTATGGTATTGATTGGTTTCAATTGATAGGACTCTCTCTTTAACTATATATATCTTCATATTCTTTTTCACATGTGTGAGTAAGATTTGTATTGTTATTTAGTAAATCAAATGCAATCTAATATTATATGATATATTTATAATGTTATCTTTTAAAGAAGGGATTTTGAAGAAAAATAATATATGTGAGTATAAAATGACTCAAGGATTTTATGGGAACAAAGATTTTGCAAAGAGTTGTTGTCGAAGGATCAAAATGAATAAAATGCAATGTTGCAGAACTAAATTGAAAAAGATGTAATTTTGAGCCAAAAAGAGAAATGGAAGTTACAATGATATTATACAGAGATAGATGAGCACGTGGTTCAAATTTGAGAAAAAAATGAACTTAAAGTGAAAGACGAATTTGGTTAATGAGCATGCTGTCAAAAGAGGAATCGAAGCTACATAGGTATCCTACCATGGTTGATGAGCATGTTGTTTAATTTTATCAAAATTTCACTTAAAACGAAGATGAAATTGAAGAAACAAGGAAATCATGGACCAAATCAAAAAATAAATCAAATTACTTTGCTAAAAACTAAAACAACATTGTTTAAATTTCGATTATTCAAACTTTACAAATTCAAACTCAACATGAACTCAAAATTTGAATAAAAAATCAAGTTAACTCGAATAACTCAATTTAAATAATGAACAATTATAGTTTTAACTATATAATATTTGGGTAAAGTACATAAATAATTACCCGACCATAGGAAGTTATTTTATTGAGTGTTCTGACTATGAAAAATTACAAAATGGTCATCTGACTTAAAAAAATAACAAGTTGGTCCACGATCGTTAAAAATTTAACGGCTGATGATATGTTAGTTAACAAAAATTGGCACAATAACACGTTTAATTCTACATATTTACACGTTCAATCAATTTAGTCTTAATTCGAAAAAATAATAAATTAAGCCTCCTTTTTACACTTTTTTATCAATAATTTCTAATTAAATATAGGACCAAATTGATAGAATGCGTAAAAAGAAATCCAAAGTTATTAAAATTTTCGAATTAAATCTAAATTGATTGAATGTGTAAATAGGGAGAACTAAATGTGTTCTTATGCCAATTTTGTTAACTGACACATCATCGGCTTTTAAATTTTAACACATCATCGGCTTTTAGATTTTAACGGTCATAGACCAATTTGTTGATTATTTAAAATGACCATTTTGTAATTTTTTTATAGTAAGAAGACTCAATAAAAAGCATCATATAGTCAAGCCACTATTTATGTAGTTTACACATAATATTTACTTGTCCTTAGTATATGTAATAACGCAGAAAAATAGAACCAAATAAGTGGTCTTAATGGAAAAGCGAATGATATTCATTCTAGGAGGTTCGAGTTCAATCGCTCTGTCTATAAGGTGTGTGTATTATCAATGAGTTTAGAATATGTATGAACAAATACTATTTTGTAATCACCATATTATTAAAAAAATAACGCACAAAAATATGTATCAGTTCAATAAAATAAATATATTTTTTTATCAAGACAACAAATGCTAATAGCTTGGAAACTATAATATTTTTAATAAAATATATATTATTTATTTAAAAAAATTAATATAATTTTATAAATATAAGAAATATATAAAAATAAAATTCATGCTTATGGATATAAAAACTAATTTTATTTGAAGTTAAGAAATTTGACATTATCAACTTTGATAATCAAACCACAAAAGTAGTAAAATTAAAACATGAATAAGATATTATCTGGTTCAAAATAATTTGCATGTGTAATTAAACACAAATCATTGTACATGAAATAATAATCATACCTCAAAATATCTCGAACCTGAAATGGCCCAATCGAAAAATACAAAATGAACTACACCAAAAATGATCCAAATACGAAACCTAAAACTAACTCAAATATTTTAAGAGTAAACTATATGA
Source organism: Hibiscus mutabilis (assembly GCA_019671005.1). Taxonomy (NCBI): domain Eukaryota; kingdom Viridiplantae; phylum Streptophyta; class Magnoliopsida; order Malvales; family Malvaceae; genus Hibiscus; species Hibiscus mutabilis. The sequence goes on from CM033729.1 coordinate 21,886,930, forward strand.
TATACCATTAAACTTTAATTTTTGTATCGATTATAACACTAAACTAAAAATTAATATTATTTTAGCACTGAACTTTAAATTAGACTTCAATTATACCACTAAGCCCTTAAAATAGGCGACGTGAAAGAATCTTAATGGTCTACTTGCGATGACGTGAGAAATTCAAACAGCTTAGTGGTATAATTGAAGCATAAACTGAAGTTCAATGATAAAATAATATCGATTTTTATTTAGTGGTATAATCGATACACACTTAAAAAATTGATAGTATTTAGTGTAATTTACCCATATTTTAAATATTAAAATAAATTGACCAATCCGGAAACCAACCAAACCTACCCAATTGATACCTCCAAATAATAATTAAATCAAATTTCGACTACTATCAATTTTTATCATCCATATTAATTAAATTATCCTTACTTTAAAAGTTCTAATCTCTACTATTAAAATCAAAATCAGTTAATACAACAATTCATAAAACGAATAAAACTCTTATATTTTACACTCTGTAAATAGATTTTATATATATGATTGAGATTAACAATGGGATACGTAAAGATTATTACTTTCGAAAGAAAAAAAGTAAGAAATTAATCTCAACCATCTATTGATCCAAAAAAGTGTAAAACTATGAGTTTTAGATTTTGTGTAAATGATCCTATCTCTCATATAACATACCCTCTCTCAGATTTTTTTTCCTTCCCCCAACGATGCAACAAAGGTTTTAACTTGGATATCATTAACTATCATGAAATCGTAATTACAGTCATTTTTTTTACTTTAAAGAGCAGATTAGTTCCATATGCGACCCATGGAGAAATCATATTTACCCCAAAAAGAAAATGAACAACAAGTTTAACTCTAGAAGATATGGGATTTCAATCTTTCTCAACTTAAACAATCCAAATCCGCTAAGAGGCAGAACCCAGGAAAACAGAATGGTCAATGAGAAAGAGTGAAGAGTACATTGCAAGGCATTGTTAAAAATTATGAGTACAAAACAACATAATCCACTCATTCATCGACTTCAATTGATTTCTAGAACAATAGCTTCTTTCTTTTCGCACACAATTCCAGAGTAGAAAATGAACATGGTGCAGAAGAAACAGGCCACAATAGATGTGTACATTATGCAGCACAAGACTAGACTCAACACACAACATTATGAAAACTAAACATCTTATTCCAAGATTTTGCATGCAAAAACTAAACCTTATTCATAACTAATTTTAACACAGACCTCACTTTCAAGCAGATGATGTCTTGCTTTCTAACTTATGGAATGATTAAGGTAAAAGGGCGCTCTATTTCTAACTCATACCATATTACCATTTCATATATGGTATCTGATAAACCATTGTGCCAGACATTCAATCTATGAAAGTTACATTAAGAAATTGGATGCAGTACATCCACTACAAACTTTTGACTACTCAATGAATTAGATAAAGATGACAATCAAGCAAGGATTATTCAAATCTCGAATTCAAACACCAGAACTCATAAAAGTCAAAAATAATCAAAATTAGAGAACATAGATTTAAATGTAAAACCGGTAATTGTCCCAAATTATCACATAAAAATCCAAATTTCCAAATATCCATTAGCTAAATTCATGATTCTCGAACAGTACCTAAATTACAAATAAAAAAGGACATACCCAATTCCTCAATCCCCATGTAGATCAACCAAAACTGAGTTAATTGGTCTTGGGATCAGGCATCGGGAACAACCCAGCACCAGCAGCTCCTCGAGGCGGCGAAAACCCCAAAAACTTCTGCAAATTAGTCCTTATACTAATCGAGCACAGGAAGTAGAGAAAGACCATCGAACAATCCGTGGAATCCTCCCCCTTTAACCCTCTGTGACTCATCTTCATCACAATCCCAATAGGCTTAAACGGCAATTTGGCGACGACTTTCCCTTCGAATAGAGAATTCAAGAACCCAAAAACGACGATCAAAACGAGGGCCACGACAGCGCCAGATTTGAACTTGAATAAGGAAAGGCCACGGCTGGATTCTTTGAGGCTGCTTTCGACACGGTCGATCTTCTTGGTTTTGGATTTTTTGGTGGATAACTTGTTAGGGTTTTGGTCGGTTTTCATGGTTTCGAGTTTCTTGGCTGCTTTGTCGATTGAAGATTTGAGGGATTTGTAAGAGTTGGTTCGGTAGATCAAGAGCCATGATATGGCTTCGCAGACAATGGCTGTGCAAAAGGAGATTGCTACGACAGTTAGACTGTCGGAGTATTTGAACGATGATAGGAACTGGGGTGTCGCCATTTTCAGAAGGGAAATATTTTTAAGGGAAAGTTGGTTTATCGGGTAGAAAATTGAACAATAAAAGGTCTCTTAGATGTGAGATCCGTTCGTAGTCAAAAGATTCGAATCGGAAGTAGACGACAATATAACTGTGGGCTAAAAAGTTAGGCTTCAGCAGTTCTGTTTTTTATTTCTCACTTTAATTTTCTGAGCTGACCCATTTAGTTTTGGGCTTGTTTAGATACTGAAATTTCTCTCAATTCTGTCCTTTGCGGCCAAATTAGGGGGAATATAATGGAAAAAATATTTACGCCTCGTTTTGTGCAACGGATGTAAATGAGGTGTATTGTATTAAATAAATTTGTGTATTAAAAAAATGGATAAAAGATGGTTGTTACTGCATCAAGTGTTTGATTATGAAATTTGTGATAAAAATAAAGATAAGTGTTGTATATAAATGTACCTTTTTACCCTTAAAATTCTAAATTCATATTTTCCCCTTGTTTTGACATTGATTATTATATTATTTTTAGGGTTTATAATTTAAGGTTTGAGTTTAGGGTTTAGAGTTTAAGGTTTGGGTTTATGATTTAAGGGTTTAAGTGTTATGGTTTTAAGTTTTAGGGTTTAGTGTATTGAGTTTATAATTTAGGGTTTAGGGCTTGAGGTTCATGCTTTAGGGTTTATGGTTCATGGTTTAATGTTTATTGTTTAGGGTTTATAGTTTTGTTGTTAAATGTTTGGTGTTTAAGGTTCATGGTTTAGGTTAAAGGGTTAGGTTTTATGGTTTAATGCTTATGATTTAGTGTTTATGGTTTGGAGTTTGAGGTTTGGGGTTTATTATTTAGGGTTTAGAGTTTTGGTTTGGTGTTTGAGGTTTAGGGTTTAGTTTTCATGGTTTGGATTTTGGGGTTTAATGTTTATTATTTATGGTTTAGAATTCAAGGTTTGGAGCCCGGGTTAAGGTTTATCGATTAAGGTTAGAGTTTGTGGTTTGGGGTCGGTGTTAGAGTTCATTATTTAAGGTTTATGGTTTGATTCTTAGGGTTGGGTGTTTGATATTATTATTTAGGGTTTAGGGTTAGCATATTTGCAATGATGTAAATACGTGAAAAATAGTATAAGGGTATAATTGACAAAATTGACGTGTTAAATAAACACCACCTCCACCACGTGATAAATATCACCCAACTTGCATATAAAATAATACGTCGTATTAATTTTCACATCTATCAAGTGCTCATATAAAAATAAGTTTTGTAATAGAGACGTATTAAATAATACAACACGCTAGTTACAACCCAACCAAATGAGGCGTTAGTGAAATGGTATTATGCCAAAATTATTTTGGGGTATATATAGTGATTTTTATAGCAATTGTTAACTCGATCCGTCAACCGAAATAAGTTAAGAGAGATGATTGGATAATTAAAATTTGTGGCGGAAGCTACCGAAAAATAAAAATTTTGCACAATGAATTAGAGTGACTCACTTCTAAATCAATTCTACTTTAGCTATCCACACTAAGTATTTTCTTAAATCAACTAGATTCATTTATCTGTGCGAATAAGGTGTATCACTACAAACTTCCATAAGAATTATACCCAAAACCTTAAGAACACTTTACGGAGAAAATACAAATTTTGCAAACAAAGAATAATCTTCACAAAATTTAATGTTTGCAAATTGAAGCACCCACCCAACTATACACTTAGCAAATAAAACAAATGAAGCTTACAAATATTTTTACAACGAATAAATCGTTATGAATATTTATCTATACAGATATCTATCATGATAAGAAATTTATCTAGGATATTTGATTTACTTTATCATTAGAGATATTATCTTCATTAATTAGAGTTCAAGGTATTATGTACTTCTTATGCATTTCAATGTATTTATGTACTTCTTATGCCTATAAATAGATAATTTGGCTAAGACATTTGTAGTCACTAAATTTTATCCGACCCTTATTTTTTATTTTTATTTTTTTGTATATACATATATATTATTATTGTAAATATTATGCAGAATCAAATAAGTTAAAAAAATATATAGAGTCTATTAATATTTAAAAAAATAGTCCATGTACAAATAAAGGCTCAGTCTTGGCCCAAATTTAACTAAAATCCCTAAGACCTATTGTCTTTTTCTTGTGCAGTCAAGCCTCCATCATTGGATCTCAACATGATCCAACATTCCAGATCAGGTCTAGGAACCCTAGCACTTAATGATATGGCGCCGCATCATCCTCCATCATTAGATCTGAACGCGATCTAACGACCTAGATGGCTCAAAGGAGAACCACACATATCTTCATTCACATGTGAAGACCACACACTCGATGTTCGAGCTTCCATCAGACTCTTCATATTCTCAGAGAAAAGTCGTGGCCACCATGTGTTAGAATTAAACCATAACAGATATGAAATCTAAACCCAGGATCTATCATGTCAAATCATCAAGAACAATAAACCAAATAAACCGAATGCGGAAGCGTACCTGAATTCATTGATAGCTTGAAAACCTTGAATCTTGATGTTGAAATCCCAAATCTTTGGTATTGATCTTCCAAGAAGATAGGTTTTCTCTTGACGTAAAACTCTCTGACGGGGAAGGAGAGAAAAACAAGTTAACCTATTTCTTGGGGACCACTACCTCTTTATATAGTTGATTTAATAATCAACTATTAAGTATTTATAACTCTGCCCCTCATCGAATTATAAATACATCTTATGGTATCTACACTTTTATTTCCATGACATTTTAATACCCATGACACGCCTAACATAATTGGTCACTTAATTTTGTGTCATACTTTAAAATAGCAATATACATCATACATATGTGCCCACTATTACGGATTTTAATCCAACAATCTCCCACTTGGGCAACATATGTTTCCTGACAAATGTATAACCTTATGAGCTCAAAAATTTGCTATTATATAATAGGTATTCAGAACAATCTCGTCCATCAACTATATCCATATAGGATCAAAGCAGCCTTTGTCGTATCAATCACGACAAGACCCATCAATGGTCACGTATACAAATATAGTCAAATGACATAGATCAATCATGGATGCGTAGCATGGAAAATTACATGAAATGTGAACCAAACATGTCTATTTCCAACTGGTCCTCCTAAACCTTAGCGAGATCAAACTTTACTGAATTCAGATTGTGCATAAACCAAAAGAACTTTATTTCTGCAGAAAATAATCTTAAAATAACTTTAAACCGAAGTAACCGAAATTGTGTCTAAAACCAAATGAGCATTTTTCAAAATTACAAACTCCCACTAAAACTGAATATCTTTATATAACATTACACCCACATGAGTAGTGTGCTCATGAAAGACCTAGGGTGATAGTTTCTTAATAAGCGCAAAAATATGGAGTTTGTACCAACATGCTCTATAGACACACAATCTCTCTGAATTTTCTTTAACAACTAGGAACTTAATATTTATGTGCTTTAAATTTAAAGTGTTCCTATTGTTTATAGAATAAATGAATGCATATTTATTGTCACAAAATAACCAAGTGATCTTTCTATTCAAACTATAATTAGCAACCCATGTGACAACATTCTTTTGCATCAATATTCTAATAGAAACGAAGTCTGTAAACTTGATGATCTCTAACTTACTAGAACTCCGATATGTGAGCATGTAATTTTTGTTCTCTAAAGATATTTCATAACCCTATTGGCTGCTATTCAATGATCCATAATATGATTGCTTAAATATCTGTCTAACATTCCAACAATGTACGCAATATCCAAACACATACATACTTGAGCATAAATTAGAATCTCAATAGCTTATGCATATGGAATCTTTTGTATATTTCTAAATTTCAAGGTTACTTTTAGGGCATTGAGTAAGACTAAATTTGTCTTCTTTAGCAATTTGAGTATCACTTGGTTTACTCCCACTGAACTTGTAGTATATAGAATTGTGAACCAAATTTATCTCAAAACCAAATGAGATAAACAATATGAAATTTATAATTTCGTTAATGAGAGTCCAACTTAAGCTCATAGATGAATTTCTTTAATTTACATATCATTGATTTTGTATCATTAGACACAAATCTATGATTGTACCATATAATTTGTTTCTTCAATGTCACCATTGAAAAACACAAGCGTAACATCCATCTTATGTAGCTCAAGATTAAAATAAGCAATAAAGCGCGTCATGATTATCTTAAAAGATTCTTTCAATAAAACTTGAGAGAAAGTCTCCACAAAATCAATGTCTTCTTTTAGAGTATATCCTTTAGATACAAGACATGCCTTATACTTGTCCACATTATCATTTGCATCCCTCTTGGTTTTAAATATCCATTTACAACCAATTGGTTTGCACCTTCACATAATGAGACAAGTTCTGAAACTTTATTGTCTTGCATAAATTTATACTCTTCTTGAATGACATCAATCCACTTTTGAGAGTCAGAACTTTTATGATTTGATAAAAAATGATTGAATCATTTTCTATCATTCACTTTATTATCCTTATTTTCTTGAATAAATACAAAGTAATAATCTAGAATAGTATTTCTCCTTCCTCTCGTGGATATCTTTAATGACACTTTTTTTTAGGTTGTTGAGTTTGTTCTTCTGAAACAGTTACCTTATCTTGAATGGGAGTTGTTCAACATTGTTTTGCTGAGGTACTTGATTCACTTCTTGATTATGATAGGTGTAAAAACCTAAACATCATTAAAAGTGATAGTATGAATTAAATTATAATTCAACTTACCCTCAATAGCAATGTATCTAACCTTATTTCTCCCTCCAAACTCAACATCCTAAAAATGTTATAAACCTCTCCTTAAAATAATCCTTATTGTGGGATCATAAAATTTACAGCCCATGGATCACTCAAAATAACCGAAGTAGTTGCTCACTTTTGAAGTTTAATTTCTTCACATGTGTCCTAACTTATACAAAAGAATCAATACTTTGTAACTCATTGTTGTTTCTTTTGATTAGGACCTTTAGCAACTTTATTCTAATATATATTTTTTTATTGCCCTTATTCTTAGAGACACTAACTAAATGAGCACTAACCGAATGAGTACTTTTACACTTATAACGCTTCAACTTTTCTTCCTCTTTAACACAATGAGAAATAAGCTCATTTATAGTCTATTTCTCCTTTTGACAGATTGTAACTAATTTTGAATTGGTTAAATCAGTATAGGAAGCGATACCAAAATCATAAGAACAAACAATTGTTAGAAAGTTTGATCTTATGTGCCTTAAATTTTGAAGCAATATTAAACATTTTTCATAATGTACTTCCTCACATTTCCTTGGCCCTTATACTTCATAGACATCAAAGAAGGCATAAGTGATGTCATCTTAACCTTAATGTTTTGGGTAAATCATTTCTTAATTTCGTCAAGGAAACCCTTAATATGAGTAATATATTTAGATTTGTGCTCCTAAAGAATTCTAGAATGTTGTACTTTATGATCATTAAAATCATGCAATTTGAACGAACTCACCTCTCAAAATCCCTTTTATGGGTGCTTACCGCCATGAGAGGTGCGAGTTGTTCTTCCTTAGTGCAAGGTCTATGTTCATACAACCAAATACTTTATGTAAGTGTCTTTTCTATTCCTTGAAACTAGTTTTACTAAACATGAGTGTAGAATGTATTTAATGAGATATTGTGACAAAGAAAAGATAAATTACCTAAATATAGAACAAAAATAAATAAATAAAATAAAAACAAGCTCACATAAATATTCATAAGTAAACAAATAAATTCAAAATAATGGCTAGTTCCCCTCAAGATACCAAGTACAACATTAATATCAAGTCTTTGGACAAGAATATTAATCAGAAAGCGGTACTCTTGTTGTAGCAATCAAACATTGACAATAAACTATGTCAAACAATAGATTAATCTTTAGACTAACGTATTGCTTACATAAAATACCTTATAATTGTCACACATTTATCGCCACGATTGTCGTTGTAATTACGCCAAATATTAACTTTTCTTTGGGCCAATTAATAAACGCATGAATTACAAAAACCCATAATTATCTTAATATTTTAAATAAACTAATCTACACAAAAAAGCGGTCACTTTGGTGACATTATGTTTCAATTAATCCATTAAAATATTAGACATCCGAAACCAAAATATGAATTTAATTGTTTCAAAATATTTGTCTTAATTTTATCTTTCAATCAAATTAAAAGATAACCAAAATAATAATAAATTTGAATAAAGGTAAACCTCATATCAAGATACCGGACACTCCATTAATATTTCATCTTTGGACAAAATATTAACTTGTAAGTGATATCTTGGTACAGTAATCAAACGTTGATAATAAGAACATGTCAAACAGAAATCTTCCTTTGGGCCGATTTATTGCTCACATATAAAACTGAATAATTATCACATGTTTATTACCACAGTTGCACATATAATAATGTTAATTATTAACCTTCCTTTGGGCCGATTAATACTAACATAATTCGACTTACATGCACAAAACCTTCTATATATTAAAATAAAATAATTTCTACAATAGAAGTCACTTTGGTGACTTAATGCTTCAATTAATTTATCTTAAAATATATAACATAAATGTACCGATATCCAAATTTAAAATTATGTAACAGTCAAAACTGAAATTTCTGATAACACTTAAGTTTCCGAAATAACCCAGAATAAGGTTGCCCAAATGGGGCTATCAAAAATCGAAAAAACCGAAATCTTTGACTGTTTCTCAAAAAATTCCTTAAACATGCATTTACCAAAATAAAACTTGAATTCAAAATATATAATTTAAACTAAATGCATTTCAATCCTTAACTTCATATATCACCCAAAGATTGAATTCAAAATAATCAATATTTAATCAGAAGTCAGAATCAAAGTACACTAATGAATTCAATAATGATCACATGAAGCTTTAACATTACAATATGATTTTTTTTTCAAAGATCAAAACCAAAATTAAATATGCACACCATTAAAGAATATGCATACTAAACAAAATAACAATAAGTACTTAATTAAAGACTTCACTGAAATTAAAAAAATATCATGTCTCGTGAATAAGAACGGATTACTTAGTAAGGATATTATATGACCCTAAAATATTAAATATAAACTTGATCCGTAATTACTTCAGAACTTCAAAACTTGATCCATAATATAAATTTATCCGTAACAGAGTAGGGAAAAGAATTTAACTGCACAAATCGGTAATTGCTTAAAAAACTTGATTTGTAATTAGGTCAAAACCAAAACTTCAACATCAAATTAAAATATTAAATTCATAAAACATGAACGAATCAATACAGTCTTATGGAATTAATCCAATAGCATGACAATCAATTTCAATTGACAAACCTCAAAAAACTTGCTAAATATAATTGCCGTTAATTGCACATAAACATAAAAAGCAAAAAACTAATTGTCTTGAATTGCAATTGTCATTCACGATAACTTATTTCTTTTTAATGCGGCGACGAAAGAAAAAAAAATTGATAATCAATCGAATTCAAGACCTAAATTATTATAGAGCGATCGAAACTAAAGAACATCAAAAGGCAAGCAACATATACAAAAACCTAATATTTTATGATTTCGATTTTCTATAATAAAAGTTATTCGGTTCTTAATTATTTAACATGACTAGGCGCTGATGCCACTTGTTAGAATTAAACCATAATGAGATATGAAATCTAAACCCAGGATCTATCATGTCAAATCATCAAGAACAATAAACCAAATAAACCGAATGCGGAAGCGTACATGAATTCATTGATAGCTTGAAAACCTTGAATCTTGATGTTGAAATCCCAAATCTTTGGTATTGATCTTCCAAGAAGATAGGTTTTCTCTTGACGTAAAACTCTCTGACGGGGAAGGAGAGAAAAACAAGTTAACCTATTTCTTGGGGACCACTACCTCTTTATATAGTTGATTTAATAATCAACTATTAAGTATTTATAACTCTGCCCCTCATCGAATTATAAATACATCTTATGGTATCTACACTTTTATTTCCATGACATTTTAATACCCATGACACGCCTAACATAATTGGTCACTTAATTTTGTGTCATACTTTAAAATAGCAATATACATCATACATATGTGCCCACTATTACGGATTTTAATCCAACACCATGCTCTCCTGCAGCCGCCGTTGGGTCCATTGCTTTTACCTCACTCGTCTGAGCATATTCCCCAAGCCAAGATCACAAGGAAAAATAAAGAATGATCAGTTAATTAAAGCAAAATCAAGAAGAAGAAAAAAAGAATTAGAATTGAATCAAACAAAGATCAAATCAGTTCAAATTAGGGAAATCGTATTGTAACCCCAAAAAGAAATCAAAGATTTCTTTCATTATTTTTTATACCATCTCTGTAATTTGACTATAAAAGGCCATGTAATTCACCAATGTAAGAGACGAAGAACACACAATATACACAATTTTTCCAGAAGCAATAAAAAGCAAAAGCTTTGTTCAGGTATATTTTTTTCTTGTTTTTCTTTTATTTGTTACATATATGTTTCGAATTTAAATAAGGGGGCGCTACTACCATTCGGGAGCTATCATTTGCCACCGTCGGAGCCGCATGAACGAACACCGGAGCCACAGAAGAGGGTTCGTTCAAGTAAGGGTAGACAAGATTGAGTGTAACAATGAAGGTTCGATCGAACCTGGGTTTTATATTAGGAAACAAATGGGTTTTTTCTTGAGTGTTCATAGGGTTTTACAGGTGTTTGATAAGAAAAACATGTTTGGGGAGGTGATTAGGTGTTAGTGAAGATCTAGGAAGGGTTTGAGGAAGAATATTGTGATGTTCACGTTGAAAAAGAGGGTTTTGATCTGAAATGAGGGATGATATAGGTAGATGGGGTGTTAGAGTTGAGAGAATTGGAGAGAGGGAGGCCAAGAAGTTTTGAAAAAAATAAGGGAAAAGGGAGAATTTTTCGGTGATAAATGGTATTTGTACCGACCCGGGATCCACCACGAATCCGCTGCATGACCAGCGCCCTTCTCGTACGAATCTCACATTACAACTCCTCAGCTTTCAATCTTTTCAATTTCATCATATTTTTATTTTATTTAGTTTTATGTTTTTTAATTCATGTGATTTAGCCCTTTCTTCAATTTTGTACATTTAATTCTACTTTTATTTATTTTGGTTATTAATTGCTTTATTTCCTTTTCCATGTTTTATTTAGTCATACCTTTTACTCTTATTTTCCATTCTTGCTTTTACTTCTTGATCATATGCTTTTAAATTAATAAGGAGTTTTAGAATTAAAGCCTTAGGCCTCAACTTCTTTAATACTGTCCATAATTAATTAGGATGATATCTTTAGGGTAACACAATTGATTTAAATAGGTTAGATTCTACATAATTCCATAATTGGGTAAGTTTAGAGATTATGTAACCCCCTTGACCTGGCCTAGACACAAGGCCAAACCGAGCAAGCTACATTGAATTTGCTGAAACAAATCTGAAAGAATTACTTAGAAAATGGTCCATTTTTACATTTTATTTTATCTAAATGCATTATTAAGTCCTAAGGTGAACATGCTGGAAGTGGTGAAGACTACAACTCAATCAGGTGTCGAATTGACATCTAATTGCACGAAATTGCATTTCAGGGAACAAATCATAATTTCAGATAATTATGAGGGCTTCCTTGAAATTAAAGTTACATGTCCTTAATTAGTCATATTTCATGCATACTGATCAAATTTCAACTTAAAATAATCATCCAAACTTATTTAATTGCATGATCAAGAATCATGGACTAAACTGTAAAGAATTAAACTTAAGAAAACAATTTAACAAAATTAACTAACTGCGTATCGGTACACTTACACCACGTATCGATAAAGTTTAATTTCCAAAGGCATACCAGTACATCCTAAAGCATACCGGTACGGGTATCCAATTTTCGAATTAGGGAATTCTAGTAGCCAAAAGGCGTACCGGTATAGTTGTTAGTGTACCGAAACCAAGCCAAAATTTTAGCTATGCGTACAGGTACGGTTGCTAGGCATATCGGTATGCCTAGGCATTTTTACCCAGATTGAGCCGAGATATGTCCCCGCGTACCGATCCCTAAGGACCTGTATCGGTACGAACAGACCTGTAATGACCCCTTGGTCGAACATATGATACTTTGGCTCAATCTAACATACTCCAATCAACATCTAATCATCATATAACATCCCAAACAATATTTCCACAAACATAGGAGCATGGTAAAGGATCATACCCAACATATCAAAACCAAGCAAAAGTCCTACACGCATGATCTCTACCCAAGCATGCAAAATGTATCTCAACCCCTCAAAACCACATATAAAGCATCATACAAGTCCAAAACACCAACATAATTTGTACAAACAGGGAGTATCCAAAATAAACCTCCCAATTACAACTTGGCCACATTGCCCCATATCACTACTAAGTTTTTGTAGAACCATACTTCAAAATACTTCAATCCTTGGATCTCCTCTTGCTTACTCGCTGTCGGAAAGAGCCTATCTCTCTGCATTGATGAGAAAAGGAGAGTGTAAGCTATAAGCTTAGTGAGGGAATCTCAAAAACACTCATCAATGCATTTAAAACCATTTAGTTTCAAAACAATTTTATAATGCTCATACCAAAATCATCTCATACTTCTATAATCTTTCCAAATATGCACATTTAAATTATTTGCAACACAAGTATCATGGATCTCTATCGTAAGCCTCAATTTAAGCTTCGAGTGCCAAAATATCTAAATAGCAAGCTTAAAGAGCATCTCATGTATAAACTATACTATGCAAAACATAAACCATTTCTCATGATACATTATCACATATATTGGCATTCAAGTGACTCAAAACCTAGTTCCATTCTATTTTATAAAAACACATCGGATACATGGATTTCCTAAGTGGTTCCTTCGACCACTTCATATACGTCCTCGAACCAGAGCAGCCCTCAACGGTTATAACGTATAAATCCACTAGCGGGAGAATTGGCACACTCTTGACCCCTCAACCGCTGCAGTTCTCATGGTGGATCATGGCACACTCTTGACCCTTTGACACACATGAGGCAACTTATTATAGTGCACTTTAAACCCTATGGCTAGCCAACTATATCCGATAACATTTTATCTCAACCACTTTCCAATATACTAAATAAAAACCACATTAACTTACTGTTTTACATATGCATCAATTCAAACCATTTTCCAATACAATAAACCATGTATTCTAGCATTCTCAAAATTCTTCCATAAATCATTTGTTATGTTCAAATATCAACATGTATAATCATTTGCAACATCTTTCTTTTCTAAAACATGCATATAACAGTAAGTGTAACTCCCTGAAATTGGGCCTAGATTTGGGCCAGATCGGGTTAGGGGTTCAAGTGAATCGATTTAGGCAATTTGAATAATTTCGGGAAAATAAATTTATAAAATTGATTTCGGAATAAAATAAAATATGGGAAAATGTTTTAAATTATTTTATTAATATTTTAAGTAATTTGGTGAAGTCAGTTTGAGGTAATTAAATGTGATTTTAAGACATTTTGGTCCACTGACTAAATTGAAAGTTTTCAAAACTGTTTTGGTGACAAAATCGAAAAAGGGTAAAAAATTAGAATCTTTAAGGAGCTAATTATCCAATTTTTTTCAAAAGATTTCTCTTTTAATTTAGGCCATTTTAAAGTATTTTTTAAAAGGTTTAATAATTGGACAAATGGGGATTTATATAAAAGATCTTTAATTTGCTAGAAATATTTTCTTACGTACCTACTTTTCTCCAAACCTTTTCTCTCAACTTTCTCAGCAACCAAACTAGGATTTCTACTTCAAAATCTCCATGAATCAATCTTCATTGATTTCCTTTTTGATTCCTTATTGATTTCTTCAAATTTCTTTGCAAAATCTCTTTGGATTTCATCAAAGCTTGGCCAACTAAGGGAGAAATCAACAATTAGAGGTGATTTTTGTTTCTCTCCTCTAATTAAAGGTTCTTTATTGAAATTCCTTAGTTCTTGATCCTTTGTTGTTGATTTATGTCAATAAATTATGATTTTAATATGGATTTATTGGTTTAATTGAGTTTTCTTGGAAATTGTGAGAAACTAAATTGGATCCGTTTTGGTGATGGATTTAATTGATTTATATCTCAATTTGGATGTATTCTAATGTTGAAAGAGTTGATTAATCAATGTAATCCCGAAACTATGTGAATTGCTAGTTTTCTAGGTTGTGTATAGTTTGTTTTTGGCTTGATCTTGTTGTTGTAGTGTTGCTGGAGGTATAAGGACGTGTTTAAGATGTTTTTGGATGTCAATTGATGATGTTAATGTGTTAGAATCATTAGGTGTTGGTTGGCCTTTGTTTAGGTAGGGTTTGGTGGTGTTCTTGATGGTTTTAGGTGGGTGTTGCGTGGATTCTTGTGAGGCGATTTTGTGTTTGTTAGTTGCTGGAGGTTTGAGGTACAAAGATGTGTTTTAATCCTCTGTTTTTGGTTGGACAAAGCAGGGGAGTTGAATCCTTTGACTTTTGAAGAAGGCGCAGAAGCTTCGAAAGCTTTATTCGTGCATCGGCAAGCAAGCGTTGGATTGTTGGTGAGTTGAAAAGTGTTTTACTGCTGTTAAAAGGTTTGAAAAGTAGTTGTGGGAGTTTAGATAAAGTTTGACACACTTATCTAAGCTTGAAAGTAAGTATCGGTTGAGTTTCTCTTAGTTTCATCTTTTGCAAAATGAAATCTCATGCACATGTTATGGTTTTGATTACTCACTGTATTATGCATTTTAGAAATGATTTATGATGCAAAAGATCATTGATGATTACTTTTGGGAATAACATATGATTTATGTAAGTATTTTGAGAATATGAAAATACATGGTTTAATGTATTTGTGGAAGATTGATTTAATGCATATGTAAAATAGTGAAGTAATATTGTTTATTGAATATATTGACAACTGGCTGCTTTTAAAATGGTATCAGATATAGTTGGCATGCCATAGGGTTTAGAGTGCACTATAAAAAGTCGCCTCATGTTTGTCGAGGGGTGTTAAGAGTCTGTAAAATCCAACATGAGAACCGCATTGGTTGAGGTGGGTAAATGTTCTGTTTACTCCCGCTGGTGGATTATACGTCCAAACCATAGATGTGGGTAAATATTTCGTTACTCCGGTTTGAACCGTTACTCCGGTTGAGGTATGTATGTAAAGTGGTTGTGGGAACCACTTGAGAAATCTGTGTATCCGATAAGTTTTGAGAAATGAAAGGTTGCTGGTTTTAAATGCACTGATGAGTGTTTTGCGATTTCCCCCACTAAGCTTATAGCTTACGCTCTCTTTTCCTCATCAATGCAAAGAAATAGCTTCTCGGGCAGCACATGAGCAATGGAAGATCCAAGGAACATTTCGATTCAAAGTATGGTTTTATATACGTTAAGTAGTAATAAGAAGGCAATGTGACCAGGTTGTTTTGGGAGATGTGTTTTGAGATACTCCTAGTTGTAATGGTTTAGATTGATGTTTTGGTTTGGTATGATGCTTTTATATGTGGTTTTGAAGGGTTGGGAGACATTAAGCATGCTTGGGTAGAAATCATGATCATAGGTGATTGCTTGAGTATGCAATGCTTAGTGTAGCTTCAATCTATGTTGATATGTTTGATGATTGAATGTTTATGATGCCTCGTGATGATTAGAGGATGAATGAGAGGTGCTAGAGTGAGCCAAAGTGTTATATGTTGGACCTAGAGGTCATTACAGGTTGCCCCGTACCGGTACACACCCCTCAAGTTTCGATACGCTGGGACTCGTCTAGGCTCAATGTGTTCAAAGTAGCCTAGGCGTACCAATACGCCTGGTAACTGTATCGGTACGCATAGTCTTGGAATAGTTCTCGTTTCGATACATGGGTTACCGTATCGATACAATGTCTAGCTACTAGAATTTGGATTTTCAAAATATACAAGCTTGTACCGATACGCCTAGGGATCGTATCGGCACGCCTTTTTCTTTTAGTGCTGTATCAAAATGCATGTCACCCATATCAGTACGCAGACCATTATTTCAGCTGGATAAGCATCTGTAGTTTGAAATCTTTTGGTCCCTACTTCTTAAATGTACAATTAAATGTATATGAATGATCATTTTGAGTTGATGTTTAACATGAAGGCATGTAACATGACTAATTGAGGATTGGTAACTTTAATTTTAAGAAAGTCCTTGTAAATATTGGAAATTATGTTTTAGTCAATGTAATGTGTTGTAACACCCCTTCCCGTATCGGTACACCGAACACGAGTCAAATATGTCACAGGCTTTTCTCTTATTCTTCTTCTTTTTTTAAAAAAAACAACTTTTAATCCAAAAACCGGGGTAGTTTAAAAATTTTAAAATAATTTCCCAAGTGGTCACCCATCCTGAAATTTATCTAATCCAAGCACACTTAACTTTGTCTAATTTAGAATTAAAATAGTAATTTAATACCCGATAGTAAAACTTTTTACGTAAATAATATAATCATGTCAAAACATGTAATAATAAGCAGTAAATATGTTTAACATCTATAAAAGGTTTATAAAACTATTACATATTCGGTTAAAGTATTTTAACAAAACAGACGGGTTTATCTAGTACATGCCACTATTAAATACACAAAACATGGATGTCATAAGTATTGAAATTAACCTATCGATTTTGTACTCCCAAAAGAGAAAGTGATGCAAAAGCCGTCCGCTTCTAATTCCGTTTACCTACGTGTATAACAAAAATACACGCTGAATATAACTCAGCGAGGCATGAGATGAGAACATATATAAAATACTTTGTAATGCATGATACTTTCAAAAGCATGATAATCATTAAATAATATAATCTGTAATGCAGGAATATCTATGAAAGAAATCGTACTGTGAATATTCTATACTATAAAATGATAAAGTTATACTGTGAAAATCATTTAGTTGTTCTGTGAAATCATGTAGCCCAAGGTAAATATCAAGTGACTAATAAACGAGTCGCGTACTTTAAAAGTACTATCCTTTTCTGTAAACTCTGGACACATTTAAGTATCAGTTAACTGTAGGACTCAAAGAAGTGTCAGATAATTGTAGGACACAATGAAGTGTCAGATAACTCTAAGACTCTAATGGTATACCACAATATTTTCCAACTTAATATTATACTACCAAGGGCAAACTTAAAACAATTCATGCAAAATGGAAAGCAACCCAACAATAATTTATATCATGTAAAACATATTCATACTGGAGCAGTTCATACTCCAATATGTTCTATATAATCCATGGTATACATGCCATTTAAAAACTATATAAAGTAACTTGTCATATATATATATATATATATCATGCTATAAACCATTTGTAAGCATAAGGATATGCCATAATCTTTAAATTAGTAAAATAACGTATCATGCAAAACATGTTATGCTATATATATAAAAAAATCTTTACTTTTAGGTTGACTTATCACAAGCCTCCCTATAATATGTATGTTAATAAACATACTTTTAAATACATGTATGCACCCACCTTAGCCTTAATGATAATAACTTCGCTACTCGATTTCACTCCCGATCCTTTTCTTTTCTTTTTCTACTGGAACGACCTTGGTTTATTTTGGAATCTACATTAAAAAATAACATATACCATCCCAAGTATATGTTAGTACATATTCATCCCATATATAATAATAGAAATTAATTAAAATAACTATCCATTATGCACAAAATTGATCCGATAAAGCTATCTATATTCGAATCACATTTTCTCACATTTTCTTCAAATCTTCAACTTTTACCAAAATACCTATTTTAGTCCCTATAGACTCTTTTAAACTTCCAACCATACATTTCAAATCTAGTCCTTACATTTTTCATCCTTTGCACTTTAGGACCCAAACTTTAAAAATCTTTCACTTTGGTCCCTAAAGTAGCTGAATGGTCCTATTGATCCCAATTATTGATTTGAGCTTCATAATCAATATTCTAACCACTTGAATTAATTCTCCAATATAATATTCCTTAAATACAAGCTCAACAATCAAATCCTTAAACTTTACAAAGTTTACATTTTAATCCCTAGTACAATCTAATTAGGGATTTTCATTCTATTTACCTTATATCAACACATAAAACCAACCTTCAATCATGTCATAAAATTCCAAACTTTAACATAAACCCTAATTCTTATTTTCAAGAACATGAACATTTCTTTGTCCAAATAACAAAATCAAGCATGTAAAATATCATTCTTATCATTTCCATCATCAAAATAATTTTTTGCAATACTTCCCCTTAATTTCTTCACTTAGCCGAATGGTCACTTAACCATTTTTTTATATTATTTTCATCACTTTAAGCATAAAAACAACATCTCAATCTCATTTCCAACATGAACAACCCTTAAAACATAAGATTCCAACATGTCCTTCATCCAACCTAATCATCAATATCAACTTAGGAGCATGGAAACCGAGTAAAACTTATACCAAATGATAGAGAATTCAATGAAGAACAACTTCTTATTTCATATCTAAACCACAAATCCAAACCAATAAGCTTAAAAATTAAAATGAAACTTTCTTACCCTTTTCTTGGAACCCCACGGCTAGGAGAGAAAGATGATAGAAATTTCCAAACTTTTCTATATCTTTATTTTATGCCAAATGGCATATTAATCCACCTTATTTAAAAAAATTCTTTTAATAGTCAAATGACTATTTTGCCCTTTAATTATAACCAATAGTATGTTTCCACATGTGAAATCTTCTTTTCCATAATCAAATAAATTCTAAGAGTATAGGTAAAATGACCATTTTGCCATTAACGAAACAACTTATCATCAAAATTGCCATTTCCATCTACTACATCAAATAATGCATAGAATTGAATTTAAATCAAACAAAAATGATTCAAAAACCATAATATCATATTCTTCAAGTCTTCTATAAAATTTTCATAATTTTCGGATTCAAATAATCGTCCGAAGTAATTACCGAAACTTATTCTTTTTATAACTTTTCACACAAATCCCGCACCAAAAATCTGATTCCCATCAAAATTCTTATACCAGGATAAACTATTCATATATGGGGTATAAAATAATTTTGGGGAAAATTACCCTATTTGTCCTGAACTTTTTTGAACTATTCACTTTAGCCATCCAACTTTAAAAATTTACGTTTTAGTCATTGAACTAAAACCACCAATCTTTAACTCTTTACGTTTTAGTCACTAAGCAAATATTGGGGTATTACAATTCTCTCCCCCTTAAGAAAATTTGTCCTTGAATTTTCAAAATGTACCTATTTTAAATAGGTGTGGATACTATTTTTTTCATTGCATCCTTAGCTTCCCATGTTGCTTCTTCCACTTTGTGATTGCGCCAAAGAACTTTCACCAATGGTATTTGCTTTTCCCTTTATTCTTTGACACCGTTTGCTAGCATCTTTACTGTTCTTCTTCATATGTCAAATCTAACTACAACTCAATTTCCTCCGGTACAATCACATGTGATAGATCTGATCTATATCTTCGGAGTATCGAAACATGGAAAACATCATGAATTTTACTCATCTCCGGTGGAAGAGCTAACTGATATGCCACAGGGCCAACTTTCTTTAAAATTTCATATGGTCCAATATACCTGGGACTTAGTTTTCCTTTACGCTCGAAACGCATTATTTTCTTCCAAGGAGATACTTTCAAAAAATACTTTTTCTCCTACCTCAAATTGAATGTCTTTTCTTTTTAAGTACGCATAAGACTTTTGTTGATCAGCGACCTTTTTAAGATTGTCTTGTACAATCTTAACTTTCTCTTCCATTTCTAGCAACAAATCTAGCTTAATCAGCTTGTGATCATGTAATTCAAACCAATTTAATGGGGATATGCACTTTCGACCATAGAGGGCTTCATAGGGTGCCATCTGCATACTTGTCTAATAACTATTATTGTAAGCAAATTCTGTTAGCGGTAAATACTTTTCCCATGATCATTCGAATTCAATTATGCAAGCTCGTAACATATTTTTCAGTATTTGAATTGTTCTTTCTGACTGGCCATATGCTTGAGGATAAAATGTAGTACTGAAGTTCAATCGTGTCCCCAAAGCTCTGTGTAATGCTTTCCAAAATCTTGATGTAAACTTTGGATCTCGATCTGATACTATAGATATCGGCACTCTATGCAATCGAACTATTTCCTTGATATACAACTCAGCATACTTGCTTATCTGATAATCCATTATAACTGGTATAAAGTGAGCATATTTAGTTAATTTGTCCACTATTACCAGATAGAATCCTTCTTGCTAGGGGTCAATGGTAGTCTTGTCACAAAATCCATAGTAACTCTATCCCACTTCCACTGAGAAATAGAAATGGGTTGTAACTTTCCTGACGATACTTGATGTTCAGCTTTCACCTGTTGGCAAGTCAGGCACTTGGCAACAAACTCTGTTATCATTCTTTTCATACCAGGCCACCAGTATCGATCTTCAAATCTTGATACATTTTATTTCCCCCGGGATGCATAGCTAAGGGACTGTAGTGTGCTTCAGTAAGCAATTCTCATTTCAACTCGGTATCTTTGGGAACATACACTCTATCTTTGTAGAAAAAACATCCATTGGGTTTAATTTCGAAATCTTTAATTTTACCCGATTCCACTTGTTTCATCTTGACTACACAGTCTTTGTCTTGTTGCTGACATTCTTTAATCTGATCTAGCAATGATGATCTTAATTGTAGCTCTACTAATAACGAACCATCTGGTCTCTCCTCTAACTGTGCATTTAAAGCTCGTAATGTCGCGAATATTTTCTGACTCAAAGCATCTGCTACAACATTTGCTCGGCCTGGGTGGTAATCAACGATCAGATCATAATCCTTTATCAGTTCCAACCACCTTCGTTGTCGTAGATTCAATTCTTTTTGTGTCATCAAATATTTTAAACTCTTATGATCAGTATAAACGTGACAACGTTCACCATAAAGATAATGTCGCCACACCTTCAAAGCAAAATTATAGCTGCCAACTCTAAATCATGAGTCGGATAATGTAACACCGCCTTCCTATGACCATACACTGATCACGAGTCAGAAATGTCACAACTTTTTAAAAATAGTCTTTTAATCCAAAAAATGGGGTAATTTAAAATTTTAAAACAAATTCCCAGGTGGTCACCAATCTTGAAATTTCCCTAATTCAAGCACGCTTAACTTTATCTAATTTGGAAATAAAATAATAATTTAATACCCAATAGTAAATCTTTTTATGTAAATAATATAATCATATTGAAGATATAATAATAATAATAATAATAATAATAATAATAATAATAATAATAATAATAATAATAATAAATAAAGTAACTAAGTTCAACATATGTGAACTATTACATACCCGATTGAAGTATTTTAACAAAAAGACAGGTTTAGCTAGTACATGCCACTATTAAATACAAAGCATGGATGTCATAAGTACTGAAATAACCTGTCGATAGTATCTCCCAAAAGAGAAGGTGATACAAAAGCTCCGCTCCTACTTCTGTTTACTTACGTGTATGACAACAATACACGCTGAGTATAACTCGGTGAGACATAAGATGAGTAACATATAAAATACTTTATAATGCATGATACTTTTCAAAAGCATGATAGTCCTTAAACCATATAATCTGTAATGCAGGAATATCTATGCCAAAATACATATTGTGATCATTATGTACTATATAAAAGTATATAATCATTCTGTGGAATCATATAGCCCAAGGTAAATATCAAGTGACTAATATACGAGTCGTGTACATTTTAGTACTATCCTTTCTATCGACACAATGAAGTATCGGGAGCATATAAACACAATAAGGTGTTGCGATCGTATCAACAGATTAAAGTGTTGCCATATCAACACAATGATGTATTGCAAACTATCGATGCCGTATACTATCGACACAATGAAGTGTCAGATACAGTGTGACTCTTATGGTATACCACTATATTGTCCAACTCAATATTATAATACCAAGGGCAACTTTAAAATCAATTCCTGCAAAATGGCAAACAACCCATATACAATTCATATCATGTAAAACATATCATTTTAGAGCAGTTCATACTTCAATATGTTATAGATAATCCATGGTATACATGCCATTTAAAAACTATATAAAGTGGCTTATCATATATATCATGCTATAAACCATTTGTAAGCATAAAATATGCCACAATTTTTAAATCAGTAAAATAAAGTATCATGCAAAAAACATATTTTGCTGTTTATAGAAATTCTTTACCTTTTTGGGTGACTTATCGCAAGTCTCCCTTTAGTATGTTAATAAACATACATTTAAAAACATGTATGCACTCACCTTAGCCTTGCAATATGGTTGCCTTCACTATTCGATTATCACTCTCAAACTTTTTCTTTTCCTTTTCTGCTAGAACAATCTTGGTTTATATCGGAATCTACATTTAAAATAACATATACCATTCCAAGTATATGTTAGTACATATCATCCCAAATATAATAATGGAAAGTAATTAAAATAACTATCCATTATGTATAAAATTGAACTGATAAAACTTTCTGTAACCCCTCGACCCGGCCTAGTTGCAAGACCAAACCGAACGAGCTACATTATGTTTATCGAAGTAAACCGTGAAGAAAACTCTAGAAACGCGACCATTTTTTTCCTTTTATCTTATCTAGATGCTGGTTATTACCCTACATGTACATACAAACAACGAGTGGTAACCCAACTCAATCGGGCATCGAATTGATATCTAATTGGCCACATTACAAGAATAGGGACCAGAACATAAATCTGCAAATCTATAAGGGTTAACTTGTAATTTGCTTTTCTAATCTTTGATTAGTCAGGTTACAAGCATACATGCCAAATTTCAACTTAAAACGATCACCCAAACTCATCCAATTGCATACATGACACCTAGGGAACAAATTGTAAATTCCATTATTTTGAAGGGCCAATTCCACAATTAAAGTTACCAATCCTCAAATAAACCAATTACATGCATACTGGTGAAATTTTGGGTCAAAACGATCATTCAAACTCATTTAATTGCAAGTAAAACAATCATGGACTAAAACGGGAGATAATAGAAACCTTAAAACATACTTTTAACTAACTTAACCACTGACTGTATCGATAGGCGGGCAAGTGTATTAATACGCCTGAGCTTTCTCAAAATTCCAGATTCCAGTAGCTCAAAATCGTATCGATACACCTTCACGTGTATCGATACACTATGCCTAAAACTGTAGACCCGTATCGATACGGTCACCCATGTACCGATACGCTAAGCCTGAAAATGTGCTTATTTGTATCGATACGGTCACCCGTGCATCGATACGCTGTGCCTGGAAACACTTACACGTATCGATACAGGCACAAGCGTATCGATACGCCCTGACCCGTAATGTCAAAATTTGCTGGTTTTTAGCCTCGTTTTGGAATTCTAACACTTAAGCATGCTTCTAACAATCAAATAACATCATCATTGGTCATTTACCATCAACTACCATAAACCAAACATCAAGGATCAATCATCATGCTTCAAATGTAAACTATAGGCATGTTTCCTAATACTCAAGCAACCAAAGATGAACCATATGCATAATCCAACAAACCAAGCTTATCACAAGTCCAAAGAAACAATATAAACTTGCTCAAACAGAGAAGTAACCACTCAAACCCTCCCAACAACATTTAAGCCACATTTCCTTTATTACTACTTTAAAATCCAAACATACTTTGGTAAATCAAGTCTTGGAATTCCCTCCTTGCTTGCTAGGCCACTTGCATTCAATCAATCTGCATTGATGATAAAAGAGAGCGTAAGCAATCATTGCTTAGCGAGGAGCGCTCAAAACAAAAAACATCATCCAATGCAATTTCAAACCATTTTAGAACAATCATGCCATTCTTTCAAAACATGCACTTAATCTTTACAAAACCAACATATTAGACCATATGCAATATGTATCATGGATTTCCACAACATATTCCCATATGCAATTTCCTCCACTTAAGCCTACCCAAGCATCACATCCCATATGCAAAGCTTAAGGAGTATAACCTGTATAAATCACATCATTCAAACCAATCCATCAACATGATACAATTTAAAACATTATATTGGCTTCCAAGTGATCCATTACCATATACATCATTTCCGTAAATCATCATTAACATCGGATACACGGATTTCCCAAGAGATTTCGCAATCTCTTGCAGCCCATTGGCATGGAGTTGTGCAAGACATGCACCACCTCTACACTACCAAGGCTAATCCTCTAACATGGAGTTCACACACTCGACGCATTAACATCTACAGCTCATGGCTGGAGAAAAGCCATCTAAGTGCTACCTCAACAACATTGGGTTCACATGATCGGAGTAAGTACCTCTCGTACTACCTCTACAACCATGGGCGACTTATTATAGTGAACTTTAAATCCTATGCCCGACCAATTATATCCGATAACATTTCCATAACATTTCCAATTCATCACTTGCCAATATAATCTACTTTGATAAACATACCTCACTATTTTCATATGCATTATTCAAATCATTTCATTGTGCATTAAACCATGCATAAGCCATGTTCGTAAACATTCTTTTAAATCATGCATTACTTTCCAAATGCATCTAACATCATTTCATATCATTTCCCATCATTAAACCATGCTCATTTCATGCATAAAACAGGAAGTAAACAATCATTTAACAAGTGCATTTATAAATCATTTGCCAACCGAAATCGAGAGAGAAATCCACTTTACTTACTTCCGAGCCTTAGACCAGCGTATCAAGCCTAGTCTAGACTCTCATTAAACCTTTTCAAATCTTTGAAAAGCTATTCTTAACCGTTTCACTCACCGATAAAGAAACGCCTCTCTTGTCGATGCCAAATTAAGCTTCCGGCAACTCCTCAACACCAAGGTTCTCTTCCAGATTAACTTCCCCTGTTTCAAACACATCACAAAAGAGGAAACAATGCATTATAATGCATCCAAACTCACAGCAACCATCAATTAACATTTATCTAACTATAATCCCCCACAACACCACAACCTATAAACTGAAAACAGCATCAATTCACCAAAAACCTCAACCCAGCCCACAACTACGAATCTCAACCTTCAAATAACATCAATTAACATCAAAACAACAACATAAAACAACCTTATACCTCCAACAGCCAATAATTAACCTCAACACCTCAAAATCTTTTAACTACCAATCTAACAAACTAGAGATTCAATAGATTCCGGGATTTTATCATCAAAACTCACTTCATTATCATATTAAACACCAAAATCAAGGTATAAACCAATCCTTAACTCAACAAATACATATCACCACGAATTTCTTCATTTTTTCATCATAAACCATCAATTAAACCATAAATCTAAGTTTAATTAATCAAAACCCAATGAAAATCATATAAAATGGATCAAGAACTTAGGAATTTCAATAAGGAACCTTTCATTAAAGGATAAGAACAAATCCTTACCTCCAATGATGATTTCTCCCCTCAATTGCTTTATAAACCATGAAAATCAAGGTAGAAACAATAAATATTTGATGTAAAAGCTTTAGAAATCAATTGGAAATCAGAAACTCTTTGAAATCCTCATTTTACCTAAAGAAATTGAAGCTGGAAATGTGTTTTGATGGAGAGAATTTGAGAGAAAGAAGTTACAAAGTTAGTTAGTTGAAATTCTTTTAAAAAGCTTAATTGTGTTTAATTAATTCTCTCCACTATTTATACCTCTTAAAAACTTAATTAAAAATAGTTAATTAAAGGAAGAAATCTGATGAAACCCTTTTGGATTATTAGCTCCTTAAAGATTCAAAGTTTTGACCCATTTTCAAAACAGTCACTAAATTTTTTTACAAACTTTGCGTTTTAGTCACTAACTCAAAATGTCCAATTTTCGAATTTCTTTTTCCAAAATTGTTTTCACCAAAATCATTTATATAATTAATAAAGATTTTAGACTATTTTCCCATATTTTTATCCCTTATAAAAATATTCAATCCAATTTAAATCTTGAATTCGACTTGAGTCTCTAACTCCGGTCCACCGGACCGACTAAAACATCCCAAAATCCCTAGGCCCAAAACAAGGGGTTTACTCTTTCTATATTCGAATCATTTCCCTCACATTTTCCTTCAAATCTTCAACCTTTACTAAAATACTTATTTTAGTCCCTAAGGACACTTTTAACCTCCCAGCCATAAATTTCAAGTCTAGCCCTTACATTTTCCATCCTTTGCACTTTAGGGCCCAAACTTTAAAAATTTTCACTTTGGTCCCTAAAGTAGCCGAATACTCAATTTAACCCAAATTGTTGATTTAAACTTCAAAATCAACTTTTAAATCACTAGACTTAATTTTCCAACATAATATACTTCAAATACAAGCTCAAAAATCAAGTCCCTAAACTTTTCAAAGTTTACATTTTGGTCCCTAATACAATTTAATTAGGGATTTTCATTTAATCACCTTGTATCAACATATAAAATCATTCTCATCATTTCCATCATAAAAACTTTTTGCAATAATTTCCCTAAATTCTTCAAAATTGCCGAATGGTCCCTAAACCATTTTTCATAGGATTTTCATCATTTCCAACATAGAAACTATATCACAACCTTATTTCCATCCCTAATTCAAACACCTAACCAATTTTCCCCAAATTCTAGGGTTAGGGTTTATGTCTTTAAACATAATCCAAGCTTAATTTCATCAAAACAACATTGAATTCATGTAATTCAAGTCCTAATTTCAATTTAGCACATTAATTCCCTAATTCTTTCCCATAAATAACTCAAGTAGTTCTTCACAACACCATGCAATATTACTACCATAATGTAGAGAATTGAATGTAGAACAAATTATTCTAAAGGATCGTACCATGAATCTAACTTTAAACCTTCCAAATCAAGCTTGAAAAATAATGTTTTCTTCTTCCTTTTTGTTGTTCTCTACTCACGGCATGTTGGAAGTTTAATGAACAATTTTTTGTTCATTTTTCTTCTTATTTTGCCACTTGTAAAATTTAAATGAATATTAAATTCATTTAAATGGTGAAATTACCAATTTAACCTTTATATCCAATGGCTAATTTAATCCTATAAAAAATCAAGGGTCAAGATTAAATCCATGTAGATTTCATATTCCAAAAATGCCCTCAATATTTCATAAATATTTCAAAATTGCCATCCTTGCCAATTGACCAATTTGCCCTCCAACTAGTCTTTATTTACTAGTTTATTTCAAAATTGCCATTTTGTAAAATTCTAACTAAATCTAGTTAGAATCCAATCAAATAAAATAAAATATACATAAAATAATATTTTATGAATTTTTCCATGTCTTTTGGATCAGTCTCCAAAATTTCCATTCGATCCAATATACCGATAAATAATCCTTTACTTAGAAATAATCTGTAGGATTCATCTTGAATCAAACTAAAAATATTTCCATCACATGGAAATGACTTTTATAACCTTTCTCTATCATATGGAAAAATTTCATAATTTTCGAATTCGATCCGGGTATCCGAATTCAACTTAAACTGTAACTGCGATTTTCCCAATAATCGAAATATTAGATCGACAAATAATTCCACATTCGATTCACATCCTTAGATTCTCTATTTATTTATGAGATAAAAACTCCTAACTTTTAAGTAATTACAACTTTGGTCCTTTAATTTTTCATATTTCAACTTGTACCATACAAGTTTTGAACACTTATCATTTTGGTCACAAACTTTAACCATGAATTCCCATTCTATTTTTCCTTGGATTTTAACCAAATTTTGTGAGTATCCTATTTTACTCGCTCTCTATCACATGATACCTTAAAACCTCAAAAATTTCTTTTCTACAGTCCATAATTGAGAAAATCCTAACTTTTGCATTTTGTCATTTTAATTACTAAGTAAGCTTTTAAGCAATTATCTTAGCACTAAATGACCCTTAAGTAGTACTGTAAATTTTGGGGTATTACAATTTTCCTCCTTAAGAAAATGATCCTCAAATTTTCAAGATGTACCTATTTCGAATAAATATGGGTATTGTTTTTCCATTATATCCTTAGCTTCCCTTAACATATCTTCTAATATTCGAATTGCTCTTTCAGTAATCAAACTATTTCCTTTATATATAGTTCAACGTACTTGTTTATCTGATAGTCCACTCTAACTGGTATAAAGTGAGTAGATTTTGTTAACCTGTCCGCTATGACCCAGATATAATCTTTCTTGTTGGGTCAATAATAGTCTTGTCACAAAGTCCATAGTAACTCTGTCCCACTTTCATTACGGAACAGAAATGGGTTGTAACTTTTCGAATGACACTTAGTGTTCAGATTTTACCTGTTGGCAAGTTAAACACTTGGTAACAAACTTCGATACCATTCTCTTCATACCAGGCCACCTGTATCGATTTTTCAAATCTTGATACACTTTATTTCTCTCGAAATGCAAAGTCAAGGGATTATAGTGTGCTTCAGAAAGCAAATCTCACTTTAACTCATCATTTTCAAAAACATACACTCTATTTTTGTAGTAAAGATATTCATCGGTTTTAATTGTCGGTAAGCATAAGCAATCACCTTTCCATCTTGCATTAATACGCATCCCACTCCATTATGAGATGCATCACTGTACAAAGTAAACTCTTTTCCTGATTCGGGCTGTACTAAAACTGAAGCTTCTGTCAAAATTTTCTTTAACTGATCAAAACTTTCTTGACACTTTTCAGTCCAAACAAATGGAACACCTTGTTCAACTGTCGATAACCAATACACAGTCGCAGTAAACCATCTTTCTTTTTAACAAATAACACCGGAGCCCCCCCTCATAGTGTGTACTAGGACGTATAAATCCTTTATCTAATAACTCATGCAACTATGACTTTAATTCCCTCAATTCAGCAGTTACCATTCTATATGGAGTCATGGATACTAGTTCAGTGCCAGGAATAACCTCAATACCAGATTGTACTTCTCCCTCTGGAGGCAATCTTGGTAATTCTTCTGGAAATACTTCAGGAAAATCCCGAACCGTCAGAATCACACTGAGGTCATTATTAATCTTCTTCGTATCCACTACATGGGCTAGAAAAGCCTCATAACCTCGCTCCAATAGTTTCTTGGCTTTAAAAGCTGAGATCACATTCTTTATACATTGAGACCCTTCGCCCAATACTATAATTTTAGAGCCATATGTAGTTTTTAGAGTTAATTGTTGTTGGCGACATCTTACTATAGCATCATAGGCATAAAGCCAATCCATGCCCAAAATAATCTCAAGATCCCTAAATGGCAGCTCCAACAAGTCAACTGAGAATTCAATTCCCTGAACTTTAAGCAGACATTCCCTCTTTGCCGGTGTTGTAGCTGGGCCAAACTGTCATCCTTTGATCCTATCTCTTTGTCAGAGTTGCAGCTGGGTCAAGTTTTGCAGACCTTGCCTCTTCGTCAGTGTCCCAGCTAGGTCAAGTTTTCTACAGGCATTGCATCGTCGTCAGTGTCGTAGCAACCCGAGTTCATTTTGTCTCCTCCAAACCCTTCCCACGGATCATTTCAATCAAAGATTTTGCCTCTCTAACGGATCTCCCTAGATTTTACCTACAAAAGCGGTGAGTAGATCAAGTCAAGAAGAAGCGGTGGTCAAAGAAAGAAACCCTGACTGATCAGACAAAAATGTTTACTCTTTTGTCTTTGCCCTATTCCTGTTACACAATAATGAGCAAAGAGGGGCAGTTGTAGTACCCATTTTTGGTCCAGGCCAAACCCCAAACCCTAAACAAATTAGATCAATTCAAATAAACCAAATCCATTTTAAATCCAATCCAAATTACACCAATCCAATTACACCAAATCGGCCCAAAAATTAAATACAACCATTACAACCCCATTTTACCTAATAAACCCATCAGACCCAATTACACCCAAAATACCTAAACTACCCTTAACCCTAAAAGATAACCTAAAACTTAATACCCTTATCCTTATGTCTGCCAGCCGCCGCCCTCAACCCCAATCACCCTGCGCGTGGCAACTACATGCGATATTATTGGCCACGCACCGTGTCATCCGAGGCCTCCACTAACCAACCACCTCCCACCACTACCCAAGCCGCATGTTGAACCTGTAAAAAAGGGAAATCAGACCTGTAAAACAAACAAGTTGGAATATTTTTCAATATTTATATGTAAGAATCCGAGTATAAAAACCCAATGCATGATATGTAAAAGGGGAGGTCGTTTTAGGTTCGAATATGTAAAAAAGGAGAGATGCTCGATTTGAAAATAATAAAAAAGGATTTTCGAGACAAAAAAGAGTTTTTTAGATTTATTATCATACGAAAATAAAATAACAAATATGTAGATAAAGGAATCGAATAGAAAAGGTAAAAAAAACATGTACCTTTCTTTAAATCTGTCCATTACCTTTTTGTGTAAATCTGAGATCAGATTCGAACTCAGGGCGTTGAGAAAAGTTAGAAAGGTGCTTTCTTTTGAGATTTTAGCAACCTGAGAAGACGGCCTCCGTCGCCGGCAAGCGGGGGTACACGACGGCGACCAGGCCGGCAGCCAGCTCAAAGGCCGAGAGGCGAGAGGAAGGTTTGAGAGAAAATGGGATATTTAAAGGCTTACAAAAACGACGTCGTTCTGGTGCCGTTCTTTAAGGCACAAAACGATGCTATTTTATCTTTGACCCATGCCTCGACCCGACCCGGCCTGAGGGATCCACGTGTTTTCGCTCAATGGGAAAATTGCGCGTGTAGTCCTTCCTTTTCCGTATCTATCATATTTATTATTTAGTTTCGTTTTTCATTCATTGTTGTCATTAGTATTGTTATTATTATAATTTTAACTATTGTTTCATGTTTTATTCAATTCAGTCACTGCCTTTATTATTATTATATCCAATATTACTATAAATATTTCTTTTTATTATTATATTCTTATATATATAATTATTACTATAATTATTATTATTATACTCGTAATATTTATAGTCTATCATATATATCCGTATATATATCCTATACATTGTTTTACATTTTTACCTAGTATATTAAATATATCCTTTCATATACATATATATTTTATATTCACTAGTTCTATTGAATTTGAAATTATAACCTTTTATTAGGGTTTATTGTGAAAAACGTACCTCGAGCGTAAGGGGTGCCGCTTTTCGTTAATCTCTATTACATAATACCATTTTTAATTCTAAACTATAATTTTCAAAATAGATTCCTTCCATTCGGGAATCTAACAGAAATTATGCCCCAAGAATAGGGGTGTGAATTCCTTTTCATACAAGAAATATTCCTTTAAATATGATAAGGAATCACAAATTCTAAATTAAATTCGAATTCTTGATTTTAATTATTAAGACACCAAATAATCGACCATGTACCAATTTTGGGTGTTGTGGGGGTGCTCATCAATCCCTATATGTAACCGACTCCCGAACTTGTTTTCTGGTTTCGCAGACCAAAACTCGTTGTTTTAATAAAAATGAAAAAACCAAGTTTTATTAAAATAATCGGGTTTTTAGGTGATCCAATCTCACCTAAATCAAAAAAGATTGGTGACGTCTCAATCCCAAATATTTTTCCGTAAGAAAGCGTCAAGCACCACGGCAGGGCAGGACCTTTGTTACACCATGCATTACTCATCTTCAAAATCCTTTTCATAAATCATTTTCCATACTCATATATCATCAATATATGATCATTTGAATCATATTTCTATTCAAAGGCATGCATATAACGGTAGGTATTCTAAATCATAAACATGTGCATGAGAATGTATTTTGCAAAACTAAAAACGAGAGCGAGAGCGTCCAATACCTACTTCCGAGCTTAGATAAGCGTTTCAAAATTAATATAAACTCCCAAAATCATTTTCAAACCTTTATTAAGTAGTAAACCTCGTTTCCACTCATCAACAACACAAAGCTCCACTTGCCAATGCGAAATCAAGTGTCCGAAGCTACCAAAACTTCACCATTTGTTGCAGGATCAATCTTCCCTTTTTAACCACACAATAACAAAGGATCACCTCACCATAAATCATAAAGCGCCTCCTCAAAACAACCGAAAACATCACCAAACACAGCCTAAACAAAGCCCAACCATAAGACAACAATTTGAACATATAATCAACAACAATTAACATCTAAAAACACTTACAACATCAACTTATACCTCGAGCAATCTTCTAACAACCTAATCACCTCAAAATCTAACTATTCACAACCTAGAAAATTAGGAATTCAATTAGTTTTGAGATTTCTTTTACAAATCTCTTCTCATAACATTAAAACATGTCTTAGATGTGATCTACATCAATTAAAACCATCAGAACTCAGATCTATAACAAAGATCCACCAATTTTTTTTATTAAAACCAACTTTAAACCTTTTAATCGTAATTTATTCATCAATACACATCAAAAACCAATGGTAAAAGATCTAGAAATTGGGAATTTCAGTAAAGAACCTTTGATTAGAGGAGAGAAACGAAAATTACCTCTAATGGTTGGCTTCTCCCTTAATTGGAATGATT
Source organism: Hibiscus mutabilis (assembly GCA_019671005.1). Taxonomy (NCBI): domain Eukaryota; kingdom Viridiplantae; phylum Streptophyta; class Magnoliopsida; order Malvales; family Malvaceae; genus Hibiscus; species Hibiscus mutabilis. The sequence continues at coordinate 21,919,903 of CM033729.1, forward strand.
TGAGTGAAATCTCCAAGAAAACAAGTAAGATTTGATGTAGAAATCAAAGAAATCAATTGAGAAATCAAAATGAGATCAAGAAGAGTTAATTCCTGATCATTTTGGAGCAAGAGATGTCATTTGACTGTTCGGAAAATTGAGAGAAAAGTTAAGAGCAAAAGTGGTTACGTGAGAAAAGAAAAATCATCTTTTAAAAACTCTTTTTAACAAAGTCTATTTTATTTTTACTTAATAAACATTTTAAAACTATTTAAAAATAGCCTAAATTATGGGAAAAGTCCGATTAAAAAGCATTGGTAAATTAGCTCCTTAAAGATTCTAAGTTTTGACCCTTTTATAATTTAGACACCAAAATAGGTTTGAAAATTTTACATTTTAGTCTCCAAACCAAAAATTTATTAAATCCAAATTTATTTCATTAAATTGAGTTTACCAAAACCCTCAATATATTAATTAAGTATTTTCACCATTTTTCCATATTTTATTTTGTGTTTAAAATATTTATTACGACATAATTCCCGAAACTAGGTCAAACCAACTAATTCGGTTCACCCGAACCGTCTAATCTACCTAGCTAACTTCTAGGCCAAATTCGGGGCGTTACAACTCTCCCCCATTTAAGACGTCCTCGAAATTTACCTGATAGAAAAAGGTAAGGGAACTGCTTCTTCATGTTCTCCTTACTTTCTCACGTGGCTTCCTCTATACCCCGATGTCGCCACAACACCTTCACCAACTCAATGGTCTTCCTCAAAGAACCTTGCTGTTAGAATCCAAGATTTTCACCGGTTCCTCATCATAAGTCAAATCTAGATTCAACTCTATCTCTTCGACAGACATCACATGATGCGTCCGATCTATACCTCCAAAGCATCGATACACGGAAAATATCATGTATCTTCTCCAACTCTGCATGTAACCTTAGTTTATAAGTAGCTAGACCCATACACTCTAGCACCTCGTAAGGCCCAATGAACCTCGGACTCAACTTGCCCTTATGTCCAAACCTCATCACTTTCTTCCAAGGCGGATCCTTTAGAAATACTTTATCACCAACTGCAAACTCAATCTCCATATGCTTCAAATCCACATAAGATTTCTGCCTATCCAAAGCCATTTTCAGCCGATCACTAATAAGCTTCACCTTGTCATTGGTGTCTTTCAACACATCGGGAAAAGAAACATACTTCTCACCTGTCTCGGCCCAACAAAGTGGCGTACGACACCTCCTATCATACAAAGCTTCCTACGGAGCCATTTGAATACTCGTCTGATAACTATTATTGTAAGCAAACTCTACCAATGGTAGTTTCTTCTCCCACGTTCCTTAAAAATCAATGATGCAACACCACAAAATATCCTCCAATACTTGGATAATGCATTCAAATTGACCATTCATTTGAGGATGATACGAAGTAATAAAATTCAACCGCGTACCCAAGGCCCTATGCAAACACTCCCAAAACCTCATTGTAAAGAGCAGATCCCTATCCGATACTATAGGCTTAGGAAACCATGCAACCTTACAATTTCTGCTATATACACATCTGCCAACTTATCCAACATGTAGATTGTATGTATAGCTAGGAAATGAGCACACTTCGTAAACTAATCCACAATTACCCACATGAAATTAATCTTTGATGACGTCAAAGGCAATCCGATCACAAAATCCATGGTAATACTCTCCCACTTCCATTCTGAAATCCTCAATGGTTGCAACAATCCAAATGGAAACTGATGCTCAGCCTTAAAACCCTGACATACAATACACCGAGCAACAAAATCTGCTACATCCTTCTTCAAACCAACCTAATAATATCCCTTCTTCAAATATTGATACATATTTGTACTTCCCGGATGTATAGCAAAAGGACTAGAATAAGCCTCAGTCAAAATAGTGCGTCTCAACCCTTCATCTTTTGGCACAACCATTCGACTCTTAAAGCATAAAATACCCTCATCATTAAAACAAAAATCCGTCGAATATCCATCCATAATATCTTTAACATGTGGTACCAACGAATCATCATATGGTTGTTTCTCTTTGATCAATTGTAATAATGACAATTTCACTTGCAACTCAGCCAATAAACCTCTGTCTCGCGTTACACTTAACCGAGCAAACATTGCCCTCAACTCCACTGCAACTTTTCTACTCAGGGCATTGGCTACCATATTAGCCTTACCTAAGGATACTCAATCGTCAAATCATAATCCTTGAGCAACTCCAACCATCTACATTGCCTAAGATTCAACTACTTTTGTGACATCAAATACTTCAAACTCTTATGATCCGTATATATGGTACACTTCTCACCATACAAATAATGCCTCCAAATTTTCAATGCAAACACCACTGCAGCAAGCTCTATATCATGCGTAGGATAATTGCACTCGTGCACCTTCAACTTCCTAGATGAATAAGCCACAACTTTTCCCCTTGCATCAACACCCCCAAACCAATGTAGGATGCATCACTAGAAACTACAAACTCTTTCCCCGACTCAAGTTGAATCAAGATCGGAGCTTGCGTCAAAGCTTCCTTCAACTTCTCAAAAGCTTGTTGTCTACCCTCCGTCCACTCAAAACGTACATCCTTTTTTAATAACTTAGTCAAAGGAGCAACAACCTTCGAGAAACCATATACAAAATGACGATAATACCCTGCTAACCCTAAGAAACTAAGAACCCTAGTCATTGACTTAGGTTGCTTCCAATTCACAACCACCTCAATCTTTTACGAATCCACACGGATACCTTCTGCTAAAATAACATGACCAAGAAAGACCACTTCTTTAATCCAAAACTCACACTTGCTCAACTTGGCATATAGCTTATTACTCAACAAGTCTTGTAACACAATCCGCAAGTGTTGATCATGATCCTCCTCGGTACGAGAGTACACGAGAATGTCATCAATGAACACTACCATGAATTGATCCAAAAATTCATGGAATACCTGATTCATCATGTACATGAAAGCTGCGAGTGCATTAGTCAACCCAAATGGCATCACCAAGAACCCATAATGCTCATAACATGTGCGAAAAGCTATTTTCGGCACGTTTTTATCCTTTACCTTCAATTGATAATACCCAGATCTTAGATCGATCTTGTAAAACACTGCAACACCCCAAAATTGATCTAACAAATCATCAATTTGCGGTAAGGGATACTTATTCTTAATCATCAACTTGTTCAATTGCCGATAATCAATGCACATTCTTATAGTGCCATCCTTATTTTTCACGAACAACACAGTGCTCCCCATGGCGAGACACTAGGTCAGATGAAACCACGATCCAACAACTCTTGAAGTTGTATCTTCAACTCCTTTAACTCTTTCAGTGCCATACGATACGGAGCAACCGACATCAGAGCTGTATCCGAATACAACTCAATACAAAACTCTACTTCTCTATCCGGTGGTAACCCAGTCAACTCCTTCAGAAACACTCTTGGAAAATCACAGATGGTATGTGTATCCTATACACGCACCTCCATATTTGGGTTCATAACATAAGCCATATATGCTTGACCCTCAAGCTCTAACAACTTTTGTGCCTCTAAAGCCGAAACCACATTAGACAAGAATTTAACATTCTTGCCCATGACAACCACTTCATAATCATCAACGAGTTTTAACGAAACTCGTTTCTTTTCAAAATTGACCATAACCCTATGCTTGGTCAACCAATCCATCCCAAAAAGTACATCAAAACCATGAAACGACAACTCCATCAAATCAACTGTGAACACATGACCTTGAACCATCGAAGGACATCTCCTAAACAACCTCCTAGCAACTATTGTCTCTCCAAAAGAACTAGTTACTCGCGTACCCACATCTAACACTTCTACAAGTATATTAAGCAAACATACATGCTCGCACAAAATGTATGAATGTGTAGAACCAGAATCTATCAAAGAAAGTAATGACGTGGACTGCAAAGTAAAAGTACATGCAATCACATCTGGGTCATTCCTTCCCTCACAATGCGCATAGATCCATGCAGGTCCACCACCTTTAGGTTGAACCGCCAATGTATGCACAATAATCCTTTGGACTTCCTTCCTATGCTAAAAATTACCTCATCCGCGCCTACGGTGTACCCCCTTAGTTCGACCTAGCTGAAACCGGACTAAAAAGATCACATTAGGTTTGCCGAAGCAAGCCCAAGCTAATAACCTAAACCGGTCTATTTTTTCTTTTTTATCTTGTCTAAATGCATCAATATTAACTCCTATGGTGAACATACTTTAGCGAAAAAGTTATATTGAAAATAGATTTCAAAACGGGGTTCAACTGTTCACATTAGTGACCAAAATGTAATTTTTACAAATTACAGGGTCTTATTTAAAATTTAGGTTACCAATCCTTCATTAGTTCAATTTCATGATCACATGTTAAATTCCAACTCAAAATAATCATTCGAATTCATTCAACTGCTTATATAAGATTCAATGACTAATTTGCAAGATCATACCGATATAGCTTAATAAACAAAATGACTTCTTGTACCGATACACGTACATTCCTATCGATACGGTGTGTTGGCCCACCCGTACCGATCCCCCCTGCGATTTCTCAAAAACCAAAATTCCAGTAACCAAAATGCGTACCGATATAGTACTCTGTGTATCGATACGGCTCTTTAAATATGAAGGGGTCGTACAGGTACTCAAACCCATGTACCAATCTTGGAGTACAAATCTCAAGGTGTGTACCAATACGTGGCTAACTGTACCGGTACCCCTTTGCATTTTACACTTTAAATGGAGCTGATTCAAACCTTGCATACCGATCCTCGGGTACTCGTACCGGTACGCGAAGGCCTGTAGTAACCTCTAGGTCAAACATATGACTCTTTGGCTCATTTCAAACAACTTTAAATATCACCTAAACATCATACATCGTCAAGAACATGCTTAACATCAAAATACAAACATTTCAAATCATCCTAGCAAGCCTAACACAATCATCCACATCATCTAGAGGCATGCTTCCTACTTAACATGTAAAAACCTCAAACATGTATAAATGGCCAATTACACATCCAAAACATCAACATAAACTTGCACAACCAGGGAGTTTACCAAACAACCCTCCCAAATATCAAATGACCATATTGCCTTTATTACTACAAGTCTATATCAAAACCATACTTTCGCAAATACAAGTCCTTGGATTTTTCCTTCGCTTGCTCGTTGCCTCCAACCTTTATTTCTCTGAATTGATGAAAAAATAGAGCGTAAGCACACTAGGCTTAGTGAGGAATGCTTAAAAACTAACCACCATCAATGCATTTCAAACCATTTAACCATCATTTTGAAAATCACTTTCCAAAACACTTTACAAACATCATTTCAACATCATGCCTTATCAAACCATGCACTTAACATTTCCAAAACATGCATATTAAACCATATGCAACAATTATCATGGATCAAAAGCAAATTCCCATTTGCTACCCTCGATTTAAGCTTTCCCATGCATACAACCAACGCAAATCTTAAAGAGTAAAACATGTTTAAACCACATTAAACATCATAATCCATCTCATGATACATCATCAATTATATTGGCTTACAAGTGATCATTAACCAAATTCCACTTTACATAACATAACATTGGATACACGGATTCAACAAGTGTTCCAACACTTCATGCCATCACAACAAGAATTAAAGGTACTTTACAACCGGGTACAATCACAACCCCACACATCGATTGGATGCATAACCCACTAACGAGAGTCTTTGGTATAAAGATCAAAACCCCTCGATCGTTAGGGTACTTGGATGGAGTTTATGGTACACCAGATCAAAACCCCTCAACATCCAAGTTGACTTTTTATAGTTCACTATCAATCCTATGGCCGACGAACTATATCCAATAACATTTTCAAACCTTTTGATACCATCACTTGCCAATATAATTCATTTTATTAACATCCACTCACTTTTTTCATATGCATCGTCAAAATCATTTAACCAATGCAATCATTCTTGCATTAACCCATGTTCAAAAACATTAACAGAACATGCATTACCTCACAATGCATCATCATCATATAACCAATTTCCAGCATTAAAACATGCTCAAAACATGCATATATAGTGAGTAATCATGTAATCAAAACAACCCTCCCAAATATCAAAAGACCATATTGCCTTTATTACTACAAGTCTAGATTAAGACCATACTTTCGCAAATACAAGTCCTTGGATTTTTCCTTCTCTTGCTCGCTGCCTCCAACCTTTATTTCTCTGCATTGATGGGAAAAGAGAGCGTAAGCACACTAGGCTTAGTGAGGAATGCTCAAAAACTAACTACCATTAATGCATTTAAAACCATTTAACCATCCATTTGAAAACCGCTTTCCAAAACACTTTACAAACATCATTTCAACATCATGCCTTTTCAAACCATGCACTTAACATTTCCAAAACATGAATATTAAACCATATGCAACATGTATCATGGATCAACAGCAAAATCCCATTTGCTACCCTCAATTTAAGCCTTCCCATGCATACTACCAACGCAAACCTTAAAGAGTAAAACATGTTTAAACCATATTAAACATCATAATCCATCTCATGAAACATCATCAATTATATTGGCTTACAAGTGATCATTAACCAAATTCCACTTTACAAAACATAACACCAGATACATGGATTTAACAAGTGTTCCCAACACTTTATGCCATCACAATCGAAATTAAAGGTACTTTTACAATCGGGTATAATCACAACCCACACATTGGTTGGATGCATAACCCACTAATGGGAGTCTACGGTACAAAGATCAAAACCCTTTGACCGTTAGGGTACTTGGATGGAGTTTACGGTACACCCGATCAAAACCCCTCAACATCCAAGGTGACTTTTTATAGTGCACTATCAATCCTATGGCCAGACAACTATATCCGAGAACAATGTCAAACCTTTTGATACCATCACTTGCTAATATAATTCAATTTAATAACACCCACCCATTGTTTTCATATGCATCATCAAAATCATTTAGCCAATGTAATCAACCTTGCATTAACCCATGTTCAAAAATAGTAACAAAACATGCATTACCTCACAATACATCACCATCATCATATAACCAATTTTCAGCATCAAACCATGCTCAGAACATGCATATACATTGAGTAATCATGTAATCAAAACAAGTGCATAAAAACCAATTGTCAAACGAGTTCGAGAGAGAATTCAACCTTTACTTACATTCGAGCTTAGACCAACGTTTTAGGTTTGATCTAAACCCCAAAACAAAACTTTCAAACCTTTGAAAAGCTATAAAACTCATTCTCACTCACCGACACGCAAAGCCTCTTTTGCCGATATGGTAAACACGAATCCAAAGCTTCCAAAATGTCCATTCAAGCTTGAGGATCAACTTCCCCTATTTTATCCCCACAAAAAAGAGGATTTAATGCATCAAAATGCATTCAACAACACAACATCATATATCCTCAACATCTACTACCCAAATTCACTCATCAACAACCGAAATCAACGTTAAACATCTTCCAAACTTAACCTAGCCACAACCTAACATTTTAACCCATCAATTAACATCAATTAACTTCTAAAAACACAACAACATCATCCTTATACCTCCAGTATTCATTAAACCTCCACAATACCTCAAAAACTCACAACTAACAACCTAGAAAATTAGAGATTCACCTAGTTTCAAGATTCCAATGTTAAAACACACTTAATTAACATTATTAAACATCAAAATCATGATTAGAATCAATCAACAACTCAATAAAACAGAGTCTATACGAAAATCCATCAATACAACCAATTAAACATTGATTTAACCAATTTTCCATAATTAAATCATCAAATCTGGTTAGAAAACATATGTAAAAGATCAATAACTTGGGAATTTCAATAAAGAACCTTATATTAGAGGAGAAGAATGAGCATTACCTCTAATGGCTGCCTTTCCCCTTAATTGGATGAGTTTTCTTAAGAAAACAAGATCAAATCAAATAGGTTTTGTTAGGAAACAATTAAAGACAAATTTGAAAACAAAAGAATGTTGAAATCAAGTATTTACATGAGAAAATTGAAGTGGAAAAGAGTGTTTGGCTGGAGATAATTTGAGAGAAAAGCTTTTGATGAAAAGTTAGTTACATCAAATTGTTTAAAGCTTTTTAATCATCCAATTAATTCTCCAAGACTATTTATATTATTTTAAAACCATTTAAAATAGCCAATTAAGGGAAAAAGTTTGATATTAGACTTTGGGTAAATAGCTCCTTAAAGATTCAAAGTTTTAACCTTTTTATGAAACAATCACTAAAAATAGTTTTAAAATTTTACATTTTGGTCACTAACCAAAATGTCACTTTTTGAGAATTCTTTTCATAAAATTGATTTGACCAAAATCACCCATATATTAAATAATGAATTTGTAATATTTTTCAATATTTTATCTCACCCAAAAATATTTATTTTGAATTAAATCCCGAAACTGACTCGAATCCTCTAATTCGATCCATCGGACCATCTAAACCACCTAGAAAACTCCTAGGCCCAAAACCGGGGCATTACACATGGCCTCTTTGCGGCACAACTGCAAGCGTAGGAGCCTTTCCATCCTTCCAACTGTGAACAATCACACCTTACGTGAACTTGTGAACAATAGCTCTAGCATGCACCAATAGTTCCCCAACACTATCCAAAGTGTCGCCTATCACACCGCCCACACTTGGGTGCTCAAACATAGGTGTTCTGACCGAACTAACCATGCCCAGCACTACCTTCACCACATCTTTGGTCAGTGTGATACCTCATATCCCGATGCTTCTTATACTGATCTCTACCAATATTTGACTTGATGACTCTCTTCCCAGTACTAGAACTTCTCGAACAAGAGGATAATCCCAGATTTTGCTCTATATCCTTAGCTCAAGTAACCAAGACATCAAAATTAGTATAATCTAAAGCCAGCATATAAGTCTTCACGTCCTTGATCAACCCATATCGAAAATGATCACATCACTGACGATCATCGAGAACCAGTTCAGGTGCATACTGGCTCAACTGAACAAACTTGACCTCGTATTCTGATACAGTTATGTTACCTTGAACCAACGCCATAAACTCTCACTTTTTTCATCCTAATATCGGGAAGACAAATATAGGCATCTCCCTAAAGCAAGGACACCGTACAACCCAACTTGCGAGCATCTATATATTCCATTTGACCAAGAATCCTCCCTGTACTTGCGAACCATCTTCAGCTTCCTCAGGAGCTAAACCCCTAAACTCAACACCACCCAAACTACGCAAATGCTCACAAAAGTACCGAATTTACAACTACTATAGGTGCTACTGCAGGTACATGCACTCCAGCCATAGCTGTCTAATATGCTCAAGTCATAGCCTAAATCAACAATGTCATGTCTCCAAAAATTGTTCCTTGTGATTCCTGAGGCATACCTCCCTCTACTCTAGCACCAACATGAGGAATTGATGGAGGAGGAGGTAACCCATTATTATGTCCATCCATAACACTACCCATGTTAGCTCGCGTCTCGGTCCTATTCTCGAAAATATGATTCTGAAGCATGATGATGCAACAATAAAATAATACAATTAGGCCAGCTCGAAGCAAGAATCCATGATGCTCATGTTTTAAAACAAAAATCATTTCACACTCATAGTAATAAGGCAATGTGTATCGAAGCTTTTACCCTAACATAACACATTTCAATTATAGGAACACAAAATCAAACACCGTGCATGTCATTCAACAATATCATTCAACAATAATATCTCAAAGTATCATAACCTACCTCCCAACAATCATAACCTGGCTCTGATATCAACAAATATAAACCCCTAGACCTGGCCTAAATGCCAGACCAAACTGAGTGAGCTACATCAGGTTTATCGAGACAAACTCAAATAAAATACTTAAACCAAGGTCCATTTTTTTATTTTATCTTGTCTAAATGCATAATTAATACCTAAGGTGAGCATGCTGGCAGTGGGTGAAATATCAAAGGAAATAGACGTCGATTAGACGTCTAATTAAACACATTTGCTATTTAGCGACCAAAATGCAATTCTAGAAAATTTATGGGACTTACTTAAATCCAAAGTTACCAAACCTTAATTAATCAGGTTACATGCATGTCGGTTGAATTTTAACATAAAATAATTATCCAAGCCCGTTTAATTGCATAAACAAGAAACAAAGACTAAATCGTAAAGATTCAAACTTTAGCAAAGCAATTACCAAAAATAATAGACTTGGTACCAATACACCCCGCGCTAGTATCGATACACGTTCCATTTTGCAAAAGGGTATCAGTATAGTTCTCTTGCGTACCGATACTAGTGGTTCGATATCAAAATAGGGGATTCTAGTAGCTAAAATGCGTACCAATATGGTTCTCATGTACCAACACCTAGTACATTTTTTTAGGGGCGTACCGATACCCATGTACAATTTTATGCACCTTTAAGCTATAATAGACCCCGCGTACTGATCCCTGAGGACCCATATTGGTACGACTGGGTCTGTAATGACCTCTTGGTCGAACATATGACACTTAGGCTCAATTAAATATGCTCTAAACAACATGTAAACATCATACCAACTTGTGAACTACAAAACATCACATAAACATTGAAACATAGGCATCATAGAAGCATAAGCAACCATTAAAGCAAACATATAGGCATAACTTCTACCCCACATACTTAAATCTTCCCAAAGCCCCCAATTCAAAGCATATATTAGTTTACAAGTCCAAAACACCAAATAGAATATATCCAAAATAGGGAGTAACCAAAACAACCCTCATAATTACAACTTGGTCACATTGCCATTTAATACTATGTAGTATTTATAAAACCATACTTGAATTAGCTTAACCCTTGGATTGCTTCTTGCTTCCTCACTGTCTGAATGCTTACTTTTCTACATTGATGAGAAAAGAGAGCGTAAGCACATAAAGCTTAGTAAGGGATGCTCAAAAACACTCACTAGTGTATTTAAAACATTTTTCTTTCAAAACATGTATTGGTTCTCATGCCAAAATATGCACATTAAACTCTTTGACGACACATGTATCATGGATTTCTAGCATAACATCAAGCAAACCTCAATTTAAGCCTTCACATGCTAAATCATCCAATAGCAAAGCTTAAAGAGCACCACATGTATAAATCCCATTATAGAATCATAATCCATTTATAATGATACATCAATTCATATATTGGTATTAAAGTGACCCAAAACCAAATCTTTCCCTTTTGTAAAACACATCGGATACACGGATTTCCCAAGTGGTTCCTTTGACAACTTCACATACATACTCGAATCGGAGCAAACGGTACTGCTACCCCTCAACGGTTATGATGTATAAATCTACCAAAGGGAGATTTGACACACTCTTGACCCCTCGACCATTGCGTTTCTCATGGTGGAGATATGGTACACTCTTGACCCATCGACACACATAAGACGACTTATTATAGTGCACTTTAAACCCTATGGAATGACAACTATATCCGATAACATTTAATCATTGCCACTTGCCAATATATTCTATTAAAACATATTACCTCATTGTTTTACATATGCATCAAACTAAATAATCTTGAATGCAATAAACCATGCATTACTCATTTTCAAAATCCTTTTCATAAATCATTTCCCATACTCATATATCATCAATATATGATTATTTGAATCGTATTTCTATTCAAAAACATGCATATAATAGTAGGTATTCTAAATCATAAACATGTGCATGAGAATGTATTTTGCAAAATCGAAAACGAGAGCGATAATGTCCAATACTTACTTATGATATTAGACAAGCATTTCAAGCTTAATCTAAACTCCCAAAATCACTTTCAAACCTTTATTAAGCACTAAACCTCGTTTTCACTGACCGACAACAAAAAGCTCCACTTGTCGATGCGAAATCAAGCGTCCGAAGCTATCAAAACTTTACCACTCGCTGCAGGATCAATCTCCCCTATTTTAACCATACAATAACAAAGGATCGATGCATCATTGTGCATCCATAATACCAACAACACCAATTCCCAACATCGCCTCACCAAAAACCATAAAACGTCTCCTTAAAACAACCAAAAACATCACCAAACACAACCTAAACAAAGCCCAGTCATAAACCAACGATTTGAGCATCTAATCAACAACAGTTAACATCTAAAAACAATTTCAACATCAGTGTATACCTTCAGCAATCTTCTAACACCCTAATCACCTCAAAATCTAACTATTCACAACCTAGAAAACTAGCAATTCAATTAGTTTCAAGATTTCTTTTACAACTCTCTTCTCATAACATCAAAACATGTCTTAGATGTGATCTACATAAATTAAAACCACCACAACTCATATCTATAACAAAGATCCACCAATTCTTTATTAAAACTAACTTTAAATCATTTAATCTTAATTTATTCATCAACACACATCAAAAATCAATTGTAAAAGATCAAGAACTTTGTAATTTTAGTAAAGAACCTTTGATTAGAGGAGAGAAACAAAAATCACCTCTAATGGTTGGTTTCTCCCTTAATTGGCATGATTTGAGTGAAATCTCCAAGAAAATAAGTAAGATTTGATGTAGCAATCACATAAATCAATTGAGAAATCAAAATGAGATCAAGAAGAGTTAATTCCTGATCATTTTGGAGCAAGAGATGTAGTTTGTCTGTTGGGAAAATTGAGAGAAAAGTTGAGAGCAAAAGTGGTTACGTGAGAAACGTAAATCATCTTTTAAAAAATCTTTTTAACAAAATCTATTTTATTTTTCCTTCGTAAACATTTTAAATCTCTTTAAAAATAGCCTAGGTTAAGAGAAAAGTTTATTAAAAACATTGGTAAATTAGCTCCTTAAAGATTTTAAGTTCCGACCCTTTTATAATTTAGTCACCAAAATAGTTTTGAAAACTTTACATTTTAGTCACCAAACCAAAATGTTATTTAATCCGAATTTATTTCATTATATTGAGTTTACCAAAACCCTCAATATATTAATTAAGTATTTTTCACCATTTTCCACATTTTATTTTATGTTAAAAATATTTATTACGATTTAATTCCCGAAACTAGGTCAAACTAACTAATTCAGTTCACCCGACCCGTCTAATGTAACTAGCTAACTTCTAGGCCAAAATTTAGAGTGTTACAACTGAGATAATTTATCCCATTTCTAATAGCTTGTGGGTCAGCCCGGTGCAGTGTGTGCCGAAAAGGGTGGAATGACCATGGTTCAAAACAACAAAGATGAACTGATCCCCTCGAGGACCGTGATGGCTGGAGGGTGTCCATGGATTATAGGAAGCTAAATAATGCCACCCGAAAGTAGACAAAGAAAAGGAAAAGGTAATCAAACAATTTCCATCACCCACAACCTACGGTTGCTATTACCATCAAGTAACCCAATGTTTACCAAGTTATAAATTATTATGGATGGGTACATTAATCATTATTGTTAATTAACTTTATTAACCCATAATATCTCATCATCATCCCACATAAATTTCCATCTTTTTGTTACTGTTATTAATTATTTCACCTAGTGGGTACCGGTACTCAAACACGAGTATCGATACGATACCCTAGGTACCGATATTCATACGCGTACCGATATAGATATTGCTTATTGGAAATCATAGATCTCCACAAGTACCGATATGGGTTGGCCCGTATCGATACGACCCCCACTCGTTTATCGGTACGGCCAAGGCTCGCATTGAAACCCTATTCACGGGTTCGCACCCTTTCCTCGAATTACGATATTACAATGCTTATTTGATCCCTAAAGCTTATAAAAGTCATTAGGGTTTGTTTACTAATGCATTCATTCAATGAACATTAATTACTGGCTTCATAATCATTTAATCGAGTTTTTAACCCTTAAACCTAATTCCCATCGAATCATATCAATTTATTTGATCAAGCATACAAAGCATCACAATTATTCCAATCAATAAACAATCATCAAATAATTATACGAGCATCTCAAATGACCCTACACGGTCTTTAAAGCCTCCACGAGTCCCATCATATCCATAACATCATCATGCATTACAACAATATTGAGTCTCATACTATTGGTCACTACACATGTATATTCATCATCTAGCTATGATATAATCCTCCTTAGACACCTACTCATCACTACCTTTTCATCCTTGTTGTTAAGAATGAAAGAAGATGGAACTTTTATTTACCCCACACATCTTTATATATTCTATGTTTTACATGCTTATATTACTTATTTCATTCATGTTATACTTTGCTTTGAAAATGACATATATTATCATATCATTAAACATACCTTCTAATATGCATCTTATATTAGGATTTATGATTATATGCTTTAGCCTTTATATTATAAATATCACATGAGTTATATGAGTGATTAGATGATCCACATCTTAATATTATGATTAAACTTAGTTATTACATGTTACACATCATTTACCTATGTTTACATTGCATTTGTATACTTAGCATAGGCGTGCATCGTACCTTCATTAAGTTTCCAGCTTTAGTTTAGTTTATTTACTTGTTTTCATGTTTTCTTTATGTGCAAGGATATAGTATGGAAGCTAGGACAGCTCATGGATAATGGATGGCAGCTCAACGTGTAACCCCCTACATTAGGTTTGCCGAAGCAAATCAGAGAAAGGTTATGAAAAGTCGGTCCATTTTTTTCTTTTATCTTGTGTAGATACAAATTATTAATCTTACATGTACATACTCGCAGCAAGTGAAGTTTTGAAGAAAATGAATCATAATAAGGAAACCAATTGCATCATATTCACTTTGGGGACCAAAGCGTAAATTCTTTAAATTATTGAACCAAAATTGAAATTAAGGTTACCAATCCTCAATTAGTCCATTTACATGCTCATATCTCAAATTTCAGGTCAAAATGATCAACCATGTGAATACAATTACATTTGCAATACTTAGGGACTAAAACGCAAGAGACCAAAAAACTGGATTCCATGACATTACCTGTAAAAACTGCCACCCGTACCGATATGAACACAGCCGTACCGATATAGAGAAACCATGATTACCGGCACACAATGTACCGTATCGGTACACTACATCAGCTTGCAAAATATTAAAGACGTACCGGTACGAGCCCTTGATGTTCCGGTACACAAGTTTTTCCCCCAAAAGCAACTTTCTAGTAACGTTTTCTCGTACCGATACACCTTATCCCGTACGGGTACTCGAATACTTGTACCGATGCTGAAAGCCCTGGTTTACCTAGCCGTACCGATACGGTCCCATGCGTATCCTTACGCATAGGCCTGTAATGTCATTTTCTACTAGTTTTTCACTCAAATCTAGATGCATTTAGATTCTAGCAACTTGTATACATGAATATAAACATTCAACAATACATATATCAACACTTGCACCAAGGTTTAGCTACAAAACAAGCTTATGCTACCATATGGTTTAATCTATAGGCATACTCCCTACAACAATCCTCCAAACATACCAAAATGCTCAAATAAACATTTACCAGTACAAGCATCATTCCAACATCACTTTAATACCATAGTCAACATGTTAAGCTCATCAAAGCATGCCATCCAAGCAAGACTAGCTAGATGCCTACCTAGGCAACCATATAACATCAACCATAGGTAACAATGCATAACATGCTTAACAGCATCAATCAAACTCTGAGGCTACAACATTACACATGCTCAAAACTAGGGAAAAACATAATTACATATCCCAAAATTCATGGAGAACACATTGCCTTATTAACCGGAAACATAAACCGAGTTCATACTCAAAATTACTTTGCCTCTTAGATCACTATGACTTTGCCTTTGCTGCCCCAAGCCTTAATGCTCTGCATCATTAGGAAAAAGAGAGCGTAAGCACAATTTCTTACTACGGATGCTCTTAAAACAATGATGCATATAACCCTTGAAAAACAAACACTTGTTTTCAAACCATGCTTACGACCAAAGCAAATTCCAATGATTCCAATTCAAAACATGCATATCGACCTTATGCAAAATGATATATTCCACATGCTTAAATCCCCAAAGCATTTTATACAAAACCATGCTTGAATTCCGAAGCATTATAAACAAAACCATGCTTAAATCTCAAAGCATTATATACAAAACAATGCTTAAATTCCAAAGCATTTAAAATAGATTCAACATTAGAACTCTCATACATTGACAATTATAGTGACCCCAGATAGTAGACCACTATCCTTGATTAGCCGACCGCTAGTCTTTGGTTAACCAACATTTAACTTTACACATCGGATACACGGATTCCTCCTTAATGACCGACCATCATCAAGACTACCCCATGTTGACCGCATGACTAACAACCTTGCCGACCGTAAGTTTTTCATCAACAAGGGGAACCGACCGCTCAACCCAAGTGATAACAACATAGTCCGAGTAGCCGACCACTATACCTCAAGGACCCTTAACCACGATCGATTTTTAAACATATTATAGTGTACTTTATCCTATGGCATGCCAACTATATCCGAATGGTTTGAAGCAAGTGATGGATTTTATATCGATGTAAAGATTTGTAGAAGATTGAATTTTGGCAGTGACTTCAAAAATTCACCATAAATTCTACAAAAATGTTTAGATGATGAATTTTATATCGATGTAAAGATTTGTTCATCTAGTTTCATTTCCAACAAACGGGAAATTGATTTCGAGTTCCGAGTTAAAAGATATGAATTTTTAATCGAATGAAGGTAAGAAAATTTACAGAGCAGTTTCTGTCAGGACAGCTCTGTGACGGGAGTTTGAAGAATTTTCATAATTTTTGTAGATTTTATTAATTTATGTGGCTTATACCATTAGAATCGTTATCGAATCTAGTTCTTACAATATGAAGGATATTAAGATCCAATGTGTATTCTAATATTTATAAGTAAAAATCTGAGGGTAGGACAAGTTGCCAAAAAATAGAATTTGATACATTTTGTATCTAAATGTTTGATAACAAGCTCAGAACAATTATTGGAAGTTCAAAATGGTCATTAAGGACCAAAATGAATTTTTGGACAGTATAAGGAAGAAAGGAAAACTATGGAATTTTTTTTATGTTAAATGATTAGATAGCTTGATTGAAATATTGTTAGAAGTGAATCTAACAAATGTTTGCTTATATTCATGTGGTTAATGAAGTCAAATCCGAATCAAAAGAAGATTCGAGGTACTATGAAGGAAAGGATCAAGTAGAATTTAGTGAGGCATACTAATAAATGGCCCAGGTGAGTGCATTTCTATATGCGTATTATATTAAAAAGGAGAAGACTTGTGAAAAGTCAACCCAAATTTAGAAATAACATTGCATTACTTTTTAAAATAAATGATCTGATGCATGACTCGGTATAGCAAGCTTGACGGAGTACAAGGTACGAACTATTGTTTGCGTAAATGATGATGAATTATGTTTATTGATGAAATATGATAACAAGTTGCATGCTTACATGAATAATGATAATTGATTGACAATAAGATGAAATGCCCAAGTATTTATGTATGAGAGTTCACGGTATAATTGGATATCCATAGATTCTTAGCAGCTACATTCCAGCACTACGGTGCGTTCCAGACACTTCGGTGTTGACATCAGATGCTACGGCGTTGTAGTCACTTTGGTGATGTTTAAACACTTTGATGTCGACTAGCACAAAATGTGCGATAATGAGGTGCAAATGGCGTCCTCGAGTATGTACTCACCATCAGACGCTACGGCGTTGCAGACACTACGGTGTCATTATAATGACTCATATACCATAGGGTTCACATGAAATTGTACTTTGGGCTATAATTCATAAAATGTTTTTGAACATGAAATGTTGATTATAATGTTGATTTTGCCCAAGTACTATTGTGAAGTCTTTGGTATAGTTGGATATCTATAGAGTCCTAGCAGCTGCGTCCTAGCACTACGGTGTGTTTCAGTCACTACGGTGATGTTTAGACACTTCGATGTCGGCTTAGACGCTACGACGTTGTTTAGACACTTCAGTGTTGTTAGCACAAAATGTGTGATTATAAGGAGCAAAGAGCGTCCCTGATTATATAAGGAGCAAAGAGCATCCTCGATTACGTACTCATCTCAGTTGCTTCGGCGATGCAGATGCTACGGCGTTGTAGACACTATGGTGTCTTATCAAGATGACTCGCATACATTGGTCTCATATAATATACTTTGGGCTATGTTATAGAATATGATATGCAAATAATTGCATGATGAAAGTATGACCATGTTTCATAATATGATATGCAAATGATTACGCGATGAAAGCATAACTACTTGATGATCATGAACCATTGGTAACATGATTCTATGACAGAATTGATAGTTGACATGACTCTTAAGATAGTCATGATACATGATACTATTATGTTGTGAAATGCTTGCCATCTTACAGAAATTGTAATGCACTTTTATATAACACACTGTAAAGCATCTCTTCATGTTATGATAAATGTGTTAAATGCCTCACTAAGTTCGTACTTAACGTGTGTTTTATTTCACATGTAGGTTCTTCGAAGTAGATTAACAAGGGGGAGTTGTTCTTTTGGAAAGTCACGTTACTATAATAAGATACAGTAAGTACATCTTTATCGTAATTTGATATCTAGCAGGCATGTAAATATTTTTTAAAGTTGAGTTGTTTAAAGTATAAGTTTACAACTTAAATATACGCTTTTATGATCAATAAGTTTAGAAGTATAGTTTGCTAATAGTAGCACTGAACTTTGGTACAATTAAATATAGTTTAACCCTAATCGTGTAGAAATTTTATAATTAAGAAAAGGTCTAGGAAGCACACAGTTTTTACCCTGAGTTGCATTTTTATTTTAATAACTCAATTATAAGTTTTGTAAACCAATTCAAGGTCAAAACTAGCTGGATCTAGACAACATAGATTTTAATTTAAAACCGAGAAATGGTTAAACCACAAGCTAAATTTTGATATAAAAAAATTTACAAGTTAAGATTTCTTCCAATGATTTCGTAACATCTTTAATGTACATTCGGCCTACGAGTATACGTTAAGTGTGTTATAAAACAAGCATTAAAATGCATCCAACTCTATATTTCAAACCAAAATCCCGCAGCTCTGAAGATGCCCACTCAAAACTTATCCAAAACTTATCGAAATCAACCTGAAACACTTCTTAATCTTAACTTAGCCATAATTTAATGATTCAATACATCAAACTTCATCAAATAACATCTAAAAACCCTTTTACAACATCCTTTTACTTCCAGGAAAAATTAAACTCCAAAAACAACCCAAAAACCACTAACTAACAACCTAACAATTAGGGATTCAACCAATTTCGGGATTCCATTGTTAAAAACAACTTATCCACATCATAATACATCCAAAATAAGATTGAAATCAATCCTCAACACTGGAAAAACAAATCCAATTTGAAAATCACAAGATTCCATCAATTAAGCCTCAATTAAGCAAAATTCCATAATTAATTAACTAAAACCCATTAGAAAACATATATAAAGAGTCAAGAACTTGGTAATTTCAGTAAACAACCTTTCATTAGAGAAGAAGAATGAAACTTACCTCCAATGAGTGAGTTTCCCCTTAATTGGATGTTTTCCTCTTGAAAAATAATGAGATTCAATAAGATTTTTGAGAAAACAAGTTAAAGAATCATTTAGAAAATCAAAGAATTAAGAAACAATATAATTACCTTGAACTTCTGATAAGAAAAAGAGTGTTTGGATGAGAGTATTTTGAGAGAAAATATGAGAGAAAGAAAGTTACGTCAAATTGTGATTTGGAAAATAACTACCTTTTTAACTAAATCCTTTTTAATTCCTTTGATTAAAACTCTTTTAAAAATAATCCTAATTAAGAGAAAACTCAGATTAGACCAAATGGTGAAAGAGCTCCTTAAAGATTCAAAGTTTCGACTCTTTACAAAATAGTTACCTTTTAAATATAGTTTACAAAAATTGCATTTTGGTCACTAGCCAAAATGTCACCCTTCCAAAGCTCATTTTCCAAAATTGCTTTCACCAATATTTTTAATATATTAAAATCAAAATTTTAAACATTTTTCCATATTTTCATCTTTCAGAAAAATATTTGCTCCTAAATCCGACTCGAATCTCTAACCCGGTCTACCGGACCGTCTAACTAGCCTTAAAACCGCTAGGCCCAAAACCGGAGTGTTACAACTCTCCTCCTTAATAAATTTTGTCCTTGAAATTTACCTGGAGGAAAAAGATGCAAAAATTGCTCCAACATTTTTGCTTTGCTTTTCCAAGTGGCTTCCTCGACACCTCAATGTCGCCACAAGACTTTAACCAGTTCTATCGTCTTAGCACGTAGAACCTTGCTGCTGGAATCAAGGATTTCCACCGGCTCTTCATCAAAGGATAAATCCGGTCTCAACTGAATATGCTCCACTTGCATAACATGCGAAGGATCCGATCGATACCTCCGTAACATAGATACATGGAACACATTATGTATTTTCTCAAGCTTGAGAGGTAACCTCGACCGATAAGCTGCAGGACCAACATGCTCCACGATCTCATAAGATCCAATAAAACTCAGACTAAGCTTACCCTTACGTCCGAACTGCATCACCTTCTTCCACGGTGACATTTTCAAGAACACACGATCGCCCACCGCATATTCAATTTCCCTACGCTTCAAATCAGCGTAAGATTTCTGTCGATCCGCAGCTGCTTCCAAGCGTTCACACACAAGCTTAACTTTCTCATCCGTGTCTTTTAATACATGTGGCAAGGAAACATGCTTTACCCCTACCTCAACCTAACACAAGGGCGTACGTGTAATCACTCATTTTCATTTGTAAATACATATTGCATGTATATTTATTATATATGAATGTTAATAATATAAATATAAGGTAGTGTGTGCATGTATATTATAAGCTATGTATGTATACGTATTAATGATGTATGTGTATCGTGTATGTATCTAGAGTATGAGCGTATTTGATTAATATATAGATGTTATGTTAATTATATGTATGATTAGTACGTATGCTAGAATGTTATATTAATTAATGTTTGTATAATATAAGTATACGTTTTCGTATGTATGTGTATTGCTATTATAATACTAATTATATTATTATTAACATAATTGGGCTGATAAAATGAAATCAAAAAATTAAATATATTAAACCCAAATAAAAATGAAGTCCAAGTCCAATTACAAACAAATTACAAGGCCCGGTTGGCCCAAACCCAAATCTTATCTAATTACAATTATGGTGTGCAGGTAACTGTGGGCCGTTGGATCAAGATCTGATCTAACGGCCACGATACAACCAAGAAGTCAAAAATATCTGCCAGCCGCGTGTTCTACACGTATGGACCGTTCGAGTGCCACGCGCGCGTGTGGTCCACGTGCGGACGCTTTAATATCCCACGCGCGCGTAAGATCCACGCGTTCTGACTCCTCGACTGCGGAGCTCCACGTGGTGAGATCTGAAGCCGTCTCATCAAATCGAGGCTTCATCCAGGCCGTTCGTTCTTCAAGCCATCTCGACCGTTAGATCAGATCTGATCTAACGGCCGAGAACGCGTCTGGCGCTGGCAGAACACCCATACCGCCACCACGCCGATATTCAACCCCCGTGTTCAGAACATGCCCAAGACAACAAGCAAAAATTGTCAGTTCAGATCTGAAAAAGCAAGATGCAACTTGCACCAAAACAAAGACAATGATATATATGAAACGGGGAATTTTGTAACGGGGGAGATAACAGAGGAGTAAAAAAAAGAGAGTGGCAACAGAGATCTTGTAATACAAAAAAACTGAAAGTTGTAAACATTCAAGTGAATCGAAAGAAAAGTCCAGTGGTAAATACTCGTTTCTCTTTTTTATTTTTGCATGCATATACGAAAGAGGAAAACAGAAACAAGAAAAAAGGAGAGTCGTCTTACCATCGCTGTTTGTGGGTATTCCCTTCCTTAGTGATAAGCCTTTCGGCTTCTCCAAGCCTGATATGGTGAACTAAAGGGAGGGGAAGACCCCTTGTAGTTTCGTTTTGGTTTAAAAAATATTTTTTTCGCTTCGTATTTTCTAGATCTAGGGCAAATAAGGGTGTATCCTCTGAATCCAACCACGGATTCATGTTGAGGAAGAAAAGGGGTTATTTTGGTGTGTTTTGGAGGCCTGCCGGCGCCGGTTAGCGGCGGCCGGCGGCGGAGAACACGGCGGCCGGCCGCCGGACTCTGGGTTTCATAAGATCAGTTGAGAGAAAATAAGAATGGGGTTGAGTTATGAAAATCAGAGAATGAAACGAAGTGGGGAAAATTTGGTTTCGGTCTAAAAATAGCCTTTATATAGGTATTATTATTTTGCTAAATGGGTAAATTACAAACTTAATCCCACCGTGTTTTCAATATTTTCGTTTTTGTCTTGCCACATGGTATAATTACAATCCCAGTCCCCTAATATTTCAAAATCTTGTAATCCAGTCCCTAAATTACACCGAATCAGTTTTCAAAATGGTAAAATTACGCCTTTAGCCACCCCGCGTTTTTGAACTTTTCATTTTGGGTCTGCCCCTTGGTCTAATTACAGTTTTGATCCTTTTAGGTTTTGTTTGTTTCGTAATTTCGTCCCTAAATTACATATTATTGTTCTTTAATTTCTGCCACTGAGTTTTATTTTTCTTTCATTTCAGTCATGTATTCTTTGTAAATATTAATGTTCGTCTTATAATCGTATATGTTGATATTCTATTATTTTACGTCCCTAGTATATGACTCATATTTTATGTTTATATGTATATGTGTGTTAAACTTATAATAGTCATGTTTTTTTATCCGATTATTCGTATTAAAGCATGTTATGTTCTATTTGACTCGTAAACGGCATTGTTCTTGTATTTTTGTATGTATGTTTTCTTCGCTTTTAGGTTACGTGTTAGTGTGTCTTCTTTTATGTATAATATATTGTTCCATATATGTTGAAATATGTTTTATTACTAGCATGTATGTCTTTTTGAAATATTTGTTTATCTATATACGTAATTTTTCCTGCATTGTTATTCTGACTTGTTAAAGTCGTTTTTATCTATTATTTAGAATAATATGTATATATGCATGTTTTAGTCTAGAATATCATTTATGTTAGATTAGTATTCTGTTATATCAATATTTATTACATTTAAATATTTTGCCATGTTTTATATTTTTGCCACTAAGATTGCATATGATTTATAACTTGTTAATGCGGTGCCCTTTTATCCGAGCGTAAACGGGGCCAGTATCAGGCGTAGTGATAGTGGTTGGGCGTTTACCTTCGGATGTCCCTTAAAATTAATTCGCAATTATGACCAAATTTTAAAATAATATTCACTTTAATCCGGAAAATCTAATATTAATAAAGCGGTAATTATTAAAGTACCAGTTTTGGGCGGTGTGGGGGTGCTAATCCTTCCCCATCCGTAACCGACTCCCGAACCCAATCTTTTTGAATCTCTGGTTTTATGGTGTCCGGCCTACCTAAGTGGCCGGTGGCGACTCCATTTTTTTAAAAAAATGCGGTTTTTTAAACCCCATGGAATAAATATTTTATATCCAAAAGAATCACAAACACCTTCGAAAAACCACGTTTTTTTAGCGATAAAAAAAGGACATCGCTACATATGGCAACTCCGCTGGGGAAAATTTTTGTTTTTTTTAAGAAAAAACAAATGAGAGTCAAGCTTTTAAAATAATTACCGCTTTACTAATATTGTAAGTTCCGGATTAAAATGACTATTAAATTAACATTCGGTTATAATTGCGCGTTTATTTTAACGCATTTAAAATATGGCATAAAAACCCGTTTTTTTAAGTGGGGGGAAAACGCTAATGCTTTCGTGGAGATATCGTTCTCCCGTATGGGCCTAGCAAGTACCTTGGGGCTCGAGTACCTTATGCTTTAAAAGGATATCGTTCCTTCGTGTGCGGGCATAAGCGAATGGGTCCCCCCGAATTGAACCCGGTTGAAAGGAGCCTATAATGGGTGATGATCGGGGCCTTGCTACTCTTAGTAGAGGACAAGAAGGACAATTCGGTACCTCCTAGCACCAACACTGCATGTAGAGAACATAGAAACCCACCTGTTAGAGCCATGCGAATAACCTTAGGTATTTTAGACAGGGATAAATAGGGTTGTTTTGTGTGTTTATTCTATTTAATTTTGTCCTTTTATTTATATATTTATCAATTTTATCCGGTATCGACTTGTTTTCTTTTCGCTTTTGTTTTTTCTCATACATCATTGCATTTGCATCACATAAAGGTCTTGGATCAAGTGGTTTGCCTGATCGTAAAGTCTTTCACCATGGACAAAAGGTGTCTTAGGAAAGAAGAGCTTAATTTGTCGATCGGACATTGGTCGAGGTCAACCAGAAAATCCAAGGGACAGTTTGCGAACGAACGCGTAATAGCGAGGATACACCTATGTGAGTCTCCAACAGCGACTTATGGGATCTTCAAAACATTTGGGAAAGATGGGACCGAAGACTACAAGACTTGTTCTGCAATAGTTATGGCGACATCGCATACAGGTATATATGTTCGGATTAACCAGCCCCTACTCGAGCTATAGTCCGATTACGAATCCGGCTTTTTGCTCGCTTCACCTTCAATGGGCAGGGACATGATGCCTACGGTAGAAGAATACACTACTTTACTTAACCAGAAAAATATTCAGGAAGATTGGATCTACGCGAAGCCTCCGAGGAATCAGAACTACACTGCGAAACTCAAAACCTTTGCGGGAATGAGTGACAATTGGGTTAGTGGCCTCCTTCAAATCCGAGGGGACAATACAGTCTTTGCATGGGAAAGTATTCAGGACATCATACCGACACATCCCGACGAGGCAAAGAAAATGGACTTGTTCGCTTTAGGAATATATGGCTTGGTGATATTTCCAAGAGTACTCGGGAACATTGACATAGCCATTCTGGATTTGTTTGAGCGGGTGAAATGGAAAGCAAACCCAGTACCAGCAATCTTGGTCGAGACTTTCATTTCCTTAAATGCTAGCCAGAAACATGAAGAAGGACGTTTTCGAGGATGCGCATAGCTGTTACAAGTATGGATTCAGAGTCACATGTGGAAGACGCCGACGAGGGTCCTGCCGGGGAGATCCTTCCAGGGTTTTTCGCCTTTACGAGAATACTTAGCAAAGGAATGGCGAGAGGATTTGAAAACAAAAATGTGGACCAGTTTCTTCAGGAACATTCAAGATGAAGACATAGCATGGAGGGTCCCATGGCTCGGTAAAGTTAATTATTTTCTATACTGATTGTGGTGACTTCAACCGGCGATGATGTTAGGATTGCATGGAGGAATCGCCTGTGCTCCACTTTTAGTGTCTCGGCAGTTCGGATCACGACAGTTCATTCCCAATACCGCCGGATTAAGTCAAACTGAATTTCTTTTCAAAGGGGAGTTCAAAGGAAAAATTCAGACCATCATGAGGGCCTGAGATCATTGTTACCGGATCAGGGTGGAAGGAGATACCGAGCACATGACTACCCCAGATTACGATCTTTGGAGACGTTTGAGGGTTAATAATGTGATTCCCGAATCTGATCAAGGACCAGCAGTGTCACTCCAAGAGCTTACAAGGGTGGTACCGTCTGAAGCCGACATCTTAAGGAGTGAACTCGAAGAAGTTAAAAGGAAAATGGACATCCAACAGACCCAACATGCGAGCGAACTCTATAAGGCAAGTTTAGAGGTTGACGAGCGGGACGAGATCATTAGGCAATTGAAGAAATTAAATGCAGATTTGAGCGACAAGAACACTCTTTATCAAAAAGATGCCCTTCTATTACAAGCAAAAATACAAAAGGCCGGCCGGAGTCAGTTCATAGCTGTGGAAAGAGAAAGAATGAACCGCATTCGTTTGGTGGAAGAAGAACGAGAAATCAACAAGAGAGCGATCGAGAAAGAGATAGAAAGCTGCCGTTTGGCTATGGAGGAAGAAAAACGGTCCGCCAAGAAGGCCATTGATCAAGAGAAAGAAAGAGAAATCAGCAAGGGAAAACAAGCTGTCCATCATGAGAGAGAATGTGTCGCCGTATGGAAAAGAAAGTCCATGAGTAGTCGAAATAGACTGTTAGAAATGCAAAAACTGTACGATGACACTATTCAAAGGCTGGAGCAAAGCCAAAGTCAAAATGGCGAATTAAAAGGAAAGGTGGCGGAAGTCGAACACTCACTTCGAATGTACTGCCGCAGGAATAACTTCGCTGAGCTGCAAGAAAGAGAAAGCGAAGTGGGTGTGTTACAAGCACGAATTGGGTCCCTCGAAGCAACTGTGGAGGATTACAAGGAAAGAATTAATGTGTTCGAGGAGGCTGCAGCCGGAGGGGACACCTATTGGCAGAAGAGACTACGCGACGCGGCTCGAATGGTACAGGACAGAGACCAATATTATGCAAACCTAATGGTGGACATACAGCGAGTCGCCATGCATGTAAATGATTTAGCTGTCGAGGCTGAGACACTCCGACCTTTTATAGTCCCGGGAATGGAAGAAGCTCCTAGGTTCCTCAAGCTGCTCAGGGCAATTGAAAAATTAGGAGATAGAGCTAGACTTTATCTATAGGACTCTGTGTTGTAATTAGATCTTTTGTACTAGGGATCTTTACTTTGTAACACGAACTTTGTTGTAATCAAGACCCTTTAATTCCCGTGGAAGTAGTTCAAAAGGGTGATTACCAGCGGAATCAGTACCTTATCTGCATGCATTCTTGCATTTGCATCATAACATTCGCATCATTGTACATGCATTTATTTTTTGCAACCATATTAACAATATGAATATTGTGGCGTTGTGTGTAGTTAGCCCGCAATCATTCATCACCCATACTTTACCCGGCTACAAAGAAAGCTCATGGAAGAAAGAATAATCAGTCTAGAAAGAGGGCAAAGAGAGCTCGAGACAAGGCTTGAAGAGGCCCAGAGAAGCGTTAGTGATCAGATTGCGCAATCGCAAAACATCTATAGTATCGACATAACCGCATTCTTTGGCAAAGAGTCTTGGAAAAAGAGTGGAAGGAGAAAATGTTCAAGAGCCAGAAGGTACCCTGGCTCACTACAAGGTTCAACCAACTGCACCAAACTAGGCTAGGAAGGTGTATATTGACCCTGCAGGAATGTCTTCCAGCTTTCAAGTAGGGGCACACGAGACTCAACCCCTCGAATCTTCAAGCACTTTATGAAAAAGAAGTGCGGACTGAACATGGTCGAAAGAATCGGGAATGAGGTAGAAAAAGTGGAAAGAAAGATTTACGCCTCATGGAGGAAAAATTTAAAGCGTTACAATCAAATGAAGAATCGGAAAATGACGCTAGCGACTTAAGTTTGTGTCCGATCTTGTCCTACCGCCAAAATTTAAAACGCCAGAGTTCGATAAATACGATGGAACCACATGTCCTTCTGCACACATAACAATGTACTGTAGAAAAATGGCGACCTACCATAAGGACGAAAAGTTACTGATCCATTGTTTCTAGGATAGTCTAACTGGAGCGGCATTACGTTGGTACGCTCAGTTGAGCAAGGCAAATGTCAAGACATGGAAAGATTTGTCTAAAGCATTTACTGAGCAATACAAACATGTAACAGACATGACCCCTAGCAGAATTATGTTAGAAAATATGGGGCAGAAGTCCAACGAAAGCCTGCAGCAATACGCCTAAAGATGGAGAGAAGTGGCCGCCCAAATCCAGCCACCCATCCCGGAGCATGAAATCACGCCATTATTTGTCAATACTCTAAAAGGGGCACTCTTTGATCGCCTCATTAATAACACAACACAGTGCTTTGCCGACTTAATAAGGACTGGGGAGTCCCTCAAACAGGCAATTAAGAGCGGCAGAATTGATGGTGGGGAAGGGTCTCGAAAGTATAATAAGAGAAATGAAGTAAACACCACCAGCACCTATACCGCCCCGAAGAACTTCACAGTCTCACAGCCACAAGCACCTATGGGAAAAACACAAAATTCGAATCAAAGAGATGAGAGAGTCACGAAAAAGAGAAAGAGAGGAGAACTTTCACTCCCTACCTGCTTTCGTACTCGAACTTTATTCCCGTTGTATGAAGCGGACTGGTCCGCCATACATCGTTACTCTCCCGTCAATCCGCCCTTCCCGCCTTGGTATAATCCAAGCGCACATTGCGACTATCACGGCGGTACCCCGGACATCCCACCGAGAACGCCTTGCCTTCAAAAGCTTGCGCAGAATTTAATCGATTCAGGATATTGAAGTTTGAAGAGCCGAGTGTAGCCAACAACCCGCTGCCTAATCATGGGAAGGGGGTAAATGTCATCGAAGAATGCTTTACCAGGAGGATAAAGGATGATGTGTCAGAAATCAAGTCTCCTTTACGGTGGGTATTTCAACAGTTATGCATGGCCCGTGTGATCGACAAAGGCATGATAACAAGGCGGAAAGAATGTGGAAAGTATTGCAAATTCCACGGTGATCAAGGGCATGATATCCAAGAATGTGACGAGTTCAAGAAATTGGTGCAGGAATTGATGAATGAAAAACAAATAGAATTCTTTGAGGAGCCCATGGGGAAGAAGGGGTCGGACGTACACATGACGGATAGCCCCAAAACTAAATACGGGAAGGATAGACCTTTTATCATCTCTCCCAAGCCAGGGAATGCAGGTGTCTCCCAAGGATAAACCAGCAAAATAAGTCCCAAGATCATCATTTCAGCACCATCTTCATTCCCATTCAAAGATATGCGACAAATTCCCTGGAATTATGCTTTGTAAATGTGACCACGCCAGAAAAACCAGAACACGATCAGGTAAAAGAGCCTACGTTGGAAGACCAACAAAGCCAGAACGATGTGAACGTTGGTGAGGCAGGCCATTTCACAAGGAGCGGCCGCCGATGTTATTCCTCCGAGGCTTTGAAAGCGGCTGAAAAAGATAAGGGGAAGAGTACAACAGTTAGCCCTACGCAGATATTTGGAGAAGAACCTCCCCAAAAGATAAATGAGCCGGTAACTGAGGCCCAGGCCAAAGGATTTTTAAAGTTCTTGAGACATAGCGAGTACAGCGTAGTAGAACAACTACGAAAGCAACCGGCCAGGATCACAGTGCTGGAATTACTCTTGAGTTCAGAAAAGCATCGGGAGACGCTATTAAAAGTGCGAATCAAACTTTTGTGCCCCGGACATTTACAGATCAAACCCGACATGATAGTGGGGCATATTATTGCCTATAATCATATCACGTTCAGTGATGATGAGATCCCGATGGAGGAATGGGGTCAACCAAAGCCCTTAACATCACTACCCACCGCAAAGGGTATGTATTACAGCGCGTCTTGATCGACAACGGGTCAGCATTGAATGTCTTGCCTATGGTAACCCCCGCAAAAATTACCAATAGATGGTTCGCACCTAAAGCCCTTCCACAACTCGGTAAGAGCCTTTGATGGTACAAAAAAGGAACAATGGGGAAAATTGAGGTGCCCCTATTGATCGGACCAACTGAATATGTGATTGATTTTGTGGTGATGGACATAAAACCATCTTACAGTTGCTTGTTGGGAAGACCGTGGATCCACTCCGCAGGAGTTGTCCCCTTATCATTGCATCAGAAATTAAAATTTGTAGTTGAAGGCAAATTGGTCACAGTAGAAGCAGAGCATGAATTTGTTGCTTCAGTGACATCATACACCCCCTACATTCAAAATGATGAAGATGCTGCGAAATGCTCGTTCCGAGCATTGGAACTAGTAAATGCCACATTCGTTTCATAGGGAAGTCGGATCCCCTACCCCAGGTTATCTAATTGTACTAAGATGACCGTCGCAGAAACTCTGGGCCGAGGAGCCAAAATAGGAAAGGGGCTGGGGAAGAAATTAAAAAGAAACCTAAGACCCAAGAATATGATAACCAAGAAGGATCGTTTCGGGCTGGGTTACCAACCAAGTGTCCAACAGAAGAAAGAGGAATATAAGAGGAAGGAGGAGCAAAGAAAATCCAGATCTAAAGGAGAAGACATTCCGTGGAGGCCGATGTCATTTCCTAGTTTGAAAGCCACTTTTGTCTCCGGAGGGTTCTACCAGCCAGGTCAAGATATTGGAGAGGCAATGAAGAAAAATGGTGAACTTAACCAGGAGGAAGTACTCAGTGAATCATTTGAGGGGATGTACATCAACATGATAGCTGAAAAGGACCGAGGCAGCAAAATGTTGACCAACATCCGCCCTTGCCATCTCGGGGAAACACTCGATAACTGGAGCTGCATTGATCTACCTGTAGTTTTTAGGAATAGATCAGAGTAATGCTCCGAATCAACCTTTTGTTTTTGCCCATAAACAATGGGGATCTCTTGTATGGGGCACCTATGTTAACTTTTTGATTGAAATCAAAATATCCCCACTTTCCTAAAATGACCAAAGATCCTTTTATTTCATTCATGCATTCTTCATATTCATTCCCTTCATATAAAGCCGTCTCTTTCCCAATACAATTCATTCTCATTTAATGCAGGTCGCTCATGATTGACGATATGAATGATACCGGATCCAATCCTGGAGTAAATTTCGAATGCCCTTAGGTCTCAGAGGGAATTGAGGAAGGATATGATGAAATAGAAATTGAGGTCCCGGAAGAGTTAAAGAGAGTGGTGGACAATGAAGAAAGGCAGATCATGCCCCACCAAGAAGAAACAAAAATTGTCAACTTGGGGACTGAAGAAGAGAGAAAAGAAATAAAAGTAGGAACGACGATTTCCTCAAAAACCAAGCATGAACTGATAGCCCTACTTCAGGAATTCAAGGATGTCTTCGCTTGGACTTATCAAGATATGCCAGGGTTGAATACCGACATAGTGGTGCACAAATTGCCAACAAAATCGGAGTGCAAACCAGTACAGCAAAAACTTCGGAGAATGAGACCAGATATGTTGTTAAAGATCCGAGAAGAAGTGAAAAAGCAATTTGATACTGGATTCTTGGAGGTAGCCAAATACCCCGAATGGGTTGCAAACATTGTACCAGTACCAAAGAAAGACGGGAAAGTTCGTATGTGTGTAGATTATAGGGATCTGAACCGAGCCAGCCCTAAAGACAACTTCCCTTTACCACGTATTGACACGCTGGTTGACAACACTGCAGGACATTCATGGTTTTCCTTCATGGACGGCTTCTCAGGGTACAACCAGATAAAGATGGACCCTAACGACATGGAGAAAACCACATTCATAACCATGTGGGGCACTTTTTGTTATCAAGTGATGCCGTTTGGGCTAAAGAACGCAGGGGCAACATACCAAAGAGCAATGGTGACTCTTTTCCATGACATGATGCACAAAGAAATAGAAGTATACGTGGATGATATGATTATCAAATCCCGAACAGAGGAAGAGCACCTACAGAAATTGAGAAAACTATTCCAAAGACTACGGAAGTACCAACTGAGGCTCAATCCTGCCAAGTGTACCTTCGCCGTTACTTCTGGAAAACTCCTAGGATTCGTGGTAAGCAGAAGAGGGATTGAGATTGATCCGGATAAAGTGAAAGCCATCCAGGACCTTTCACCACCCCGCACGCAATAGAAAGTCCGCGGTTTCCTGGGGAGGCTGAATTTTATCTCTCATTTCATTTCCCAATTAACCAACCAATGTGACCCGGTCTTCAGACTTCTTAGAAAGAATAATCCTGGCGTGTGGGATGAAGAATGTCAAAGAGCCCTAGAAAAGATCAAAAAGTACCTGACAAATGCTCCAATTTTAGTCGCACCAGTACCTGGTCGACCACTAATTCTCTACTTAACAGTCTTTGATAATTCAATGGGATGTGTACTGGGGCAACACGATGAGTCAAGAAAAAAGGAGCAAGCCATCTATTACCTAAGCAGGAAATTCAATGATTGTGAAACGCGGTACCCGCTAGTGCAGAAACTGTGTTGTGCTCTAGTTTGGGCTAGCAAACGGCTTAGATAGTACATGCTATACCATACTACCTGGTTGATATCCAAGCTAGACCCATTGAAGTTCCTAATGGAAGCGCCAGCACTAACGGGAAGGGTGGCCCGATGGCAGATGCTCTTATCCGAATTCGATATCGTATACGTTAATCAGAAAGCCGTAAAAGGGAGTGCCGTAGCAGATTTCCTAGCTAGTCGCGCTGCAGATGACTATGAGGCATTGAACTTTAGTTTCCCAGACGAAGACTTGATGTGCATTACAACCGAAGAAGAGGTTTCAGATGATAAGTCATGGAAACTTTACTTCGATGGAGCCTCCAACGCCCTCGGACATGGGATAGGGGCAATGTTAATTTCACCTGAGGACGTCTATTATCCTTTCACCAGCAGATTTGAATTCTTCTGGACAACCAATATAGCCGAATACGAAGGTTGCATCATGGGACAGAACTCAGCCATCGAGAGAAAGGTTAAGGAACTTCGAGTGTTCGGAGATTCGTCCTTAGTCATTTACCAATTGCGCGGGGAGTGGGAAACCAGGGACCCGAAGTTGGTCAAATATCACGAATTGATCCAAGAGCTCGCCAAAGAGTTCGAAAAGGTCAGCTTCAATTACCTGCCTCGAGAAGAAAATCAGATGGCAGATGCATTGGATATAGGAGAAGGGGCAAACGACAATGACAGAAAAACGCTCAGAAAAATGGCAACAAAATATGTCCTAGATGGGGAGATCCTATATAGGAGAAGCCATGATCAAACATTGCTGAGATGTGTGGATGCCCGGGAGGCGAAGGAAATCTTAGCCGAAGTACATGATGGGATCTGTGGAACGCATGCCAACGGGCTGTCTATAGCCCAAAAAATTATGAGATACGGTTATTTCTGGTTGACCATGGAGGGAGATTGCATCGATTACGCCAGGAAATGCCACAAATGCCAAATTTACGCTGACAAAATTCACGCACCCCCATCGCCTTTACACACCATGAATTCTCCGTGGCCTTTCGCAGCATGGGACATGGACGTCATTGGGCAGATCCATCCGAAAGCTTCCAATGGGCACCGTTTCATTTTGGTCGCCATAGACTACTTCACTAAATGGGTAGAGGCAGCGTCTTACGCCAATATCACCAAGACTACAGTTTGTAAGTTCTTAAAGAAGGAAATTATTTGTCGATACGGATTGCCAGAAAGGATCATCACCGACAACGTTTCCAATCTGAATAACAAAATGATGAAGGACGTGTGCACTAAATTCAAGATAACACACCATAATTCCACAGTCTATCATCCTAAAATGAATGGAGCAGTGGAAGTAGCAAACAAGAACATAAAGAAGATCATAGCGAAGACTACGGATACCTACAGGGATTGGCATGAGAAGTTGCCTTTTGCCCTTTTCGCCTATAGGACGTCCATTCGCACATCAACAGGGGCAACACCCTACTCCTTGGTGTATGGTACTGAAGCAGTACTCCCAATTGAGGTAGAGATTTCGTCTCTCCGGGTCTTAAACGAAGTAAAATTGGAAGAAGCTGAATGGGTGCAGGCCAGACTCGACCAGCTAAATCTCATTGACGAAAAAAGACTAAAGGCCATTTGTCATGGTCAGATGTACCAAAAGCGGATGGTGCAGGCATACAACAAAAAGGTGCGCCCAAGAGAATTCAAAGAAGGGGATCTGGTACTCAAGAAAATCCTCTCTATCCAGAAAGATTCTCGAGGAAAATGGATGCCCAACTGGGAAGGACCGTACGTCGTAAAAAAGGCCTTCTTAGGAGGAGCCCTGATCCTAACAAAAATGGATGGGTATGGGTTGAAAAATCCCGTAAATTCTGATGCCGTCAAGAAGTACTATCTCTAAAAAAAATGATGATGAAAAATAAAAAAGAGAACAAAATGGAGAGCTCAGGGCGAAAACCCGAAATCGGGCGTCTTGAAGCAAAGGAAGGACCCGAGTTGAAAACTCGTAAGGGCGGCTCGGGTAAATTGAAAAGTTGAATATCCGAAGAGAAGGGTATCCCCATGAACATCATGAAGAGAAGGCTTCAGGCAAAAAAATTCTACACCGGTTGACAGGATCATGTATCATTCATATCGAAGATAATGAGGGATCTTGTATTTTCATACTTAACTCATGTGTGCCATACCTTTCTTTTTAAGATATCCCAAGCCCTTAATCATAATAAAACCGTGTTTTTGAGCATCCATTCCTGGCCTTCTTGTCAATTTCAGTCAAATAAGATAACATAGGCTTATAATGAAACAAGAGATTTTGAAGCATTACTATGATTTAACCTTGAAAATGTAGGTGATCAAAGAAAACGATGTTAACTCTGTCCTCTAGTTCCCTACATAATGGTTGTCGATAGGGAAGGCGAGAAGCTTCAAAAAACCAGGTAGGATGACCAATGGCAGACGTCCTATCTATTCAAGGAAGGCATACGAGATAACAAAAGAGATCTCTTGGGTGAAAACCAGAAGGGCACCCCTCTCAAAAAAAAACTCTCTCTAAAGTGAAAACCCGAAAGGGCACTTTAGAATTCCAAGTCGTAATTGGAGAAAAAGAAAGGTTGAGATGGTTGAACCTGACAGTGAAGCGGGGTATCGATGCTCGTAAGAAAGGAGAAAGCGAATATCAAGATCAAATAAGGATCAAAACAAGCCCACGAAGATATTGACTCTCATGCATCATGAATAGTTAGACATCAGTAGGATTAGGAGCTTGTCAATTCATTTGTTATAGCATTTTGTTTTCATCTCAGACAGGTATCTGCAGATTCAAAGAGACATCGATGGCCATCGCGGTGTGAATCCCAAATGAGAAGACAATGTTTTTACATACAAAAGGCACATGTTTTCAGGCTCCAGAGAGAGGTTCTATATAGGAAGAATCCTCCTCTCCGAGGCTTCAGAAGCTGAAAGTTCTATATAGGAAGGACTGACAGCTCCAGGGTGAAGACTCGCAGTTCTATATAGGAAGGACTCCCAGTCGAAGGAATTCACCCATGACACGCAAGATTATATAGGAAATCCTGTTGTGTCGAAAGCAAAGAGTTCTATATAGGAAGGGCTCCGAGCTTCAATGTCTTAGAGTGCAAGATTCTATATAGGAAGAATCCGTAACTCCAAGATTTCAAGACACCGAAAAGTTCTATATAGGAAGGACCGACGACTCCAAGGTGAAGACTCGCAGTTCTATATAGGAAGAACTCCCAGTCAAAGAAATTCACCTCTGACACAGGGTTATATAGGAAACCTGTTGTGTCGAAAGCGAAGAGTCTTATATAGGAAAGGCTCCGAGCTTCATTATCTTAGAGTGAAAGGTTCTATATAGGAAGAACCTGTAGCTCTGAGATTTCAGATGCCAAAAGTTCTATATAGGAAGGACTGACGGCTCCAGGATTTGAAGACTAGCAGTTCTATATAGGAGGAACTCCCAGTCGGAAGAATCCATCAGTGGCGCAAAAGGTTTTATATAGGAGAAACCAGCGTTGAAGGCGAAGAGTTCTATATAGGAAGGACTCCAAGCTTTACTATCTCAAAGTGAAAGGAAGGACTCATAATTTGGGGTTTCAGAGTGAAGGGTTCTATATAGGAAGAGCCTGTAGCTCCAAGATCGGAAGGTGACGAAGCTCTATATAGGAAGAACTTACGAGCCTGAAGATTCTGCCAAGGAAGAGCGGAGATATCCAAAAGAACACGTTTTTCCAAAGTTACAAACAGGGAAGTCTGATAAAAATGAGTGTTTATGAATCTTTGCTTTGCTTCCCATTCCATGAGAACAAGCAAAGAGGGGCAACTGTAATCACTCATTTTCATTTGTAAATACATATTGCATGTATATTTATTATATATGAATGTTAATAATATAAATATAAGGTAGTGTGTGCATGTATATTATAAGCTATGTATGTATACATATTAATGATGTATGTGTATTGTGTATTTATCTAGAGTATGAGCGTATTTGATTAATATATAGATGTTATGTTAATTATATGTATGATTATACGTACGTATGCTAGAATGTTATATTAATTAATGTTTGTATAATAAAAGTATACATTTTCGTATGTATGTGTATTGCTATTATAATACTAATTATATTATTATTAACATAATTGGGCTGATAAAATGAAATAAAAAAATTAAATATATTAAACCCAAATAAAAATGAAGTCCAAGTCCAATTACAAACAAATTACAAGGCCCGGTTGGCCCAAACCCAAATCTTATCTAATTACAATTATGGTGTGCAGGTAACTGTGGGCCGTTGGATCAAGATCTGATCCAACGGCCACGATACAACCAAGAAGTCAAAAATATCTGCCAGCCGCGTATTCTACACGTATGGACCGTTTGAGTGCCACGCACGCGTGTGGTCCATGCGCGGACGCTTTAATATCCCACGCGCGCGTAAGATCCACGCGTTCTGACTCCTCGACTGCGGAGCTCCACGTGGCGAGATCTGAAGCCGTCTCATCAAATCGAGGCTTCATCCAGGCCGTTCGTTCTTCAAGCAATCTCGACCGTTAGATCAGATCTGATCTAACGGCCGAGAACGCGTCTGGCCGCTGGCAGAACACCCATACCGCCACCATGCCGATATTCAACCCCCGTGTTCAGAACATGCCCAAGACAACAAGCAAAAATTGTCAGTTCAGATCTGAAAAAGCAAGATGCAACTTGCACCAAAACAAAGACAATGATATATATGAAACGGGGACTTTTGTAACGGGGGAGATAACAGAGGAGTAAAAAAAAAGAGAGTGGTAACAGAGATCTTGTAATACAAAAAAACTGAAAGTTGTAAACATTCAAGTGAATCGAAAGAAAAGTCCAGTGGTAAATACTCGTTTCTCTTTTTTATTTTTGCATGCATATACGAAAGAGGAAAACAGAAACAAGAAAAAAGGAGAGTCGTCTTACCATCGCTGTTTGTGGGTCTTCCCTTCCTCAGTGATAAGCCTTTCGGCTTCTCCAAGCCTGATATGGTGAACTAAAGGGAGGGGAAGACCCCTTGTAGTTTCGTTTTGGTTTTAAAAATATTTTTTTCGCTTCGTATTTTCTAGATCTAGGGCAAATAAGGGTGTATCCTCTGAATCCAACCACGGATTCATGTTGAGGAAGAAAAGGGGGTTATTTTGGTGTGTTTTGGAGGCCTACCGGTGCCGGTTAGCGGCGGCCGACGGTGGAGAACACGGCGGCCGGCCGCTGGATTCTGGGTTTCATAAGATTAGTTGAGAGAAAATAAGAATGGGGTTGAGTTATGAAAATCAGAGAATGAAACGAAGTGGGGAAAATTTGGTTTCGGTTTAAAATAGCCTTTATATAGGTATTATTATTTTGCTAAATGGGTAAATTACACACTTAATCCCACCGCGTTTTCAATATTTTCGTTTTTGTCTTGTCGCATGGTATAATTACAATCCCAGTCCCCCTGATATTTCAAAATCTTGTAATCCAGTCCCTAAATTACACCGAATCAGTTTTCAAAATGGTAAAATTACGCCTTTAGCCACCCCGCGTTTTTGAACTTTTCATTTTGGGTCTGCCCCTTGGTCTAATTACAGTTTTGATCCTTTTAGGTTTTATTTGTTTCACAATTTCGTCCCTAAATTACATATTATTGTTCTTTAATTTCTGCCACTGACTTTTATTTTTCTTTCATTTCAGTCATGTATTCTTTGTAAATATTCATGTTCGTCTTATAATCGTATATGTTGATATTCTATTATTTTACGTCCCTAGTATATGACTCATATTTTATGTTTATATGTATATGTGTGTTAAACTTATAATAGTCATGTTTTTTTTATCCGATTATTCGTATTAAAGCATGTTATGTTCTATTTGACTCGTAAACGGCATTGTTCTTGTATTTTTGTACGTATGTTTTCTTGGCTTTTAGGTTACGTGTTAGTATGTCTTCTTTTATGTATAATATATTGTTCCATATATGTTGAAATATGTTTTATTACTAGCATGTATGTCTTTTTGAAATATTTGTTTATCTATATACGTAATTTTTCCTGCATTGTTATTCTGACTTGTTAAAGTCGTTTTTATCTATTATTTAGAATAATATGTATATATGCATGTTTTAGTCTAGAATATCATTTATGTTAGATTAGTATTCTGTTATGTCAATATTTATTACATTTAAATATTTTGCCATGTTTTATGTTTTTGCCACTAAGATTGCATATGATTTATAACTTGTTAATGCGGTGCCCTTTTATCCGAGCGTAAACGGGGCCAGTATCAGGCGTAGTGATAGTGGTTGGGCGTTTACCTTCGGATAACGGGGCCCTTAAAATTAATTCGCAATTATGACCAAATTTTAAAATAATCGTCACTTTAATCTGAAAAATCTAATATTAATAAAGCGGTAATTATTAAAGTACCAGTTTTGGGCAGTGTGGGGGTACTAATCCTTCCCCATCCGTAACCGACTCCCGAACCCAATCTTTTTGAATCTCTGGTTTTATGGTGTCCGGCCTACCTAAGTGGCCGGTGGTGACTCCATTTTTTTTAAAAAATGCGGTTTTTTAAACCCCATCGAATAAATATTTTATATCCAAAAGAATCACAAACACCTTTCAAACACCTTCGAAAAACCACGTTTTTTAGCGATAAAAAAAGGACATCGCTACAGTACGTCACCTCCGGCCATACAATGCCTCATATGGTGCCATCTGAATACTCGCCTGATAGCTGTTATTATAAGCAAATTCAATCAAAGGTAAATGCTTCTCCCAGGTTCCTTGGAACTCAATAATACAACACAATACAACACCTCAACATATCTTCCAAGACCTGGATAACATGCTCAGACTGTCCATACGTCTGAGTATGATACGCGGTATTGAAATTCAACCTCGAACCCAAATCCTGATGTAAACATCTCTAAAACCTTGATGTGAACCTTGGATATCTATCCGAAATAATAAACTTTGGTACCCCGTGTAGACACACAATCTCAGCTATATACAAATCTGCCACCTTGTCCAAGGTGTATGTCGTATGCACTGGCAGAAAATGTGTACTCTTTGTAAATCGATCAACAATCACCCAAATGGAATCCTTTTTAGCCGATGTCAACGGCAACCCTGACGCGAAGTCCATGGTGATTCTCTCCCATTTCCATTCCAGAATTCTCAGCGGTTGCAATGACCCGGATGGAAACTAATGTTCAGCCTTAACCCACTGATACACCATGCACTTGGACACAAACTGCGCCACATCTTTTTCAAACAAACCCAATAATACCTTTCCTTTAAATCATGATACATCTTGGTACTACCCAGATGCATAGCAAAAGGACTAGAATATGCTTCCGCCAAAATAGTGTGCCTGAGGTCCGGGACTTCCAGCACCATTATTCGGCCCTTAAAGCACAAAACACCATCATCTTCAAAATAAAAACCCGTTGGATTACCATCCGCTACGACCTTGACATGGGGAACAAAAGAATCATGAAATGGTTGCGTAACCTTAATCATTTGTGACAAAGTAGGCTTAACTTGCAATTCAACCAACAACCCACCTTCCCGCATCACACTATCCTTGCAAACATCGCTCTAAGCTCAACCGCAACCTTACGACTCAACGCATCTGCAACAACATTGGCCTTTCCAGGATGATACTCAATTTTCAAGTCGTAATCCTTAAGCAACTCCAACCACCATCATTGCCTAAGGTTCAAATTCTTTTGAGACATCAAATATTTCAAAATCTTGTGATTCGTAAATACCACACACTTTTCAGCATAAAGATAGTGTCGCCAAATCTTCAAGACAAACACCACAGCCGCAAGCTCCAAATCATGAGTTGGATAATTGCGCTCATGAACCTTCAACTGCCTCGACGCATAGGCCACAACTTTTTCATCCTGCATCAGCACACAACCCAAGCCAACATATGATGCATCACTATAAACCACAAACTCCTTCCCTGACTCAGGTTGAATCAACACAGGTGCATGTGTCAAAACCTCCTTCAAATTCTCAAAACTCTATTGCTTGTTCTCTTTCCACACGAAAAGAACACTCTTCTGCAGCAACTTTGTCAACGGATCTGCGATAGTAGAAAACCCCTCGACAAAACAGCGATAATAACCAGCCAACCCAAGAAAACTATGCACCTCTAATACGATATTAGGTTGTTTTCAATTGAGAATAGCCTCAATTTTCTGTGGATCAACACGATTACCCTCCGCGGATACCACATGTACAAGAAACATCACCTCCTTGAGCCAAAATTCGCACTTACTCAACTTGGCATACAATTG
This sequence comes from Hibiscus mutabilis, assembly GCA_019671005.1. Classification (NCBI taxonomy): domain Eukaryota; kingdom Viridiplantae; phylum Streptophyta; class Magnoliopsida; order Malvales; family Malvaceae; genus Hibiscus; species Hibiscus mutabilis. The sequence continues at coordinate 21,960,267 of CM033729.1, forward strand.
GTTATCCTTCAGCACTTGCAACATGATCCGTAAATACTGGTCATGCTCCTCCTCTGTACGAGAGTACATGAGTATATCATCGATAAAAACCACCACAAACTGATCAAGGTACTCATGAAACACTCTATTCATCATGTCCATGAAAGTCGTCGGGGCATTCGTCAAACCAAACGACATTACCAAGAATTTGTAATGCCCGTACCTCGTATGAAATGTCATCTTATGCACATTCACATCCTTTACCTTCAACCGGTAATACCCAACCTTAAATCAATCTTCGAAAACACTACTGCCCCACGAAACCAATCAAACAAGTCATTAATCCGTGGCAACGGATACATGTTCGTCACCGTCAACTTATTCAACTGGCGATAATCAACGCACATAAGCATCGATCCATCCTTCTTTTTCTTCACAAAAAGAACCAAAGTACCCCAAGGAGAAACACTTGGTCGAATGAGCCCATGATCTAACAACTACTGGAGCTACAATTTTAACTCTTTCAACTCCTTTGGTGCCATCGGATACGAAGCAATAGACACCGGAGTTGTACCTTCGTATGTCTCAATACAAAATTCCACCTCCCTATTAGGAGGTAAAACTGGTAACTCTTCAGGAAAGACTTTCGGATAATCACTTACAATTCGAATGTCTTACACCCGAAACAACATTGGCTTCCGAATTCATAACAATAGCCAAATAAGCTTGGCAACCATCAAACATCATTTTCTCCACTCGAGAAGCTGACACAATATTGGACAATAATTTCACATTCTCACCAACCACCAAAACTTCATAATCATCGGCCAACTTCAGAGAAATCCTTTTGGACTCACAATCCACCACCGCCTTGTGCTCACTTAATCAATCAATACCCAAGATAACATCAAAACCATGAAATGGCAACTCCAACAAATCCGTAGCAAATTCATGACCTTGCACTACCAAAGGACAATACCTATACAACCTTCTAGTTGTAACCGTCTCCCCAAAAGAACTAGTTACCAACATGCCAACATACAAAATCTAAACAAGAACATTCAGCAATGATGTATGCTCACAAAATATATATGAATGAGTAGACACCGAATCAATCAAAGAAAACAACGACAAAGATTGCAAGGTAAAAGTACTTGCGATCACATTAGTGTCGTTGCGCCCTTCACGATGAGCATAGATCTACGTCGGCCAACCATTCTCTGGATGTACAACAACATCATGAGTCGCAGCTCTCTGACCATCCTCGTGCCTCTAAAAATTACCCCTGCCACGGCCTCAGCCCCTAGTAGGTACAATAGCCCGAACCGGTGCATCACCCACAGCACGAGGACAGTCATGCTTCATGTGACCAGGTGATCCACATATCCAACAACTCATGGTATTTCCCCAACACTCACCCATGTGGCGTCTACCACAACGCTCATACTCATCTATAATACGAACACCTTGGCTACCTTGGCCAACACCGCCACCACGCTTGTGATCCAACTTATGCCTCTTATCATGAAACCTTCTACCCTACTTCTCAGAATTACCAAAATCAGCCCCACACTTGTTCGAGCTCATGCTTGAACCTTGTCCTATTCCCTAAAGGACAGTGTTGCGCGTAATAAGTGCTACGCAAATGTGCAAGTATACACGTCGCAAGTTATAGTATAAAAGATATCGTCTCCACAGGGATTGGTGCCACTTCAAGAATCTAGTCTCTTGCACTGTAAAAAGTAAAAACACAAGTAAAGGATTATCGAAGTTTAACTAATTACTAATCTAGAAAGCAATAAAATAAAATAAAAGATGAATTCAATTGAGAGAGATAGGCTAGGTTATCGTGAGTTGAGGTGTGATAGCCGATTGGATTGTCTTGGTAAAGAGTGCATGGGCAACTCGATTGCCGTGGCGACTTGCTGGGGGTTGCCTTGGCAACTAATTGATGGTTGCTTGGGCGACTAGTTGGGCAACTACTTGGGCGATCGGGCAGCAACTTCAAGGTTCGGCGGAGCGTTCTTCAATGGTTTCTTCTTATCCCTAAGTCGAAACTCTAGCTACTTGTGCATGCCTTGATAATACATCCTGCGTGAATCAAGGGTGAACAACAACCAATCTTGCGCTCCTCTTAGCCGTTGAAATCCTTAACTTATTCCTAAGCCGGATTAATCTTCACCATCATTGGATTGCATAAAGATCATATTCATTCGTTTCTTGAATCTAACTCTCCCGATATTAGATAAATGGATGAAATCACGAGATCCTCTCCCAATTCACTCAAAACAATAATAAGAATCAAGAATGAATAAACCTTGAAATAGAAAAGTGCAAACTCTTATTACCTAAACAAAAACCAATAGTTTCTCACAACCACAAAACACAATAACCATAGCCAAGTAAATTTAGTTCATGGCTAGGTTCCAAAGAAACACAAGATAATTAATCCCTAGCATGAACCCAATCGAACAAAGATGAAGGAAGAGGCTTGTCGAAATCCTCCTTGCCCTTGATGCTTGTCGAAAATTCTCTCCTCTTGCCCTACTTGGACTTGCCAAATTTCCCTCTTGCTCTCTCTATTCATCTTGTCGAAATCTCCTTGGTATTTATAGGGCTAGGCCAAAGTCCTTCTTTGAGGAGGAGTTTGAGTTGGAATTAAATTATCTTTAAAGAATATAATTCTTTATTATAATTTTATTCCTATTAGAACTTCTCCTATCCTCTTGGAATTTAATTCTTCTTTAATCTCTGCATGGCAATCAAATTCCTTTGGGCTTGGGCCTTGCTCCATGTCATCTTGGGCTTGTAAAGTCATGAATTTCGACATCCATATTGCTTTTGGTCTTTGTCGACAAATGCCATGGCAACTGGCTCGGCGTCTCCTTCATGCACTGCCCTGGCAACCAGCTCGGCATATCCTTCATGCATTGCCCTGGCAACTAGCTCGGCATTGCTTTGGCAAGTGATCCTGCACATACACACAAAAACACACCAAAGCAGCATCTATTTCCACAAAAATCACCAAGTTATGTAATCAAGCTCAACGATTGAAGGAAACATGGATTAATGCATGAATGGCTAACTATGCAACTAATATGAGCCTAAGTCTAACAATAATATGAGTAAAAAGGGTAAGAAAAATAGTACTTTTGAACACTTATCAGACAGCTCAATATCCTTAGCACGGTTTACTAGCACATCAAAATTTGTATAGTCCGCAGCCAACAGGTATGTTTTGATATCCTTCACCAACCCATAGCGAAACGTGTTGCACTTTTCAAGATCATCTAGAACTAACTCCGAGGCATACTGACTCAAATGGACAAATTTCACCTCGTAATCAGCCATAAACATGCCACGGTACAACCCATCTTGCGCTTATCATTATAGCCTATCTAATTCATAATACGAATCATACTCTCCAGCCATCCCTCGGCTGCCTCGAGGCTCAAACCCCTGAACTCAACACCTCCCAAACTACAAAGATGCTCTAAGGGTAATCCTGGATTAACTGCCACAACAGGTGCTGGTGTCTGCGCATGCACTCCAGCCATTGCTTCTTGAAAAGCTCCCATTATTGCCTGAACTAACGGAGTCAAATCACCAAATACTGGCACTTGATGAGCATGGGGTACACCACCAGCCCCAACATCGATAGAGGGATTCTCTTCCTCAACATTATTCTGCCCAATTCCAGCATTACTAGCCATTGAACGTGTCTCACGTCGAGCCATGCTAACAAAATCATAAAACACATTAAAGTCATGCTAACATAAGGCAAAGGATCCAAGACCATCTTATAAAACATTTTAAAACCTCTGTAATAGGCAAAGTGTTCCCAATTCATAGCCCAACATAATATAAATCAAACAACGTACACAAGCACCGTGCATAACAACCAATGATATTCAATCAAACAACAACATCCCAACCTTTCATAACTGGCTCTGATACCAACAAATGTAACTTGCTCGACCCGGCCTAGACGCTCGACCGAATCAAGTGAGCTATATTAGGTTTGCCGAAGTAAACCGGAGAAAGATTATGAAAAAGTCAGTCTATTTTTTCCTTTTATCTTGTCTAGATGCAAATTATTAATCTTACATGTACATACTCACAGCAGGTGAAATTTCAAAGAAAACGAATCACAAAAAGGCAACCAATTGCATCATATTCACTTTGGGGACCAAAACGTAAATACTTTAAATTATTGAACCAAAATTGAAATTAAGGTTACCAATCCTCAATTAGTCCATTTACATGCCCATATCTCAAATTTTAGGTCAAAATGATCAACCATGTGCATACAATTACATTTGCAATACTTAGGGACTAAAACGCAAGAGACCAGAAACTGGATTCCATGACATTACCTGTAAAAACTGCCACCCATACCGATACGAACACAGTCGTACCGATAAAGAGCAACCACGCGTACTGGTACACAATGTACTGTATCAATACGCTAGGTCAGCTTGTGAAATATTAAAGTCGTACTGATACGAGCCTTTGATGTTTCGATACAAGGGTTTTTCCCCAAAAAGCAACTTTCTAGTAACGAGTTCCCGTATCGATACACCTTATCCCATACCGGTACGAAAAAACCTATATCGATGTTGAAAGCCCTAGTTTGCCTAGCCGTACCAATACGGTCCCTTGCGTATCGGTATGCATTGGGTTGTAATATCATTTTTTACTGTTTTCACTCAAATCTAGATGCATTTAGATCCTAGCAACTTGCATACATGAATATAAACATTCAACAATACATATATCAACACTTGCACCAAGGTTTAGCAACAAAACAAGCTTATGCTACCATATGATTTAATCTATAGGCATACCCCTACAACACTCCACCAAACATACTAAAATACTCAAATAAACATTTCCCAGCACAAGCATCCTACCAACATCACTTTAATACCATATTCAACATGTTAAGCTCATCAAAGCATGCCATCCAAGCAAGAGCATCTAGATGCATACCTAGGCAACCACATAACATCAACCATAGGTAACGATGCACAACATGCTTAACGACATCAATCAAACTTCGAAGCCATGACATTACGCATGCTCAAAACTAGGGGAAAATAGAATTACATATCCCGAAATCCATGGTGATCACATTGCCTTATTAGCTAAAAACATAAACTGAGTTCATACTCAAAATTGCTTTATCTCTTGGATCACTATGACTTTGACTTTGCTGCCCCAAGCCTTAATGCCCTACATCATTAGGAAAAAGAGAGCGTAAGAACACTTGCTTAGTGAGGATGCTCTTAAAACAATGATGCAGTATAACCCTTGAAAACCAAACACTTGTTTTCAATCCATGCTTACGACCTGAGCAAGTTCCAATGATTCTAATTCAAAACATGCATATCGACCATATGCAAAATGATATATTCCACATGCTTAAATCCCCAAAGCATTTTAATCAAAACCATGCTTGAATTCCAAAGCATTATAAACAAAACCATGCTTAAATCCAAAAGCATTATATACAAACCATGCTTAAATTCCAAAGCATTAAAAATAGATTCAACATTAGAACTCTCATATATTGGCAATTATAGTGACCCCGAATAGTCGACCACTATCCTTGATTAGCCGACCGCTAATCTTTGGTTAACCGATCGTTAACTTTACACATCGGATACACGGATTCCCTCTTAACGATCGACCATCATCAAGACTACCCCATGCCGACCGCATGACTAACAACCTTGCCGATCGCAAGCTTTTCATCAACAACGGGATCCGACCGCTCAACCCAAGTGATAACAACATAGTCCGAGTAGCTGATCGTTACACCTCAAGGACCCTTAACCACGATCAATTTTTAAACATATTATAGTTCACTTTATCCTATGGCATGCCAACTATATCCGAATGTTTTCTCACCTTGTCACATAGCCAATATATCATTTACAAAACCATTTAATCATTGTTTTATAATGCATTACACAAAATCCCCACATATGTAAATCACATTGCCATAGCAACATCACATTCCCGACCGAAATAAAAACCAATGCTCACTAGCATTTAATATACTTTTAAACCACTGCATATGTACTTAAAAATCATGCATTTGCAGTAAGTAAAACCAACCATGTTTACGACTAAAACATGAATCACACATGCCCATATATGAACCGATATTAAAGAGCAAAGGAGGGAAACTTACTTCCAAGCTTAGGTAAGTATTTCAAACATAACCTAAACTTCCAAAACCACTTTCAAACCTTTGAAAGACTTTTAAGACTGTTTCCACTCACTGATTTCACTTCGCCTCACTTGTTACCGTGAAACAAGCTCTCAACAAGCCTCAAACCACCTCAAGATGCTACACCTTGATTATCCCCTATTTTGGCCACACAAAACCAGAGGAAACATGCATTAAAATGCATTCAACTCTCTGTTTCAAACCAAAATCCCGCATCTCTCAAGATGCCCACTCAAAACCCATCCAAAACTTATCGAAATCAACCCCAAACACTTCCCAATCTTAACCCAGCCATAATATAATGATTCAATACATCAAACTTCATCAAATAACATCTAAAAATTCTTTTACAACATCCTTTTACTTCTAGGAAAGATTAAACACCAAAAACAACCCAAAAACCATTAACTAACAACCGAACAATTAGAGATTCAACCAATTTTAGGATTCCATAGTTAAAAAAAGACTTATCCACATCATAATACATCCAAAATAAGATTGAAATCAATCCTAAACACTAGAAAAATAGATCCAATTCGAAAATCACAAGATTCCATCAATTAAAGCTCAATTAAGCAAAATTTCGTAATTAATTAACTAAAACCCATTAGAAAACATATATAAGGAGTTAAGAACTTGGGAATTTCAGTAAACAACCTTTCATTAGACGTTTTCAGTAAAGAACGAAACTTACCTCCAATGAGTGATTTCCCCTTAATTGGACGTTTTCCTCTTGAAAAACAATGAGATTAATCAAAGAATTAAGAAACAAGCTCATTACCTTGAATCATTGATAAGAAAAAGAGTGTTTGACTGACAATATTTTGAGAGAAAATATGAGAGAAAGAAAGTTACGTCAAACTGTGATTTGACAAAATAACTACCTTTTTAACTAAATCCTTTTTAATTCCTTTAATTAAAACTCTTTTAAAAATAATCCTAATTAAGAGAAAACTCATATTAGACCAAACGGAAAAATAACTCCTTAAATATTCAAAGTTTCGACTCTTTACAAAACAATCACCTTTTAAAAATAGTTTACAAAAATTGCATTCTGGTCACTAGCCAAAATGACACCCTTCCAAAGCTCAATTTCCAAAATTGCTTTCACCAATATTTTTAATATATTAAAATAGGATTTTTAAACATTTTTCCATGTTTTTATCTTTCAAAAAAATATCTACTCTTGAATCTGACTCGAATCTCTAACTCGATCCACCAGACCGTCTAACTAGCCTTAAACCGCTAGGCCCAAAACTGGGGCGTTACACAAGGTATAAGGAAGTTAGTTAAGCACGAGAGCTGAAAGTAGTTGAATGAGATCTAAGGACCATGTAGCTGACCAGTGGAGTGTAGCTAGCTAGTAGGAGCTGAAGTGTGAGATGAGGAGCTGAAGTGACACTAGGTGAAGCTAGCTTTCATGGAATGTCACCTTACCTATTCGGGCATGGAGGGAAGCCTTGTGCCTATTCATTATTGGAGCAATAATTAAATCATCACCTTACCTATTCAGCATATATTGTAATGTTTCAAACAAATGTGTATATTCAAAGGGGCACAAGCCTTAGTCGAATCATCACCATACCCTTTCGGCCATGCCCTTTCATTTGTTATAAATAGCCAATGCCTTGGCTTTGTAAAGAATCTCATTTCTATTAATTAAATTACTTTTTTGAGAATTTTTTCTCTTCAAGTTCTTCATTGAACTATATCGACTTATCAAGTCTTGTACTTGTGGCATCAACCCTCTACTTCCATCTTGATACTTGTGGTTCTTGGTTCTTTATAACCAACGAGTCCAAGTCCTTTTTACCACCCGAACATTAAAATCATAAGGAATGGGGTTATGCTTTAATATAGCATAGTTTCTGACTTTGTTCTTGTTTAGACTATCCATCCTTTTTACGCCGCCATTATCTTTCTTTTATAACTATCACCATGCCCAAGCTATCTTACAAAACAACCCATTTAAATCATTATTCTCTTTCCTTACTTCTTTGTTTTCTAGACCACTTAAACAAATTTACATTAACCCACCTATACCCTTTTTTGAACCTATCTTGCAAGAATTACTTGATGCCTTCCTTGATCCAACAATCAAAGGAGCCATCTTCAACAATAATCAGGAAGAGCCAGAACGTGCTACACCATATGGTAATCAGAGCTTTGGTGGAAGCAAGCAAGTGTCGACCTTGTAAGTCCATTTTTGTTGTAAGTATATATACATAAAAAAAGAAAAGAAAAAGTAAAAGAATTATTCATTCTCAAAAGAATTCAAAAGTATAAAAAAAGATTCGAAAGCACAAGCAAGCAAGGGTGAGAAAGCACGACAACATCATCAATTGAGCCCGAAGAACCATTCAAGACTTTGACTGTTTCTCAATGAAGTTTGTAAGTTTTCTTGTCTATTAAGTAACCCTTTTTTTCTTTCTATTCTATTCTAAGCCTACCATTACTTTATATTTTGTTCCTTATTTCCTACCCTAACATAGTCTTGAGTTAATTCTCTAAAGAACTATACAAGAGAGAAAGGAGTGGAAAAAGGCAAATTGAGAGTGTGGGATTAGAAGGGAACGTAAAAGCCACTAAATTCCCAGAGTGCAAACACGAGTGAAGAGTGGAGTGTCATCTTATAATTTCCTTGGAGTGAACCGTGAGGTTTTGTGAGTGTGCTTTGGTAAGGTTTATTTTTTTACTTTTCTAACCATGTCTTAGAAATCTGAAAATTCACATCCGGAAAGAGGACAACTGAATCTCCAAATGCAACCTATGATCAGGGAGATGCAACGACTATTGAGAGAAGAACTTGAGCCCTTACATGACAGGATTGATCGACTTAAAGGTTTGCAAGGAAATAACCGAGAAAATCAAGGCATTATAAGACAAAATCAGCAAAGGCATCAAGAGGAACGACATGAGGAATATATGGAGGACAATAAAGAGGAAGAGGTTGAACAAGCATCCCAAAGAAATGCTCTAAGATATCAAGGAGGACGTGCCCAAATTGATGACAACCTCAACAACATACGGGCAACCATACCACCTTTCCAAGGAAAGACTAATCCGGAAGCTTATCTTGATTGGGAAATGAAGGTGGACCATATTTTTGAATACCACAATTATTCAGAACAAAAGAAGGTAAGTTTGGCAGCCATGGAATTCATTGACTATGATCTAGTTTGGTGGGATCAACTAACCTATTCTAGGAGAAGAAATGGAGAAAGGCCCATTACAACATGGCACGACATGAAAAACATCATGATGAGAAGATTTATTCCTACACACTACGATTGTAACACCCTCTTCTCGACATGGTAGGAATCTGGGTCAGAAAGTGTTACCGGAATAAAACGGTAACCGATGCGATACTTTATTTATTAATCTATACAGATTTGAGGATTTTATGAGCACATTTAAGCAATACGACACAAATTGGATCAAATTAAACATTTCATAAACTTAAGGAAATTTAAATCAGTAAGTTCCAGTGATTTATCAGGGTGATTTATCAAAATTTATATAAGGGTATCAATACGCTCCCAAGTCGTATCGATATACCAAGGTAAACATGCTTCCCTAGTTTTCTAATTCCAAAGACCCGTACTGATACACATCAAGGCATATCGGTATGCCTAGCAGTGACCGTTAATACTATTAAATTTCTTAAACCTGTATCGATACGTGACCAAATCATATCGTACGTGATTAAATTCATTTATAGACTCGAGAGGGTGTATCGACACGTACCCAAACCGTATCAATATTGAGCTGAACCCAAAATTCCAGATTCAAGCACCGTACCCATACGACATCACCCATATCGGTATGCCCCTTAAACCATTTACAGAAACATAATCCCGTACCGATATGCCATAACCCGTATCGGTACAATAAGACCTGTATTGTCAATTTTATCTGGTATTAGTGTTTTGCTCGACCGAACCATATTCAAATTCAATGAAAATTTACTAGCAAGTCTATTTAGCTAAAATCTATTAGCATGCCAAATTTTAAGGTCGAATGAATCCGTTTGCAATGTTTTCTCTAATTTAGGCTAAGTATGCATATATAGCCAGTTTTAGCAACTCCTAAAAGGTCAAGTTTAAACCCTTAAACTTACACAAGACAACCATAACACATATATATCAAAAAAGGTAAAATTGACTTATGCAACACTTATTCCACCATACTAGGAGTCTATAGATTTGATATACTTTACTTTATCAACGTATTGACTTGTCCAAAAGCCTTAGAAATCTGGAAATTCACATCCGGAAGGAGGACAACTAAATCTCCAAATTCAACCCATGATCAGGGAGTTGCAACGACCATTGAGAGAAGAACTTGAGACCTTACATGATAAGATTGATCGACTTAAAGGTTCACAAGGAAATAACCGAGAAAATCAAGGCCTTAGAAGACAAAATTAGTAAAGGCATCAAGAAGAACGACATGAGGAATATGGGAGGAAAATGAAGAGGATGAGGATGAACAAGAAGCCTAAAGAAATACTCTGAGATATCAAGGTGGGCGTGACCAAATCGATGATAACCTCACCAACATACGGGCCACCACACCACCTTTCTAAGGAAAGACTAATCCTAAAGCTTATCTTGATTAGGAAAGCAAGGTGGACCATATCTTTGAATACCATAATTATTCAGAACAAAAGAAGGTAAGGTTGACAACCATGGAATTCATTAACTATGATCTAGTTTGGTGGGATCAACTAACCTATTATAGGAAAAGAAATGGAGAAAGGCCCATTACAACATGGCATGACATGAAAAACATCATGATGATAAGATTTTTCATACACACTATGATTATAACACCCTATTCTTGACATGGTAGGAATTCGGGTTGAAAAGTGTTACCGGAACAAAACAGTAACCGATGCGATACTTTATTTATTAATCTATATAGATTTGAGGATTTTAGGGGAGCACGTTTAAGCAATACGACACAAATTGGATCAAATTAAACATCCCATAAACTTAAGGAAATTTAAATCAGTAAGTTCCAGTGAGATATCAGGGTAATTTATCAAAAATTATATAAGGGTATCGATACGCTCACAAGCCGTATCGATACACCAAGGCAAACATGTTTCCATATTTTTCTAGTGCTAAAGGCCCATACAGATACACATCAAGACGTATCGGCACACCTAGCAATGACTGTTAATACCATTAAATTCCTCATACCCTTATCGATATGTGACCAAACCATATCGGTACGTGATTAAATTCATTTACAAACTCGATAAGGTGTATCGATACGCACCCAAACCGTATCGATATTGAGCTGAACCAAAAATTCTAGATTTAAGCACCGTACTGATACACCATCACCCATATCGGTATGCCCCTTAAACTATTTCTAGAAACACAATCCCGTACTGATACGCCATCACCCATATCGGTACAATACGACCTATATTTTCAATTTTACTGGTTTAGTAGCGTTTTGCTCGACCGAAGCATGTTTAAATTCAATGAAAATTTACCAACAAGTCTATTTATCTAAAATCTATTAGCATGCCAAATTTTAGGGTCAAATGAATCCGTTTGCAAGGTTTTCTCTAATTTAGGCTAAGTATGCATATATAGCCATTTTTAGCAACTTCTAAAAGGTCAAGTTTAAACCCTTAAACTTACACAAGCCAAGCATAATACATAAATATCAAAAAGGGTAAAATTGACTGATGCAACACTTATTCCACCATACTAGGAGTCTATAGAGTTGATATACTTTACTTTATCAATGTAGTGACTTGTCTAAAAACCTCAGAAATCTGGAAATTCACATTTGGAAGGAGGACAACCGAATCTCCAAATTCAACCCATGATCAGGGAGATGCAACGACTATTGAGAAAAGAAATTGAGCCCTTACATGACATGATTGATTGACTTAAAGGTTCGCAAGGAAATAACCGAGAAAATCAAGGCCTTAGAAGACAAAATTAGCAAAAGGCATCAAGAGGAACGACATGGGGAATATGTGGAGGACAATGAAGATGAAGAGCTTGAATAAGCATCCCAAAGAAATGCTCTGAGATATCAAGGAGGGCGTGCCCAAATTGTTGACAACCTCAACAACATACGGGCTACCATACCACCATGGAATTCATTGACTATGATCTAGTTTGGTGGGATCAACTAACCTATTCTAGGAGAAGAAATGGAGAAAGGCCCATTACAACATGGCACAACATGAAAAACATCATGAGGAGAAGATTTATTCCTACACACTACGATTGTAACACCCTCTTCTCGACATGGTAGGAATCCAGGTCAAAAAGTGTTACCGGAACAAAACGGTAACCAATGCGATACTTTGTTTATTACTCTATGCAGATTTGAGGATTTTAGGAGCACATTTAAGAAATATGACACAAATTGGATCAAATTAAACATCTCATAAACTTAAGGAAATTTAAATCAGTAAGTTCTAGTGATTTATCAGGGTGATTTATCAAAATTTATATTAGGGTATGAATACGCTACAAAGTTGTATCGATAAAGCAAGGCAAACATGCTTCCCAATTTTTCCAGTGCCAAAGACCCATACCGATACACATCAAGGCATATCGGTACGCCTAGCAATGACCATTAATACCGTTGAATTCGTCGGACCTGTATCGATACATGACCAAACCATATCAGTACACGATTAAATTCATTTACAAACTCGAGAGGGTGTATTGATAAGCACCCAAATTGGATCGATATTGAGCTGAACCCAAATTCCAGATTCAAGCACAGTACTGATGCACCATCACCCATATCGATATGCCCCTTAAACCATTTCCAGAAACACAATCCCATACCAATACGCCATCTCCCATATCGGTATAGTAAGACCTGTAATGTCAATTTTATCTAGTTTCGTAGTGTTTTGCTCGACTGATCCATGTTTGAATTCAATGAAGATTTACTAACAAGTCCATTTAGCTAAAATCTATTAGCATGCCAAATTTTAGGGTCAAATGAATCTGTTTGCAACGTTTTCTCTAATTTAGGCCAAGTATGCATATATATCCATTTTTAGCAACTTTTAAAAGGTCAAGTTTAAACTCTTAAACTTACACAAGCCAACCATAATACATACATATCAAAAAGGGTAAAATTGACTTATGTAACACTTATTCCACCATACTAGGAGTCTATAGAGTTTATATAATTTACTTTATCAACGTAGTGACTTGTCAAAAAACCTTAACTTATACTTGTAGGCTGAATATACATTAAAGATGAAACGAAGTTGTACTTTAGAAATCTGTACTTAATTTTTTTAAAACATAAATCATTTTATAAAACTAGTTCGGTAATTAATCTTTTTAGGGTTTTCAATTAAAACTAGGTCATCCAGTCGTAGCTAGTTTCGACCCTAATTTAGTTTGTAAAACTTAAAAGTTAGTTATTAAAAACGAGAATATGATTCATGGTACAAACTAGATGCGCTGCCTAGGCTCTTTCTTGATTTAAAAATTGTTACGCGATATACATTAATTTCCATTTAAAGGTCATTTAAAATACTTTATCAATATTATTAATCCTTGTTTTCATAATATATATATATATATCTTCATACTAACATACATCTAAGTTAAACTTATACGATATCAAACAATTCGCCTTTTAAAATATTTACATGCCCTCTAGTTGTCAACTACATTAGATATGTACATGCTGAAACTTACTAATGATAACTTGATTCTTCAAAACATGGCACCTCCTCGCTAGTCTAGTTTGGAAACCTACGTGTGACATAAAACACATGCTAAGTAACGACTTAGTGAGGCAATTAGTAAACTATTTAGTTAAATCATGTAATCATACATTACATTATATCATATGATAATGCAATACAATTCCTTGCAAAATGGCAAGCGATCCCAGTACAGTTTATATCATAGCATAAAACAAATATAAATATCATGCTGTCAGTATTCATCAATCATTAGGTAGTTAGTTATAGTATAACATTCTTTAAATATAGCTCAAAGTATGAAATATGAGATCAAGGTACTCGAGTCACACGAATACGACACCAAAGTGTCTAACGTGAACATGTAAATGAGTACGTACTCGAGGACACTCTTTGCTCCTCACAAAAGCACCTCATTAGTTCCATTAGCACTATGGGTGTGGATCCCTAGGGTACACACCAAGGGCTTGGGTCCCCAAGGTGTATGTGACACCATCGTAGTCACAAAAACATGTAATCATATCATAACTTGAGCGATGCAGTTGCTAAGGACTCTATGGCATGCCAACTATACCACGAACCTTAAACAATTTATTCATGCTTAAATTGAGAATCCCAAACTTTTACTAAAATGTCATTTTGGTCACTAGGCTTTACCCTTTTAAGATTATACTCTATCACATGACATTTTCGAATCATAGAAACTACTTTTAAAATCCTCTATTTAAGAGATCATAACTTTTTCCTTTTTCATTTTAGTCACTAAGTTAGCCTTATGCTATAATCTTAGTACTAAATAACCCTTGTCTGACTTGGCAAATTTTTAGGGTATTACAATTTCTTCCCCCTTAAGAAAATTTACCCTCAAATTTTAGGACGTACCTAATAAAAATTTGTGAATTTTGCTATCCATTTTCTATTTAGTTTTCCAAGTGACTTCCTCAACCTTGTGACTCCTCCCCAAAGCTTCGACCAATGGAATTTTCTTGTTCCTTAATTCTTTAACTTCATATGCCAATATTTCTACTAATTCCTCTTCGTGTGTCAAATCTAATCTCAGTTCATTTTCCTTATGAACTAATCACCAAATCCAATCTTTAACACTTTTCTAGGAAATTTTCCAAGTACCTCCTCTGTATCGATATTACTTCTCTAACTCTTCAATATTAATACATCTCATATCTTCTATAGGAGTTTTATCGTCCTTCATCTTCAAATAAACAGTCATCAATTCTCTTTCACCATAACATTTAAGGCTCCCAAAAACTTAAACTTTTTAACAGCCAATGCCTTATTATATACAGATGCCGGAGGTTAAAACCTCTAAGGTATTTCTTCTAATATCTAAAATAATATTTCTTGTTCTTGTGCTTGAGCTTCCTACTACACTAGTAGCTCAACCAATGCAGGAGTCGAGAAAGGGTCATACTTCATTTCATTGTTACTGCTACGGGTATTTTTATAACCCTTGTAATCTGTTGCATGACGAGATCCAGCAACATTTAATAGTTCATATTACAGAAAAGGTCTAAAACATATTATTGAGGGGCAATATCAAGTTACGCAAGCCTTACATCAACATGGGGCATCCTAGGGGCATGTACACTTTAACAAATTCGTATCAGACAGGTTTAACATCCAGAACCGCTAAACATGTAGCTCTGATACCACTAAATATGACACTCTTAATGTATACTCGTAGGCCGAATATACATTAATGATGACACAAAATTGTACTTTAGAAATCTGCACTTAATTTTTTTAAACATAAATCATTTTATAAAACTAGTTCGGTAATTAATATTTTTTCCGTTTTCAATTAAAACTAGGTCATCCATTCGTAGCTAGTTTCGACCCTAATTTAGTTTGTAAAACTTAAAATTCAGTTATTAAAAATGAGAATATGATTCAGGGTACAAACTAGATGCGCTGCGTAGGCTCTTTCTTGATTTCAAAATTGTTACGCGATATACATTAATTTCTATTTAAAGATCATTTAAAATACTTTACCGATATTATTAATCATTGTTTTCATAATATATATATATCTTCATACTAACATACATCTAAGTTAAACTTATACGATATCAAACAAACCACCTTTTAAAATATTTACATGCCCTCTAGTTGTCAACTACATTAGAGATGTACATGCTGAAACTTACTAATGATAACTTGATTCTTCAAAACATGGCTCCTCCTTGCTAGTATAGTCTGGAAACCTACGTGTGACATAAAAAACATGCTAAGTAACGACGTAGCGAGGCAATTAGTAAACTATTTAGTTAAATCATGTAATCATACATTACATTATATCATATGACAATGCAATACAATTCCTTGCAAAATGGCAAGCGATCCCAGTACAATTTATATCATAACATAAAACAAGTATAAATATCATGCTTTCGGTATTCATCAATCATTAGGTAGCCAGTTATAGTATAGCATTCTTTAAAGATAACCCAAAGTATGAAATATGAGATCAAGATACTCGAGTCACATGAATACGACACTAGAGTGTCTAATGTGAACATGTAAATAAGTGAGTACTCAAGGACGCTCTTAGCTCCTCATAAAAGCACCTCGTTAGTGCCATTAGCACTATGGGCGTGGATCCCTAGGGTCCACACCAAGGGCTTGGGTCTCCAAAGTTAATGTGACACCTTCATAGTCACAAAAACATGTAATCATATCATAACTTGAGTGATGCAGTTGATAAGGACTCTATGGCATGCCAACTATACCATTGACTCTCATAAATAAATACTTGGGCTTTTCATTTCATTTCATTATCAATCAATCATCATCATTCATGTAAACGGGCAATTCACATCCCATATTTCATCATAATTATTCATATGTACTTACCATTATTGTATTATGCATCACATCGTTTCTTCTTGTATATCATAATCAAAGTCTTTAACATGACTGAAATAGTTATCATATAGGTGACCATGCACTTTACATGACACACGGTCTATCATGTTCAGAATAACATACCAACAAACTTATCAGGTAATTTTTATCATACAGTGTTAATAATTTTATCATGTCCATTATCTTGCCACTTGCAGACATAAATTATAATTTCTGATCAGTTTATAACTTTTAAACAATGCATTTTCCTATTTAGATCAGGGTTGACTTATCGTAAGTCTTCCCTTTTATAATTAACAAACATATAAATGTTGCACTCACCTCGACACTTTTGTCTTACTTAGTGGAACTGCTTGGGTTTCCAGACTTTCTTTTCCGGTGGAGCAGTCCATCCACATCCCGGTGGGTAATCCCGGACAACTATAACCTTTCTTCTCTTAAACTCGGGAAAATGACGCAATATCATCCAAATAGTGTTGAGGGCTTTCATATTAGTTTGTGTAAGAGTACTTGCTTCTTCTTTACTGTCAATGAATCATCTTGAGAAGATAATTGACTTGACTCTTGAGACTCAGTTACTTGTTCCAAATTTGCTTTCAAACTTCATTTTTCATCCATGTAGCAAATACCATATAAATTCACATCAGAAATTCATTCAACCTTTATTTACATAAATAAAATAATGTACATATTTGTATCTTTCTTGAACAATTAAACTTCCAATTGAACAATTTAAGTAACATATATTCAAATATAAAATGTCCAAATATTTTCCCTTCTTCCTTTTATTGTCCAAAACTTATACGATCCCTAGTGACCAACTTAAACTTCATGCAATTCCTTTGAGTTTATCGAACCAATATTTAGATACAAACTGTATCAAATTCTATTCCTAGCAACTTGCTCTACCTTTATAAAATCATGTTTACAGAGCAGAATATACACTGGATTTCAACTTTCTTTACACCATTAAAAACTAGATTCGAGAACAAATCCAACGGTATAAGCCACATAAATTAATAAAATCTACAAAATTATGAAAAATCTTGACATCCACGTCACAGACTAGTTCATGTAGAAAACTGCTTTATAATTTTTTTTGACCTTCTTTCGAATAAATTTCATATATTTTCACACAAAGCTCGCAATCAGTTCTCGTTTGTTGGAAACGAAACTAGACAACCATATCTTTACATCAGTATAAGATTCGTCATCTAGTCATATTTATAGAATTTATGACAATTTATTAAACTTATTGGCATAATTCAAAATCCAACACAACTTCCATAATTAACTTCTATTTTACTCTAACTTCCCTTTATTACTTTTGTCCAATGTATTTACCGAATGTTCATTATGGTCCTTAATGACCATTTTGAACCTTAAACAATTTACTCATGCTTAAATTGAGAATTCCAACTTAATATTCATCAATAACATACTAAAATAATAATTCAAAACAATCCCCTTCATTTCTCCTTCAAACCGAAGTGATCCCCTTCTTGCCAAACATTTTCATTTTGGTCCTAAATTACCAAATCAGGCTAATTTAATCAAAATCACATTAATTCTAATGCTAGAATAAATTTCACAATAATTCCCCTTATTTCTTCACTCTAGCCGATTTGATCACTTGACATAACAAAGAGAATTTAATCACCCTAACATCAAAACAAGGCTTCTAGTTTCATAATTCATTCATGTTCATCCTTGATTCAATTCCCTAACCAAATTTCCCAAAACTTATGGTTAGGGTTTATGTTCTTAAACATAGAATTAATTCCAAATCAAGCTTGTTTTCATGTCTGCAACATCAAATCTACTCAAATCAAACTTCAAACTCAACATGTGTTCTTAATCTCATAATCTTCTTCTTCCAAAAACATAACCTATACTTCACTTTGCTATGTAAAACTACTACCAAAAAGGAAGATAATTAAGCATAGGTTATTTTTTTCCAAAGCATCATACCTTAATTTTAATTTTAAACCTTCCAAATAAAACTTGAAATTGATGTATATCTTCTCCCCTTCTTCTTCTATAGCTCACGAAATGGTGGAGAAAGATGAAAAAAATTTTGCTCATCTTTTATCATATTTATCCACATTTATAATTAAATAAATTTTAAATCCATTTAAATAGTGAAATTACAAACTTAGCCTTTAAATCCAATGGCTAATTGAATCTCATCTAAAATCTAGGGCCAAGATTAAATCCATGTATATTTCATCTTCCAAAAACGTCCTCAAAATTTCAAAAAAATTTCAAAATTGCCATCCTTGCCAAATAACCAATTTGTCCTCCAACTAGTCTTTATGTACTAGTTTGTTTCAAAACTTCCATTCCATTACAATCTAACTAAATTAGTTCCTTCCCAACCGACCACTATTCTATAAATATCATTTTAATATTTTCCATGGTTTATGAAACAACCTTTGAAATTTCAATTTGATCTAATTTCCTGATATTCAGTAAATATTTCTACTACGATTTTACCTTTATCGAGCTATCGAATTTATTCCAAAAATTCTATATTTCCATATTAGGAAAATAAATACTATTATCTCATAAAAATTTCCTTTCCTAAGGACTTAGACTGAACTTTCCTAACTCAGTCTATTATTCCGATAATTATCGAAAATCCTCATCGAGTAAAATTTCTCTTAGAAATCCTTTATCGGAAATCCATACGAATATTCTCTACTCTTACTGAGTCCAAAATATTAATCAGAACACTTTTATGGGACCTTCCCGAAGGTCACTCATCCTAGTGTTTCCCTAGCCTGAGCACGCTTAACAATTTTATTCGATCCAAATTCGATACCTTTAACTACATCTTAATTCTAAAAAATGATATCAAAATTATTATTTTGATCAGATTTATACTTATACTGAATAAAATCACTTACTGGATATTTTACACTTTAGTCCCAAACTTTTACTAAAGTGTCATTTTGATCACTAGGCTTTACCCTTTCTAGACTATTCTCTATCACATGACACTTTCGAATCATAGAAACTAATTTTAAAATCCTCTAATTAAGAGATCTTAACTTTTTTCCTTTTTGTCATTTTAGTCACTAAGTTAGCTGTTGCGCGTAATAAGTGCTACGCAAATGTGCAAGTATACACGTCGCAAGTTATAGTATAAAAGATATCGTCTCCAAAGTGCGTCATCTAGTCTTAATGACCAATCATTCCTTGAGGGATTTACAACTTTCTCGAGTATTCCCTTCAACTCCCGGTTAGAAATTTCTGCTTGCCCGTTGGTTTGTGGGTGATATGCTATGGCGATCTTGTGTGATATGCCGAAGCGTTGCAACATCTTGACAATTAGGCTGTTGTCAAAATGCTTGCCTTCGTCACTGATAATTGCTCTCGGCATCCCAAACCGTGTAAATATGTTTTTCTGCAAGAATCGTTGCACGGTCTTGGAATCGTTGTGGGGAACTGCAGGTGCCTCAACCCATTTAAACACGTAGTCGACGGCAAGTAAGATGTAGAGGTTGTCGAATAAATATGGGAAAGGTCCCATAAAATCGATCCCCCATACATCGAACAATTCCACCTCGATGATTTTCTGGAGTGGCATCTCATGTCTTCTAGAGATATTGCCTGTCCTCTGGCAACGATCACATTGCTTGTAAAAGTCTTGGGCATCTTTGTACAATGTTGGCCAATACAAACCGGATTGCAAAACCTTGGCCGCGGTACGAGTTCCTCCAAAATGTCCTTCATAGAGTGAAGAATGGCATTGCCGGAGTACATTCTGTTGCTCTTCTTCAGGGACACATCGGCGTATAACCTGATCTGCACATTGTTTAAACAAAAGAGGCTCATCCCAAAAGTAATGATTATCATCATGGCGGAACTGCTTCTTCCCTTGGTGAGTAATGCCATAAGGTAAAATACCACAAACAAGGAAATTAACTAAATCCTCATACCAGGGTATTGCCGAGGCATGTGCTGCTGTGGCGACTGCTCCCAAAATTGTCGAGGCGTGCGCGTCAAAGGTTGCCGAGGCGTCAAGGGTTTCCGAGGCATGTGCGTCCATGGTTGCTGTGGCAACTAAAATTTGTTCATCCGGGAATGCATCGCATATCTCTAGATCCGCGTCCTCCTCCCTATTGCGTTCCAACCGTGATAAGTGATCGGCCACTTGATTTTCTATTCCTTTCCTGTCCTTAATTTCAATATCAAATTCTTGTAAAAGTAATATCTAACGAATCAAACGAGGTTTATCATCTTTTTTAGCAAATATGTATTTGATTGCCCAATGGTCCGTATGAACAATTACCTTTGTACCAATCAAATAGGATCGAAACTTGTCAAATGCGAAAACTACAACTAGTAACTCTTTCTCCGTTGTTGTGTAATTCACTTGAGCACTATTAAGAGTTTTACTAGCGTAGTATATCACATGGAAGGTCTTACCTGTGCATTGGCCTAGGGCTGCTCCTACCGCGAAATCACTTGCATCACACATGAGCTCAAAAGGTAGCGTCCAATCTGGTGGAACGACAATGGGTGCCGAGGCAAGCTTTTTCTTTAGGGTTTTGAATGCTTGGGTGCAAGAATCATCAAAATTGAAGACTTTATCCTGTTCAAGCAGATTACACAAGGGTTTGGTGATTTTAGAAAAATTATGAATGAACCTCCTGTAAAAACCTGCATGTCCAAGAAAGCTTCGAATTCCTTTAACCGAACTTGGTGGGGGTAATCTCTCGATCACATCCAATTTGGCTTTGTCTACTTCAATTCCCTTGTATGAAATCTTGTGACCGAGCACTATTCCTTCATCTACCATAAAATGGCATTTCTCCCAATTGAGGACTAAATCTGTTTCTTCACATCTTGCCAACACCCTCTCTAAATTGCCGAGACAGCTGTGGAAGTCATTACCAAAAACAAAAAATCATCCATGAAGATCTCATGGAAGTCTTCAACCATGTTTGAAAAGAGCGCCATCATGCATCTTTGGAAGGTTGCCGGGGCGTTACACAATCTGAACGGCATCCTTCGAAAGTCATAAGTACCGTATGGGCATGTGAAGGTTGTCTTTTCTTGATCTTCTGGTGCTATGGCAATTTGATTGTAACCTGAATAACCATCAAGAAAACAATAAAAGGGTTTACCTGCAAGACGGTCAAGCATTTGATCAATAAAGGGTAATGGGAAGTGATCTTTCCTGGTGGCTTTGTTTAGCTTTCGATAATCCATACAAACCCTCCAACCGGTCACAGTCCTGCTTGGAATAAGTTCATTATTTTCATTTCTTACCACTGTTATACCTCCTTTTTTCGGTATACATTGTACCAGACTTACCCACGTACTATCAGAGATAGGGTATATAATGCCGGCGTCAAGCCACTTGATGATTTCTTTCATTACAACCCATTTCATAGCATGATTCAGTCTCCTCTAGGCCTCAATTGAAGGTTTGTGATCATCTTCCAACAGAATCTTGTGCATGCACACTGCCGGGCTAATTCCCTTCAAGTTAGTAATTGTCCACCTTATTGCCTTTTTGTGTAGCTTCAACATCTTAATCAGCTTCTTTTCCTGTTCAGGCTGTAACTTAGAAGAAATAATTACAGGCAATGTATTATCGGTTCCTAAGTATGCATACTTTAGTTGCTCTGGCAATTGTTTCAACTCAAGAATCGGTGGTTGTTCAATAGAGGGTTTTTCGAGGTTACCTTCCTTACCTGAGTAATCCAGTGGTTCAAAGTATGTACCTGGTCGATTGACTAGCCAATTTGCCTCTTCTGGTTGTTCCTCATTGACCGGTTCTTCATACTCCTCAGGTTCCTCTTGATCGGCAATGTAGTTGCTGAGGCAACTAAATTCCTCGTCGAAGTTAAACTCTGTCATGGCATGAAGAAATTGGCATTCTTCTGGATCATCGTCATGCCTTAGTGTTTGGAACACATTTAGTTTAACTTGCTGGTCATTCACCCTCATTGTGAGTTCTCCCTTTTCAACATCGATCAAGGTTCCCCCTGTTTCTAGGAATGGTATCCCGAGAATGATGGGTGCATGCTTATCTGCTTCACAATCCAAAACAATAAAGTCAGCGAGAAAAATAAATTTATCAACTTTTACCAGTATGTCCTCGATTTTTCCCTCTACATGCATATAGGATCTGTCAGCTAGTTGTAGCATAACTGTTGTAGGTCTTGCCTTCCCGATTCCTAGTTTCTGGAAAACTGATTTAGGCATCAAGTTTATGCTAGCCCCAAGGTCGTATAGTGCTTTTCGGACATAGTGATTTCCAATAGAACAGGGTATTGTGAAACTTCTGGGATCCTTCAACTTGGGTGGCATACGATTGTTCAACATTGCTATACATCCCTCTGTTGCGGCAACTGTTTCAAACTCTCCTAGCCTTGTTCTCTTGGACACAATGTCTTTAAGAAACTTGGCATAGTTTGGCATTTGTTCAATTGCTTCCACCAATGGAAAGTTGATGTGGACTTGCTTTAAGATATCAAGAAACTTCTTGAATTGGTATTCTTGCTTTTGTCGCTTCAACCTTTGTGGGAAAGGTAGAGGAAGTCAGATATCTTCGATCCTTTCATTGGTTTGGAACCTGATTGACGGCATTGCCGGGACAACTGGAATTGCCGAGGCGTTATCAACTGGGGTTACCGAGGCATGCTTATCGCAAGTTGCCGAGGTGTCTTTATCGTCGGTTGTCGAGGCATGCTTATTGCCGGTTGCCGCGGTAATTCCTGGTTCAGCATATGAGGCTTTGCCGCTAGGTTCGTCTTGATCTTTTTGTGGAGTTTTGTTTGATGAGCGGGTTTGAGCCTCTCTAAGTTGTTGGCCACTTCTAGTGGTGATCGCCTTACATTGCTCATGGCCAGTTCCTCTTGCGACTTCAGTATCGCTAGGTAAACCTCCTTACGGTCTAGTGTTCAGATTTTGATCAAACTGTCCGACTTGATTTTCCAATGATTTGATTGCCGCCTCTTGGTTTTGCAATCTCATCTCGGTCCTGTTAATAAAAGCATCAGTTCTTTTTATGAAATTACTATTCTCGGCCATATAAGATTCAGTTTTCATCATAAAAGCATTTAGAGAATTTTCCAAAGAACTAGATGTCGTCGGTTGTTGACTATTGCCGTGGCATATTCTGCTGGAATCCCGATGCTTGTGCATTCTGATTGTTCTGGTTTAGAGCATTGTTGGGATTACTCCATGAAAAATTTGGGTGCTTCTTCCAAGCTGGATTGTATGTATTGGACATCACATTGTTGTTTCGATTGTAATTCCCCACATAGAAGCTGGATTCCGGATTCTGCATACATTCAGAAGAATTATGGTTATCACCACATAACACATAAAAAGAATCCAGTACCTTGACTTCATGTGTGTTGTTTGGTTTTTGCATGTTCTGGACCATCTTGGTTAAAGTGACCAATTGTGCCGAAATTGAATATGATAGTCCTAGTTCATGTATTGTGGCTTGGCGTCTAACTCCTCCTCTTCTAGTAGATGGGAATTGATAATTATTCTTGGCCAGCCTATTTAGAATTTGCATTGCTTCCTCCGGCGACTTATCTAGGAGTATGCCGTTTGCCAAGGCATCTAGCATCATCCTTGTTGGTGTATTCATGTCGTTGTAAAACATTGTTACTTGAGTCCACACCGGGAATCCGTGTAAGGGTCATTTGTGTAGAAGTTCTCTATATCGCTCCCAAGCCTCGTACATGGATTCATTATCTGCCTGCCGAAAAGAAGTAATGTCGTTACAAAGCTTATCAGTCAAATTTGTAGGATTAAATCTAGCAAGGAAATCACGACAAAAGATCGGTCCAAGATGCTATTGATCCGGCAGGAATGCTATTCAACCATGCTTTCGCCCTATCCCTCAGTGAATAGGGGAATAATCTTAATCGTAAGACATTGGGGGTGACTCCGTGTATTTTGAACGAGTTGCAAATCTCGAGGAAAGATTTCAGATGTTGTCGTACATCTTCAGTTGCTGAGCCACCAAATTGACCTATTGTGTTGATCATATTAAACATTACCGGCTTCAATTTCAGGTGCGACAACTCCTAGATTAAGTCCATCAAGATCTTCTTCAAGATAGTCTCGAATAGTTCTGTTTCGTGCAAGAATCACTCCTCCTCCTGCTCGAACATCTTGATTCATATTGCCGTCTTGATTAGCCATTGCTACTCTTGTCCTTCGTCTAAGTGTTTGTAAGGTTCGTTCGATTTCTGGATCAAAGGGATATTCTGGTGAAGTCGGTCTCGCCCTGGTCATATACCAATGAAAAACCAAAGTTTGTCCCAAACTTTAGTCCCAAACTTTTACTAAAGTGTCATTTTGATCACTAGGCTTTACCCTTTCTAGACTATTCTCTATCACATGACACTTTCGAATCATAGAAGCTACTTTTAAAATCCTCTAATTAAGAGATCTTAACTTTTGCCTTTTTGTCATTTTAGTCACTAAGTTAGCTGTTGCGCGTAATAAGTGCTACGCAAATGTGCAAGTATACACGTCGCAAGTTATAGTATAAAAGATATCGTCTCCATAGGGATTGGTGCCACTTCAAGAATCTAGTCTCTTGTACTGTAAAAAGTAAAAACACAAGTAAAGGATTATAGGAGTTTAACTAATAACTAATCTAGAAAGCAACAAAGTAAATGAATAGATGAGATCAAATGAGAGAGAGATAGGCCAGGTTATCGTGAGTTGAGGTGTGATGGCCGATTGGATCGTTTTGGTAAAAGAGTGCACGGGCAACTCAGTTGCCGTGGCAACTTGCACCACGGGGTTGCCTTGGCAACTAATCGATGGTTGCCTGGGCAACTACTTGGGCGTCTGGACAGCAACCTTCAAGGTTCGGCAGAGCGTTCTTCAATGGTTTCTTCTTATCCCTAAGTCGAAACTCTAGCTACTTGTGCATGCCTTGATAATACATCCCTGCGTGAATCAAGGGTGAACAACAACCAATCTTGCGCTCCTCTTAGCCGTTGAAATCCTTAACTTATTCCTAAGCTGGATTAATCTTCACCATCAATAGATTGAATAAAGATCATATTCATTCGTTTCTTGAATCTAACTCTCCCGATATTAGATAAATAGATGAAATCACGAGATCCTCTCCCAATTCACTCGCAAACAAGAATAAGAACCAAGAATGAATAAACCTTGAAATAGAAAAGTTCAAACTCTTATTACCTAAACAAAAACCAATAGTTTCTCACAACCACAAAACACAATAACCATAGCCAAGTAGATTTAGTTCATGGCTAGGTTCCAAAGAAACACAAGATAAATAATCCCTAGCATGAACCCAATCGAACAAGAAAGAAAAAGATGAAGAAGGAGGCTTGTCGAAATCCTCCTTGCCCTAGATGCTTGTCGAAAATTCTCTCCTCTTGCCCTCCTTGGACTCGTCGAAATTCCCTCTCTTGCTCTCTCTCACTTGTCGAAATCTCCATCTTATTTATAGGGATAGGCCAAAGTCCTTCTTTGAGGAGGAGTTTAAGTTGGGATTAAATTATCTATAAAGAATATAATTCTTTATTATAATTGTATTCCTACTAGAACTTCTCCTATTTTCTTGGAATTTAATTCTTCTTTAATCTCTGCATGGAAATCAAATTCCTTTGGGTTTGGGCTTTGCTCCACGTCATCTTGGGCTTGTATAGTCATCAATTTCAACTACCATATCATCTTTGCTCTTGTCGACAATTGACATGGCAACTGGCTCGGCGTCTCCTTCATGCATTGCCCTGGAAACTAGCTCGGCGTCTCCTTCATGCATTGCCCTGGCAACTAGCTCTAGCCTTGCTTTGGCAAGTGATCCTGCACATACACACAAAACACACCAAAGCGGCATCTTTTCCCACAAAACTACCAAGTTATGAAATCAAGCTCAACGATGGAAGAAAACATGGATTAATGCATGAATGGCTAATTATGCAACTAATATGAGCCTAAGTCTAACAATAATATGAGTAAAAAGGGTAAGAAAAATAGTACTTTTGAACACTTATCATTAGCCTTATGCTATAATCTTAGTACTAAATAACCCTTGTCTAGCTTGGCAAATTTTTGGTGTATTACATTAAGTCCATAAAAGCTGTCGGCATATTAGTTTTCCCAGAGGGCATTACCAAGAATTGGTAGAGGCCGTAACGTGCACGGAAGGGAGTTTTGGGTACGTCACCTTCCTTGACTTTCATTTAATAGTATTTAGACCTTAAATCGATATTTGAAAACTCAGAGGCATCTTTAAGTTGATCGAATAGGTCATCAATTCTTGGTAAATGGTACTTATTTTTGATGATTACCTTATTTAACTGTCGATAATCAATACACAGTCTCATGGAACCATATTTCTTACTCACAAAGAGGACAAGAGCTCCCCAAGGTGAAGAATTTGGTCGGATGAAACCTTTATCTAATAATTCCTGAATTTGAGCCTTCAGTTCCTTGAGCTCAAATGCTGCCATACTATATGGTGTGATGGACACGAGAGTCATTCTAGGTTGCACCTCGATACCAAACTCTACTTCATGGGTAGGGGGTAAACCTAAAAGTGCGTCTGGAAAAACGTCAAGGTATTCACCCGCAGTATCGATGTCTTGTAGTTGAGGTTATTTCTTTGCCTATAAAGACAGAGCAAACAATGATGGAGTTCTCAAATTTATCAAGTTGATACTTTCTTCTCGCAGGCTCCGAAGGTACAACTTCTTCTTATAACAGTCTACCCAAGCCTGTTGTTCACTGAGCCAACCCATACCCAGTATAACATCGAATTCATGAATCGGTAATGCCAACAAGTTGGCCAGAAAAGGAATCCCTTGAATTATTAAGGGACAAAGTTTACACACTAGACTTACGGTGACACAATCACCCAAGGGATTGGTTACGGTGACCCTTGATACAATAGGCTTACAAGATAGTTTGCATTGTTTTACTAACTCAATACTTATAAAGGAATTGGTAGATCTAGGATCAAACAACGCATAAACAAGACGTGAATATAATTCAATGGTACCTGCAATGATGTCAGGATCATCTTCCTCTTCCTTGCTCCTCACGTGGTACAGTTGTGTAGGAGCATTGGTTTCAAGTCTGTAGGATGCCTTAGACGAGCCACTAGGCCTCTCTAAAGATCCTTGCTTCACACCCTTTTTGCGGAAGGATTGAGCGAGGGACAGAGGACTAGTCAGTGCAAGAGTAGACTTAACGGTGTTCTTGGGGCAATCACGAATGAGATGTCCTATCTCACTACCGAAAAAGCACACTCCTAACTTCTTACAAGATTGCCCCATAGGATGCATGTGCTGACAAAAGTTGCAAACTAGAAATTGTGTCTCTCGCCTAGAACCACCAGTGTTGTCGACAATTTTCTATAGGAAAAGACTGGGACACTGCTTGAGGTCTAGAAATATATCCCGAACGGAGCGGCTGTGAATACACATTCTACTTATGACCCTATACTTTTCTTCCTTAAAGGACTTTAGAGGACGCGAATCTTTTCGATATCTCTTCTCAGACTTGCCTGATCCACCAGCCTTCTAGGCCTTCTGTGCAACCTCAGTAGCCTTGACCCAATTCACCAAGTCCTGAAAATCAGTGATGCCCAATGCCGTAAACATAGGGCATAGATCATCATTCATCCCGCCTATGAACCTTCTACTCTTTTCTTCCTCCTTCTTGATATACTCAACCCCGTACCTGCAGTACTTGCAAAAATTGTGAATGTACTATTCTACAGGTTGTCATTTTTGTTTCAAATGAAGGAAGATGTCACATCTCTCCGTGAGGTAATACTCACTGATGTATTTCTTACGAAACTCACGAAGGAAAAACTCCCACGTCACTACTTCTTCTGAGACTACAAGGATAGTAGTCTCTCACCAATACAAAGCTTTATCAGCTAGCAATATGAGAGCATATTCAAGCTTGTGTACGTCAAAACATTGTAGCTGCTTAGTCAGGGTTGTCAGAGTACTGTCTAGCTAATACTAAGTATTTCAGGATTGTCATCATCACGACCAGTAAAAGAGTAAGCCTGATGCTGAGGTAGCTTGTCAATTGGAGCTCAGGCATTCGGAGCAGTAACGGTGGGAGGTTGGAAGGTTTGCTCAGCCTTCATCGAGGTCATGAATACTTTAAACACGTCAGCCATATTCTTATTAAATTTAGCTTGAGCAGACTGTACCTCAGGCTTAGGGTTCTATGCCAAAGGATTTTGTGAAACTTGAGGGTCTCCCCTCTAATCGCCCCACCATGAGTTGAGAAGCCGGTGACATGCTAGTCTACGCGAGCCTCATTAGAGTCAGACATCTATGATTAAAGAGATTGGTTTAGTTGGCAAGTCACAATGTACAATAAATAACTCCTAGGTGGCATAATACAATGCAATAAAAATACAATAAACATCAGTTCAGTCATAGAATCGACTAAACTCTAGCTCTGATACCACAGTTATGACACCCCTTCCTGACCTAGTTAGAATCTGGGTCAGAAAGTGTTACCAAAACAAAACGGTGATTGATGTGATACTTCATTTATTAATCTATATAGATTTGAGGATTTTAAGAGCACGTTTAAGCAATACGACACAAATTAGATCAAATTAAACATCTCATGAACTTAAGGAAGTTTAAATCAGTAAGTTCTAGTGATTTATCAGGGTGATTTATCAAAATTTATATAAGGGTATCAATACGCTACCAAGCCGTATCGATACAGCAAGGCAGACATGCTTCCCTATTTTTCTAGTGCCAAAGACCATTACCGATAAGCATCAAGGCGTATCAGTACGCCTAGCAATGACTGTTAATACAATTAGATTCCTCAAACCCGTATCGATACGTGACCAAACTATATCAGTACGCGATTAAATTCATTTACAGACTCAAGAGGGTATATCGATACGCACCTAAACCGTATCGATACTAAGCTAAACCCAAAATTCCAGATTCAAGCACCGTACCAATATGCCATCACCCGTATCGGTACCCCCTGAAACCATTTCCAAAAACAAAAGCATGTATGAATACGCCATCACCCATATCGGCACGATAAGACCTGTAATATCAACTCTATCTAGTTTAATAGCATTTTACTCGACAGAACCATGTTCAAATTCAATTAAAAATTTACCAGTAAGTCTATTTAGCTAAAATCTATTTGTATGCAAAAATTTACGGTCGAATAAATCCGTTTGCAATGTTTTCTCTAATTTAGGCCAAGTATGCATATGTAGCCATTTTTAGCAACTTTTAAAAGGTCAAGTTTAAACCCTTAAAATTATACAAGCCAACCATAATACATAAACATCAAAAAGGGTAAAATTGACTTAGGCAACACATATGCCACCATACTAGGAGTCTATAGAGTTGAGATACTTTACTTCATAAACATAATGACTTGTCCAAAAACCTCCTCTGGCCCCTATCTCGATCTCAAAGCTTCTTCTAACATGAAATGCATGGACGATGAATGCATTAGGCATACTTTTCCTAGTGAGATAGTCGTAAACAATGAAATAAGCATAGATTGCAATCTAACATGCTTCCATATTAGTTATGGCAACAAAACAATGGCATGTAGTTTTAATGGCAATTTAGACATGATCAATAGTCAATATAACAACAATAGTCAATGCAATAATAATTCTCAATAGCATTTCATTTTGCATAACAATAAGTTTCCTTAGATCGATATACGGTATTTGGATACACGAATTCCTACACCGCACCAAAATCAATAGTGGTCTAGTCCATCTGCCACACCAATATGACCATACACAACATCCCTTCGCCACCCCAATATAAAGGTTGTGGCCTACCTGTACCAATGAGCTCATGAATTCTATGGCATGCCAATTGTATCCAATACTACTCGAATCCAAGTTTCAATATCAATAATCCAATAGCAATAATTCCATGACAATGGATCAATAGCAATAGTTCAATAGCCATGTTTCAATATCGACAATAAATAGCAATGTTTCAATACAATATTCGATAACATTAAATCAATATCAATGTTCCAATGGCCTTATTCAATATTCAATGATCAATAAATCCATATGCCAATACTTTAATGATTTCGATAACAATAACAACAATACTACGGACAATGAATCGATGCATTACTTATAAATACTTACCAAATTAGCTATCAACAATGGTCTTATGCAATAACCTTAATAAATAAAGTTAGCAATGCTATAATTGATATTCAAAGGTTTGGGAAAGGCACATAGCCTACTCCCGAGACTCCGACTACACTCACCTTGATTTCCAAAGCTTCTACTACTCTCAGATTTCCACTCCTTTGTCCTTAGACTTAGATGGAGATGGTCCCCTTTCTTTCTCCATCTTTTGAGCTAAGGAAGAATAATAGAGAGTCTTAAAATTGATATAAAGATGTTGAAGTTAAAGCTTAAATTTAAGGTAGCCAATAGACTTATTAGGTAAGCATGGATTTAAGCTTTGAAGAAGCATGAGCTTAATTTAAAGGCTTCATAACTTTAACTTCAAATTGATCATCAATCATCCATGGAATTTAACAATTGATTAAGGTTTTATCCTTACCCAACCAATAGCTTTTCAAAATTATTAATGAATTAAAGGAAGCTCGAGTTTAGGAGTTTCAACAAGTGAGGTGTTAGCTTGAGTTTAAGGTGGAAGGAAATAATGGTGGAGCTTGCTTAACTTTAGGAAAAAGATGAAGGCATGAGAGGATAAGGCATTGTTGTACTTTTTCTATCAAATGATGGCTTTTTTTACTAGATCAAATACTATATTTTAATTAAAGGTAAAACTGAGAGGTTACCCTCAATGAATGGTAATCTATATTTTAACATTTCCACCTACCACTCTAATAATTAGCCACCCACAATATTCGTATCTTCCCTTCATCATCCGGCCAAATCAAATGGATTGGGATGAAGCAACTAGGTGAGTCATCCTCAAATTGGGATAATTATGAGGATCCTCAACCTTTCAAGCTTTATACATTTCCCTCCAAACTCTCCGTTTTCACAAATTAGTCACTAAATTATTTTTAAGGAGTTGGTTTTGGTCAAAAATCTTTAAACTGAACTCAATTAGTTCACAATTAGTATCTATACGATATTTGAACTTTTTCGACAGAGATTTTCTGATCGTTGGAACCCAATTTCGACTACACTAGTTTTTGGGGTGTTACAACGATCATGATCTTTTCTAGAAGCTTCAGAATATAAAGCAAGGTAACCAGAGTGTAGAAGACTATTACAAGGAGATGGAGGCTGCTTTGATTCGTGCCAATGAAGACTAAGAAGCAACCATGGCTAGATTCTTAGCAGGACTCAATTGGGAGATTGCAAATGTGGTAGAATTGCAACATTATGTTGAAATGGACGAAATGGTTTACATGGCTATGAAGGTTGGGAGACAGCAAAAGAGAAGGTCCATGCCTCGAAACAACAATGCTACAGTTCCTAAGTGGAATCAAAATAATGGCAAAAAGTCTACACCTCTTTAAATTAGAGAGCTGGCAAAATCTTTAAAGTCAAAGCAATTTATTGTAGAAACAAGCCGAGGGAAGCAAGTGGTCACCAACGAAGACATGAGGGACATCAAGTGTTTCAAGTGCCTTGCGAGAGGTCATATGACAAATCAATGTCCAAATAGAAACACAATACTTCTATTAGAAAATGGCGAAGTTGCATCCGACCAATAAGATGAAAAAGAAGAAGATCCTAAAAAAGAGGAGAAAGAAGTCAAGGTTGCTATTGAAGGTGAATTGCTCGTTGTCAAAAGGTTTTTTAATACTCAAATGGCCACTAAAGAGAAACAAAGGGAAAACATCTTCCGTACGAGGTGTAATGTCAATAGAAAGGTATGTTTTATGATTATTGATGAAGGAAGTTGAACTAATGTGGCTAGCACCATCATGATCGAGAAATTAGGCTTGAAAACAATGAAACATCTCGATCCTTACAAGCTTCAGTGGTTGAATGATAAAGGCGAGTCGAATGTGACAAGGCAAGCATTGGTTTTGTTCTCTATTGAAAAGTATAAAGATGAGGTGTTATGCGATGTAGTGCCTATGCATGCATGCCACTTATTACTTAGAAGGCCATGGCAATATGATAAGAGGATGATCCATGATTGCTACACTAACCAATATTCATTCAAGAATGAAGGGAGGAAGATTGTTCTGACGCCATTGACACCAAAGCACGTGCGAAATGACCAAAAACACATGAGGCAAAGTATTGAAGCAATGAAAAAGGAATGTGACAATCTCAAACCACCTGAAGGAGGATCCAAAACGTCATGACCCTTCACCAAAGGGCATCATGATTCCAATTGGTACAAAGGAGGATCCTAAAGGACATGTGCCTACTCAGATAAAGAGATGATTAGGGAGTTTTTTTTACACGACCTAGGATCGATGTGCCTATTGCTAACAAATGTTTTGAGAAGTTTTATTCTTTTGTTTTGTAGGTTGAATCAAAAAGTTTAAACATGCCATTTGAGGGAAATAGTAAAGATTCGGCCACCCTTACAACAAAAAAGTATCCATTGAAGAACAACTTCGATTTGGGGACAAATCGCCTAAAAGAAGGAGGGATGATACAATCTTGCTTGGACACCTACTCATAATTATCCTTTCATCCTTGTTCTTAAGGATGAAAGACGAGGGAGCTTTTATTTACCCCACACATCTTTATATATTCTATGTTATACTTTGATTTGAAAATGACATCTATTATGACATCATTAGCATACCTTATAATATGCATCTTACATTTGGATTTATGATTATTTGCTTTAGCCTTTATATTATACATATCACATGAATTACATGAATGATTAGATAATCCACATCTTTATATTATGTTTGAACTTAGTTATTACATGTTACACATCATTTACCTATGTTTACATTGCATTTGCATACTTAGCATAGGCGTCTGTCATACCTTCATTAAGTTTCTAGCTTTAGTTTAGTTCATTTACTTGTTTGCATGTTTTCTTTAGGTGCAAGGCTATGGCATAGAAACTAGGGAAGGTCACGGACAATGGATGACAGCTCAAGGTGCTAAAAGGCAGCTCAAAGCATAAGGAAGTTAGCTAAGCACGAGAGCTGAAAGTAAATGAATGGGAGCTAAAGACCAAGTAGCTGACTAGTGGAATATAGCTAGCTAGTGGAGCTGGAGTGTGAACTGAGGAGCTGGAGTGACACTAACTGAAGCTAGCTTTCATGGAAGGTCACCTTACCTATTCGGACATGGAGGGAAGCCTTGTGCCTATTCATTATTGGCACCAAAATTGAACCATCACCTTACCTATTCGACATGCATTATAATGCTTCAAACAAACATGTATATTCAAATAGGCACAAGCCTTAGCCGAATCATCACCATACCCTTTCGGCAATACCGTTTTATTTGTTATTAATGGCCAATGCCTTTGGCTTTGTAAGGCATCACATTTCTATCAATTAAATTACCTTTGTGAGAATTTCTCTCTTCAAGTTCTTTATTGAACTATATCGGCTTATCAAGTCGTGTACTTGTGGTGTCAACCCTTTATTTCCATCTTGATACTTTTGGTTCTTGGTTCTTTATATCCAACGGGTCCAAGTCCTTTTTACCACCCGAACATTAAACTCATAAGGAATGGGGTTATGCTTTAATATAGCATAGTTTTTGACTTTGTTGTTGTTCATACTATCCATCCTTTTTACACCGCCATCATCTTTCTTTCATAACCATCACCAAGCTCAAAATATCCTACAAAACATCCTATTAAATCAGCATTCTATCTCCTTTGTTCTTTATTTTCTAGCCCACCTAAACACCACTACATCAACCCACCTATACCCTTTCTTTTGAACCTATCTTACCTCCAGGAATTACTTGCTACCTTCCTAGATTCAACAATCAAAGGATCCATCTTCAAAGAAAACTAAGAAGAGCCAAGACTTGCTACATGAACCTATCTTACAGATATTAACACGCAAGGCAATCATATTTATGATGCTCGTGAAGCAAAAGGAGTTCGAGGTATACTAACCTTAAGCAAAAACGATAAATCCCCATCCAAGCTCCTCCAATCTTCTCTTTAATTCCAATATTTGAGTCCACCAAAACCTCGGATAAAATGAATACGACTACATAAGCTATTTCACACTAACAAACTACTTTAGGGGATAAAACGAAAAAAAGCTTACCAGGTTTGAATCTAATGAAATAGACTATTCCAGCAGACTCAAAACATCGGAAAACCCTTGGTTAGGGTCCATTGGAAAAAGTCAATGCCAGTCAAGAGCGATGGTGACATGATCAACGACAGCTAGCAGCATGGTCAACAACTGTTGACTGTGTGGCGACTGGTTCATCTTATGACTGATAGGCCAGCTGCTAGAGCACGCCCACGCACAAGCGGCGGTGCGTGCAACGACTTTCAGCTGTGGAAATCGATCGGCGAGCTCCAGTCTAGCATTTTTGGCCACTCTGGTTCCAATAGTGTCCTCAGATTTTGGTTTTGAACACTCAAACCCCTCCGTATTAAAAACATGAATTATCTCTCTCACCCATTCTGACGATAGCTCCAATGGCGACGAGAATTCAATTGTTGAATCTATTTTTAAGGCTTTGGGATTTAAGCATGGATTTGTATTTAATGCTTTGGAATTCAAG
The DNA here is from genome assembly GCA_019671005.1 of Hibiscus mutabilis. Classification (NCBI taxonomy): domain Eukaryota; kingdom Viridiplantae; phylum Streptophyta; class Magnoliopsida; order Malvales; family Malvaceae; genus Hibiscus; species Hibiscus mutabilis. Next base: position 21,995,766 of record CM033729.1, read on the forward strand.
CATGGTTTTGTATAAAATGCTTTAGGGGTACAAGCACGTGGTATGTACATTTTTTTGCATATGGTCGATATGCATGGTTTGAGTTGGAATCATTGGAACTTGCTTAGGTTGTAAGCATAGTTTGAAAACAAGTGTTGGTTTTCAAGGGTTTTAATGCATCATTGTTTTAAGAGCATCCTCACTAAGCAAGTCTGCTTACGCTCTCTTTTTTCCTAATGATGCAAAGCATTAAGGCTTGGGGCAACAAAGGTAAAGTCATAGTAATCCAGGGGGCAAAGCAATTTTGAGTATGAACTCGGTTTACGTTTCTGGTTAATAAGGCAATATGTTCGCCATAGATTTTGGGATTTGTAATTTTGTGTTCCCTTGTTTTGAGCACGTGTAATGTTGTGATTTCAGAGTTTGATTGATGTTGTTAAGCTTGTTGTGCATCGTTACCCATGGTTGATGTTAAGAGGTTGCCTAGGTATGCAGCTTGATGGTCTTTCTTGGATGGCATGCTTGATGAGCTTAACATGTTGAATATGCTATTAAAGTGATGTTGGTATGATGATTGTGCCGGTAATCATTTATTTGAGCAATGTGGTTTGCTGGTGGAGTGTTTTAGAGAGCATGCCTCTAGATTAAACCATATCGTAGCATAAGCTTGTTTTGTACCTAAACCATGGTACAAGTGTTGGTATATGCATTGTTGAATGTTTATATCGATGTATGCAAGTTGCTATGATCTAAATGCATCTAGTTATGAGTGGAAAATCTAAGGAAAATGACATTATATGCCTATGTGTACCGATACGTAGGGGACCATATCGGTACGACTAAGCAAAATAGGGCAGTTAACATCGATACGGGCATTAGAGTATCGGTACGGACAAGCAAATTAAGCTTGGTGTACCAGTACGGGATAGAGAGTACAGGTACGAGGACTCGTTACTGGAAAATCACTTTTTAAAGGAAAACCTGTGTACCGGAACAATGAGTGCACGTACTGCTACAACTTTAGTATTGTGCAAGATGATGTGGCATACCAATATGGTATATTATGTACCAGTATGTGTGGTTGCTCCGTATCGGTACAACTATGTACGTATCAGTACAGGAGGCAGTTTTTACAGGTAATGTCATGGAAACTAGTTTTTGGTCTCTTGCATTTTAGTCCCTAAGTATTACAAATGTAATTGAATGCACATGGATGATCATATTGACTTGAAATTTGATATGTGGGCATGTAAATGGACTAATTGAGGATTGGTAACTTTAATTTAAATTTTTGACCAATAATTTAAAGTATTTACATTTTAGTCCTTATAGTGAATGCGATTCAATTTGCAGCCTATTTGTGATTCATTTTCTTCTAAATTTCACTTGTTGCGAGTATGTACATGTAATACTTGCATCTACACAAGATAAAAGGAAAAAATAGATCGACTTTTCGTAACCCTTCTCCATTTTGCTTCGGCAAACCTAATGTAGCTCACTTGATTCGGTCAAGCGTCTAGGCCGGGTTGAGGGGGTTACAAGCATGATCAGTATTTGTGGATTGTTTTGCAAGCTTTGAAGGATAATCAGTTGTATGCCAAACTGAGTAAGTGTGAGTTTTGGCTGAAGGAAGTGATGTTCCTTGGTCATGTGGTTTTTGCGGAGGGTATTCGTGTTGATCCACAAAAAATTGAGGCTATTCTCAATTGGAAGCAACCTAGGTCTGTGTCAGAGGTTCATAGTTTCCTTGGGTTGGTTGGTTGTTATCGTCATTTTGTAGATGGTTTTTCTAGTATTGCAGCACCATTGATGAAGTTGTTGCAAAATAATATTCCTTATGTGTAGACAGAGAACCAACAACATAGTTTTGAGAAGTTGAAGAAGGTCTTGACACATGCTCATGTGTTGATCCAACCTGATTTAGGGAAAGAGTTTATGGTTTATAGTGATGTGTCGTACGTTGGTTTATATTGATGCAAGATGGTAAGGTTGTGGCCTATGCGTCAAGACAGTTGAAAGTTCATGATTTTAATTATCTGACCCATGATTTGAAGCTTACGGCTGTGGTGTTTGCCTTGAAGATTTGGAGACACTATCTTTATAGAGAGAAGTGTGTTGTTTTTATGGATCATAAGAGATTGAAATATTTAATGTCTTAAAAGGATTTGAATCTTAGGCAACATAGATGGTTGGAGTTTCTTAAGGATTATGACTTGTCGATCGAGTATCACCCTGGAAAGGCTAATGTAGTTACGGATACGTTGAGTCGTAAGGCTGTGGTTGAGCTTAGGGCAATGTTTGTGAGGTTCAGTGTAACACATGAAGGTGGGTTGTTGGCTGAGTTGCAAGTTAAGACGACGTTGTCACAATTTATTAAAGCTAAATAGTCGTTTGATGATTCTCTTGTTTCGCATGTTAAGGGCATATCGGATGGTAATTCAACGGATTACCATTTTAAAGATGATAGGGTTTTGTGTTTTAAGGGTTGAATAGTGGTGTCAGATGATTCGGAGTTGAGGCATACTATTTTGACGGAGGCACATTCTAGTTCTTTTGCTATGCATCCCGGTAGTACCAAAATGTATCATGGATTGAAATAAGTGTACTATTGGATTGGTTTGAACAAGGATATAGCTAAATTTGTTTCTAAGTGCATGGTGTGTCAGGGGGTTAAAGCTGAACACCAATTTCCATCCGGGTTGTTGAAACCATTGAGAATTCTTGAATGGAAGTGGGAGAGAATCACCATGGTTTTGTGTCAGGGTTGCTGTTGACACCAGCTAAAAGGATTCCATTTGGGTGATTGTTGACCAGTTTTTGAAGTGTGCACATTTTCTTCCAATGCATACGACGTATGTCTTAAACAAGTTGGCGAACTTGTATATTGCTTAGATTGTGTGTTTTCATGGGGTACCTAAGTCCATTGTTTCGAATAGAGATATGAGGTTTACAGCAAGGTTTTGGGAATGTTTACATCAATCTTTGGGAACAACGATGAGTTTTAGCACCGCGTACCATCCTTAGTCGATGATCAGTCTGAGCGTGTTATCCAAGTTTTGGAGGATATGTTGAGGTGTTGCATCATTGAGTTCCAAGAAACCTGGGAGAAGCATATACCTTTGGTTGAGTTTGCGTATAACAATAGTTATCTAGAGTGTATACAGATGGCACCGTATGAGGCTTTATATGGCTGGAGTTATCGTACGCCTTAGTGGATTATTCATCTAACCGATGATTGGGTTGTGATTGTACCTGGTTGTTATTGTACCTTGAATTTTAGTTGAGATTGCATGAATTGTTGAGAGTACACTTATTGAATCCGTGTATCCGATGTAATATTTTGTAAAGTGGAACTTGGTTCATGATCACTTGAAAGCCAATATAATCAATGATGTATCGTGTTGATGGATTATGTTGTATAATGTAGGTTTATACATGTTTTACTCTTTAAGCCTTGCATATGGGTTGTTATGCATGGGAAAGCTTAAATTGAGTGTAGCAAGTGGGATTTTACTGTTAATCCATGATATATGTTGCATATGGTTTAATACGTATGTTTTGGAAATGTTAAGTGCATATTTTTGAAAGGCATGGTGATGTTTTGAAAGATGTTTAAAAGTGGTTTCCAAAGTGGTTTGAGTAACCGGTTTTAAATGCATTGATGGTGTTTTGTTTTAGAGCACTCTTCACAAATCTTAGTGTGCTTACGCTCTCTTTTTCCATCAATGCAGAGAATTAAAGGTTGGAGGCAGCAAGCAAGCAAAGGGGATTCCAAGGACTTGTTCTTTCGAAAGTATGGTTTTGATCTAGACTTGTAGTAACAAAGATAATATGCTTCTTTGTTGTTTGGGAGGGTTGTTTTGCTAAACTCCCTGCTTGTGCAACTTTTAATTGTTTGGGATTTGTATAAGGCCCTATATGCTTCTTATTACTTGGGATTTATTTTTGAATGTTAGTAGGAAGCATGCCTATAGATGTTGTGGATATTTGAGCTATGCTTCATTAAGCTGCTTTAAATGCTTGAATGATTGTGACAAGTATGCCTTTGATGATCTATGATGTTTATATAGGTTTGGCAACGTTTAGAGTGAGCCAAAAAGTCATATGTTGGACCTAGAAGTCATTACAGGCCTCTGCGTACCGGTAGGGCACCTTGGTTTCAGTACACGAGGTCTGGTAAGGCTTAGAGTTGCAAAAATATACAAAGTGTATCGATATGCCTAGCCACCGTATCAGTACGCTCTTTTTCCATTGGAATCTGTATTTCAAAAATATTTCTTAAGTGATCGATACGTTGCATCTTTTTTGTTAGTTAGACCATATCGATATGGTCTTGTCCATATCGGTACGCAATGTGTTTCTTTAGATTATTGCCTGTTGAAGTTTGAAATTGTGCGCTATAGTCCCTGAATGTTATGTATGCAATTGACATGCGAGCATGAAATCTGATTAATACGAGTTTAGATGCTTGTTTTAAGTTGAAAATTGACATGCGAGCATGAAATCTGATTAATCAAGGATTGGTAATTTGGAACTTGGTTAAGTCCTTGTAATGTGTGGAAATTATGTTTTGGCTCCCGAAGTGCATACCTGAGCAATTAAACCCTATTTTGAGATCTGATCACAATTTTAACGTATTCGCTGATGCATGTTTATTTTAGGATCTAAGTCGATACATTTAAATAAGATAAAAAGAAAAAATGGACTCAATTTTGGTTATTAGTTTGGGTTTGCTTCGGAAAACCTAATGTAGCCCTTTAGCTCAGTTTTGGCTAGACTGGGTTAAAGGGGTTATAGTTCAGGTTTGAACATCATATCGTATGGATTGGTCAGGAAGTTCAAATGAGGATTTTAGTGATATCGGCTTAAGGTTAGTACACCTCAAACTCTGAAATACTTCATGAGCATCATAAGTGTAATTGCTTTGCATGTTAATGGTTGCAAATTAGGATATAAGTAATAAGCATGTGCTGATATTGATAGTTCGAGGATTGGTAATTATTGAGATGCTCGATGAGCTTGAAAATGTTTGAGTCTGAATATCTGAATATCTGTATGATTATTTGATTGTATGATTGGTTGACCGATTGATATATGATGATGCCTTATGTGTAAGCTGAATAAATTAATAGGTTTGATTGAATATTTGTTATAGACAATACTGATAAATACTCGATTAAATGTTTATGAATCCAAAAATTATATTTGATTAAATGGTTAAAAAGTTGGTAAGTGGTAATAATTAATTAAATACGCTAACAACGTACTTTAATGTCTTTCATAAGCTTTAGGGACCTAATTGGCATTATAACACCGATGCTATATGACCCAGGCCTCATTCAAAGATACTCGAGGAAAGATTCTGAGTATGGATGTATGTTTCGATGCTATGCGACCCAACCTCACCCAGAGTGTAAATGCTCAAGGATGTTTCTGAGCAAGGTGTATATTCTTATACTATGTGACACAGCCTCACCCAGGGTGTATGTTCCAATGCTATGTGACCCAGCCTCACCCGAAATACATGTATCGATGCTAGTGACCCAACCACACTCCACATTTGTTGTTGTTGTTGTTGTTGTTGTTGATATGTGTTTCTGCCTAAATGATCTAATGAGATCTCGGGTATGGTTGGGCCTTGTGTTCCATGATTGATGATTTCTATGATGTTAGAATATGTTTAAGTGGCTAGCTGTAGCACCATATGTTTACTTATCTATTCTTATTACTCGTATTTATGATGTGTACCACTGAGCTTTGTAAGCTCAATGCTCGGAATCGTTGTTTTCGTGCGTAGGTTAATCGTTGGATTGTGGGATCATAGAGCACTATTAGATCGAGATTTTAGCATGTGGTGATCTTTAGGGTATGGTATTTGAGTTTAGTGGACTATTTATTTATAGGACCTTACGCGACAGAGTCTATAAATTCTTATTTTGTAAATTGTATAAATCAAATTTAACGTATCGAATATTTTATTTTAATTGGAGCTCCATTGTAATGTTTTATTCTTATATATATATATATTAAATTGTGGGCTTTAACTATTTTAAGAAAATTTACAATTTTGGTTTTGGGTTTGAGGCCTAAATGTGACATCTGGGTTGATGGTGTTATATTTAGTGGTATCAGAGCTTAGGTTTAGTCAATTCTAGGAAACCCGGGGTGGTGTAGGTATTTTAGTACGGTGTCTAGTGAATACAAGCCCTTAAATTAAGTTCGTACTCTTTAAGGCTGGAATTCTGACGGTGCGACCAATGTTGTGACGCTAAGATGGTTACGTTTGTAAACGAGAGGGCCGCGATAAGTGTCATGCCCTTCGTGGGAGTAATTTCGAGGGACAAAGTTTCCTTGAATTATGGAGATGCGAGTTAGTTAAATGATGTCAGAGTGGAGGATGTATCCTTCTCCCGCCACCTAAATGGTGTGCTCATTACATGTTGTAGTCATTCTGGAGCCTTCAGATGTGTTATGAGTGTTTGTGGCAAGGAATCTTCATTGTTATATGCGTGAATAACGATTGTGACATGGGTATGGATGACCCATTTTCGAAATCAGGCAGTGGATGCATGTTGGGTAGTGGACCCTTTCGTTTCCTCGAAATGGAGTCTCATTGATAGTTGGGATGCATCGCCGCCCGTTGCAAAGGTGTTCATCAAAGATAGTGGATTCGGGATCCACTAGTTCGCTTGAGTATTACTAAAGTTAGACGTCCTACGGTTGGGAGAAAGCTACTTTCTTTGGATTTGTGGCATCGTAGAATTATTTTGGTTAATCAAACGTGATGCGATCTAGTAATGTTGAGAGTTGGGCTCGAGGCTTTGAAACCACGAGGGAACCCAACCTCCGGCATTGAGAATGTTAAATCATTGCCCTTTTACCATAATCTCTATAGTGCTCGTTTAGAGAATGCACAGCGGGGCTATGAGACGTGTATAATTATTTGTCAGATGCCGATGTGTGTAGTTTAATGCTCAAGAGCTTTTGGATTGTCAGTGTTTGTTTGTGCTTCTTGAAGGAGTCACCAGGACTTTCTCTATCAAGAACATGGGTAGATGATGAGGTAGGATCGAGTTGGATGCTAGTGCCAATCGTCGTTGTTTGAGGACGCCAACCAGTTGTAAAGTCAGAGATTCGGTTGTAGAGGTACAACTCGAACAAGGTTCTCTTTGCCTAAGTGTTTTGTTGGAGGAAGAGCCGGGTTCGTTCATTAGTGGGGAGTTGATCCGTTGGAGTGATGCTCAAACCGCTAGTAGCTTGTTAATATGTTGAGGCTAGAAAAATTTAAAGTGGATTTTGGAATGAAGTTTTCTCTCATTAAGTGAATCGTGGTAGCGGGTGATGTTCGTGATGACATTGAGGTGTTTCAGTGATGATAGGGTAGAGGCCACAATGTTGTTTCTCGAATAGTTTGAGGATTTGCATGAAATGTGTGAATGTATAAGAATAGCGAACTGGGAACATCGTCGAGATAATAATCTTATGTGTGTAGGAAGGGTTGGTTACCATGTAATCAGTTAAGGAGGTAAGGGCTTGAGATTTGTAAACGCTTTTGATTGTTTTATTGCTTCCTAGAGAATGGTCGAGGAACATTAGTAGAGATCCGAGTTTCGTATGTCCATTTTGTTGTGACAGTGATGATGACTCGATTAATTTGGGTAAGATTTTAAGATTTTTGAGGATGTTTTGTTGTACCAACAAGGCTATAATTTTGTGCTCGAAAGGGGAAGGTTGTGTTCTCCCCAACAGTGTGAAATTTTGGGGTACTTGATCTTTAAGGAAGTTTGAAATTTGGACAACAACATGAGCCGAAGTAAGAGAGAGCCATGGATCATATGGTTGATCACCATCAAAGTAAAGTGAGTAATGGATCATACTGAGCAAGTTTAGATGGAAATATCATAGTGTTGTGTGGGTGTAATCACTCATTTTTGTCCAGGTTGTAAAATATTAGTTATTAATTATAACTATGTCATTATATATATAGTATTATTATTATACTTAATGTGCTCAATTTTTTTCATTTGTGTGTTTACTATTAATAGCTATTATTAATATTTTATTAATAGTTGTTACTATTATATGTTTATGTAACACTCTTAACGTATATTCGATATTCGAATACACATTAAAGATGTTACTAACTAATTTTCAGAATTGTAATTTTTTTTCTCGACAAAATAGTTCAGTGGTTGGCCTTTTCTCGATGTTCAAACAAAACTATGTCTAGTAACCACAGCTAGTTTTAACCCTGAATTGGTTGGTAAAATACTTTAAGCAGTTATTAAAATGAGAATATAATTTAGGGTGAAAACTATGTGTGCTGCCTAGATTCTTTCTTGCTTTCAAAATCACTACGTGATTAATAACCAACTAAGTTTAAAAACGTTTAAAGTATCTTTTCTGATATTTTTAATTCTTCAAACTGATTCATGATGCTAGATCATACAGAATAACTACTTATTTAAAATTTATACATGCCCCACTAGACTAGGATATGGTAATACTTACTGATAATGCAGATTAACTTGATTCAATGATGTGCAGCTCCTCCTTTGCTATCTCGTTCGAATTACCTACGTATGATACACAACACACGTTAAGTATAACTTAGTGAAACATAATCATAAGAATATAAACAATAATTATAATAACATAGCTCTACAAAAATGTCGAATGATTTTCAATTGCAGTTAATAATATTTTATCATATATAGAACTGCCTTACTTGTATAGTTCATTTGTCTAATATAATATTCAAAGCACAAGATTTGATCCGTCTTACCAATCTTGTGTACATTAAGCTTTTTAGCTTAACTACTTGCATAATTGTATTTCAAGTATTATAGCCAAAGTATAAAAATTCAAGCCATCTGTAATGTATAATTAATCATGTATCATGACTATCTTAAGAGTCATGCCATCATTGCTCATCAGGTATTCATATGCATAAAAACTACTTCAACATAAACATGCTTTCAATATGTTCCATATCATCTATCAATTCTGTCATAGAATTCACGATATTTATGGTTCATGATCTTTAAGTAATCATGCTTTCATCACGTAATCATTTGCATATCGTATTCTATAACATGGTCATGTTTTCATTATGCAAACATTTACATATAATTTCCTTTATCATAGCCATTCTTTCATTATGCAATCATTTGCATATCATTTCCTTTATCATAGCCATTCTTTCTTTATGCAATCATTTGCATATCATTTCCTTTATCATAGCCCAAAGTACAAAATCATGTGATGTCAGTCATCACGATAACGACGCCGTAGCGTCTAAATCGCCGAAGCGATTGAGATGAGTACATACTCGAGGATGCCCTTTGCTCCTCATCCTAGCACATTTTGTGCCTTTTAACACCGTAGTGTTTGAACGGACTCCGTAGAGTCTTTCTTGATTCCTTAGAGTATTTCCTGCACCTTAGTGCTTTGACCCAGCTAGTAAGACTCTATGGATATCCAACTATACCAAATATTCTCATATGAACCTATGGTATACGAGTCTGACACGTAGTGTCTGCAGCGCCGTAGCGTCTGATGGTGAGTACGTACTCAAGGACGCTATTTGCTCCTCATACCTTCAGCACCTTAGTGCTTTGACCCAGCTGGTAAGACTCTATGGATATCCAACTATACCAAATATTCTCATATGAACCTATGGTATACGAGTCTGACACGTAGTGTCTGTAGCGTCGTAGCGTCTGATGGTGAGTACGTACTCAAGGACGCTATTTGCTCCTCATACCTTCAGCACCGTAGTGCCTACTTTATCTCAACACCATAGTGCCTACATTATCTTAGCACCGTAGTGCGTATATTATCTTAGCACCGTAGTGCCTACATTATCTCAGCACCGTATTGCCTATATTATCTCAGCACCGTAGTGCTGGTTCGCAACTGCTATGACTCTTTTTGGATATCCAATTATACCAAGACTCTCACACTAGTACTTGGGCATAATAATATATTATTTTCACCTTCAATATCCAATTCATCAATATTATCAACCATAATTCGATAATGAGCATTTCATACACAAAGTCTAAATTTTGATTTATCCTAGATAAATCATTATGCCATATCCATGTATCACATATGCCATTTAATATTTCATGCCATTTATATAACTTTGCTCAACATATATTTTCATTAATGTCAAGGTTGACTTATTGCAAGTTTTCTCATATATATATATATATATATATATATATATATATATATATATAACAGATAAGAATGCATTCATTCATTTCACATATATTATAAATAAGTAAGAATGCACTCACTTGGGCCATTTATTAGCTTGACTCACTAAGCACTATTTGATCCTTTCTTTCATAGTACCTCAAACCTTCTTTTGACTCGGATCCAAACTTCATTAATCACATTAATGTAAACAACATTTGTTAGATTCAAATCTAACAATTTCTCAAACATGATATCAAATCTAATCATTCTTATATACAAATTTCCTCTTTCATTCCTTATACTGTCCAAAACTCATTTTGGTCCTTAATAGCCATTTAGAACTTCCATTAACCCTTTTAAGCTTACCAATTAACCTTAGATACAAAATGTATCAATTCTCATTTTCTGGCAGATTGCACTACCTTCAAAGAAATATTTCTATAAAATAATCTACAACTCAAAATTCGATTCTGTTTGTTCTGAAAGAAACTAGATTCAATAAGCTTTTCAACCATATAAATTAATATATGAATTCAACTTGTACGATTTATGGCAAATTTTCAAAGTCAATTAAAATGCTGGAATTCGGAACATACTGGTACTCTGTTTTCTGACCTTTCATCACTTAAAATTCATATCTTTTGACTCGATACTCAAAATCAGTTTCCGTTTGATGGAAGCGAAACTAGATGAGCAAATCTTTACATCAGTATAAAATTCACCACCTAACCATTCTTGTAGAATTTATGGTGAATTTTCAAACTTGCTACCATAATCAAATACTAACTTCTCCTTATTTCTCTACTTGTCAATTTACTCCCATTATTTGCTTTAAACCACCAACTTATCACCTTCTTCATCAAAAAATTATTCACAATAGTTCCCTCTAATTTTCCTTCTTTATCGAATGGTCAAGGTAAGGATCCAAATTTCTTAACTTTGCAAATTAGTCCTCAATTCAACATTACCACCTTTAATCCATCATTACAACTAAAAATTCAGATTTAGTCCTCATCCAAAACCTCATTTCTGAATTGGTCACTTAACTTTGAAAAACTATCAAAATGGTCACTAATTCAATTTAGCATCGGTATAGCATTCTAAAATCAATTTCATATCTCCTACATCCTTAATAACATAAATACACACCAATTCCACACAAATTCAGATTTGGTCCTCTAACTTTTAAGATTGCCGAATTGGTCCCTATCAAATTAACTTAGGGTCTTACTTTCAAACAATAAATCAAGCTTACTAAATCAATAATTCAACATCACAAACCCTAAATTAAACTTGAATCCATAAACCCTAATCATCATCATAATAATCAAAACATGTATAACTTAAATCCCAACTCAATATCATGATTTTAACATCATACTAGCTTGATTTCAACTTGAATTCAATCATGGAATCATAAAATCTCAAAAAGCCCCAATTTGATCCATAAACCCTAATTTCTTTCTCATGTAAATTCTCATCAATCAAGCATGGATTCCATGAATTATTGATATCAAAAGATAGAGCTTGAAGAGTAAAACAACTTTGTAGTTGAAGAGATTACCTGAAAATCGAGTTTCGGGGCTTGAATCGAGCTTGGAAAAAGTCTCTTTCTTTCCCTAGCATTTCATGTTTTTGGCTGGAAAAGATGAACAATTTTTTCATCTTTTCACTATTATTATACAAATGTGACTATAAGATGAATATTAACTTCATTTAATAGTGAAATTACAATTTTGCCATTAAAATCTAACGGTTGAGATTAATCTTATCATCAATCAAGGGCCAAGATTACATCTCCCATTTCATCTTTCAAAAAATACCCTTATAACCTTTTTAAATATTTCAAAAATGCCATTGGGGAAAATGACCAATTTGCCCTCCAACTAGTTTTTATTTAATAGTTTGCCATTCTTGTAAAAATTCAACTAAATATAGCTGGAATCCAACCAACTATAATAAAATATTCATAAAATAGTATTTTATGACTTTTCCATGGCTTTTGGATCAGCATCTGAAATTTTAGTTCGATCCGATTTCCCAATATTCATAAAATACTTCAAGTATGATTTTACCTTTTCTGGGCTATCAAATAAATTCTAAAAAAAATTTATTTCCATATCTGAAAAATAAATAATATTATGAAATAAATATTCCATATTTATGAAGTCAAACTTAAAATTTTGACTCGGTCCAATATACTGATAATTTACCCGAAATCTTTATCGGATAAAATTCTCTTATTAATCTTTTATCAAATATCCATACGAATAATATTAACTCGAACCGATTCCTTTTTATCAGACTCAAGTGCTGACATAAGACCTTCCCAATAGGTCACCCATCCTATACCCTGAGCACACTTAACTTTGCAGTCCGATCGGAATTCAATATCTTATACTGCATTTTTATTCCATAATCTATATTAGATTTTTCTCCATTATATGTTTAATCCATGTACAGGATAAAACAATTACTGATAAATTCTAAAAATATCTATAAAATAATATATCATAATTCTTCCAAAATTTATGGAATTATCTCTGAAATTTTAGCTTGTTCCGATTTACCAATAAATGTCAAGAATTTTATCGGTTACTAAATAAATTCCTTAATCAAAATAAATCACAGGATTCATCCTGAATCGAACTAAAATATTCCCAACACTTGGAAATGACTTTATAACCTTTCTCTAACATATGATAAAATTTCATAATTTTCCAGTTCGATCTAGGTATCTGAATTCCACTTAAACTTTGACTGCAGTTTCCCAACAATCGAAATATCGGATCAAATTTGTAATTCCTCATTCGATCCACACCAATAGAGGCTCTATCTATTTATGAAATAAAATACCTAACTTTTGGGAAATTACAACTTTGGTCCTTTAACATTTCATATTTCAACTTGTACCACCGAAGTTTTAAAAACTTATCATTTTGGTCACTAAACTTTAACCTTAAATTTCCATTAAAATTTTCCTTGGATTTTAACCAAATTTTGCCAGTACCCTATTTTACTCGTTCTCTATCACATAACACCTTAAAACTTCAGAAATTTCTTTTCTACACTCCATAATTGAGAAAATCCTAACTTTTATATTTTTGTCATTTTAGTCACTAAGTAAGCTTTTAAGCCCTTATCTTAGTACTAAATGACCCTTAATTAACATAGCAAATTTTGGGGTATTACAGTTTATATGTGTTAACGTATATATATGTGTATTAATATATTGTGTATGTTTATCAATATTATATGTAATGCATGGCAGTATGTATATATATATTGTGTGTGTGAATGAATATTGCATGTCCATATGTATATGTATAATTAGTCTTTATTATATATGTTTGCTTGTATGTATATGTTTATATATGTATGTATGTCTGCATTATTATTATTGTGTTAATATTATTATTAATAGTTAATAATATTATTATTGGGTTATAATTTAAAAACATATCAGATATTTAAAAACCCATATAATAATTATTAAAGTCCTAAAGTCCATTTACAATGTAAAAAACCAAAATCCAAATAATTAATACAAGGCCCAAATCAACCAGACCCAATGACCTAATAAAAAAACCCTAAACTTACTTTAACCTAATATGGTATCATTTTTTCTCCATACAATCGCCTCATCTGAATCCAACGGCCCAGATCAAAGGAAGACCATCTAACTGGCTCACCTATAATGCACTCCCCAGGCTGTCTGCCTCCCCACGCACGCATGTGGTCCACGCTCGGGACAGTTTGATTCCTGCTCGCCACATGGCATGATCTGATGTTGCCACGTCAACCTCAAGAAGTGATATGAGCCGTTCATCCTTGAAATGATCTCAGACGTTGGATCATATATGATCCAATGGCCAAGATTAAAGTTGATTGAATGAAGCCCATTCATCTTCACTGGCCCCCGTCCAAGTGCTCTCGCCGCTGGCAACCACGGCCACCAACCGAACACGGCTGAGCCTCGTCGAGACCAGGGGAGTACGGTGGTTTTTGAGGAGGGGTTTTGATTTTTGGGTTTTGATTTAGGAAGAAAACAAAGAAAAGGGGCGAGTGTATTATTAAAGGGTTAATAAAATGGCCAAAAATTTTAAAATAGGGGTTGGAGGTCTTTTTTATAGATTAAAATATTTTAAATGGTCCACTAACCATTTTAATCCCTCTACCCTAAAATTTTTGCACCTTAAGGGTCTCCACCTTTTCATTCTACTCTGGTACCTTCCGTAGGGTAAAATTACACAATCGGTCCTCCAATATTTTTATGGTTTGCAATTAGGCCACCCAATTAGTTAAATTTTTTAAATGGGTTTATTTTGGTTCTGGTCCATAAAATGATTTTTTGGTTCTTAATCAGGTCATTTCCAGTGATTTAGTTATTTCTTTTTAAGGGTTTAATTAGCTTTTAGTCTTTGTTTTGTTTTTCCGTTTTGCAATTAAATCCTTGTAAATATCCTTGTTCATGCATATTATTATTGTAGTGTAATTATTCATATCTTGCGATTGTGAGTATTCTTTTATTTGATATATCTTATTTATTATTGCTTTATTTTTAATTTGTTAACATATATGTATGTATTGCATAGAGATCTATATGTATATTAATATTATATGTATGTATGTGTTTTTAGTATTATATATATATATATATTAATGTAGATATGCAGTTTGTATATACCTTTTTAGTTGTATACATTTTAATATATATTGTAATATCCCAAATTTTGGCTAGTGACTAAATTGTAAATTTTGAAAGTTTAGGGGGTTAAAGTATAAACTTTGGAAAAGTTTGGGGACTAAAGTGTATATTTCACCAGCAAGTAATTTTATTCAGTATAAGACTGGATCAGATTGAAATAGGTACCGTGATATCGGTTTTAATTATTAAGATGCAGAAAAATGTACTGAATTTGGTTCGAATGAAATTGTTCAACGTGCTCAGGCCAAACAAATACAAGGATGGGTGACCTTCGGGAAGGTCCCATAAAAGTGTTCCGATCGATAATTTGGACTCAGTAAGAGTAGAGAAATTTCGTATGGATTATCGATAAAGGAATTCTAAGAGAAAATTTATTCTATGAAGATTTTCGATAATTATCGGAATAATAGACTGAGTTAGGAAAATTCATTCTAAGTCTTTGGAAAAGGAATTTTTATGGGATAATAGAGTTTATTTCCTATTATGGAAATATGGAATTTTCAGAATAAATACAATAGCTCGGAAAAGGTAAAATCGCAATATAAGTATTTTATGAATATCGGGAAATCAGATCGAACTGAAATTTCAGAGGCTGATCCAAAAGCCATAGAAAAGTTATAAAATATTATTTTATGAATATTTTATTATATGTTATTGGATTTCAACTAGATTTAGTTGAATTTTTACAAGAATGGCAAACTAGTAAATAAAAACTAGTTGGATGGCAAATTAGTCATTTTTCCCTAATGGCATTTTTGAAATATTTAAAACGTTACAAAGAAAATTTTGGAAGAAGAAAATGGAAGATTAAATCTTGGCCCTTGATTAATAATAAGATCAATCTCAACCGTTGGATTAAAAGGGCATTTTAGTAATTTCACTATCTAAATGAATTTAAAATTCATTTATACAAGACAAGTGGCCAAATTGGATGAAAAACGAAAGATGAAAACCATTCATCATCCTCAAATTTTGAAATATGAGGGGGAGAAAGAAAGAAAAATGGAGAAAATTTTTCCAAGTTCAATTCAAGCTCCAAAACTCGATTTTCAGGTAATCTCATTAACTACAAAGTTGTTCTACTCTTTAAGCTCCATCTTTTGGTGTAAATAATTCATGGAAAACATGTTTGATTGATGAGAATTTTGCATGAGAAGAAATTAGGGTTTATGGAAAAAGTTCGGGGCTTTTGGAATTTTATGATTTCATGATGAAATTCAAGTTGAAATCAAGCTAGTATAATGTTAAAATCATGTTATTGAGTTGAGATTTAAACCCTACATATTTTATTTTGTATGAAGATGATTAGGGTTTATGGATTCAAGCTTGATTTAGGGTTTGTGATGTTGGATAAATGATCTAGTAAGCTTGAATTTGTTTTTTGGAAGCAAAACCATAAACTAAAGGTATAGGAACTATTTTGGAAATTCTAAAATTTAGAGGACTAATCTGATTTTTATGATTTGAAGTGTATTTACGTTATTATTGATGTTGGAGATATGAAATTGAAGTTAGAATGCAAAACCGATGTTAAATCGAGTTAGTGACATTTTGACAATTTTTTCAAAGTTAAGTGACCAATTTGGAAATGAGGTTTTAGAGAAGGACTAAATCTAATTTTAGTTGAAATAATATAATTCAAGTAGTAACGTTGATTTGAGGACTAATTTGCAAAGTTAAGAATCTTAAATCCTTATCTTTGCATTTTTAGTGACTATTTCAGAAATAATGAAAAATTAGAGGGAAATATTTTTGAAGAATTAATTTATGAAGAAAGTGATACATTAGTGGTTTGAATCAAGTAGGGGGACCAAATTGACAAATAGCAAAGTAAAGAGAAATTAGTATAAAGTTTGAAGTTATTTATGGAAGTTGTGTAGGAATAAATTGGATTTGGCAGTAAGTTTGAAAATTCACCATAAATTCTACAAAAATGGTTAGATGGTGCATTTTTTATCGATGTAAATATTTATTCATCTAGTTTCGTTTAAAACAAATGGTGATTGATTTCGATTCATATATCAAAAGATATGAATTTTGAAGTGACAAAAGGTCAGAAAACAGTATAGCAGTCCGTTCCAAAATCAGCACTGAAAATTGTCTTTGAAAATTTGTCATAAATTGCACAAGTTGAATTTGGGCTATTAATTTATATGTCAGAAAAGCTTATTGAACCTAGTTTCTTTCAGAACAAACAGAACCGAATTTCGAGTTTTAGATCATTTTATAGAAATAAATCTTCAAAGGTAGTGCAAGCTGCCAGAAAATGGAATTTGAGACATTTTATATCTAATGTTAGTTAACAAGCTTGGAGGAATTATTTGAAGTTCAAAATAGTTATTAATGACCAAAATGATGTTTTTGATAGTATAAGGAAGAAAGGAAATTTATGGAAAATTTTAATGTTGAATGATTAGATAGTTTGATAAAAAAATTATTAGAGGTGAATCTAACAAATATTTATTTATATTCATGTGATAAATGAAGTTGGATTCAAATGAAAAGAAGATTCGAGGTTCTATAAAGGAAAAGTTCTAATTGAGCTTAGTGAGGCAAGTTAATAAATGGCCCAGGTGAGTGTATTTCTATATGTTTGCATTATGTTGAAATTGGCATTGCATTTCTCTATGATAGTGATGCGATACATTGTTCAACATGGCAAGATTGATGGAATACCAAATACAAATTATTGTTTCCGTAAATGATGATGTATTATGCATACATGAAATATGGATAATAACAAGATTAAAAAAACAAGATAGACCTTGGGGATCCAAGCCTATAGTGCAAAATGCACTAATGAGGTGTTTTAATATAAGGAGCAAAGAGCGTCCTTATATGAGGATCAAAGAGCGTCCTCTCGAGTACGTACTCTACAAGGCACTACGGTGAAGATAGGCTACGGGGTTTCCATGGGCCTCTAGCCAAGCACGATGACAATATAATAAGATGATTACATGAAAGAACATGATACATGATAGAGATGTTGCATGACAGAGATATTACATGATACATGATAGAGATGTTACATGATACATGATACATATGTTATATTATATATGATTCTGATGTTACATGTTACTTGCTACATATATTTTATGATACATGATACAAATGTTACATGAATACATGATACATGAAAAAGAAGTTATATGTCGCATGACCAAGAAGGACGTGACATACATGATAGAATACATGTTATGCAAATGATGGCATAATGAAAACATGACCATTATAGAATACATGTTATGCAAATGATGGCATAAAGGAAGCATGATCATGATAGAGTACATGATATGTAAATCATTACATGATGAAAGCATGTCCATGATAGAGAATATATTATGCAATAATAATATGACTTATATGATAGTTATGATACATGACATATATATTGTGATATACTTGCCTGGCTAGAAAAGAAACTAAGTTTGATATGGAGTTTTCAGTAAATACATGCCCCTAGGATGTCATATTTATTGATGTATTGATTGTATGACTTGATGCTACTCCTCATTAGTATAAGGTGAAATAATACTAGAATAAGGAAAGTAAAACGATAACGGATTTCGTCAGTTGACAAATCTTAGAGGTCAAGAAATGACCCATAGTGGATATGATACAGTAAAATAAGCCTGGAAGTTAGTTTTTGTTTAGAATAAGTTATCTTCATACTAAATAGATTATACAATAATTATAAGATACTCGGATATGAAGGAGTAAGAAGAAGAAGTATCTTTACTTTAGAAATATATATGTTTGAAGATAACAATGTCAGTAGTTGCTGCAGATGTAATTTGGCGATTTACTCAAGATAAGTTAAGGATTGAAGTTATGATGGAAATAACTCAGTAGTATCTTATGATAAGATGTTTGTACTGTCAGTACATATAAGGGAGAATTGGAAAGTTAAGTAATGATACTACTGAGATGATTAGAAAAGAAACTAAGAAGAAATTGATATGTAAAGAGATTATATTTGAAGCTCGAAAAGAAGATGTTAGGTATGAATCAATTAGAGTACTAGAAGTAGTAAACTATATTGTAAGAATAATCAAAGCAAACATGGAAAGAGTTACAATGTAGACTCCTCAAATGTTAGAAAAACTTTGAAAAGTATTTAAATCAGACACAACCTAAGTAAGAAGGACTGTTTCTTTAAGGAGACATTAGTACTATAAGATGTCAAGTGTGAAGCCTGATAGATCAGGAAGACAAAGAATCTGGAATAAATGTATGATGAAAGTGATATTTGAGTACATACTGAACAAGATTGGAAGTCTATTATCGATAATGTGTATTGAACTTGTAACCAAAGAGTATTAAGAAAAGTCAACTAAGAGGTTAATTCTACATGAATAGTTGACAGCAGAGCCTTATAAAGGTAGGGCTGAAGTGTAATGGATAAGCTAAGATATGTTTTCAGAAAGGTTTTGATGAAGACAATTAGTAATATAAGATCATGAGTATGACAAGCATTAAAATAATGTGGATTGCTAGAAAATGGTTTTTCTAATGATCTAAGTGATCAAATACTATAAGGTAATATGAAGGTATCATCTTGGGAATCTAAAGTGTAATTTAGATAAGATTGGTTATCTGTGCACAAGGTAGAAGTGATTATAAGAAGAAACATTTAATTTTTTTTAAAAGGAATAAGTTCCTTAATAAAGTCAAAGGAAGTGTGTTTAGTTGAGGATTGTTCCAACTAATTGAATTTCCCCTAGAAATATTTCTAAACAAGAACAAGAGTCTCGGATTACAAGGGTTATAAAGATACTCGTAGTAGTAAAAATGAAATCAAGTATGATTTTTTTTTACCTAGATTAAGCTATTGGTGCAGTAGAGGGCTTAAGTACAAGAACAATAAGTACCTAAGAGGTTGTTAAGTAAATGGATGTAAGCCGTGTTTTATTTATGTGGTGATTATACAAATGTCACCCAAGAAGATTAAAGATATCCCGATTATGGGAAAATTTCAAATGTGTTCTCGGGTAAGTTATTAGGATTACCTCCAGATAGAAGTTTGGGATTGATGTCTATCTTAAAATTGAACCGGTATCGATAGCATCATATAGGATGGTGTCAATTGAGCTAAGAAAGCTGAAAGCTCAATTGCAAGAACTGCTAGATTAGGATTACACTTGGCCGAGTGTATCACCATGGGGTACTTAGGTATTATTTGTAGAGAAGAAATAGGGTTCTCTACAATTATGTATAGATTACTGGTAGTTGAATAAAGTAACTATTAAGAACAAGTATCCACTACCAAGGATTGAAGATCTAATTGATTAGTTTAAAGGTGCAATAGTGTTTTCAAAGATAGATCTTCGATCGAGTTATTATCAACTCAAGGTCAAAGAAGAAGATGTATCAAAGACAGCATTCAGGGCTCATTATGGACATTACGAATTCCTGGTAATGCCATTTGGATTTACAAATGCCCTTACTGTATTCATGGATTTGATGAATAGGGTATTCCAATACTACTTAGACCAGTTTGTAGTAGTAGTTTTCATGGATAATTTTTTGGTATACTTAAAGATAGAAACTGAACATGATTACTATTTTTGAGTAGTATTACAAACATTAAGAAATAAGCATCTTTATGCAAGGTTTTCTGAATATGAATTTTGGTTATTAGAAGTAATTTTCCTTAGACATGTAGTGTTGGCTGGAGGAATAAGAGTTGAATTCCAAGGAAGTACAATCTATTCTTGAATAGGAGGCACCGAAAAATGTCTCTAAAGTTCAAAGTTTCTTGGAAATTAACTGGATATTATAAATGTTTTGTGTAGAATTTATCTATTATTAATCAGCTACTTACTCAACTATCGTAAAAAGGTATTCCATTGGAATGGTAAGAAGTGTCCTAGTTACACTGGTCACAAAGGTTTAAAGCAACTAATGATGCAAAAAGAATTGAACCTATGGTAACAAAGATAGGTTGAGTTCCTAAGAGACTACAATGTAGTTATGGATTAGTGTTTCTAAAGGTTTCACCTTGGAAGAAGGTGTTACGTTTTAGTCAAAAAGGAAAACTTAGTTCTAGAATTATTGGGCCATACGGGATTCTAAAAGGAGTTGAACTAGTGGTTTATCAATTGGCGTTACTTCCAGATATGAGTAACGATCAGTGAAAATCTTGGCATATGAAGTCAAAGAGTTCAGGAACAAGAAAACTCCACTAGTTAAAGTCCTTTAGAGAAAACATAAAGTGGAAGAAGTCACTTGGGAGGGTGAGAAGAAAATAAGGAAGTAATATCCGTAAATGTTTTGAACAGGTACGCATTGAAAATTCGAGGACGAATTTTCTTAAGGGGGAGGAATTTTAATATCCCAAAATTTGGCTAGTGACTAAATTGTAAATTTTGAAAGTTTAGGGGGTTAAAGTATAAACTTTGGAAAAGTTTAGGGACTAAAGTGTAAATTTCACCAAAAAAGTAATTTTATTCAGTATAAGAGTGAATCAGATTGAAATAGGTACCTTGATATTGGTTTTAAGAATTAAGATGCAGAAAAAGGTACCGAATTTGGATCGAATGAAATAGTTAAGTGTGCTCAAGCCAGACAAATACAAGGATGGGTGACCTTCAGGAAGGTCCCATAAAAGTGTTTCTGATTGATATTTTGGACTCAGTAAGAGTAGAGAAATTTGTATGGATTATCGATTAAGGAATTCTAAGATAAATTTTATTCTGTGAAGATTTTCGATAATTATCGGAATAATAGACTGAGTTAGGAAAATTCAGTGTAAGTCTTTGGAAAAGGAAGTTTTTATGGGATAATAGAGTTTATTTCCTGTTATGGAAATATGGAATTTTCAGAATAAATCCAATAGCTCGGAAAAGGTAAAATCGCAGTAGAAGTATTTTAAGAATATCGGGAAATCGGATCGAGCAAAAATTTTAGAGGTTGATCTAAAAGCCATGGAAAAGTCATAAAATATTATTTTATGAATATTTTATTCGATTCCAACTATATTTAGTTGAATTTTTACAAGAATGGCAAACTAGTAAATAAAAACTAGTTGTAGGGTAAATTGGTCATTTTGCCCTAATGGCATTTCTGAAATATTTAAAAAGTTACAAGGACAATTTTGGAAGAAGAAAATGGAAGATTAAATCTTGACCCTTGATTAATGATAAGATCAATCTCAACCATTGGATTAAAAAGCATTTTAGTAATTTCACTATCTAAACGAATTTAAAATTCATGTATACAAGACAAGTGGACAAATTGGATGAAAAAAGATGAAGACCATTCTTCATCCTCAAATTTTGAAATATGAGGGGGAGAAAGAAAGAAAAATGGAGAAAATTTTTCCAAGTTCGATTAAAGCCCCAAAACTCGATTTTTAGGTAATCTCATCAACTACAAAGTTGTTCTACTCTTTAATCTATATCTTTTGGTGTAAATAATTCATGGAAAACATGATTGATTGATGATAATTTTGCATGAAAAGAAATTAGGGTTTATGGACAAAGTTCATGGCTTTTGGAATTTTATAATTTCATGATGAAATTCAAGTTGAAATCAAGCTAGTATAATGTTAAAATCATGTTATTGAGTTGCGATTTAAACCCTACACATTTTAGTCTATATAAAGATGATTAGGGTTTATGGATTCAAGTTTGATTTTGGGTTTGTGATATTGGATAAATGATCTAGTAAGCTTGAATTTGTTTTTTGGAAGCAAAACCCTAAATTAAAGGTATAAGGACCATTTTGGAAATTTTGAAAGCTAGAGGACTAATCTTATTTTTATGATTTGAAGTGTATTTATGTTATGATTGATGTTGGAGATATGAAATTGAAGTTAGAATGCAAAACCGATGCTAAATCGAGTTAGTGACCATTTTGACAATTTGTCAAAGTTAAGTGACCAATTCGAAAATGAGGTTTTAAAGAAGGACTAAATCTGATTTTAGTTGAAATAATAGAATTCAAGTAGTAATGTTGATTTGAGGACTAATTTGCAAAGTTAAGAAGCTTGAATCCTTATCTTTGCATTTTTTGTGATTATTTCGGAAAGAACAAAAAATTAGAGGGAATTATTTTTGAAGAATTAATTGATGAACAAAGTGATACATTAGTGGTTTGAATCAAGTAAGGGGACCAAATTGACAAATATAAAATTAAAGAGACATTAGTATAAAGTTTGAAGTTATTTATGGAAGTTGTGTAGGAAAAAACTGGATTTGGCAGTATGTTTGAAAATTCACCATAAACTATACAAAAATGGTTAGATGGTGAATTTTATATCGATGTAAAGGTTTATTCGTCTAGTTTCGTTTAAAACAAACATTGATTGATTTCGATTCATATATCAAAAGATATGAATTTTTAAGTGACAAAATGTCATAAATCGCACAAGTTGAATTTGGGCTATTAATTTATATGGCTAAAAAGCTTATTGAGTCTAGTTTCTTTCAAAACAAACAGAATCGAATTCTGAGTTTTAGATCATTTTATAGAAATAAATCTTCAAAGGTAGTGCAAGCTGCCAGAAAATGGAATTTGAGACATTTTATATCTAATGTTAGTTAGCAAGCTTGGAGGAATTATTTGAAGTTAAAAATGGTTATTAAGGACCAAAATGAGGTTTTTGACAGTATAAGGAAGAAAAGAAATTTATGGAAAATTTTAATGTTGAATGATTAGATAGTTTGATAAAAATATTATTAGAGGTGAATCTAACAAATATTTATTTATATTCATGTGATAAATGAAGTTGGATTCAAATCAAAAGATGATTCGAGGTTCTATAAAGGAAAAAATCAAATATAGCTTAGTGAGGCAAGTTAATAAATGGCCCAGGTGAGTGCATTTCTATATGTTTGCATTATGTTGAAATTGGCATTGCATTTCTCTATGATACGTGATGCGATACATTGCTCAACATGACAAGATTGATGGAATACCAGGTACGAATTATTGTTTGCATAAATGATGATGTATTATGCATACATGGAATATGGATAATAACAAGATTAAAATGAAACAAGATACACCCTGGGGATCTAAGCCCATAGTGCAAAATGCAGTAACGAGGTGTTTTATTATAATGAGCAAATAGCGTCCTTATATGAGGAGCAAAGAGCGTCCTATCTAGTACGTACACTACAAGGCACTACGTTGCAGATAGGCTACGGGGTGTCCATGGGCCTCTAGCCAGACACGATGACAATATAACAAGATGATTACGTGAAAGAACATGATACATGATAGAGATGTTACATGACAGAGATGTTACATGATATATGATTTCGATGTTACATGTTACTTGCTACATATATTATATGATACATGATACAAATGTTTCATGAATACATGATACATGAAAAAGAAGTTATATGTCACATGACCAAGAAGGACATGGCATACATGATAGAATACATGTTATGCAAATGATGGCATAATGAAAACATGACCATGATAGAATACATGTTATGCAAATGATGGCATAAAGGAAGCATGATCATGATAGAGTACATGATATGTAAATCATTACATGATGAAAGCATGTCCATGATAGAGAATATATTATGCAACAATAACATGACTTATATGATAGTTATGATACATGACATATATATTGTGATATACTTGTCATGTTATAGAAAAAAATGCACTTTTATATATGACACACTGTATTCATAATTTCATGTTTTTAAAATAATTAAGTTTAACTGCCTCACTAAGTTCGTACTTAGCGTGTGATGTTGTTTCACACGTAGGTCAAGTTGGAGCACTTGAAGAGGAGTCAAGCATGTTGTTTAAGCTACAATCTACAAAACATCAGTAAGACATTCTAAATTATGACAATCTCAAGTGGGCATGTAAACTCTTTACTTACTTATAGTATATAATGCATTAAATTGAATTATAATGATAGTTTAAATAATCAGCTAGACGATGAATCATACAGGGATAAAAAAAATTGAGCTTAACTTTCAGTAGCATGTTTAAGTAGCATCTATAATGTATATTCAACTACAGTAAACGTTATGGGTGTTATAAATATATTTATCTATACGTGTATAACAATATTTTAAGTACTTCAATATGCTTCTCGTACAACATAACTTACATATTATTATATCACTGTATTTAAAATCCTTTTCATATAATTTTAAGCTATCGTAGACTTTAATAATTATATATATAATGATTATTTAATATAATAGAGTATTTGATTACTTTTTATATAGTTTATATATTACTTGCAATTTTGGATGTAATTATATTTCATGTATATTTTATGTCTTTGTGTTGTTATTCGATTAATATTCACGACTGTCCATGTATATAATTGTTGCATACAGTACTAGGCCTTATCATTCCGATATTCTAGTGGGAGTGTCATCCTGGCCTCCGGGTGTCATCTCCTTTGGTACCGTAGATATCAAGGCAGAATCTTTTATTATCATCCATACACGCATTTTAGGAATTAAAACTAAATTAAATTGAATTTTTATTTTTCTTAATAAATATGATGATAACCTTTAGGTACCAATTTGGGCGTAACGGGGATGCTAACCCTTCCTGTACGTAATCGACTCCTGAACCCAAGTTTTCAAAATCTCTAGTTCTTATTTTTACGGTGTCTGGCCTACCAAAGTGGCCGGTGGCGACTCCATGTCTTTAAAATATGAGTTTTCCTAAAATTCCCCTTTTTAAATAAATTTTCAACAAAAGCGGGAAACACTCCCATATATGATTTTTTATCTTTCGTAGCGGCTCAGAAGAATAGTCGCTACAGCATGGCGACTCCGTTGGGGACACAAAATTTTGTTTTCAAAAACAAAAAATAGAGAGTCAAGCCTTAGTCGGGTTCGTATCATATTTATTATGAATATTTTTAATTCAATTTAATTTTATTTTTTAAAATTGTTTAATTTTTAATATAAATTGTCATCATGTTTTAGTTTTAGAACCCTTAAGTGGGAGTGATTACTTCGCTTCGTGGGGCATTCATAGTGCACTTTTATCCTATGGCATGCCAACTATATCCGATTGTTTTCTCACCTTGTCGCATAGCCAATATATCATTTATTAAACCATTTACTTTCTGCTTTACAATGCATTATACAAAAACACCACATATGCAAATCACATTGCCAAAGCAATAACACCATTCCCGACCGGAATGAAAACCAATGCTCACTAGCATTTATTATACTTTTAAACCCCTGCATATGTACTTAAACCATGCATTTATAGCAAGTAAATCAAACCATGTTTAACACCAAAACATGAAATCATCATGCTTATATCCAAACCGATATTCAAGAGAAAAACAAGGAAAGCTTACTTCCAATCTTACGTAAGTGTTTCAAGCTTATCCTAAACTCCCAAAAACCTTTATTAAACCTTTAAAAGGTGTTCAATCCAGTTTCCACTCACCAATACGCTTCGCTTTGCTTGTCAATGCGAATCAAGCTTCCGGCAAGCCATAATCAACATCAAGCTTCGTCGCTTTGATTATCCCCTGTTTTAACCAAAATAAACAAGAGGGCAAATGCATTATTATGTATTCGAACCATTTCCTACACGCAATTACCCACAACTCTCAAGTTGCCCGCCCAAAACTAATCTGAAACATACCAAAATCATCATCAAACACTTCCGAAACTTAACCCAGCCTTATTACAACGATTCAATCCATCAAATATCATCAATTAACAATTAAAAACATGATTAATTTATCCAAATACTTCTAGCAACTACACAACTACCTCAACACCAAAAACACACAAATCTAACAACCTTAACAACTAGGGATTCAAGAGTTTCGGGATTCCATTGTTAAATTCAACTTAACAACAATTTAATACATCCAAAATATGTTTAAAATCAATCCTCAACAATGGAAAACATATTCAATTCAGGTCATCCACCATTTCATCAATCAAAACATAATCAACCCAATTTTTCTTAATTAAACTATCAAAACACATTAGAAAACAATTGTAAAAGATTAAGAATTTGGGAATTTCAGTAAAGAACCTTTCATTAGAAGAGAAGAATGAATCCTTACCTCCAATACTGATTTCTCCCCTTAATTGCTTAGTAAAACATGAAAATGAAAATAATAACAATAAGTATTTAATGAAAAAGCATTAGGAAATCAAATGAAAATCAAAGCCTTTTATTTTAACCTAAAGAAATTGAAGTTGGAAAAGTGTTTGGATGGAGAGAAATTGATAGAAAGAAGTTGCAAAGTTTGTTACGTGAATTTTATTAAAAGTCTAAAATATGATTTATTAATTCTCTCCACTTTTAAAGCCTTTTAAACCCCATTTAAAATCAGTTAATTAAAGAGAGAAATCTATTAAAAATATTTAGGATAATTAGCTCCTTAAAGATTCAAAGTTTTGATCCCTTTTCAAAACAATCACTAAAAACAGTTTTCAAAGTTTGCATTTTGGTCACTAGTCCAAAATGTCCAATTTCCAAATCTCATTTTCCAAAATTGATTTTACCACAGTCATTATTATATTAAGTAATGATTTTACCATAACTTTCCATATTTTTATCACCTTTAAAAATATTTAATCCGATTTAATCCCAAAACTAAGTCTAATCTCTAATACCAGTCCACCGCACCTTCGAACCAACCTTCAAAACATCTAAGCCCAAAACTAGGGTGTTACATTCACCTTCGTATAGTGTAGTAATTCACTTTTGGAATTCAGTCTTTATATTTTGTGGGGTCCACACCCTCGTATGGTATATAAGTTGTATTCCCTCGAATCGATGTCCGAGCAGTAGTTCGAGTATCGTTTTCTTTAGAACTTAACCGCATGTAGTGAAACATTGGAGCCCACCTATTAGAGCCAAGTCGTTATTCTGTCCATTTAGCGATAACTCTGTTAAGGTTTTTTATTTATTTATTTGTATTTTTGTTGTTTGCATGACTTAATTTGCTTGTTTTCTTTTGTTAATTGACCTTTCATTATTCGATTATTTTACTATATTGATGTGATTTTTTGTTTTCTATCAGTGTTTATTTTATTTTTTTATATTTATATTGCATGCCACATCATAACATAAATTTTGATTCGAGAACAGTCCAATTTAGAAGAAAGTCAAAAACTAGAGAGAAGTCTATGATATCAAGAGCTATAATGCTACAGTATCGGGTTGGGTCGAACAAAGACCAAAGAAGAAAAAAGAGAAAGTTCAACAAACAGGATGCATATCGAACAAGGGAACGATGTAGCTTGGGCGCAAGGTTTGAAGATTCGATTCATTTGGACCTAGATCTACCAAAGAAGGTACCTTTGTCTGCACTCTGTGTAAATAGGCTAGCGATATTTTTGAAGGCCCCTAGGTGCATAGTTTTTGCTACCATGGACCTTTTGGTTAGCAAAAGAAAAAAAACAACGAGATCGCCACTCAGACTAGAGATGACGTCAAATAGAATGTGAGCCTCATTTCACG
Source organism: Hibiscus mutabilis (assembly GCA_019671005.1). Lineage (NCBI taxonomy): Eukaryota > Viridiplantae > Streptophyta > Magnoliopsida > Malvales > Malvaceae > Hibiscus > Hibiscus mutabilis. The sequence goes on from CM033729.1 coordinate 22,024,111, forward strand.
AAGTCGAAGTGTTAAGACAATCGTTATCTGTAACTTGTTATTTTAGCTCCTTGTAATCAGAAATCTTCTCATAAACGAAGGTCTTTCTAAGGATTGTTCGAGAACCAACACCTCTTTTGCATTCACTCTTGCATTATGACGTATTTATGTTGCTTCATACATTTTATGACGTAGTTGATCATAATATTGTTATTGCTTAAGACTCTATTTTAGTTCAATAAAGCATCCATGTGCATTCATTGCATCATTTTTTGTTGCCACTTGGGAGGGGTACTCACTTCAGAAAGCATAACTTCTTATCAGTACAATTGAGAACCACTTGCGACTGGTGGCGCCGACTGTTCCAGAACCTATTAGTTGTTGGTTGATCAAGCCTCTAGTTTTCCAGAGAAGAAAGAAATCAAAAGACTTACATTTTAGTATGACTTCTTTTATTCCTCGGGATTGGTTTCCCAAGTTGCCACAAGATTCAACCTGAAATGTCACTACTCGATAAGAAAATTTAATTCAACATAATGGGGACATCTGCAATCCACCCCATGAATTTGAGAGAAAACCCTGGAGATGATCATGAGTTGGCACCCTGACAATGACTCAAAAGTCCCTATGCTTGGGTTTCTCACCTTTTTGCAAAGATGTTATTTTGACTTCCCTATTTAGAACATTGCACGGAAGGGTTATACGACTTAAACCCAAAAAATAGTATGAATATTTTGTAAAGATACTTGTAGTTATTTTTGAAAATGTTAGAGTTTGGCAAGTTCGATAGAAATGTTTGCGTAACGTGCTTAAACACGGTAAAGTTTAAGACAATGGATAATTCAAATGTCCATCAAAAATCCATTTTTACGAATGGTCAAAAAAATAAATCCTTTGGAAAAATCCAATGTCATGATTGGTATAAACTGATTGTACCTAGGGAATGGTACAACTAGCCCAGAGCAAATGGCTACCGGTAAAGGCAATTCAAAATCGTTATCCTTGTGCATTTGAGAAAAATGGAAAAGAAATATATAGCTAAGCTGTAGATTTTTTTGAATTAAATGTCAGAGTGTAGTTATTTTTGTCATAATGAAAATTTTATTTTGTTATTTAGAAAACTTTTTTGCATTCTTTGATTCTTTTTACATTTCATTCATTGCTATAGGATAGTTTTTGTCTTCCTACACATATTTGTACATATCATTTTTATCAAGAACTTAAATGTTAATTGAAAAAAGTGACTTTAATTTCGAGTAGCTTATGTTTAAAGGAAAGTGAATACTGTAAGGACACTATAAGTGTGAACATCTTCTTTTCTATTTAGGCAGACGAAATGAACAAAAGAGTTTTCGGGTAATGGGTAAATCCCATTGAGTGAATTCCCCTATCAGGCATTTGTAGTTTAAGATCCTTGAATTGGGTGTTGACCCTAAACTTCTACCCCCTAAAGACTATTTTGATATCCATGCATGGGATGACAAAATGACATTCCTTCAATCCCCTTCACAACTAATAAAAAAATCCATTTGTTGTCCCCCTTTGAGCTTGATCATTTCTTTTCATTTGAACTCAAACCATGGATCACCCCCACACTAGAGGAAAAAGAGGATGAGGATTTTGTTCACAAATTAAATTCGACCGATTTTAACCACACTAAAAAGATAATGCTTCATGAATAAAGGTAAGAAATGAACGTATACATTAGATACAAAGGTCAGATAAACAATAGAAGAAATCAATAAAACAAAAGTTTATAGTCAAAGAGATGGCTAAGTCAAATTGCAAGTTTGCAAACAAGAAGGTTGAAACAATCAAGAGTGAAAGGACCAAGTCAGAAACTGCAATAAAGGGCATCAAGAGCCTTGAAGATTTGATTATATTTGAATAAGAAGCACATCAACATTCAGTCAAGATGCAATGTAAAACCTATGTTTGATTTTGATATAACAAAGTGTTTGAGGACTAAATTGTAAAAGGAAATAAATTTTTAAGTACTCAATAATCTCACAAAATGACAAGGAAAAGTTTTCCAATGTTAAAGACTTAAACCCAAAAACTTTCTAAATGTTTCAAGCCAAAATACACCAATACGCCCAGGCGTATTGATGCACCCCTTGGTGTTTTGATATGGAAATTGGTTACTAGAATTTGGTTTTGCAAAGCGTACCGATATGGCTTAGCCCATTTTGATACAGTATTCATATAACCTTGAAAAATTAGGCCTAGCATTTTGATACGGTATAGACCTTTTCGATACGGCCTTCATATGGGCAAATATTGTAGTATCCCCAAAAATAGGCATAGTAGTATGTATTAAACATAGTGTTATATTGTGTTAGGAACTTATTAAATGGATTGATAGAATAGTGACTAATTTTTATGAAGAAGGAAGTTCTAAGCCGAATTTGTAAGGACCAATTAATCAATGTGTAAAAGTCATTAATTGCATGATAAACTAAAATATTAAAAAGGGTATATACACATGTCATAACTAGGATCTTCCATGTAACTCAAGATTGGCCATGTGTTTAAAAGATGAAATGGATCATCATCTTCATTCTTGGTGGGAAGAGGAGGAACCAAAAAATGAATGGAGAGAAAGGGAGAGTCAAATGGCCATGGAAAAAGCTTGAAATCTTAGTGTTAGATTGGTAAAATTAGAAGCTTTGTTCAATTCATAGGAAGAAGGGTAAGCATTCTAGTTACTTTTCTTGAGTTAAATCTTTGATTGGAAATTATGAGTGAATTTATGAAATCAAAGCTTTGTTAATGGTTAGAGAAAATCTGAAGTTATGATAGGAATTGTTTGAATTTATGTAACATTTAGATGCACTTGTGTACTTGTTGTCTTGGTCAAATGCTCAAAATGATCTTTTATGAGTTCTTGAATGTATGAGTTTTGATTAAGTAGTTGCTTTGAGCCTACAAATCGAATGAAAATGGTTATAATCTAAATTGCTATGATGAAGCAACATATGAAAAATCCAGATTCGCTACATGAGTATTAGGAAACATGTTATTAAAATAGTTTTTGGAGTAAATGCTTATGTTTATAAGGCTGCCCTGTTTTGCATTAAGAAATAAAACATGGACAGAATCAGTTAAATTAAGTGTATGCATTAAAAACATGACATAAAATATGATTATAAGGACCTAAAGGGGGTCTATTTCGAGTACTTTCAAAGCATGCTGGACTGTTTTGGTGCATTTGTGATTACTATGGATTGTTCTTGAGAATTTTTGGACTGTTTGTGTAAATTTGAATGTATGGTGGACTGTTTTGCATTGTAAAATTGTGTATACATGCTAAATGGATACATTTTACTATAAATAAATCATGTTATGGATTGCCAAGAAACTGTTTTGGTAGATTATGAAGGTCTGGAAATGAATTATAATGAAACTATCCTGCTTTGTACCTTGAAAATAGTTTTGAAATCTGCATTAGCTGTGACTTTGAAAATTTGCTATAAATCGTTTTGGTAGAATTAGAACCTATAATTTATATGAGTGGAAAGCTTTTCATGTCTAGTTTCATTTAAAATAAGCGAAACTGCATTTCGAGTTTTATAACAGCTTGTAAAGGCAATTATGCAAGGATAGTCTAATCTGCCTGGTAGTAGAATTTGGAGTATCTTTAGATTAAAAACTATATTAATTCATAAGGTATAAAAATGCAAGGCCTATATGGTTAGAAAGTAGTTGAGTCATCTTTCCAACGGTGTAAATGAATCAAAATTTTGACGTACGAAATGAAAGTTATGCATGTTTAAGTAACCAGTGCACAAGCTGCCTGGCAGCAGCAGTCTAGGTATTTTTGTAAACTGTTTTGTAAACAGTTTGGACAATTTTGTAAACTGTTTTGTAAACAGTTTGGACAATTTGGTTACTTCCCTACTTCTGCCCAAATTGGAATGTACATAGGTAAGCATCTTGTTTGATTATCGAACATGTGTATTGGGACAGTTTCAATGTATGGAAACAATTATAAAGTAGGCCGTCTAAATGATGTCAAATGTATGCTAGAGTGTGTATGAAATCATGCATTGTTTAAATTGGTTACTGACTTTGAATCTACGGTCTTGTGTGCAATGTTTGAGCAAGGAGAAAACCTTGTGGAGGAAGAAATGAGTGGCCAAGCTAGTGGCAAACACAAAGGAGTTTGGATCCAAGACTAGCTAAGCTTGGAGTATTGCGAGTGTAGTTTTGGTAGGACCAAAATTTACATGCCTATCTTTTTGCTATTGATATGCCATGATAATGAGCTTAATTAAACTTGAATATGAATTAAAAGGGAAGATTGGACTAAGCTGAAATTTGTGATTAAGTAATAGCATGGAAATGGACAAGTTAAATTATTTAGAAAGAAATGTGTAAACATTGTGTGATTCCATGCCTTGAATGATTCCATTCGAATTGCTTGCTTGAGTTACACTATGGAAGTAAATGCTTGATTTCTTATTCTTGATTGTGCCTATTCGAGTAGTGGCATGTATGTATTATAATGATATATGATGCTAGATCCTTGTATCATGAATGCAATTCACTCGAATGCTTACTTGATACCTAAGATGATAATGTAAATACTTGCTCGAAAGATCAGTAATTGGTGATTGTAGAGCTAAGGGTCAACTAGCCTAAGGGCTAAGCATGGTATTGCTATAACTTGCTTGAATGTAATTCTCGAATATGAATTGTCTCGACTTGAACATGAAAGCATAAAACATAAGAAACAACAACAAGCTTTAAAGTATAAGAATACCCCTCTAATAAAAGTTTAAAGATTAAAAAGACTTAAATTGCCTACAATGGAAGTCCTTGGATACAATGGTATGATGCATGGTATACTTGGGACTATGGTCCATAAGCCACGGCTTGGGGGGACGCCCCATTACATGTAATATGTTATTGGCGAGAGTTGGAGGTAACGGGGGAGTTGTACGAAGTGGCGACAGTTTGGTTGGATAGTGAGAAGTATAGGTTTGACATGTTTCCGATATTAGTCATTGCTATGTGCTTTGAGCTAAGTATCTCTTGGACCTTTATGGTCAAACACAAACCAACGTTATTCATGGCCAATTGTGATCCAAGGCAAACATGTTATAAAGATATGAACCTTATAAAGAAATTGAATAAGAAATTCAAAAGAAAATCTTGAATACTTGAATTATATGTTGAAATACTTAAATGACTTGACAAGAAATCTTGAACACTTGAATCACTTGACGTGAATCCTTGAAATACTTGAATTGCTTAACATGTAATGCTTGATTCTTGACACGAAACTCTTGAAATGATAATTGCCTATGCTTGGACCTTGTATTGTATGATTTGCTATTTGGAATGGCTTATGGTCTCTCTTGAACTAATGCTTACTTGATTGGTTTGCTTGAATTGCTTGACATGCAAACTTGATTACTTGAACATATTACTTGACTTGTATACTTGAACTCCTTGTTACATGATTGTTACTTGAAAAAGATCTCGATCTTACTTGAATTAATGAGTGTTGCTGCCATGTACATCTTGTACATGAAAGTATGGATTGTTTTGGCGTTGTGAATTATGTGTACATGTTATATGACTGAATTGGTAGACTAAATGAAAATATGGTCTGTTTTGGCGTTGTGAAATATGTGTACGTGTTATATGAATGAATTTGGCTAGATTAAATGAAAATATGGAATGTTTTGGCATTGTGAATTATGTGTACGTGTTATATGACTGAATTGGCTAGATTAAATGAAAATATGGACTGTTTTGGCGTTGTGAAATATGTGTACGTGTTATATGAATGAATTTGGCTAGATTAAATGAAAATATAGACTGTTTTGGCATTTTGAATTATATGTATATGTTATATGATTGAATTGGCTAGACTAAATGAAAATATGGACTGTTTTTCATTGCAAGAATGTATAAACATGTATAATGGACAGCTAAGTAATAAGGCTTAAATTAAAGAAAGTAAACAAGCAATAATTAAGGCTTAAGACTTACATGCTACTTAAAATGTATACTTGTACACTTGATAAACTTGTGACATGAAATGCTACTCGAAATGGACTTATACTCTCACCTGAATCAATGTGTATAACTTGTGAACATATCTTGAGTGATAAGCTTGAAATAAATTGTGATTATGTTACTTGACTTGGAAATGTTGTGATTTGCTTAAACATGCTATCAATTGACTTGAAATGATTGAATATTGAATTTTGATCTATGATTTTGCTTGTCATGCTATCTTTTTATTCGAATGATACTAGAAAATGTTTACTTGATAATTACTCGATAAGCTTATCATGCTGCTTGATTTACTTGACAAATTGGTTACTTAACATTTGCCTTGTCTTGATATTTGATTGCCATAAGTATGATGATGCATGAGTTCATGATTTTTGCTTGACTTGGAATGCTATAAACCTTAATAGGGCTACTTGATTAATGGAGATATGACATAATAATTGGTTAGAACTAGTACTACCTCACTATGTACATACTGTACTTATCACTCTCGTTTCCTCTCGTCCCAAACTATAGGTTAGGTGCTTCATGGTGAATTACTTGATCCCGAAGTCAGATTTCTCGAGCTTGAAGTAAGACACAAGCAAAAGCATAAGTATGAATCCATACTTGTTTGTAATGCTCCTAGTGGTTGGTGGCACCTAGTCTTGTATATAGTAAGCTAGGACATGCATTATGTTACTTGAAAGTTGTATATATGAACTTGAGTTGGCATGTAATGTCACGAAGGCTTAAATGCTAAACTTGGAGTATGTAATGACATAATTCTCATGTGGATTAAATGGTTTAAGCTGCGCATATGTTATGAGTTTGAATTGAGTATGTCCTAGTCAAGTATGCTAGTCGAATGCCTTGTATGAACATATAAATGCTTAAATAAATATTATAAATAATTCATGTATACATGAACTTGAATTGCTGAATGGGTAAAGAATGAAACCATGCATGCTACTTGAAGTATGATTCGAATACATGCTCACATGAACTTGATTTGCTGTGAGTATATGGAAATCGAAATGAAATGAACACATTTTTGCCTAATGCTATACATGACATTAAGACTCAATGAATGAGGAAAATGTTTCATGATATGCTAGAACTTGCTATTGTCGAATAAGAAGGGATCAAATGTACATGCTTTGCTTGTTCACATGCCTAAATAATAGTTAACCTTGAATGAACAATTGAAAGTAACCAATCACATGAATGACCTATAATGTCTATGAAACATGATATGCTTGCTTGAGATATGTTCGATTTCATGTACATATGATCGTGTTTAGTTAAACCTACATGAAATATTTACATGTCTTGAATGTAATGAGATTGAGTTAAAATGAAACATGCTAGTCTAGGTATGTTAATTGAAAGCTTTATATGATCGCATGAATGTAGATTAGAAAATAAATAATCTAAGTGGTAACCCTAAATGAATAATAAGATGGCCATGCTTTTATACTTGATTGTGAATGCCTTGCTAGTTAAGAATGCCATTTGAATGCTACATATGCCTACATGACTAAGTAGTTATTAATCTTTGAATGTAACTTAAAAATGACTAATCAAGGGTTGGCATATAATGAACACGAAAGATAAACATATCTTGCTTGTATGATCAAATGTAATTGTCTAAGTTGCCTGCTTGCTAATCACTCATCTCGCCTATTAGGGATGAGTTCTTGAAAAGTTTTAAATTATTCGTGTTTCCAGTGTTCCCTGTAACGCTTCTCAGCCGATTTACTACTAAACTAGGTGGGGGTGTAACAAATGTATTATGCTTCATGTTTCGATACGACCATGTCCGTTTCGATACCATTTGAAATCTAGGTTTAAGACATTTTTATCCGTACAGATACGGTCTCAGCCATTTCGATACAATTTACATTAAATGTTTTCGACCGTTTCCTTGTTAGTTACTGGAATCAACGAACTTTTAATTTTTCTGTTACCCATATCGATACACCCCTAGGCGCACTGATGCAATTTTTCAAGTCAGATTCTAGTGAGAAAAACTCGTACCAATACGGCCTTGCCGTTTCGATACGCCCCTATTTTTACACTATGATCGTTTCAATACGGCCTCCCGCACATTGATGCACCTATACACAACGGCTATATTTTTCTTGTATTAGGTATCGATACGGGCCTATGTGTACCGATACTGTTGGTTGGTAGATAGCTTTTATTGCGGGAAAGAAGCCCTCCAATGGCTATATTCAATACTCCAACCAGCCAAACGGCTAGAAATCAATGAGAGGGTATAAATACAAGACTCCAATGCTGTTGCAACAACTAATGAACCTACATTGAACAACATTCAAGCAATCAAGCAAAAAGCCAACCCTTTGAGCTTTTATTGTCAAACCCTTGTACCCAACTTGTGTATTTTTATTGTAATCTTTGTTTCAAGTTTTGGGTTGAGTGTTCTTGTAATTTGGGCAAATATTTACCTTGTGAGGACATTATCCATTTGCCATCTTTCTTTATTGTAAAAGAGTGATCCTTGATCTAGCTTTGGGTAGAAAACTTTGATCGATTGTAATTGTTGCTTCCTTAGCCTAGAAAAGTGGAAGGATTTCTTAGTGAAATTGTTGAAAATCCTTAGTAGGAAGCTAAGGTAATGGGCGCATAGCTTGTTAGAAGCTTGAACCGCTATAAATCCTTGTGTCTCATTGTCTATCTTTTTTGATTTGCTTACAAAATTTAAAATTGCCAATTCACCCCCTCTTGGCCACCATCTACATTGATTGATCATCCTAACATTTAGTATCAAAGCCACACTCAACTGAAGGTCTAACAACTATTGAGGTGATCCTAGAAGGTGATTCAATCAATCAAAGTCAAAGCCATGGCATCCACCTCCGGCAATAACTTGTACGAGTCTCAATCCATCACCAAACCTCCATACTTCAATAGGGATAACTGTCCCTATTGGAAAAACCGTATGAAGTTTTTCATCAAATCCCATGACTACTTCCTATGAGATGTAGTGAAAGATGGACCGACAATCCTGATGAGAAGATGAGGTGATCGATTAGTTCTGAAGTCCAAGCACGAGATGACCGATGAAGATCAGAAGAAGCTCCAAATCAATGATAAGGCAATGCATATGTTATTTTGCTCACTTGGACTGGACGAGTACTCCAAGATGTCATCTTGTTCAAGTACCAAAGAAATATGGGAAAAGCTAGAAATCTCATACGAAGGCACTAATGAAGTTAAGGAAACCAAGATTGGGCTTTTTAATTTGACCGATGAAAATTTCAAGATGGATCCGAATGAAGAAGTATCCAAAATGTTCAAACGATTCTCCTTCATTGTCAATGGCCTCAAGGTTCTAGGAAAAATTATCCCAGAATATAAGCTAGTTCAAAAACTTCTCTACTCACTTCCCGAGTCTTGGGACAGTAAAAGAACATCCATCATAGAAGGGAAGGATCTTAAGATGCTAAAGCTCGATGCTCTCGTGGGGTCTCTTCTTACCAATGAGATAATGAAGAAAAGGGAGAGAGAAAGAAAAGAAGAAGGAGGAAATAAAGGTTAAAAAGAAAGAAGTGGAGAAGAAAAATATGGGAATCACTCTCAAAGCTTTTTATGATAAGAGTGATTCAAGCGAGGAGGAAGATGAGGAGTTGGCTATGACAGCCAAACGATTCACTCGACTCATGAGATCTAACCGAAGAATGAAGTTCAATCGAAGAAATGATCTCAAAAACATGAGCAAGAAAGAAGAAAGGATCATATCGTGTGCTACCAATGTAAGAAGCCGGGGCATATCAAAATCTATTGTCCACAACTCAAGAAGAAGGACTTCGAGAAGAGAAAGAAGCACAAGGCCCATGTAGCCACTTAGAGCAATGAAGAGTCTTCAAGTGATGAGGAGCAAGAAGTTGCTAACCTTTGTCTCATGGCCTATGAAGAGGATCTTAAGGTAACCTCCAACTCATCTAAAGATCTTAATTATGATGAATTATTTGAGAATTATAATGAGTTGCAAGAGGCTTACGATGAATTAATTTTGAAATACAAAGAATCACTTTTGAAAAACAAGAAAATAAATTTTGATTTGAAAAATCAAAATGATTCTTTGATTAAGACTAATTCGGAACTTGAAGAGAAGGTTAATGATTTACTAGATAATCAAAAATATTTTGAAAAGAAAATGTTGATCTAAATAACCTTCTTTCTGAGTTAAAAGATCATTACCTTAAGGAGGTAAATGATCTCAATGCTTCCTTTAACAAGGTTGGGAAACCAAGTTTTGAAAAAGGGCAATCTTCAAAACTTAACCATGTAAAAAGGAACTTTGGTGGGTACAAACATGGAGGGTACTCAAGGCCCTATTATGGTAAGTAAGTTAGAAGTGTGTGGATTCCTAAGAATGTTATTGCTTCTAAAAATGTTAATGAGATTGCTTCTTGGATTCCTAAGGGAACCAAGATTTTGAGAACTAATGTTCATGGACCCAAAAAGATTTGGGTACCAAAAATCAATGTTTTATTCCATGTTTGTAGGGGGAGCATTGCTACAAGGCCAAGGCTACAAGTGCAAACTCATGGTACCTTGATAGTGGATGCTCAAGACACATGACTGGAGACAAAAGTCAATTCTTGGAACTAAAACCAAAGAGTGGAGGAGTAGAACATTTGATGACAACTCCAAAGGCCACATTGAAGGAATTGGTTCCATTGGTAATCATTCATCCATTCTCATTGATAATGTTTTACATGTCAACGGTCTAAAACACAAGCTTTTAAGTATTAGTCAATTATGTGACAAAGGTTTCAATGTTGTTTTTTATGCTAATGGTTGCAAAATTTTAAATTGAAACAAATAATATTGTGCTTTTTGGTCATCATATAGGAAATATATATATGGTGCATCTAGATGACATACACATTTCTCATGCATGTTTTGCTAGAAAAACTGAGCATGGTTCATGGTTATGGCATATGAAATTAGGGCATGCAAGCATGAGTGTTTTAGAAAAATTGGTTTCAAAAGATCTAGTGAGAGGTTCGCCTAAAATTAAATTTTTCTCTTGACAAAATTTGTGATGCTTGTGCAAAAGGCAAACATAAAAGAGTTTCTTTCAAACCTATTAATGATATTTCAACTAGTAGAGTTTTACAATTGATCCACATTGATCTTTTTGGTTCTATTAGAACTACTAGCTTGGGTGGAAAATCATATGCATATGTTTTAGTTGATGATTACTCTAGATACACTTGGGTTTTATTCTTAAGTACCAAAGATGAGGCTTTAGAAAAATTCATCATATTTTCAAAAATTACTCAAAATGACCTTGGTCAAACTATTTCTCACATTCGAAGTGACCATGGCACCAAATTTCAAATTTTAGGTTTTGAGGATTTTTGTAACTCAAACGGTATTAGCCACAACTTTTTAGCTCATTGAACACCTCAACAAAGTGGGGTTGTCAAAAGGAAAAATCAAACTTTGGAGGAAATGGCTAGAACCATGCATTGTGAAAATAATTTGCCAAAATATTTTTGGGCGGAAGCCACTAATATGGCTTGCTATATTAGAGTAATGATTAGGCCTATTTTAAAGAAAACTCCTTATGAGATTTTAAAATCCAAAATGCCTAACATTAGCTATTTTCATCCATTTGGTTGTAAATGTTTTGTTTTAAACAATGGAAAAGACAATTTGGGCAAATTTGACTCTAAAAGTGATGAAGCTATTTTCTTAAGGTATTCGTTAAACTCTAAAGCCTATCGAGTATTTAATAAAGGAACCTTAGTTGTTGAAGAGTCAATACATGTGATTTTTAATGATAACCTCCTTCCGAGGAAGGATTCTTGTGATGATGATGATGCAGGGATTTTTTAAGCTAATGATGATGGGCAATCATCAAAGGTGAATGAAGTTCCAACGAAAGAAGAAGAAATACAAGATCCACCTCTAGAAGCCTTGAAGGAAATAAGCCTAGAGGAAAAGGAAGTGAGCTACCCAAGAGAGTACAACTATGTCAAAGGTGGTGAGATTTTGGGTGATTCATCCAAAGGGGTAACCACTAGACTTTCTCTTAAAAATGCATGTAATGTTGCTTTCATCTTATGCATAGAGCTTGGAAATGTCAAAGAAGCATTAAATTATGATTATTGGATAATGGCTATGCAAGAGGAATTAAACCAATTTGAGAGAAGTCAAGTTTGGACATTAGTTGATAGGCCTAGTAATAAATCTACTATAGGAACTAAATGGGTCTTTATAAACAAACTAGATGAGAGTGATAACATAGTGAGAAACAAGGCTAGACTTGTTGCTCAAGATTACACTCAAAAAGAGGGAATCGATTTTGATGAAACCTATGCACCCGTAGCTAGAATGGAAGCCATTAGGATGCTTTTAGCATTTGCATGTTATCACGAATTTAAGCTTTTTCAAATGGATGTAAAAAGTGCATTTTTAAATGGTTTTATTAATGAAGAAGTGTATGTAGAACAACCACCCAGTTTTGAAGATCCAAATTACCCAAACCATGTTTTTAAACTTTCAAAAGCTTTATATGGTTTGAAACAAGCTCCTAGAGCTTGGTATGAAAGATTATCAAGTTTTCTAATTGAAAAAGGCTTTGAAAATGGAAAGGTGGACACAACACTCTTTATTAAAACAAATGGCAAAGACATTTTAGTAGTTCAAATATACGTTGATGATATAATTTTTGGTTATACTAATGACTTGTTTTGCCAAGATTTTGCTAAGTTGATTCAAGGTGAGTTTGAGATGAGCATGATGGGGGAGCTTTCATTCTTCTTGGGGCTCGAAATTAAACAAAGGAAGGACGGCATCTTCATCAATCAAGCTAAGTACATCAATGACATGCTCAAGAAGTATGGCTTGGAGAATGTGAAACCTTAAGCCACTCCAATGAGTTGTCCACAAAGCTTGACAAAGATGAAGGAGGTAAGTGTGTAGATTTAAAGCTTTATCGTTCTATGATTGGATCTTTGCTTTATCTTACCGCAAGTAGACTTGACATTATGGTTAGTGTTTGCTTGTGTGTTATATTTCAAGCTAGTCCTAGAGAATCACACATTATAGCCGTTAAGAGAATCTTTGGTATCCTAGAAAGTCTTCCTTTAGTTTACATGCCTTCTCGGATGCAGATTATGAGGGTTGTAAGATAGATCGAAAAAGTACCTCCGATACATGTCAATTCCTAGGTAGTATGCTTATATCATGGTTTTCTAAGAAGCAAAATGGTGTAGCATTATCTACCACCTATACATAATATATATCGTTAAGGAGTTGTTGTGCTCAAGTCCTTTGGATGAAGCAACAACTCTTAGATTATGGAAATGATGTAGGTGTAAGTTATCCAAGAAGTGTTAGAGCTTGAGGGGGAGTGTAAGTTGACAAAAAGTGTTAGAGTTTAATTTAATGTGTAATTAGAGTTTATTTCTAAGTCAGTAGTTTAAATTTACTAGAAGTCTTATTTAAATGAGGGATAAATATTATTTAAATTATAGATAAAAGTATAATTTTAGTTATCTTGGAAACTCGGATCAGCCTATTTAAAGGCTTATCTCATACACATTTGATTAAGAAGAATAAGAGAAAATACAGAGAAATACATTGTTCTCTGTTGAAAATATTATCTTTATTCTATCGTTAAATTGTAGCTTTTCATATTTTATTGTTCATTGTTCACCGGCGTTCATCTTCTCCGGCCACCATGGCCCCTTTCTCACATGGTATCAGAGCCAACAACGGTCTTGATCACGTCACCACTGCTACCATCTCTAATCTGTAACAGATCGACGACGATTTGATTTTTCAGATGTACATCGTTTTTTTTTAGCTGCTATCATTAGGCCACACTCGTTCCTCGGCTTCTCTCTCGTTGGAATCTTACATCTCTGGTGAGATTTCTACTCATTTAATTTTGCTATTTTGTTCTCTATTTAATGGTTCTATCTCAGCCAATCAAAAAAGATATATGTAAAGGTTATAGTTTAGCCTTAAAAACTATTTGGTTCTATCTTAGCCAATCAAAAAGATAGATGAAAAGGTTATAGTTTAGCCTTAAAAACTATTTGGTTCTATCTTAGCCATCCATTGTAAAAGATAGGGAAAGGTTATAGTTTAGCCTTAAGAACTATCTGGTTCTATCTCAGCCATTAATTATAAAATATAGGAGAAGAGGTTCTAGTTTAGCCTTAAAAACTAGATAATATTTTTTAAAGGAATCTACATCAAAGATCCAAGCTGGAATTCTAGTTTGTGCAACTACCAGCTTGAGGGGAGTGTAGATTCCTGTGATCATTGTTGAATAGAAGCAGCTACTTAGTCCGTGAATGACAGAAAAAGCTGGAAGACATCTCAGAAGATTCAAAAACCTGAAAAAGATCATCACTGACAGAGGAAAGTTGGAAGACATCTAAGGATGGTGCAAAAACCAATAACAACAGTAAAGTTGGTAGACATCTCAAGAAGGATGTAGAAATCAGCAACATCGTTTGCAAATTTTCAACAATAGCCGTTCACAGAATAGCATGAGTATGTCCAAGCTGTTCAACTCAATGGGTCCCAAAAAAGGGAGATTTTTCCCTAAAAACAACAAAGAAATATGACTAGGGCATCACATCCAAGATCCAAGCTGGTGCTCTACTACACTTGCTCACCAAACTTGAGGGGAGTAAGTTATCCAAGAAGTGTTAGAGCTTGAGGGGGAGTGTAAGTTGACAAAAAGTGTTAGAGTTTAATTTAATGTGTAATTAGAGTTTATTTCTAAGTCAGTAGTTTAAATTTACTAGAAGTCTTATTTAAATGAGGGATAAATATTATTTAAATTATAGATAAAAGTATAATTTTAGTTATACTAAAACTCTGTATCAGCCTATTTAAAGGCTTATCTCATACACATTTGATTAAGAAGAATAAGAGAAAATACAGAGAAATACATTGTTCTCTATTGAAAATATTATCTTTATTCTATCGTTAAATTGTAGCTTTTCATATTTTATTGTTCATTGTTCACCGGCGTTCATCTTCTCCGGCCACCATGGCCCCTTTCTCACAGTAGGTACCATCCCTATTAGGTGTAACAACACTAGTGCTATTTGTCTCACTAAGAATCCCATCCAACATTTTAGAACCAAACACATAGAAATAATGCATCATTTCATTAGAGATCATGTCTTGAGAAATGATGTAGTTCTAGAATATGTGGACACGTCAAACCAATTAGCGGACATCTTTACCAAACCATTAGACAAAGAACGTTTTTGGTCTCTTAAGAGAGAATTAGGTTTAACCAGCCTTCCTTGACCCTTAGAGCCTCTTTTGGTCTTAAAAATATGCTTAAATTTGTTTGATTGATTGCTTATCTGTTTTTGCTCCTATATGCATATATGCTTGTTGCTAGGGGGAGTATGCATCTATTTATGGTCATACATGATGTTCTCATATCATTTACATGCATTTCGATTTGATTCAATTCAAATTTTTGAGCAACCTGCAGCCAAAATTGACATTTTTGGCATATGCGTATCGATACAGTGTTCCTCATATCAATACGGGTCGTTTACAATCATTTTGGTACATGTTTATCTGTACCAGTATGGGTCACATATCGAAACAGCTTTAAAGCATTTCGATACTTGGTTTCGATACACCAAAGTGGCGTATCGGTATGCGTAGGCATTGGGCAATTTTTAAGGGCATTAAAAGAGGGTTTTTTCACTTTAACTCAAATACCAACATTTTCTAAAACCCTAGATACGAAAAGCCTCTATAAAAACCTCAAAATCCCTCATCTTTTCTTACACAACTCTTCAAAATTCTTGAGGGCTTTTGGCTTTTCCATCAAACCCAAGCAAAAATCATCAAGTTTGTGCATCCAAATCTCTTCATTCATCCTTAATCTCAACTTCAAGGTATAAACCCTAACCTTTTTGTTTTTAATTTTTGTACATATATATACACTGATTTTGTATTATAATCATAGATTTAGAACATATATAGTATAGTTTTCAATATCTTTGTAAAAACTTTTTAAAATCTAATTTTTTGATTCGAATATAAAATTATATCGTATATTTTTCAACACTATTTTTAAAGTTTTCTTTGACCAAAAAATATTTTTATACTTGTATTTGTTTTTAAACTGTATTGTATAGTTTTTAACAATACCTTGATTATTTGATTAATTTTTTGATCGAATGTGTTGATTTATGCATACATCATTTTCGGTTTGATTTTGTTTTCAGATTATGACCCCAAAGAAACGTGCACGAAAAGAAATTGCCTTCCAATCCTCCTAGTAAAACTCCTAACCATATTGGTAATCAACCCAATCTTACCTATATCTACCAAAATTGTTTTAATGAACCACAATTTCTGCATGCCATGGATTGTTTTAAAACGTATCAAAGTTATAAAATTCGCCGAGAGCGCGTTACTTCCGTCCCTTTTCTATCATCCAAACATTCTCAATTTAAATATCTACCTTTGATGGAAGAATGGAAATTTATGCAGTTTTTGAGTATACCCAGGATTTTATACCGTAACCTTGTTTCGATTTTTTTATTCCAAAGCCCGGTGTATTTTCAATGAAAAGAGAACCTTGGTTATTGAAATTGAATCATATTTGATGGGTAAGAAATTTCGTATTGATTCAACTATTTTAGCAAACTATTTGGGTCTTGAGGATATGATAATTTATGATGAGGATTCTTTGGGACATACTCTTGGAGGCTCCGTGACCGTACTTGATGCCTACGACCGTATTCTACACCTCATGATCACTTGGTGGTTCCGTCCATCCGGTGGGAAGTTCTCCATAATCTGACAAGTCGATGACTTTTGGATCCGTTGCTTCCATAAGAGTACGCGCCCCAACCTTGCTCAAATCATCTTTGCCGAGATCGTTTTCCTTGTGCAACATCGTCACACTTCTATGGTTACATCATTCACCTACAGCACCGCATTGAGCTACATCTTTCACAAGATGGGCATTGATTTCTCCTATAACTTCGTAGAACCCTCACCGGTCCGATTGATGAGCGCTCTCTTCGTCGCGTAAAGTTCACATACTACAATGGAGAATGGGTTCAAAACACCGATCTTCCAGGAGATGTTCAACCCGAACCGGTGGTGGCTCCTCAAGAGGCTCCCATTCCACAAGCTTCGGTGGCTCAACCAAAATTTGATGCTCTTATGGCTTATCTCAATGAGTAATTCACCAGCTTGCACACAACCATCAATTTCAGGTTTGCCACAATCGACACACGCTTTGTATCCTTGGAAGAAAGAGTGGCGGTTATTGAAAATCGCTAAAACTCCATGGATTTATCTCTTACCGCGTTTCATGATGAATGGCGTCACTCCCTTGGGACTCATGCCCACAATGATGATGAGGATGAAGATGAAGAAGATGACGATGATGGAGACGATGGGATGAGTCCTTAGGCATATTGCATATCATATCATCTTAGGACTAGTTTATGCACCTATGTTCTTATGTTTTTATGAACTCCTATGATTTGTCATTGCTTTGTTATTTGGATTATGTTTTTAGGTTTTAAGTTGGATTGGATTTGATTATGCTTGACCTTATGCTTTATATTTAAATGATTATGTTGCTTATTTACTTGCTTGGAATAATTTGATTATCCTTAGTGTTTATCCCTATTGAGTTGATTTTGATCTAGCAAAAAGGGGGAGAAAAGTTAGTCAAAAATTTTCAAACTTTTTCAGTCTTAAATTAAGGGGGAGTTTTCTAAAGATACTTAAAAATTTTCACTTTGGTTTTGTTATATCGAAAGGCGGGAGACTCTAAAACCTATATTTGATTTTGATATAACAAAGTGTTTGATGACTAAATTATAAAAGGAAATAAATTTTTAAGTACTCAAAAGTAAGGAAAAGTTTTCCAAAGTTAAAGATTTAAACCCAAATATTTTCTAAGTGTTTCAAGCCAAAATACACAAATATGCCCAGGCATATCGATACAACCCTTGTGTTTCGATACGGAAATTGGTTACTAGAATTTGGTTTTGCAAAGCGTACCGATACGGCTTAGCCCGTTTCGATACGACAGTCATATAACCTTGAAAAATTAGGCCTAGCGTTTCGATACGGTATAGACCATTTTGATACGGCCTTCATCTGGGCAAATGTCTTATGCTTTGCGTTTTGATACGACCTTGACCGTTTCGATGCCATTTGAAATCTAGGTTTAAGACATTTTTATCCGTACCGATACGTTCCCAACCGTTTTGATACGGTTCGCATTAAATGTTTTCGACTGTTGCCTTGTCAGTTATTGGAATCAACGAACTTTTAATTTTCTGTTACCCATATCGATATGCCCCTAGGCGTACTGATGCAATTTTTCAAGTCAGATTCCAGTGAGCAAAACTTGTACCGAAACGACCTTTCCGTTTCAATACGCCCCTATTTTTACACTATGATCGTTTTGATACGGCCTTCCGCATATCGATACGCCTATACACAACGGCTATATTTTTCTTGTAACATGTATCGATACGAGCCTACATGTACGGATACGGTTGGTTGGCAGACATCTTTTATTGTAGGAAAAAAGCCCTCCTATGGCTATATTCAATACTCCAACCACCCAAACGGCTAGAAATCAATGAGAGGGTATAAATATAAGACTCCAATGCTGCTGCAACAACTAATGAACCTACATTGAACAACATTCAAGCAATCAAGCAAAAATCCAACCTTTTGAGCTTTTATTGTCAAACCCTTGTACCCAACTTGTGTATTTTCATTGTAATCTTTATTTCAAGTTTGGGGTTGAGTGTTCTTGTAATTTGGGCAAATATTTACCCTGTGAGGATATTATCCATTTTCCATCTATCTTTATTGTAAAAGAGTGATCCTTGATCAAGCTTTGGGTAGAAAAGCTTTGATCGGTTGTAACGGTTGCCTCCTTAGTCTAGAAAAGAAGAAGAATTTCATAGTGAAATTATGGAAAATCCTTAATAGGAAGCTAAGGTAGTGGACGTAGATCTTGTTAGAAGCTTGAACCACTATAAATCCTTGTGTCTCATTGTCTATCCTTTTCGATTTGCTTCCAAAAGTTTAAAATTTCCGATTCACCCCCTCTTGCCCACCATCTACATTTATTGATCATCCTAACATGCAAGATCCATGAAAAGAAGGAATGAACTCTAGGGTTAAAACCCAAAAATAGGCAGTCTAGAGTGATATAAGAAATATATTAATCCATATGAGCACACCCGAATAAAGCAATACAGGAATAAATTTTTAATCAGAAATTTATACAAACTTTGGTGGACCGATCACCTTTAAATGGAAGCGCACATCAATGCCGAGCCAAGATGCATAGCGGTCCAGAGCTACAGCTACAAAGAAGGAAATGAACTCTAGGGTGAAAACCCAAAAATGAGCAGTCTAGAGTGATCCAAGAAACAAGGAAAGTTTTTTTCATTAAAAGCACATTTCAATCAAAAATTGTAGAGAAGATATTTCAACAGGAAGAAATGATCCTTGGTTTCATCACCCTTAAACATCTATTTGGGCCTACATTACAAGCCTACAAAGACCATTCTAATAATATGTGGATATCTGAGTTCGATAAGTCTATTTTCAGATTACATCCCGCCTATAAGGGTTAACCTTTCTTCATGGAACATTAAACTTAGAGTGCCTGATCGACACCTAAATGAAGGAAGAATGAGGAATGGTGAGTTAGTGAGGTCAAGAGAGCCACGTAAATGGGCTAGAAATTAGGTATGTGAAGTGTTCCTCTCAAAAGCCTAAATGGACTATGGAGACTATACTTATGCTTATATCACCAAAATAGTCAAGAACTTCTAAACATATAAATTTGGTAGTGCATTTAATATTTTAGGATCAAACATTAGTTTTCAAAAATGTTCGGGCATTTTTCTCCAAATTTCAATTATTTTACATATTTGTCATTTCCACCAAACATTAGCTTTCAAAAATGTTTATTTGTCATTTCCTCCAAGCATTAGTTTTCAAAAATGTTTGGGCATTTTTTTCTCCAAATTTCAATTCGTTTACATATTTGTCAATTTCTCCAGACATCGGTTTTCAAAAATATTTTTTTCTCCCAAATCTTGATTTTTAAGATATCCACGGTTTTTCTCCCATACACTAGTTTTCAAAATATTTGGTATTTTCTCCAATTTTATTCTCAAAATATTAACCTTTTTTAAAAAATTATTGATAAAAATTATAGTATAGGGATCGAGATACTACAAGAAGATTAAGATTGAGTTCAGGGAGTGAAGGCATGTTGCTTGCCCCAATGTTAAGATAAATGAAGACTATGTATGTTGGGTCTAAAGACAAGAATGATAGTTGAGCCCAGGATTGAATGAGGCAATGCTGAACAAAAGAATGATGAGAGTCCCTACATCAGAATAGTATAGGGACTAGAATGAGATTATTTGCAAAAATGGGTAGTGACCCTGAAGAAGAAAAAAGTTACTTGCGCAAAAAGGGTTAAAAGAGTGGATCCAGTCATATGTGAGATTAGTATTTAATTGAAAAATGAAGATTCAATATCATATTGCAAAAGAAATGAAAGAAAGAAATCCAAGGAATAACCTTTCAAGGAATATGATTTTAAAACAGATTTGAAAAGAGAAAGAGAAAGATAGAGAAAAGAGAAAGAAAAAAAAAGAAGAAGAAGAAGAAGAAAGAAAAGTAAAAAAAAAGTGCTACAATGCATGCATCATATAGATATCCTTATGTTAGAGGCATGCTAATTTTAAAAAGCATTTTGCTTATTTTAAGTAGGTATTTAAATATTACCAAAGATTTGGTCTATAGCTTCATGTTGAAGAGGTAGATCCTATTGAAGATTTTTATTGGTAGCCATGTTGGCGTGAATCCAGTTATTTGGTCTACAGCTTCATGTTTAAGAGGTGGATCTTATTAAAGATTTCTATTGGTAGCCATGTTGGCGTGAATCTAGTTATTTGGCTTGCAGCTTCATGTTGAAGAAGTAGAACTTATTGAAGATTTTTGATTGGCAGCCATGTTGGTGTGAATCCAGTTATTTGGTTTGCAGCTTCATGTTGAAAGGGTGGATCTTATTGAAGATTTCTAATTGGTAGTCATGTTGGCGTAAATCCGGTTATTTAGTCTACAACTTCATTTTGAAGAAGTAGATCTTATTGAAGTTTTTATGGGTAGCCATGATGGAATGAATCCAATTAGTTGGACTGTAGTTTCATGTTGAAGAGGTGGATCTTATTGTAGATTTTTGATTGGTAGCCGTGTTGGCATGAATTCAGTTATTTGGTCTGCAGCTTCATGGTGAAGAAGTAGATCTTATTGAAGATTTTCGATTGGTAGCCATATTGGTATGAATCTAGTTATTTGGTCTGTAGCTTCATGTTGAAGGGGTGGATCTTATTGATGATTTTCGACTGGTAGCCATGTTGGCATAAATCATGTTATTTGGTCTACAGCTTCATGTTAAAGAAGTAGATCTTATTGAAGATTTCTGATTGGTAGCCATGTTGACGTGAATCCAGTTATTTGGTCCGTAGCTTCATATTGAAGCGGTGGATTTTATTGAAGATTTTTTATTGGTAGCCATGTTGGCGTGAATCCTATTATTTGGTCTGCATCTTCATGTTGAAGAGGTGGATCTTATTGAAGATTTCTATTGGTAGCATGATGGCGTGAGTCCAGTTATTTGGTCTGAAGCTTCATGTTTAAGAAGTAGATCTTATTGAAGATTTCTATGGGTAGCCATGTTGGCATGAATCTAGTTATTTGGTTTGCATATTCATGTTTAAGAGGTAGATCCTATTGAAGATTTCCTATTGGTAGTCATGTTGGCGTGAATCCAGTTCTTAAGTACTCCGGGCCACCTATAAGTCCTTCAGGCATGATGCTAACCTTATTTTGATGTCAATACAGGTAGAAACTGAGGCATCTTTTTCAGGGATTTTGGTAGCCATTTTGGGGTGAATCCAGTTCTTAAGACCTTCGGGCCATCAGTAAGTCCCTTTGGCATGGTGTCAAGCTTTCTTTTGATGCCGATACTAATTTTAGCTTTCCATAAGGATGATTTCTTAAAACTCTAATATCCTAATTTTATCATTTTATAAGGATGTCTTACTTAAGACTTGAATTTCTTGATTTGACCATTTTATAAGAGTGTTTTTCCAAAAAAAAATCAAATTTCTTAATTTCATCCTTCCATAAGGACATTTTTCTTAAAAAGAAAATTTCTTAATCCTTTCATAAGGATTTTTTCCAAAAAAAAAATTTCTTAATTTCATCATTCCATAAGGACATTTTTCTTAAAAAGCAAATTTCTTAATTTTATCCTTTCATAAGGATGTTTTCTTAAGACTCGAACTTCTCATTTTGATCCTTTCATAAGGATGTTGTTCTAATTTTATCCTTTCATAAGGATATTTTTCTTTAAACCTGAATTTCTCAATTTGATCCCTTCTTAGGGATGTTTTTCTTAAAACACGGATTTCTTAATGCGGTCCTTTCTTAAAGATGTTTTTTTCAAAACCAATTTCTCAATTCTATTCTTTCTTAATGATGTTTTTCCTAAAACAAAGAGTTTCACAATTCTACCCTTTCTTAGATTTTTTTCTTAAAACAAAGAGTTTCTTAGTTCCCTCCTTTCATAAGGATGTTTTTTTTATAAAATGAAAAGAATTTCTTTGTTTAACCCTTTCATAATGATGTCTTCTCGAGACTAAGATTTAAATACATACAGGTCAAAGAGGTGACCGAGGAAGAGCGAAAAGTTCCAAAAGAACACGTGATTCCAAAGCCAAGAGAAGGTGGGATCATTTAAAATAAAAAATTAGTTTAGATCTTTTTTGTATTGTTAGAAGACAAGGGTCGTGTTCAGATAAGTATTGTGGGAGATTAGAGTAGCGAAGTGAAAAATCTCTGAGAACGTCAAAGAGTTGTTATGATTCGACGTCTTCTCTGGTTTGTGAATATAAATTTTGAGGATAAAATTTCTTCTAAGGAGGGGAGAGTTGTAATGACCCAGATTTTGGGTTAGCGAATCGGTCTTGGACCAAGGTATTGGGCCTTTAGGTTGGGGCCCAATTAAGAAATTTGGAATTGGGCTTTATGGTAATATGTGGTGGGAGTTTTATTATTTATTTGGTAAAATAAAAGAAAATTAAATATGGTTTTTATTTTGAATAAAGGGGTTGGTGAATTGATGGGAAGATAGAAAGGAGAAAATGAGATATTTTGGGGAGAGAGAAAAAAAAGGGAAAGAGAGAAAAGTGTGGGAATAGGGCTTTGAGCCTCGATCTACGGTCGTTGAGTCCAACGCACACTACACCGCTAACACCATTGGATAGATCTCGCTGAGACGCTTCCAACGGTGGTTGCCACATTACTAACGAGTCACCGTTCATTAGAGTGAGGAAGAAGAAGTTTTGGGGAAGCTCATTCAACATGTTTTGATCGTCACTGTCGTAAACGGAGGCCACCATCAGAACCAATGGTCGAAGAACAGTGGGACTGAAGCTATCCACCACCGTTCGGTCTCCAGAGAATGGCTTACGCGCCACCCCTGCTAGTGGGCGTACACCAGCCCTGGCGGGTGCAAGCTGAGCATGTGAGCCACTCCACATTGGATCATTCACTGCCAGTTTCACGTGGGCTCAGCCATAGTAGATCATATCACAAGGGTGCACGCTGGTTATGGTGTGCCGCATTGCATCGTATCGCCCAAGCTTGACCAGGGCAATTGACCAGCATTGGCCGACGTTGGCCAGGTTGTTGAATTTTTCCAAGGCACCCTAGCCGTGGGTTTCTCGACATTCTGGATCTATTGGTGCAATCAATTTTGCCAAATTTAAACTCAGTAAGCTGCTTTTACACGTTTAAACTTGTGAATGGTATAGGAGATGTATGGAATTAACGTAATTTCATATTGGTTATTGTACGAGGATGTTCGGATTTGGACATCAGATAGTGTGGATTTTTCAGGAAGTTCAAATGAGGATTTTAGCGATATCGTCTTAAGGTTAGTACACCTTAAACTCTAAAATGCTTCATGAGCATCATAAGTGTAATTGCTTTGCATGTTAGTGGTTGCAAATTAGGAGATGAGTAATAAGCATGTGTTGATACTCATAGTTCGAGGCTTGGTAATTATTGAGATGCTTGATGAGCTTGAGAATGTTTGAGTATGTTATGAGCTTTAGAGACCGTATAGGATAGTCTGAATATTTGTATGATCATCTGATTGTATGATTGGTTGACTGATTGATATATAATGATGCATTGTGTGTAAACTGAATAAATTAATATGTTTGATTGAATATTGGTTAGATACAAAACTGATAAATACTCGATTAAATGTTTATGAATCCAGAAATTATATTAAATTAAATAGGTAAAAAGTCGGTAAGTGGTAATAATTAATTAAATACGTTAGCAACGTACATTAATGTCTTTCGTAAGCTTTAGGGACCTAATAGGCATTATAACACCGTAATTTAAAGAAATTGTACAAACTCGTGAGTTGGGTACCGATACGAGCTTTGGCTATACTGGTAAGTGATTAGGGTCATATTAGTACGGTTGGGACTGTATCGGTACTTATGGAAATTAAGAATTTCCAGTATACTAATTAGTAGCAGTGCTCGTGTGAGTACCGTTAGCCATGGGTACCGTATCAATACTCATATTCGAGTATCGATGCCGCTGAGCTAAATAGTCTGAAATGCCAGTCTAAGATAAGGGTAAATACGAAATATTAATAATTGAATTATGCCTTATTAAATGAGATAACATGGATTACAAGAGATAATAAATGAGATAAATTATACGTTTCTCTATAATGTATTAACAAATTGGTAAAGCTTGGGTGATTGCTTGTAATAGTAAACCTTAGGGATCCTTGGTGGATCATGTGTGAATGTGCCATGTATGGATACTTGTTGGTTGTTATGTCTTTATTGATGGGATCCTGATACCCAGTAAAAGAGCGTTGCGACACCATGGTTAGAGATACTGAATGGAGGTTATTGATTCTATGTGACCCGAGCCTCATTCGAAGATACTTGAGGAGAAATTCCGAGTATGGGTGTATGTTCCAATGCTATGTGACCCGGCCTCACCCTAGAGTTCTTGCTGTTATTGTTGATATGTGTTTATGCCTAGATGATCTGATGAGATCTCGGGTATGGTTGGGCCTTGTGTGCCATGATTGATGATTGCTATGATGTTAGCATGTGTTTAGGCAGCTAGCAGTAGCGCCATATGTTTATTTATCTCTTCTTATTGCTCATACTAGCTTGCATGCCTATGTTTATGATTAGCATGAAATATAGTAGAGTAGATGTGTACCATTGAGCTTTGTAAGCTCAGTACTCAGAATCGTTGTTTCCGTGCGTAGGTTGACCGTTGGATCGTGGGATCGTGGAGCACTATCACATCGAGATTCTAGTATGTGGTGATCTTTAGGGCACGATATTTGAGTTTAGTGGGCTATGTATTCATAGGACCTTACGTGGCAGAGCCTGTAAATTCATATTTTGAAAATTGTATAAATCAAATTTAAAGTATCGAATATTTTAATTCAATTGGAGCTCCATTGTAACATTTTATTCTTTATATACATATACATATATATATATATATATATTAAATTGTGGGATTTAACTGTTTTAAGAAAATATACGATTTTGGGTTTGGGCTTCAGGCCCAAATGTGACATTTGGGTCGAGGGTGTTACAATTGGGTTTGGGTTTAGGATGAAAATATCTGACTCGACCTGACCTGGAGACTAATTGTGTAATTTTCCTCTAATTTTTAGGGATATTTATAATAATGACCCCTCTTTAAATATTTTCTATAATTAGGTCCTTAAAATTGAATTTCATTTATAATTTAGTCCTAAAATTATTATTTTACAATTAGGTCCCTAAGATTATTTTTTCTATGGGATGGGTGTTAACTCCTCAAAAGTACTATTTTTATGCTTATTTTACATTGCCTTTGTTTGCCCTTTTAGTACATTTAGTTGCATTTAGGTATTAAAATCATGCATTTGTATAAAAGAGTTTATGAGCTATTCTGTTTGCCAGTGTGAAAGGTTTTTTTTTTTTTTGACATAGGCAAGCTTCGCAGAAGATGCAGGAAAAGAAGCTAGAGAATTGCCGAGGCGTAGTTGGCATAGAAAGACAAATCAACACCAAGTCCGGCTGGCAAAGGAGTGATGCTAGCTGACCGTTCAAAGTCTCCATTAGACCTTGTACACATCAGCCCTAGGATTCAAATCTGGATAAGGTGCGCTATCATCTTATCCCCTGTGCATTAAATGTTTAAATTCAAAGGCCTTGTCTTAGGGTTTCCCACGCAAGCCTATTTAAAGAGATCGATTGGGGATTTTTTTTTGAAGAGATCGGATTGAAGAGGCTGAACGGTGGTGAACCAGACGTGGTTCGACCAGCTGAAGACCTAGAGCTTGGAGCCATTGAAAGGCTGCATCGACGAACCCCCTTTTTGGATGGAAACTTTTATAGTTGGTTGATGGATGTTTGGGATGGATGCTGATTTTATGTTTAGTTTTCAATAATGAAAATGCCTTGGTATTGTTTTCTATCTGGCATATACTTAATCTTTTTACAAATCCATTGCCATATGGCAATTGGCATTGCGTGCTTATTGCAACTTAATATCTTAACAGACCAAAGGGGAAGCGATTTGTTGCCAGGTACTAAGGCGAGAAGCTTCGACAGAAGATGTTCAAGTAGACGAAATTACTTCGGAAGTGAGTCTACCCCTTAGGAGTAAAGATTGTCGCTTAATCAAGTCAATTCATGAAAAACATTCACTATAGACATATAAGGGTTTTATCATAATTAATTAGGGTTTTGCCATCGACAAAGGCAAAACTAGCTTTAATCTGTTTGGCAATAACCAAGGTAGATCATTATTGAAGGCTGTCATAAGTAGCATAAAATTCGGCATCCCCTTGCCAACGATCATCATTCATTTTGAATAACTCATTGCTAGACCGCTTATTTTCACTACTTTGTTTTGTTAACTTTTCAATCAAAATCCCAAAACATTTTGAACACTTTTAAAACTTCTGAACAAGTAAATGTTAAGTAAAAAAGTTATTGGTCAATCCCCATAGATTCGATACTCAGCTTACTGTTGTATTATTGTCTGACCGTGTATACTTGCATGCATAAGACACACATTGGCATTACTCTTTGGCATACTTTTCACACTAAAAATATACTCTTTTTCCAAGCATTAGCAAAAGTTGACAAGTTTTTGGCGCCGTTATCAGGGATTGTGATAGAATTTTATTTTGCTTTCTATAATTGTTTCATTCCTTTTATTATTTATTTAGTTTAATTGGTATATGACCAAAAACCACCCTATGGTGGAAGATTGGCCATACGACCCAGAAATTAAAAGAACCTTACGGAGGTTAAAAAGAAAAGCTTGACAGATGACACATCGTGTTATTGGAGTAGCTGATGGTAACCCAAACAATCAAGGCAACCCTTCACACCATAATGGGATACCAGCCGCACATGCTGCCCCAGCCATTAATGTGAAGGAGGAGAGACCTATCCTAGAACACTCGGCACCAAACATAGACAATTTGATGCCAGGACTAATTGGTCCAGAGGTAAATACACCAAATTTTGAATTCAAACTGATAATGACACAAATACTTTTGAATGTAGAACAATTTGATGGAGCACTTATTGGAGACCCGAGGCAACACCTGAAGCAATTCATGGAGATTTGCCAGCTATTTTAGCAGCCAGGAGTATCAGAGGATACAGTGAAGCTGAAATTGTTCACCTTTTCCTTGAGAGATAGAGCAAAAACATGGCTAAGTTCTTTGCCACCTGGTTATGTCACCTCATGGGGATATCTATGCTAGAATTTTTTTTGTTGCGTTTCCAGCCACCTACACCCAATGCCAAGCTTAGGAATGAGATCATTACATTTAGGCAGGCTGAGGATGAAACCTTATATGATGCCTGGAGAGATTTAAGGACATGTTGAGGAGGTGTCCCATGCATGGATTCCCAAATTAGACGCATATACAGACCTTCTACAACATACTTAATGCCCAAACCAGGACTGTTGTTGATGTTTCACCAAATGGTTCACTGCTTGACAAAAATTATACAGAGGCAGTTGGCATCCTTGAGAGGATTTCAGATAATGACTTTGAATATCCTACTGCAAGACTTGGGACCATGACTAAAACTGGTGGGAAATTACAACTAGATGAACTTACATCCATCCACGCTGAGATTTCCAATCTTACTAGCATGGTGAGATCTTTGCAAATGAGTAATGATTCTCAAGAAGTTAAGGCATTAGACCCATTCTGTACAATATGTGGAGAGAATCATCACATGGAAGATTACCCTTCCAACCCTAAGTTAGTAAATTTTGTTGGTAATTTTAATCGTAATTGTAATCCAAACTCTAATACTTACAATGTAGGATGGAGACAAAAACCAAATTTAGCTTGGGGAAATCAAGAAGGTATTCAATACAATGCCCAACGTCAGAACAATCAAAATGCGCAGAAGGTGCAAAACAATTTTTATGTAGGGCAAAGGAACAACCAGGGGACTTTTGCAGATTACATGGAGAGGAATGATGCAACTGTCTAGAGTTTAGCAGCATCTATGTGGAACTTAGAGATACAGATTGGACAGATTGCCAGTGCACTCAACAATAGACCTTAGGGAGCTTTGCCAACTTATACAGAATATACTCGACATAGAGGAAATGAACAATGCAACGTTGTAACTTTGCGGAGTGGCAAATAATACGATGCTGAGACATCTAACAAGCAGCCAGTTAATTTCCAAGAGAAAGTGAAAGAACCAGTAGATGAACCAAAAGATGCAGAAGAAAAAGAAGCGAACATAAGTGATGCCAGACCTCAGTTTGATGACAAATCTCAGTCTGATGCTAGAAAACCCTTGGCAAAATCGGTAGAGTCAGTATATGCTTATCCACCTTCACCGTTCCAACAAAGATTATAGAAGCACAAGCAGGATTAACAATTTAAGCGCTTTTTGGAAGTTTTTAAGCAATTGCAGATCAACATACCATTGGTGGAAGTTCTCGAGCAAATGCCCAATTATGTGAAATTCATGAAGGACATCTTGTTCAAGAAAAGAAAACTTGACGATTTCGAGACTGTAGCTCTCATTGAGGGGTGTGGTACAATGATACCCAATCGTTTGCCACCTAAGCTAAAAGATTCAGGGAGTTTTACTATTCCTTATACCATTGGCAACAGATTTATGGGTAAGGCACTGTGTGACCTCGGAGCTAGCATCAATTTGATGCCAATGTTGATTTTCAGAAAGCTCAGCATCAAAGCAAGGCCTACCATGGTAGCACTTTAAATGGTAGACCGATCCTTTTCACATCCTAAGGGTAAGATTGAGGATGTGTTGGTAAAGGTAAACAAATTTATATTCCTAGCTGACTTTATTATTTTAGATTATAAGGCAGATATGAATATCCCAATTATATTGGGCAAACTATTTCTTGACAGGTAGAGCTTTGATTGATGTTCATAAAAGAGAATTAACTATGCGCATGAATGATTAGAATATTACATTTAATGTGTTTCAAGCCCTTAAATGCATAGATGAATGTAAGGGATGCCAAGCTCTTGAGATTATGAAGTCCATTTTCACTATGGATGTGGCATAACTATGCCAAGATACTGATGATGATTCCAACGAGTTAGATGGTGAAGACGAGACAAGTGAAGAAACTGAAAGAACATTCTTGGAGAGAGAAGCAGCAAGTTACTTTGGACAGTCAAAGCCACTATGTTAGCTAGCAGAGAGATCATGGCACCTAAATCATCCACTTAGGAGCCACCTGAATTGGAACTAAAACAATTGCTAGACCATCTTAAGTAAGCTTATTTAGGTAAACACCAAGAGAAAAAATTGCTGGAAATTCTAAGTAATCACAAGCAAGCGTTGGGATGGACCTTGGCTGATATCCGAGGAATAAGCCCAACTATTTACATGCACAAAATAATTTTGGAGGAATATCATGGCGAAATAATTGAAGGCCAGAGAAGATTGAATCCGAGCATAAAAGAGGTAGTAAAAAAAAGAAATTATCAAGTGGCTGGATGCTGGGATAATCTATCCCATTTTTGATAGCTCGTGGGGTCAGCCTAGTGCAATGTGTGCCAAAGAAAGGTGGCATGATCATGGTTTAAAATAGGAAAGATGAAATGATTCCTTCCAGAACTTTTACCGAATGGAGAGTGGGCATGGACTATAGGAAGCTGAACAATGCTATAGCACATAATAATAATAATAATAATAATAATAATAATAATAATAATAATATAATAAAGAAAGGAAGAATTGCAGCCAAGGGGGTTTTGAACCCATGACCTTGGCTGCACAAGCTTGAGGGGCAACCATTTGAGCCAAGGCTCATTTCTAAAATAAGTTACTCTAGCTAAGTAATAGTTTTTCATAGTTTGGGTAAAAAGGGGAAAAGATAAAACCAGCTTTGACCTCTTATCTTCTTTTATTCGAATGAAAAATATGAAATCCCCAAACTATTTTTTCTCACAAAATAACCATCCAGCAACTGTTGACCTTCCCACACCTCCGCGTCGTGACTGCCACCACCCCTTCCATCCGAACTGCCTCCCCACTCCGACCAAAACCCCTCAAACCACTCTCGCAATCGCCGCGCTATTCACCGACAATCTGGGCTTGAAGATTCGACGAACCTAGGTTCAGAACTCCTTGGTTCCTCGCTAATTTTTTGGCCACCATAGACGTGTATTCGTGGTTCGATGGTCGTCAACATTTTCTTCGTGCAGAGATAATCCTACCGTCATCATCAAATCGTCATATCACCACCGTGGGGCCTTCGTTAGAGTTCGAATAAGTTTGGGTAAGTTAGGTAAGTTCGGTTGTTCTTTTCGAGTTGTTTAATTGAATATGGGTTGAATAATTAATCTAAAAATGAAATCCAGCCAAAAACGTGCATTTTGAGCCCTTTTTCGGCCGTGTAGGGCAGCGCGTAAGCCCCACGCGCCACCTGAGGTAATTTTTGGTCACCTGGGACGGTGGTCTGGTCAAACTGGGCTTGAACTGGCCTTAAACCGGTTCTATTTTGAAAAGATTTTAAATCGAACTGATCTGACCCAACTAACCCAATCTAACCCAACTTGACCTGTTGACCGAGTCAACCCAGTGAGCCAATCCGACCAAGTCCAATCAGTGAGTTGACTCGCCCGAGACAAACTTTGACCGCCGACCGATGACATCAACATTCACTGTGACTTTGACGTTGACTTTTGACTACTGACGTTAGCGTTGACTTTAACTTTGACCCAAAAAGTCAAAATTTTCAGAAACCCCTATTTTATATTTTTCGACATCCTGATTCCATTTTTGAAGTTGGTTCTGTGAAATTCAAACCCGAAGGCCTCCAAATTGAACCTTGAAACCAAACTTGAGTTTATGTTTAATTATTCAGTTCAAGAGGAGTTAATTGAAATTAAGGACTGGTTATGGACAATGTGTTTAATTGAAGGAATTCGTGACTGTGAATTTGAGATTTATGAGGACGTCAAATTCGAGTTTGAGAACGATCGAATAGAGTACCTTGGATAAACCTAAGTATCTGAGAGCCAAGGTAATATATTACTACCTCTTGCATACTTTACGAAATTACCCTTGACTTATAAAAAGACCTAAATACCTGTAGGCTTAAGGAAAGGATAAGTCTTGATGTATCTGAATCATGCATGGCCATGATAGAACAATTGTTGAATGTTTGGGTGGATCCACTAATTATCGAACTTGTTTTAGGGATCTCATTTTTAAAATTACTTCAAATTTGTCAGAAGTTTAGTGTCCCCTTTCCTTTAATTACCTTATACCTCTGGGAATTAAATTGTAAAATCTAGTATGTTTCCTTGTGTGCTACATATCTGATTTGCATACTTCATGTCATGATTTCTGAATTTTACTATATGACCTGTTTACAGAGTTCTTGATTAATGTATTCCTGCTAATTTTATGTTAGCTAAATTCTTGTCTACTGGATTCTTGTTAAATTTTTACTGTTTACATGATATGTCTTGAAATGTTACTGGGTACTTGGGTATTATATGAAGTGCATGAGGTTCAGCTCTAATCAAGCTAGTAATTCTTCCTGCTCTAGGTTCAGCCCTAACTCGGCTGGTAATTTTGCTTGTCTTGTCCTGTTTGAGGTTCATACGCTTCTGCTAGAGTAATACCTTACTACTACTGTATCAGGTTCCTACGCTTTGGCTAAGGTAATTCCTTATGTCTACTGTATCAGCTTCCTATGCTTCAGCTAGGGTAATACCTTACTGCTACTGTATCAGGTTCCTACGCTTCAGCTAGGGTAATTCCTTATGTCTACTGTATCAGGTCCCTACGCATTAGCTAGGGTAATACCTTACTACTACTGTATCAGGTTCCTACGCTTCGGCTAGGGTAATTCCCTATGTCTACTCTATCATGTTCCTATGCTTCGACTAGGGTAATACCTTTCTGCTAATGTATCAGGTTCATAC
Organism: Hibiscus mutabilis; assembly: GCA_019671005.1. Classification (NCBI taxonomy): domain Eukaryota; kingdom Viridiplantae; phylum Streptophyta; class Magnoliopsida; order Malvales; family Malvaceae; genus Hibiscus; species Hibiscus mutabilis. The sequence continues at coordinate 22,056,725 of CM033729.1, forward strand.
GCTTCGGCTATGGTAATACCTTACTGCTATTGTATCAGGTTCCTACGCTTCGGCTAGGGTAATTCCTTATGTCTACTATATAAGGTTCATACTCTTCAGTTAGGGTAATACATTATGTTTACTGTATCAGGTTCCTACGCTTCAGCTAGGGTAATAAATTCTGCATTCAGGCTTTTAGGCTTCAGTTAGGGCGATCCTTTTGGACCAATACACCCCTTTAAGTCAACACCTATGCGCAATCGGCCTGAGTTAATGCCTTATAGATGTAGTCTTGGAAAATTGCCTGTTTGAGTTCAGTTGGAGGATAGACAAGAATTAAAAATGAACCGTAATTGGAATATGTGGTTACCGGAACACCGTGATAGTTTTATGCTATACCATATACCTGTTTTACCTTGCTTGTATGTATCTACATCATCTTTTGGTAGTTTTGTATTACTGAGTTTTCCCAAGCTCACTTTGTTTCACCATTGCAGGTTAAAGAAATTTAATCATAGATTTATATTCGATCTCAGTTTGGAGTTCCCTTGGTGTTGTGCGTGGAGTACGGTACCTGTGTATTAGTGGGCATGTATGTCATGTTTTAATTTTATGATTTAGTCTGTAATATGGCTTCTGGATTTCAGTTTTAGGTAAACGAAATTTTAATAGGGGTTTACTAGAAATTTCATTTCACACTTTTCAATGTATTCTTTTAAATTTTCTTCTGTTTTTACTGTGGGTCAATTTGGTGACCCTAATGTGTCCTCCTAGACTTAGGCGTATCGCATAGCCAGGTTTAGGGGCTTACATTTAGTGGTATTAGAGCTTAGAGTTGCGTCTTTCTGGTAGATCGACCAATCGTCTGTCTTAGGGTGTCTGGTAAATACATGCCCATAGATTATTATCGTACTCCACTACATCGGGGCTCTGGTGTTGAATCATTTCTGAAATAAGTGTATCCAAGCCTTCTGTCCGTTATGGTCCGACTTGTTCTGGAAAGGGATGCCCATGGTATTTATCTGTGTTTCAGATTCATGTGATGAATCTGAAATTGGATAAAGATCTGAAATGATTGTCTGAAAATTTTGATAATTCAGTTCAGAATGAAAAAAATGAAATGAACAAGTTTGCGAGATGGTGAATGCATGAGGAATTCTAGTAAGATTTAAGGTTGAACCCGATTTAGATTCGAAATTGATAAATTCGAAATACAATATATGCTAAGCTATGTACTGCGTCCTGAGTATTTATCTAAACTTCAGTTACAGTTTCCATATGTAAAATTGACGACCACTCTGATAGAGTAATTCAATATCTAAAAGATGTATGATTAACTATTGTGATTGTTGGAAAGGTTTCTTGCCCCTAACTAAGTTTTTTCTATGCAACTATCAGGCCAGTGTATGCTCGGTGCTCTTTAAAGTCTTATAGCAATTAAAATATTGTATTCTGATTAGCTAGTCTGAGACGCCGGATGGAGTGGTTCGAGTCCAAAGTTAGTCCAAGTGACTGAGAACATTACTGGATTGATCATTGACCGTTTGAGAAAGTCTTAAGAATCAGGAAGGATGAAGGAGTAGTTTCTACATTCTCTGATGGATAAGTTTCAGTATAAGGAAGGATGAAGGAGTAGTTTCTACATTCTCTGCCCCTGGAAAATTTCGAGGATGGAATTTCTTTTAGGGGAGAATTGTAGCACAATAATAATAGTAATAATAATAATAATAAAGAAAGGAAGAATTACAGCCAAGGGGGTTTGAACCTGTGACCTTGGCTGCACAAGCATGAGGGGTAACCATTTGAGCCAAGGCTCATTTCCAAAAAAAGTTACTCTAGCTAAGTAATACTTTTTCATAGTTTGTGTAAAAAGGGGAAAAGATAAAACCAGCTTTGACCTCTTATCTTCTTTCATTTGAATGAAAAATATAAAATCCCCAAACTATTGTTTCTCTCAACAGAACCATCAGACCACCGTCGACCTTCCCACACTGTCGCACCGTGACTGCCACCGCCCCTCCCATCCGAACTGCCTCCTCACTCTGGCTAAAACCCCTCAAACCACTCTCGCAACCATCGCGTTGTTCACAGGCAATCTGGGCTTGAAGATTCGACGAACCTGGGTTTAGAACTCCTTGGTTAGTCGTTAATATTTTGGCCACCATAGACGTGTATTCGTGGTTCGATGGTCATCAACGTTTTCTCTGTGTCGAGGCAATCCTACCGTCATCATCGAATTGTTAGATCACCATCGTGGGGCCTTCTCTGAAGTTTTAATAAGTTTGGGTAAGTTCGTTGATTCTTTTCGAGTTGTTTGAGTGAATCTGGGTTGAATAATTGATCTAAAAATGAAATTCGGCCAAAAACGTGCATTTTGAGCCATTTTCGGCAATGTAGGGTCGTGCGTGAGCCCCACGCAGTGCCCGAGGCAATTTCCAGCCACCTAGGACGGTGGTCCGGTCAAACCGGGCCTGAACTGACCTTAAACCGGTTCTATTTTGAACCAATTTTAAACCGACCCAAACTGACCCAACTAACCCTAAATGACCCGATCTAACCTGATTCGACCTGACTGACCTGATCTGACCTGACCGACCTGATCCGAACTGACCTGATCTGACCTGACCTGACCCGTTGACCGAGTCAACTCAGTGAGTCAACTCGTCCGAGTAAAACCTTTGACCGTTAACGTCAGCGTTGACTGATGATGTCATCATTGACTGTTGATAGCTAGCTGATGATGTCGTCATGACGTTAGTGTCGACTTTGACTACTGACGTTAGCTTTGACTTTGACCCAAAAAGTCAAAATTTTCAAAACCCCATATTTCATATTTTTTGACGTCCCAAGTCCATTTTTGAAGCCGGTTCAGTGAAATTCAAACCTGAAGGCCTCCAAATTTAACCTTGAAACTGAACTTGAGTTTGTGTTTAATTATTCAGTTCAAAAGCAGTTAATTTAAATTAAGGACTGATTATGGACAATGTGTTTAATTGAAGGAATTCGTGACAGTGAATTTGAGATTTGCGAAGACATCGAATTCGAGTTTGAGAACAATCGAATGGAGTACCTTGGATCAACCTAAGTATCTTGGAGCCAAGGTAATACATTACTACCTCTTGCATACTTTACGAAATTACCCGTGAGTTATAAAAAGACCTAAATACCTGTCGGCTTAAGGAAAGGATAAGTCCTGATGTATCTGAATCTTGCATGGTCATGATAGAACAATTACTGAATGTTTGGGTGGAGCCATTAATTATCAAACTTGTTTTAGGGATCTCGTTTTTGAAATTAGTTCGAATTTGTCAGAAGTTTAGTGTCCCCTTTTCCTTTAATTACCTTATACCTCCGAGAATTAAATTGGACAATCTATTGTGTTTCCTTGTGTGCTACATATCTGATTTGCATACTGCATGACATGATTTCTGAATTTTACTGCAAAACCTATTTACGGAGTTCTTGATTACTATATTCCTGTTAATTTTCCGTTTACTGGATTCTAGTTAATTTTTTACTGTTCACATGATATGTCCTAAAATGTTACTAGGGTACTTGGGTATTATATGAAATGCCTGAGGTTCAGCTCTGATCAAGCTTGTAATTTTGCCTATTCTAGGTTCAGCCCTATCCCGGTGGTAATTCTGCCTGTCCTGTTTGCGGTTCCTACGCTTCGGCTAGGGTAATACCTTACTTCTACTGTATCAGGTTCCTATGCTTCAGCTAGGGTAGTTCCTTATGTCCACTGTATCAGGTTCTTACGCTTCGGCTAGGGTAATACCTTACTGCTACTGTATTAGGTTCCTACGCTTCGACTAGGGTAATTCCTTATGTCTACTGTATTAGGTTCCTATACTTCAGCTAGGGTAATACCTTACTGCTACTGTATTAGGTTCCTACGTTTCGGCTAGGGTAATTCCTTATCTCTAATGTATCAAGTTCCTACGCTTCGGCTAGGGTAAAACCTTACTGCTACTGTATCAGGTTCCTACGCTTCGGCTAGGGTAATACCTTATTGTTGTTGTATCTGGTTCCTACGCTTCGCCTATGGTAATTCCTTATGTCTACTGTATCAGGTTCATACGCTTCGGCTAGGGTAATTCCTTATGTTTACTGTATCAGGTTCCTACACTTCGGCTAGGGTAATATATTCTGCATTCAGGCTTCAGTTAGGACGATCCTTTCGGACCAATACACCCCTTTAAGTCAACATCTACGCTCAATGGGCCTGTGTTAATGCCTTATCGGTGCAGTCTTGGAAAACTGCCTATTGGAGTTCAGTTGGAGGATAGATAAGAATTAAAAATGAACTGTAATTGGAGTTCAGTTTTGTATTACTGTGTTTTCCCAAGCTCACTTTGTTTCACCATTGCAGGTTAAAGAAATTTGATCATAGATTTATAATCAATCTCAGTTCGGAGTTCCCTTGGCGTTGCGCGTGGAGTACGGTACCTGTGTATTAGTGGGCATGTATGTCACGTTTTAATTTTATGATTTAGTCTGTAATATGTCTTATGGATTTCATTTTTAGGTAAATGAAATTTCAATAGGGGTTTAATAGAAATTTCTTTTCACACTTTTCAATGTATTCTTTTGAATTTTCTTCTATTTTTACTGTGGGTCAATACGGTGACCCTAATGTGACCTCTTAGGCTTAGGCCTATCGCATAGCCGGGTTTAGGGGGGTTACAAATGCCACCAAGAAAAATCATTTCCCTTGCCTTTTATCGACCAGATGTTGGATAGGCTGGTAGGCAAAGCGTACTATTGCTTCCCAGATAGTTATTCAGGATATAATCAAATTGCCATCGCTCTCGAAGATCAGGAGAAAACCATGTTCACTTGTCCATATAGGACATTTACCTTTCGAAGAATGCCTTTTGGACTGTGTAATGCGTCGGAAATATTCCAACGATGTATGATGTCTATTTTTTCTGACATGATTGAGAAAAACCTGGAAGTTTTCATGGATGACTTCTCGGTGTTTGGAAAAACATTCGAGGAATGCCTACAGAGTCTAGAGCTTGTATTGTGAAGATGTATTGAGACTAACCTAGTCCTAAATTGGGAAAAATGCCACTTTATGGTGAAGGAAGGCATCGTTCTCAGTTACAGAGTAACCAAGAGAGTCTTGGAAGTAGATAAAGCGAGAGTGGAGGTAATCAAATAGTTGCCACCCCTACAAGTGTAAAAGGTATCACGAGTTTTTTAGGACATGCAGGTTTTTACCGTCAGTTCATTAAAGATTTCTCAAAAATTTCTAAACCTTTATGCTTGCTTTTAGAACAAAAAAGGCACTTTTGCGTTTGATGATTCTTGTTTAAAATCATTTCAATAACTCAAGGACAGATTAATCAATGCCCCCATAGTCTTGGCACCGGATTGGAGCAAGCCCTTCAAGCTCATGTGCGATGTCAATGACTATGCCGTTGTACCCGTATTGGGCCAAAGGCGTGGCAAGATTTTTCATGCCATATACTATGCCAGCCAAACTTTGAGCAAAGCCCAACTCAACTACACAAAAACTGAGAAGGAATTTCTCGTTGTTGTATTTCCATTTTATAAATTCAAATCCTATTTAGTCAGTAACAAAGTTGTTGTGTATATATATCACTCAACATTTAAATTTCTATTGATAAAAAAGGATGCGAAGCCCAGATTGACCCAATGGACACTATTACTTCAAGAGTTTGATCTCGAGATTTAAGACAAGAAGATGAGTGAAAACTTAATTGTTGACCATTTATCTGGATTAGAACATCACTTTGAGGAAGGTAGTGCCGCTGCCATTATAGATGAATTCCCTGATGAACACCTGCTTGCAGCCAGTTCTATGCCATAGTATGCTGACATAGTCAACTATCTGGTAAGTAATATCATGCCACCGGATCTGGCAAGCAATGCCAAGAAACGGTTTTTGCGAGATGTGCAACATTACTATTGGGATGAGCCCATTATGTTTAAACACTATGCCGACCAAGTAATTCGTTGTAACACCTCATTCTCGTATTCGATTACCGAATATAAGTTAGAGATGTCACAGAAAAATAACATGATTTTTATTCAAAATATTCTTAAATTTAAAATCTTTGAAAATATTTATATCAACTACTGTAATCACTCATTTTTGACCAGGTTTTAGTGTTATTAGTATTATTTTAATAATAATATTAATAATATAAAATTAATGAAAAATCAAAAAATAATAATAATAAACATATTATTAAAAAAAATAAAAAAAGAAGAAAATTGCGTGGAGCAGGGTGCTCCACGTCACCCTTAACCCACCCCAACTGCCTATATAAAGGCATGGGGCAGGGACAAAATTTCACACACAAATTTCACGCCAATTGGATGCCCAATTTGGCCAGGAGAAATTCACGCCAAATTTGCCAACCAATTGGCAATGCAATTGGCTCCCTAATTGGGGGCTAGGCCGGCCGCAAGGCTGGCCGGGGTTGGGGCAGTGCCCACGACCCCAGTTGGATCAATCTAACATTCGATCGGGGTCCTATTTTAGGTCCGATCTAGTTAATATTTTTGGAGGGGTCGTGGTAGATCTCGGTGGGGTTCAGTCGGGGTTCGTCATTCGAGCTCCTAGTTAGGTATATTTTCTTCCTTTTTTATTAGTGTTGTAATTTTTATAATTTAATGAAGTATTAGTTATTTTAAAATTGTAGTCTTATTTTTAATTTTGTATGTTTATGTTTTAGATTAATATTTAATATGTTTTAAATTTGTGTTTTATATTAGTATTTTATTTATGCTAGATATGTTTTTATTTATGAGTTAGATTAATATGTATATATATATGTTTTAGTTTAGTAATTTATTTATGTTAGATTAGTATTATGTTATGTTAATATTTATTGCATTTAAATTATTTGCCATGTTTTATATTTTGCCCACTAAGATTGCATATCGAGATATAAATTGTCAATGCGGTGCCCTTTTATCCGAGTGTAAACGGGGCCAGTATCAGGCATAGTGATAGTGGTTGGGCGTTTACTCTTGGATAACAGGGCCTTTAAAATTTATTCGCAATTATAACCGAATTTAAAATAATCGTCACTTTAATCCAGAAAGTCTAATATTAATAAAGCGGTAATTATTAAAGTACCAATTTTAGACGGTGTGGGGGTGCTAATCCTTCCCCATCCGTAACCGACTCCCGAACTCAAAGTTTTTTGAATCTCTGGTTTTATGGTGTCCGGCCTACCTAAGTGGCCGGTGGCGACTCCAATTTTTAAATAAAATGTGGTTTTTTTTAAACCCCACGGAATAAACGTTTTATATCCGAAAAATCACAAACACTTCGAAAATTCATTTTTTTTAGCGAAACGGACATCGCTACAGATGGCGACTCCGCTGGGGACAATTTTTTGTTTTTCAAAAAAATAAATGAGAGTCAAGCTTTTAAAATAATTATCGCTTTATTAATATTAGAAATTCCGGGTTAAAGTGACTATTAAATTAACATTCGGATATAATTGCGCGTTTATTTTAACGCATTTAAAAATTTGGCATATAAACCCGTCTTTTAAGTGGGGGAAAACACTAATGTTTTCGTGGAGATATCGTTCTCCCGTGTAGGCCTAGCAAGTACCTTCGGGGCTCGAGTACCTTATGCTTTCGTAAGGATATCCTTCCTTCGTGCAGACATAAGCGAATGGGTCCCCCTGAATTGAACCCGGTTAAAAGGAGCCTATAATGGGTGATGATCGGGGGCCTTGCTACTCTTAGTAGAGGACATCAAGGACAATTCGGGTACGTCCTAGCACCAACACTGCATTTAGAGAACATATAGAAACCCACCCCTTCAGAGCCATGCGGATAACCTTAGATGTTTTAGACGGGATAAATAGGGTTGTTTTGTTTGTTTACCTTATTTAATTTTCCTTTTATTTATGTATTTATTATTTTTATCCGGTACAAACTCATTTCTTTTTGTCTTTTATTTTTATTTTACACATACGTTTGTTGCATTATCATTGCATCCACATTATATAGAGGCGTTGATTCAAGTGGTTTGCCCGATTAGAAAATCTTTCATCATGGAAAAAAGGTGTCTTAGGACGGATGGCATCGATTTCTAGTCGTTGGTTTGCACATGGTTCTTGATTTGGTTGCTTGAGTATTAGGAAGCATGCCTATAGTTTACCTTTAAAGCATGATGATTGTTTCTTGATGTTTGGTTCATGGTAGTTGATGGTAAATGACCAATGATGATGTTATTTGATTGTTAGAAGCATGCTTAAGTGTTAGAATTCCAAAACGAGGCTAAAAACCATCAAATTTTGATGTTACAGGTCAGGGCGTATCGATACATATGTGCCCATATCAATACATGTAAGTGTTTCCAAGCACAGCGTATCGATACACAGGGGACCGTATCGATACGGGTAAGCATATTTTCAGGCTTAGCGTATCGGTACACAGGTGACCGTTTCAATACAGGTCTACGGTTTGAGGTATAGTGTATCTATACACGTGAAGGTGTATCGATACGGTTTTGAGCTACTGGAATCCAGAATTTTGTAAAGGCTCAGGCGTATCGATACACTTGCTCGCATATCGATACGGGTGGTAGTTAAGTTAGTTAATTAAGGTTTATGTTTCTCTCGTTTTAGTCCCTAAGTGATATACATGCAATTAAATGAGTTTGAATGATTGTTTTAACTTGAAATTTCACCAGTATGCATGTATTTGGTTTAATTGAGGATTGCTAACTTTAATTTCGAAATTGGTCCTTCAAAATAATGGAAATTACAATTGGGTCCCTAGGTGTTATGTATGCAATTGGATGAGTTCGGATGATCGTTTTAAGTTGAAATTTGGCATGTATGATTCTAACCTAACTAATCAAAGATTGGTAAAGCAAATTAGAACTTAACCCTTATAGATTTGTAGATTTATGTTTTGGTTCATATTATTGTAAAGTGACCAATTAGATATCAAATCGATGCCCGATTGGGTTGGGTTTTCACTCGTTGTTTGTATGTACATGTAGGGTAATAACCAACATCTAGATAAGATAAAAGAAAATAATGGTCATATTTTTAGAATTTTCTTCACGGTTTACTTTGGTAAACTTAATGTAGCTCGTTCAATTCGGTCTTGCGATTAGGCTGGGTCGAGGGGGTTATATTTGGTGGTATCAGAGCCAGATTATGATTGTTGGGGATGGGTTATAGTTGGTTTATGTATGTTGTGAAGTTGTTTGATATATATGTAGATTGAATTGAGTTGATTACTATACACAGTGATTGATTGTGTGTTATATGCCATGTTGGGGTATGATTTGGGACACATTGCCTTATTACTATTAATGAAAAATATTTTGATTTGAAATGGAAGTCTTGGACCCTTTCTTGAAGATGGCATAATCGTTTTTATTTTGGTGTTATCATGCCATAGATTCCTTGTTTACAATGTCACCGATGAGACAATTACGTTTTAATGTGAGTGGGGGGAGGCAAGATGATGAGAATAATGTTGTGCCTGAGGGGTTGCCACCTCCACCACCGAATCCACCTACGGGTGTGGAACAAGTACCACCTGTGCAAGCTGGGCCAGCACTGGGTGATATGACACCTTTGATACAGGCAATGACAAGAGCGTTCTAGGCCGTGATGGCTGGAGTGCAGATGCCAGGACCAATACCGGTTGCTGCTGCTAATCTGGGATTACCCTTAGAGCGTTTACGTGGCCTAGGAGGGGTCGAGTTTAGAGGGTTGTCGCCTGAGGCTTTTGAGGAGTGGTTTACCAGCACGAATCGTATTTTGGATCATATGGTTTGTTCTGATGCTCGTAAGATGGGATGTGCTATATCTCTGCTGTAGTGAGATGCGTATAACTAGTGGACTACGGTGATTGCAAGTATGAAGGCCAAAAATGTAACATGGGAAACCTTTCGATCTGCGTTCCGAAAAAAGTATCTCATAGCTAGATACCAAGGTGAAAAGAAATGCGAGTTCATGGCTTTAGTGCAGGGAGATATGTCGGTATCTGAGTATGATACAGCTTGTGAGGCTGAGTCAGTATACCTCTAAGTTGATGTCTGGTGAGAGGAGTTGTTGTGACCACTTCTATTACGGATTGGCACAGGAGGTTAAGATATATATGTTGGCTGCTGAGTATGTTGATTTTGATGTGTTAGTTTCGAGAGACAAGGATATTGAGCAGAGTTTGGGTTTGGCATCCCGTGCTGGAGGATCCGGTCATGGTAAGAGAGCTGCTGATGCTAATGCTGGGGGTGGCTGATATAAAAGGCATCGTGATCGGAGATATCGACCCGAGCTTGGGAGAAGAGGTCAGCTATGGCAGAGTTATGGAGGTGGGATACACGAGTGTATTCAGTGTGGGAAGAAGCATTCGAGGGTTTGTTGGAGGTCGGATAGAGTTTGCTAGGGTTGTGGATCTCGAGACCATGATAGACGCGACTGTTGCAGTTCCTACGCCTGTTGCAGCTAATGCTTGCTGGAGTTGTGGGTCAGCCAATCATGTGAGGCGTGACTGCCCTTTGTTAGCTAGAGGTGTTCATGCTCCTGCACCTGTTGTGGCTGCCCTGAGAGGTCGAGGGCATGGACGAGGAAATTTTTTAACCGAGAGATGGTGGGTGTAGGACTGTGGTACACACCGTTGCTATTCAGCCGGAGGGTGGTGGTTCCGCGAGGGTGTATGCGCATCGCGAAAGACGCAGCGATACCGATGTGATTGCAGGTACCGTTACTTTGCAATCTTTACCGTTATTTTCTTTGGTTGATTCTGGTTCCACCTATTCGTATATTCTTAGCGAGCATGCACAGTTGCTTGATATACCTGTGGAGATTTTGAATGTTGGGGTTCAAGTAACTAGTTCTTTGGGTGAGATGGTTGTGGTTAGGAAGTTATACCGAATGTGTCCTTTGATGGTGCAAGACCATGTGTTCGCTGTGGATCTGATGGAATTGCCATTCCATGGTTTTGATGTAATATTAGGGATGGATTGGCTATCCGAGCATAGGGCAGTTGTGGATTTTGAAACCAAACGGATATCCTTGTGTCTTGCTGATGATTATGAAGTTGTGGTGGTTGGCAAGAATGCAAAGTTCCTGACCAATGTTGTTTCAGCTTTGGAAGCAAGTCAAATGTTGAAACTCGGATGTCAGGCATATTTGGCCTATGTTATTAATCATGGGTCTAAGGATGTACGTGTGCAGGACATTCGTACAGTTTGTGATTTTTTGGGAGTTTTCCTTGAAAAGTTACCGAGGTTGCCGCTAGATAAGGAGCTGGAGTTTAAAATCGAGATGTATGTTGATTCAGCACTGATGCCCATTGCACCGTATCGCATGACACCTACGGAGTTGAAATAGTTAAAGACACAACTCCAGGAGTTGATTGATCGAGGGTATATTAGACCCAGTGTTTCACCCTTGGTGCGCTAGTGTTACTCGTGAAGAAGAAAGATGGCACAATGAAGATGTGTATCGATTATCGACAACTGAATAAGTTGACGGTTAAGAACAAATATCCCTTACCGCAGATTGATGATTTGTTTGATCAATTCCGAGGTGCATCGATAGTTTCTAGGATCGACTTGAGATTGGGATATTATCAGTTGAATGTGAAGGGTGAGGATGTGCCAAAGACTGTCTTTCGTACGAGGTATGGGCATTACGAGTTCTTAGTGATGCCATTTGGGTTGACCAATGCACCAGTTGCGTTTATGGATATGATGAATTGGGTGTTTCATGAGTCCTTAGACCAATTTGTGGTAGTGTTTATTGATTATATTCTTTTGTACTCTCATACCGAGAAAGATCATGATGAGCATTTACGGATTGTGCTTCAGAGATTATTAGATAATCAATTATATGCCAAGCTGAGTAAATGTGAATTTTGGTTGAAGGAAGTAGTTTTCCTAGGACATATGGTGTCGGCTAAGGGAATCCGTGTGGATCCACAAAAGATTGAGGCTGTGGTGAGTTGGAAGCCACCTAGGTCAGTGACGGAGGTGTGTAGTTTCCTTGGGTTGGTTGGATATTATCGCTGGTTTGTAGATGGTTTTCTGAAGATTGCTGCTCCTTTAACCAAGTTGTTGTAGAAGAACATTCATTTTGAGTGGACAGAGGATCGTCAGCAAGCTTTTGAAAAGTTAAAGGAAGCTTTGACGCAAGCTCCAATCTCGATACAACCCAAGTCGGGAAGGGAGTTTGTGGTATATAGTGATGCATCATATGTTGGTTTAGGGTGCGCGTCGATGAAAGATGGGAAGGTTGTGGCTTATGCATCTAGGCAATTGAAGGTGCACGAGCATAACTATCCTATTCATGATCTTGAGCTTGCCGCGGTGGTGTTTGCGTTAAAGATTTGGAGGCATCATCTTTATGGTGAAAAGTGTGTAGTGTACACGGATCACAAATGTTAGAAGTATTTGATGTCACAGAAAGAGTTGAATCTTAGGCAAAGATGATGGTTGGAGTTTCTTAAAGATTATGATTTGAGCATTGAGTATCATCCAAGTAAAGCAAATGTGGTAGCGGATACTTTGAGTATAAAAGCTATGGTTGAGTTGAGAGCAATGTTTGCTCGGTTGAGTGTAACCCGTAATGGAGGCTTGTTAGTCGAGTTGCAGGTGAAGCCATCGTGGTCGCAAATTATAAAGGAGAAACAACCGTATGATGATAAGTTCGTACCTCATGTTAGGGATATCTTGGATGGGAAACCATCAGGTTTTCATTTTAATGATGATGGGGTGTTGTGTTTTAAGGACCGGGTAGTGGTGCCTCAGGATAAGGAGTTGAGACGTATCATCTTGACCGATGCTCATTCTAGCCCTTTTTCTATACATCCCAGTAGTACCAAGATGTATCGGGGTTTGAAGGAGGAGTATTATTGGGTTGGTTTGAAGAAGGATATGGCTAATTTTGTTGCTAGATACATGGTGTGTCAGCGTGTTAAAGTTGAGCATCAATTTCCTTTCAGGTTGTTGCAACCGTTGGGGTTTCCAGAATGGAAATGGGAGAGAATCACCATGGATTTTGTGTCGGGCCTACCAGAATACAACCATTTGGGTGATTGTGGATCGGTTTACGAAGTGTGCATATTTTTTACCGGTGCATACGACGTATACTTTGGATAAATTGGCTGATCTTTACATCGCAAAGGTCGTGAGGTTGCATGGAGTGCCTAAGTCGATTGTGTCAGATAAAGATCCGAGGTTTACAACAAGGTTCTAGGAATGTTTGCATCGAGCCCTGGGTACTCGGTTGTATTTTAGCACTTTGTATCATCCTCAGACAGATGGACAGTCTGAGCGCGTGATCCAGGTGTTTGAGGATATGTTGAGGTGTTGTATTATCAAGTTCCAAGGAACCTGGGACAAGTAGTTGCCGATGGTGGAGTTCGCTTATAATAATAGCTATCAAGCGAGTATTCAAATGGCACCGTATGAGGCCTTATATGGTAGGAGGTATCGTACGCCTTTGTGTTGGACGGAGGTTGGGGATAAGTATATTTTTATGCCCCATGTTTTGAAAGACACTAATGAGAAAGTGAAGCTTGTGTCTGAATGCTTGAAAGTGGCATTCGATCGAAAAAAAATCCTACTCGGATTTGAAGCGTAGGGAAGTGGAGTACGCTGTTGGTGACAAAGTGTTTTTGAAGGTTTCACCATGGAAGAAGGTGTGCGCTCTGGGCGAAAAGGGAAGTTGAGCCCGAGGTTTATTGGCCCGTATAAGATTCTAGAGCATGTTGGTCCTGTGGCTTATCGGTTGAGTCTTCCTCCCGAGATGGAAAAGATTCATGATGTGTTTCACGTATCGATGTTGCGGAGGTACCGGTCGAATCCATCGCATGTTATGCCGATTGAGGATGTTGAGTTGAGGCCGAATCTGACCTATGATGAGGAACCAATAGAGATCCTTGAATCCATTAGTAAGGTTCTGTGTGGGAAGATGATAGAGCTCGTTAAAGTGTTATGGCGGCACCAAGGAGTTGAGGAAGCTACTTGGGAGAGTAAGTTGGACATGAAAAAGCATCTTTTTCCTCTAGGTAAATTTCAAGGATGAAATTTCTTAAGAGGAGGAGAGTTGTAATGCCCCGATTTTGGGCTTAGGAGTTTTGGGGAACGGTTTAGTCGGTTCGGTGGACCGAGATTAGAGATTCGAGTCGGATTCGGGATTTAAATTGGATTAAATATTTTTATTCAAGATAAAAACATGGAAAAATAGTTTGAAATCATTATTAAATGTATAACTGATTTTGGTAAAAACAATTTTGGAGAATGAAATTCGAAAATAGGACATTTTGGATAGTGACCAAAATGCAAGTTTGCAAATCTATTTTTAGTGACTGTTTTGAAAATGGGTCAAAACTTTGAATCTTTAAGGAGCTATTAATCCAAAAAGGGTTTCATCAGATTTCTCCCTTTAATTAATTATTTTTTTAATTAAGTTTTAAGAGGTATAAATAGGGGAGAGAATTAATTAAACACAATTAAGGCTTTTAAAAAGAATTTCACATAACTAACTTTGTAACTCCTTTCTCTCAAATTCTCTCCAGCCAAACATATTTTCAGCTTCAATTTCTTCATTTAAAATTAGGATTTCGAAGAGTTTTTGATTTCCAATTGATTTCTAAAGCTATTACATCAAATACTTATTATTTCTACCTTGATTTTCATGGTTTATAAAGCAATTAAGGGGAGAAATCAGCATTGGAGGTAAGGATTCAATCTTATCCTCTAATGAAAGGTTCTTTATTGAAACTCCTAAGTTCTTGATCCATTTTATATGGTTTTATGGAAATGTTGTTGTTGAGATAGATCACTTGCAAGCTAATATAATGTTTTAAATGTATCATGTTGATGGTTTGATTTGGAATAATGTGTTTACACGTGTTTTACTCATTAAGCTTTGCATATGGGATGTTATGCATGGGAAAGGCTTAAGTAGAGGGAATTGCATATGAGATTTGCTGTGGAATCCATGATACATGTTGCATAAGGTTTAATATGCTGATTCTGTAAAGACTAAGTGCATGTTTTTAAAGAATGGCATGATTGTTCTTAAATGGTTTGAAATTGCATTGGATGATGTTTTATATTCTGGAGCGCTCCTCACTAAGCAATGATTGCTTACGATCTCTTTTATCATCAATGCAGATTGATTGAATGCAATTGGACTAGCAAGCAATGAGGGAATTCCAAGACTTGATTTCACAAAGTATGTTTGGGTTTTAAACTAGTAAAAAAGGTAATGTGTCTTAAATGTTGTTGGGAGGGTTTGAGTGGTTACTTCTCCGTCTGAGCAAGTTTATATTGCTGCTTTGGACTTTGTGATAAGCTTGGTTTGTTGGATTTTGCACATGGTTCATGCTTTGGTTGCTTGAGTATTAGGAAGCATGCCTACAGTTTACCTTTAAAGCATGATGATTGTTTCTTGATGTTTGGTTTACGGTAGTTGATGGTAAATGACCAATGATGATGTTATTTGATTGTTAGAAGCATGCTTAAGTGTTAGAATTCCAAAACAAGGATAAAAACCAGCAAATTTTGACGTTACAGGTCAGGGCGTATCGATACGCCTTTGCCCGTATCAATACAAGTAAGTGTTTCCAGGCACAATGTATCGATACACGGGGGACCGTATCGATACAGGTAAGCACATTTTCAGGCTTAGCATACTGGTACACGGGTGACCGTATCGATACGGGTCTACGTTTTCAGGCATAGTGTATCGATACACGTGATTGTGTATCAATACGATTTTGAGCTACTGGAATTTGGAATTTTTTAAAGGCTCAGGCACATCGATACACTTGCCCGTATAACGATACGGGTGGTAGTTAAGTTAGTTAATTAAGGTTTCCATTTTCTCTCGTTTTAGTCCTTGAGTGATATACATGCAATTAAATGAGTTTGAATGATTGTTTTGACTTGAAATTTCACCAGTATGCATGTAATTGGTTTAATTGAGGATTGGTTACTTTAATTACAAAAATGGTCCCTATGTGTTATGTATGCAATTGGATGAGTTCGGATGATCATTTTAAGTTGAAATTTAGCATGTATGCTTGTAACCTAACTAATCGAAGATTAGTAAAGCAAATTATAACTTAACCCTTATAGATTTGTAGATTTACGTTTTGGTCCCTATTATTGTAAAGTGACCAATTGGATATCAAATCGATGCCCGATTGGGTTGGGTTTTCACTCATTTTTGTATGTACATGTAGGGTAATAACCAGCATCTAGATAAGATAAAACAAAAAAATGGTCGTATTTTCAGAGTTTTCTTCATGGTTTACTTTGGTAAACTTAATGTAGCTCGTTCGGTTCGGTCTTGCGATTAGGCCAGGTCGAAGGGGTTACACCAACATCAAGGATCTCAATAGGAACATCCAAAAAAGATGCATGTTCACTCTAAATCTATGAATGAGTAGACCCCGAATCAATCAAAGATAACAATGACAAGGATTATAATGTGAAGGTACTTGCGATCACATCTGTGTCATTGCGACCCTCGCGATGGGCATAGATCTGAGCTGGTCCACTATTCTCCGGTCGCACTACAGCAGCATGAGCTACAACCCTCTGACCATCCTCACGCCTCTAGAAATTACCCCTACCACAACCTCGGCCCCTAATAGGTGCAACAACATGAACCGGCGCATCCCTCACAGCACGAGGACAATCACGCTTCACATGATCAGGAGATCCACAAATCCAATAGCTCAAGGTATTTCCCCAGCACGCACCCGTGTGACGTCTACCACAGCGCTCACACTCAGCTACAAAATGAACTTCTGGGTTACCCTTACCGACACCACCACCACACCTGTGATCCGGCTTATGGCTCTTGTCCCTGAACCTCCTATTCTGTCTCCCAGAATAGCTAGAATCTGCCACTCTCTTTACCAATTAACCCCCTCGACCTAGCCTAGACACCCAACTGAATCAAACGGGTCACACAGGGAAATTTGAAGTAAACCGGGTAGGTTTACCCTAGAAAACAACCATTTTTTCTTTTTTTTCTTGTCTAGATGCCAATTAATCCTAGATGTTCATGCTGACATCAGGTGTAACCTCAACTCAATCGGACATCGATTTGACGTCAAATTGCACCCAATTGCAATTTAGGAAGCAAAACAAATTTTTAAGTTACCAAACCTTAATTATTTAGGTTTCAATCATGCATCTCAAAGTTTAGCTCAATCCGATCACTCAAACACATTTAATTGCACAAACAAGATTCAAGGACTAAAATGCAAGAAATCAGAATTGCTTCAAGATGACTTAACAGGTTTAACGGTCATCCGTACCGATACGGATTGAAACACTCCATTTCGATACACCTTTACGCTGTACCGATATGCCCAACTAAAATACCGAACTTTTGAAAATCCTTATAGACCGTACTGATATGGTACCATGTGTTTCGGTACACGGGTTTGGGTTGAAGAAGCAAATTCCAAAAGCTAAGACCCATACCAGAATACCTCTTGCCGTACAGATACGCTGAGGTCAAAATGGCCTAGGCATATCGAAACGCCCTTAGCCTATACCGATCCCTCAAGCCTAGTAATGCCAAGTCGTACCGATATGGTCCCCTGCGTATCGGTACGCATGGACCTGCAATGCCACTTTTTTCTTGTTTCTCATCCAATTAACACTCTCAAATCATTCCACCAACATGCTTGCAACACAACACCAACATACCAAACATACCACAAGCATTCAAACTTCACAATCTTAACATTATAACATGGCATTTTGCATCAAAGAAGATATATAGGCATGCACCCTATAAAACCATTCAACCATCATATGAAATTGCAAACCATCACCATAAACAATCCACAATTTTCACTTACAAGCCATGGACAGCAAACCAAACTTGCCCAACCAAGGAGTTTAACAAAACGTATCCCAAAATGAATAAGGAAACCCCCATTGCCCTTATTATCTATAGTCTAATCCAAAAACTGACTTTGAATACCAAGTCTTGCTAGATCACTTGCTTCTCGCTGCCTTCCAAGCCTTTAATAATCTGCATTGATGAACAAAGAGAGCGTAAGCACACTAGGCTTAATGAGGAGCGCTCAAAAACCAAAAGCACCATCAATGCATTTTAAACCATTTTACAACATAACATTGAAATCCCATTTCAATCATGTTCAAACCACATTTTAAACTACATCATGCCTTGTTAACCATGCAGTTTACCCTTTTAAAACTAGCATATTAAACCATATGCAACATGTATCATTTTACAACAACAAATTTCATTGCTCAACCTCAATTTAAGCCTTCGCATGCATAACTACCATATGCAAAGCTTAAAGAGTAAACATGTATAAATTACATTATACAACGTAAACCTTCCAATGATACATTAACAGTTATATTGGCTTACAAGTGATCATTAAACAAGTCCAATATCAAAAAGAGTTCATTGGATACACGGGTTCGACAAGTGTTCAACCAACACTTCAAGCCATCTCAACTGGAATAGCAATACAATAACAATTGCGGTACATTATCAACCGGGTACTTACACAACCCTTGGGGACACCAACCCCTTTCATCGGTTAGACGCTTAATCCACTAATGGGGGTTTTCAGCATTGTTTAACCCCTCTATCAATAGGGTACTAAGATGGAGTTTTTGGTACACGGATCTAAACCCATCAACATCTAAGGCAACTTATTATACTGCACTCAATCCTATGGCCGGCCAACTATATCCGATAACAATTTTAAAACCACATCACTTGCCAATATAACTAACCATTTAACATTTACCTCATTTTTTTAAACAAGCATTAACCAAAACACTTTTCCAAAACAATAATCATGCTTTATACCACAAGTATAAACCATACTTACAAGGATCACTTACCATGTGCATCCTTCAGTAAAACATGCTCAAAAATAGTATATCGAAAACTTCAAAACAAGTTTAACAATAGGTAACATGTAATCAAAACAAGTGCATAAAATCATTTCAACTTAGCACGACCGAGAGAGAAAATCCGTTTTACTTACTTCCTACACACTTCTAGCCATAAAGGTAATGCCTCCAGATTTTTAGGGCAAACACAACTGCGGCAAGCTCAAGATCATGAATAGGGTAATTATGCTCATGTACCTTCAATTGCCTAGATGCATATGCAACTACCTTACCTTCTTGCATCAACACGAAACCAATCTTGACGTATGACGCATCACTATAAACAATGAACTCCTTTCCCGATTCAGGTTGGACCAAGACTAGAGCTCCGTTAAAGCCTCTTTTAACTCCTCAAACGCTTGCTGTCTATCCTTCGTCCACTCAAAACGAACATTCTTCTGCATCAACTTGATTATTGGAGAAACTAAACTGGAGAACCCTTCCACAAACCTACGATAATAACCAACCAAACCAAGAAAACTTCATACTTCTGTTACCACTTTAGGCACCTTTCAACTCATCACATCCTCAACCTTATGCAGATCAACACGATTTCCCTCGGCCAACACAACATGCCCAAGGAAAACAACCTCCCTAAGCAAAAACTCGTAGTTGCTTAACTTGGCATACAACTGATTAGCCAACAATGTCTAAAGCACAATCCGTAAATGTCTATCATGATCCTCCTCAGTACGAGAGTACACTAGGATATCATCGATAAATACCACCAAAAACTGATCCAAAAACTCATGGAACACCCGGTTCATCATGTCCATAAAAGCAACCAGTGCATTAGTCAAACCAAATGGCATCACAAGAAACTCATAATGCCCGTACCTCGTACAAAAATTTGTCTTGGGTACAGCCACATCGTTCACCTTCAACTGGTAGTACCCATACCTCAAATCTATCTTAGAAAACACCGAAGCACCCCTGAATTGATCAAACAAATCATCTATCTGCGATAACAGATACTTGTTCTTTCTCATCAACTTGTTCAACTGCCGATAATATATACACATTTGCAACGTACCATCCTTTTTTTTACAAACAACACCGGTGCACCCCACGGTAAAATACTTGGTGTTATGAACCCACGATCAAGCAACTCCTACAATTGCGTCTTCAACTCCTTCGGGGCCATGCGATATGGAGCAATAGACATCGGTGCTGTATCCGCATAAGTTTCATTGCCAAACTCTACCTTACGGTCAGGTGGCAACCCTGACAAATTTTTCAAAAAAATACCCAAAAACTCACATACAGTGCGAATATCCTGCACCCTCAACTCCTTTAAACTAGGATTCATCACATAGGCCAGGAAAGCCTGACATCTGGACCCCAACATTCGTCTTGCTTCCAAAGCTGAAATAGCATTAGACAAGAACTTGGCATTCTCGCCAACAACCACCATCTTGAAGTCATCCGACAACGTCAAGAATATTTATTTGGTATGGAAATCTACTACGGCTCGATGCTCGCTCAACCAATCCATGCCCAAAATAACATCAAAGCCATGGAATCTCAACTCCATCAGATCCACAGCAAAAATATGGCCTTGAACAATCAATGGGCACCTACGATACAACTTCTTAACTACAACTATCTCCCCAAGAGAATTGGTCACTTTAACACACACATTTAGAATTTCAACAAGTATATCAAGCAACTATCATACTCACACAATATGTATGAATGAGTGGATCCAGAATTAATCAACGAATACAACGGCAAGGACTGTAAAGAGAAAGTACCTAAAATCACATCGGTGTCATTGCGACCCTCGCGGTGCACATACACCCTAGCCGGTCTACCTCCTTCTGGCTGGACAGCAATGGTATGAGCCACAGTCCACTGCCCACTATCTCGACGCTGAAATGGCCACGATAACGGCCACGACCACGGCCTCACTGTGGAGCAACAATAGGTGTAGCTCCCTGCCCACCTTGGGCCAACAACAGACAATCACACCTCTGATGGTCGCTAGACCCACGGCTCCAACAAGCATTAGCCATAACAGGCTCAGGTGCCTGACCCTCCTTAGCCAGATGTGGACAATCCCGCATCATATGATCTCGGGATCCATAAACCCAACAAGTGTTAAACGATGCTCTAACTTGGGTACCCTGCCCCTATACTCCATGTTCCACAACACCTCCGCCATGCCTCAGCTCCGGGCGAAACCTCCTATCATAGTGTCTCTTAGCCTGACCACAACTAGAACTACAATTAGCACCCCTCTTACTCGAGCTAAATCCCATGACATATAAGCCATACCAAGATTCTACTCTACATCCTTGGCCCGTGAAACCAACACATCAAAATCGATATATTCCGCCACAAGCATGTATGTCTAAACCTCATGCATGAGCCCGTAGTGGAAATTATCACATCGTTGGTGCTCGTCAGGGATCAACTTAGGTGCGTACTTACTCAGCCTCACAAACTGCATCTCATACTCTGCCACAGACATACTGCCCTGCACCAATGCCATGAACTCCTACTTCTTATCATTCTGATATCAGACTCCCAAATACTTCTTCTGAAAAGTTCCATGGAAGAACTCCCAGGTCACATCCTCGGTCATTATACCAGATATCGAGGTAGTCCACCAAGTATGAGTATCACCATATAATAGAGAAATAGCACAGCCCAGCTTATGGGCATCGGTACACACCATCTGCCTAGTATCCTCTCAGTACTGGCCAACCATCCCTCTAAAGCCTCAGGCGACAAGCCTCGTAACTCAACTTCACCCAAACTGCGAAGTCACTCAAGCGACAAACCCTGCCCAACAACTAGTGGTGCCAACTCATGAACACCCGCATCTACTGCCTGAAAAGCACCGGTTATGGCATGAATTAGCGGTGTCATATCACCCATCTCTGGCCTAGCTGGTGCAAGTGGTATTTGCTCTACTCCCTTAGATGGAATAGGTGGAGGCAGTGGCAACCTTCCAGGAGGTACAACATCTCCCTCAACATCCTGCCTAGTGGTAGTAACAATCATACCAGATTTCAACTCTCTCCTCGGTCCTATCGTGCTAAAATATATTTAAGGCATGATAACCATTTCAAAACAAAACAGTCAGGCCAGCTTCAAGCAAGGATCCAGACTTCCATTTCAAAAATGAAAACTTTCCAGACTATAATAATAAGGTAATGGGTTTCCCAAATTTCCCCCAACATGGCATAAAGAATTTACCGTGCATATTACAATCACCATGCATCTTAAATATCATATAACAACTCACGATCGCATTACAACAATCAAACCAACTCCCAACTATCACAAATCTAGCTCTAATACCACCAAATGTAACCCCCTCAACCTGGCCTAGTCGCGAGACCGAACCGAGCGAGCTACATTAGGTTTACCAAGGTAAACCATTAAGAAATAACCTGAAATGCGACCACTTTTTCTTTTATCTTGTCTAAATGCAAAATCATTAACCTATATGTTCATACTAGCATCAGGTGGAAACACAACTCAATCGGGCATCGATTTGAAATCCAATTGGCTCATTTGCAAATTAGGGACCGAATTGAAATTTGTTCAAACTACAGGGATTTAGCATATTTTTAAGTTACCAACCTTTAATTAATAAGGTTTCATGTTCTCTTGTTAAAAACTAGCTCGATTCGAACATTCAATCTCATTCAATTGCATCTATAACATTCAGGGACCAAAATGCTAGAAAATAGAACTCCACTTCTATGACATTAACTGAATTAACTGACAACCGTACCGATACGCATGCCACCATATCGATATGGTACCTTACACAAGCTTGTATTGTTTCGATACACTGTAACCCGTTTTGGTACGCCTAGCGGGTAGATCGAAGATGTTTGACAATCGTATCGGTACGGTATGGTAGTGCTTCTGTACGCGAGTTTTGTCCTAAAAGTAGATTCCAGTAAAGAAAATCCGTACCAAAACACCCAAGCCTATATCGAAACACCATACTTATTTTTGCCTAGCTTACCGATACACACAAGCCCGTATCGAAACAACAGTCGGTACGCCTGGGCCTGTAATGTCACATTTAGCTGGTTTAACAAGCTTTTATCTATCCAAAACACCCTAACATGCTTCTAACATACATCCAACATATTCAAGATACCATTCACGGCATATCATCATAGATTCAGCAACAATTCATGGCATTTTGCATTAAACGTAAATTTATAGGCATGCAACCTAGAAACCATTCGAGTAAAACATGAAACTCTAAAACATCAACAAAACCAAACCGTAAAGGCCAGTTACAACTTTAGAACAACCAAACTAACTTGCTCAAACAGGGAGTTTATCAAAACAGCTCCCAAAAACAAAACAAGTACCATATTGCCTTTATTACTTATAGTCTAGTCCAAACAAACTTTGGTAAACAAGTCTTGCTAGGAAACTGCTTTCTCATATCTTCTTTTATTTCCCAAG
The DNA here is from genome assembly GCA_019671005.1 of Hibiscus mutabilis. Classification (NCBI taxonomy): domain Eukaryota; kingdom Viridiplantae; phylum Streptophyta; class Magnoliopsida; order Malvales; family Malvaceae; genus Hibiscus; species Hibiscus mutabilis. The sequence goes on from CM033729.1 coordinate 22,080,084, forward strand.
TCATTTCCTCAACTTTACGATTTCGTCAAAGAACTTTAACAAGCGAAATTGACTTATTTCATTAGTTCTTTGACTCCATGTTTTATCATCTTTACCTTATATTTAACTTCTTTAATTTGCTCAGGGCCAACTACATCTCGATCGTTTGAATTCAATCACACATGCCTTTAACATATCCTCCAAAATCTGAATATTTTGCTCTGATTGTCCATCTATTTGAGGATGAAAAGTTGTGCTAACATTGAGTCGAATATCCAAGGCTTTATGTAAAGACTTCCAAAATTTTAAAGTAAACCTCGAATCTCTATTAGATACTATCGAGGTTGGTACTCTATGTGGTCGAACTATTTCCTTAATATACAACTCAACATACTTATCCCTAGAGTAATCTATTCGAATAGGGAAAAAGTGTGCTAACTTAGTCAATCTATTAACAATTACTCAGATCGATTCCTTCTTATTCGATGTCAAATATAGTCCTAATACAAATCCATCATCACTCATTCTTATTTTAATTTAAAAATGGAAATCAATTACGATAATTCAGAAGGTACCTGAAGTTCTGCTTTTACTTGTTGACATGCCAGATATTTAGCAACAAACTCAGTTATAACTCTTTCCATGCCTTGCCACCAATATCAACTCTTTAAATCTTGATATATCTGGTTTCCACCTAGATGTACAATCAAATGACTATAACATACCTCAAAGATATTGTTTCTTCAATTCTTCATCGTTTGAAAAATAGTGTTTTTTCCCTCGATAATACATGCATCCATCAGATTAACTTCAAAGTCTTCGTTTCACCTTCTTCCACTTATTTGAACCTTAACAAACACTTCTCATCTTTTCTCTAAAAATCTTTTATTCAATCTAATAAAGTAGACTTTATTCTTAACTCGGAAATAAAAGTGCCATCTTCTTTTATTGCCAATCTCGCATTCATAGATCTTAAGGCAACAAATGTCTTTCGACTGAAGGCGTTAGCTACCACATTATATTTTCCTAAATGATAGTCAATGATCACATCATCATCCTTAAGAATCTTGATCCACCTTCTCTGCCTCAGGTTTCAACTCCTTTTTAGTTAACAGATACTTTAAACTTCTATAATCTATGTAAATATAGCATCATTTACCATATAAATAATGACGCTATATCTTTAAAGTAAATACAACCATTGCCATCACCAAATCATGAGTAGGATATTCCTTTCATGCTTCTTAAGTTGTCTCGAAGCATAAGCCACTACTTTTACTTCTTACTTAAGTACACTTCCCAAACCTTTATGAGAAGCATCGTTATAGACCACATAATCTTTGCCCGATTCTAGTTGTACTAATATCGGGGCTTCGATTAATATTTTTTTTTATGTCTCAAAGTTTTATTGGCACTTATCTGTCCAACATAATGACATATCTTTCCTCAATAGCTTGGTCAGTGGGGAGGCAATCATCGAGAAATTCTTTACAAACTTTCGATAATAACCAACAAGTCTCAAGAAACTTTGAACCTCAGAAACATTCTTCAGAGGTTCCATTCAACTATAGTTGGTAGTTTCTTGGGACATACCTAGATTCTATTTGTTGAGACAATGGACCTGGAGATGCAACTTGAATTAATCAAATTCACATTTGGGTAACTTTGCATACAATTACCCTTCCCACAAGGCTTGTAGCACTATTCGTAAATGTTTATCATAATCTTCTTTCATACTACACTTTTGATAAAGCCATCTTTATACACGATTGATAGTTATTACTGTAAGAAATTTCATCAAACCATTTTTTTTCACAAACAATACTGTAACTCCCCAAGGTAATATACTAAGTCGTATAAAACCTCAATCCAATAGTTCACATAACTGAACCTTTAACTCTCTTATCTCTATAAAAGTCATTTTCTACTGTACCGTTTGATATAAATTTAGTGCCAGAGAAAACCTAAATCCTGAATTTCACTTTACGATCAGATGGTAACTCTGGCAGTTCTTGAAGTAATTCATCCTGATATTCATTGACAGTTGGGATACTTTCCATGTTCACCTTTGAATACTTGTATGTTTCAACATAAGCTAGAAAGTTCTTACATTCTTAAGATAACAGTTTCTTTAAAAATACTACTGAATCACATTGATAAGAAAAATCTTATTTTTTTCCTCATCATTACAATCTACGAACTTTCTAGTTCCTTTCAAATTTATTTATTTCGAGCACAAATTCATAATGACATAATAGGCCCATAATCATTCTATGCCCAGCGAAATCGCAATTCATAAAGAGGCATCTCTATTAAGTCTTACAAAAAATTTGATTCCGGCGAATTACTATCGAGCTTTTCCTGATCACCACAACGAAGCCCTTCTAGCATCACCTTTATATTTATTAAACCAATAGTCTATTGACATTGGTTTCCATCAATATCCTACCCAAAGTCTAACACTTCAAGACTTCTCAGCTATCTAGTAATAAAAGTCTAAGGAACTTGAGGTTGAATTTTCTCTAAAATCATGTTCAGGATTCGAAATAATAAACCTTAGTTTAATTAGGCATTTCCAACTTCACCAGTACTTTAACATCACATTGAGCGAAAAATGATTAATGATTAACCTTGTTACTACTTTTATAGGCCTTATTCTTACCCAACAGTTCGATCGCTCTATGCAATTTCTCAACTTCGAACATCTATAACTTTATTCAATCAATTCAATAAGTAGTTGCAACAAGTCACTCAAGCATCCAAATAGTAATTATGACATCCTAGTGTCATGTATACACTTACTGACAACAAGCTCGGTTTGGATCCAGAACCGGCTAAACATGTTGCTCTGATACCAATAAATGTAACACCCCTTTTCGTATCCATCACTCTTAAAAATTGGCAAATTTTTGTTTCTAATAAATTAAAACACTAAATCGGAGCTCCCTTTACCTTTCAAAAATAACAAAATGACTATTCAATAAATAATACACTTGGAACCAAAATAGACAATTTCGTTTCATTTATACATGCCCCTAAAATTTATCAAAAACCTCAAGTAGGATGTCATTACTGTTGTAGCTTGATGAAATTCTCTGAACTTGATGCAACGCCTTGCTTACTCTAATATCTCGAATCACCTACGTATGCACAGTCAAACACACGCTAAGTACGAACTTAATGAGGCAATAATCAAGATAAAAAACAACTAAATAAGCTTATTCAATTTCATGACTTATTAAACCTCAAGGCTGCATATATATAAAACATGCCATATGCCAATATACTAATCTTTATATTGCATTAGTAATGATTTACTGCATGTCAATGCCATAAAACTTTCATGCTTGTCCATTTTTCATAATATGCCATATATGCATAAATGCATCATGATCACTATATATGTATTACCATCATGTTAATCATATATTAACATAATATAAATCAGATATAAATTTCTTACCAATATACTTGTCATTTATTTCAAAGGCTCATAAGATTATTCACCTGTTTATTTTTTTTAACCAATAAACCATAGCCCAAATATAAGACTATGAGGACCCTGGGTATAGGAGTCAAATACGCACCAAAGTGATAATACACATAAGGTCATGCCCACCATATGCACTAAGTATCCTTTATATACACTATAGTGCTTAACCGAGAATGCATCGTTCTGTTGGACTCTATGGCATGCCAACTATACACTGTCCCTCAATGACATACTTGGGCATATATTCCATATTTATTTCATCCATGGCAATGTATATCAACATAATTTAACATTGGACAGTTCATACCCAAAATAACATTCATAATATAACATCATATATAACTAGTGATCCAAGCATTTATATTCAGCTTTTGACATATTTAAAATATGTCAATCATATTCTCTATGATATAAATAAAATTTGGATAGGCTCATCGCAAGCCATCCCAATGATGTATAAAACATCAATGTGTCATGATATGTATGCAATTGCACTCACCTTGGCCACTTAATACAATGCCTCACTAAGTCCTAGTTCGATCCTTTCTTTCATAGTACCTCGAACCTTCTTTGATTCGGACTTGACTTCATTAATCACATGAATAAAATAAAATATTTGTTAGATTTAACTCTAACAATACCTTAAACATGATGTCTAATATAATGATTCGAATATAAATTTTCCAAATGTTTTCCTTTCTTCCTTGTAATGTTCAGTAACTCATTGTGGTCCTTAGTGACCAATTTGAACTTCCAATAAATCTTCTGAGCTTGCTAACTAACATTTAAATACAAAATGTTTCAAATTCCATTTTCTGACAGCTTGCACTTCCTTCAAAGATTTACTTATACATAGCAAAATACATGCTGGATCTTAATTTCCTTTATATTGGAGAAACTAGATTCGATAACGGTTCTAACAGTATAAGCCACATAAATTAATAAAATCTATAAAAATTATGAAAATTCCTTACATTCACGTCACAGAGCTGTCCAGGCAGAAACTGCTCTGTAAGTTTTCTGATCTTCATTCGATTAAAAATTCATATCTTTTAACTCGAAACACAAAATCAGTTTCCCCTTGTTGGAAACGAAACTAGACTAACAAATCTTTACAACGGTATAAAATTCATCATCTAACCATTTTTGTAGAATTTATGGCGAGTTTTAAAACTTACTGCCATAATTCAAATTCCAACATAACTTCCCATGAATAACTTCTAATTTACACCACATTCTCCTTATTTCTCTACTTATCAATTTAGTCCCATCACTTTACTTCAAATGGCTAGAGTAAAGCTTGTATTCATATGTTCTCTTTACATCCTCCATTAAAATAATCTTAAACCTTTACTCCTCTAATTTCTCTTAATTTGTCTAAATGGTCACCAAATTTCCAATATAAGGATTCAAGCTTCTTAACTTTGCAAATTAGTCCTCAAATCAACATTACTACCTTAATTCCATCATTTTAACTAAAAATCAGATTTACCACTTCTACATATCCTCTTTTCCAAATAGACCATTCAAGTTTGACAAATTGTCAAAAAATGGTCACTAATGTGATTAATCATCGGTTTAGCATTCTAACTTTACTTTCATGTCTCTAACATCATTAATAATATAGATACACATCAAATTCACAAAAAATAAGACCTGATCCCTTAATTTTAAAGCTTGCTGAAATGGTCCCTATGTATTTAACTTAGGGTTTTGCTTCCAAATAACAAATCAAGCTTACTCGATCATTCATCCAACATCACAAACCCTAGGTTAGACTTAAACCCATAACCCTATTCTTCTCTATACAAACCGAAATATGTAGGGTTTAAATCCCAACTCAATAACATGATTCTAAAATCATACAAGCATGATTCTAACTTAAAATCAACCATGGATTCATAAAATCATAAAAACCCTAATTTCTTTCTCATATCAAATATCATAAACCAAGCAAGTATTCTATGAATTATTTACATCAAAAGATAGAGCTCTAAGAGTGTAATAACTTTGTAGTTCGAAAGATTACTTGAAAACCGAGATTCGAAGCTTAAATCGAGGTTGTAAAATTTTTCTCTTCTTTTTCTCTTCACCAAGATTTTGGAGGGTTCACATTCCATGTATTTAAGACATTTGTATTACGAAAAAATGAATTTTTAATTCAATAAATTTCACTTTCCAAAAATACCCTCTAACTAGATCTATATTTCTAATTTGCCATTTTGTAACATTCCAACTAGACTTAGCTGGATTATAATCAGCCACTATCCATTAATAGAAAAAATCTCAAAATTCCTTTCGTGTCCCTTTTGGGCAAAATGACCAAAATGCCCTTTACCGATCAACTTACTCACAAAATTGTCATTCAATGTCATTTCAATCGATTTAAATTTTCTTGATCTTTTTAACATCCAAATATTCATAAAAATGATATTTTATGACTCTTCTAAGGTCCATGGAACTATCTTTGAAATTTTAGCTCGATCTGATTATCAGATTTTTTTTCCAAACTTTATCGCTTTATAGCCATTAATACAAACTCCGTACGAAAAATTCAGGTAACACGAAAATGTCATTCTTGGGGGTAAACTATTCATTTAAGGGGTTAAAATACATAACTTTTGAAAATTACACTTTGATCTCTAAACTTTTCCAAAGTTTATACTTTAGCCACAAAACTTTCAAAATTTACAGTTTCGTCATTAGCCAAAAATTAGGATATTACAATACATGTCTGCGTTAACCCTAACAACTGTATTTTTTAGTTTAAGAACTCCTTTTTAGTCATTCAAATCCTAAACTTATGTCTAAGCCGGATTAAGACTAAGTTAACAGCTTGCCCCACTGTTCACGTTTGTATTAACTCTCTCGATATTAAGCCACAGATCAATAGTTTACAGGTATCTCTCGATAGCTCTTACAATTGACTATGCATGAAGAACAATGAAGAAAATAGAAAAAGATAAAATAACTAAAGCATTGAATTAGAATAATAAAAGCATAAAATTATGGGACGCAGTAATCCCAACTAAAGTATTTAGCCCATGTCTGAGCCTAAAATATCCATAATTAAAAGTATAAAGTACGACAGTTTATCAAGAAAAGGAAAGAAAGAAGTTGAATGTCCTCGACAAAAATCTCTCCGTGTCGTCCAACTGTGTTGCAGGCCTCCTCCCCATCAACCTCTCTCGATGGCTTAGTTTGATGAGGATAATCGTCTAGCTTTGCCTCGGTGGTTCTCTGCAAGCTCGAACTAGGAATGTCGTTTGTAACTGCCCTATCCTAGATAGGCATGGAAACTAGGGTTTCAATACCCTAAAGTGAGTGCGGCTTTATTAAAGAAAGCCACTTGTTTCCTGCTTCATTGAATGTTGCCTATCTAGGAGAAAGTCCATGTAGGAAGAAACATAATCATCTTTAACTCTTCATGCCTTGTCATCTCCAACCATTCAATCTGCTCCCCCTCTAGTCCAGTAATCCTCCAGCATCCTGCACATGCACCACAAAACACCACCTTTCCTATGAAAAGCACCAATATATATAACATTCAAAGCACATCCGGTAACTCCTTATATATATATATGCAAATATGTACAATCTAACCTAAATGCAAACTATATGAGCTTGAAAATATGCAAAAGACAAGGAAAAGGGGCACACAAAATAGATCAATTAAACACTCATCAAATACCCCCAAACTTGAATTATTGCTTGTCTTCAAGAGATGCAAAATGGAAGCAAGAAAAATAAAATTAGAAAATAAGAACAGTAAATGGCCCATAAGTCATAAGGTTCCACCAAGCTATGATAATAGTGATTCCAAGTTATGCTGCAGCAGTAATTCATTCCTCAGTTATGTTGATGACAAGAAAATGCATTAGAGCTTACAGTTTTGCGCAAAAGATCGAACCTACTGTAGGTGCAGTGTGGGCTAAATTGCATGCATTCATTACTTAACAACCTTAAAGAAGCTTAAGGGCTGCTTTCTTGTTCTGCCTTGTCATATTGTTTCCTTTTTAGCACAATTTTATTCCCTTTTCTTTTTAAGCTTTAATAACAATATCCTTGGGGCTTCAACTTATTACACCAACTCTTCAGTACATGAAGATGGAGTGGAGCAAACAGCCTATTCTTGAGCCCTACGAGAAGTGTCATCCTGTGAAGATTTTCATTCACTCTTTGCCAGTACTATCATTCCTACCAGGGAAAGTTAAATGGAGCAAACACAACTCACCTAGTGTACTAAGATACAAGATGCATAGAAGATTGTCCTTCAATAGTTTTACTTAAATTATCAATTCTCAATTTAATTTTTCAGAGAGTTTTTAAGTCTTTGTTTTACTACATTAAGCATTTAAGTTCATATTCTTTGATTCATACTTTGGCATCAGAAAGTTGACCTAGGGAATCCCTAAGGTTTCTCAAGAGTTATATTGCATGCAATAAGCGGTTTTGAAGGGCTACAATAGATTTATCATAAAGTTCAAAATCTAAAGCTCTCAACACTTTGTAATGCATCAACATAAAACCATCATGGGAAGTCATAACCAGAGTAGCAGCAAATTCATAATCAACGGAATCATAGCAAAGGGAACCTATTGGACATACTAGGATAATTATAGTTCTAAAAAATTTAAAATTTAAAATTTAAAATTTTGCCTAAATTTAACCTTATATATATATGGGTATATACTCCCCTAAACTTGAGAAGAGCATTGTCCCTAATGCAAAAAGAAAACAAAAACAAAATAAATAAAAAAAAATGAAATATGCAAATGTAAAAATATGAAAAACTAAACTAAAAAAGAAAAATAAAAACTAACCCAGGGAGTGACTGGGTGGTGGTTCCTGGATGATAATACCCTTGCCTTTGTCCCGAGCGGACATTTTTTTCTTGGCAGGATGGGAGGAGGCCCCATCATCAGTATCTGGCTGTTGTCTCCATCTAGACACGAGAAAAGAAAGAAGCTGAGTATTCTCGACAAAACTTCCTCTGTGCCGTCCAACTATGTTGTAGGCCTTCTCTCCATTAGCCTCTCTCTATGGCTTCGTTCAATGAGGAGAATCGTCTAGCTTCACCCTGGTGGTTCTTTACAAGCTCAGAATAGGACTACCGTCTATAGTTTTCCTCTCCTTAACATAGCATCCAAGTCTTCTTATATAGGCAGGGAAACTAGGGTGTCAATACCCTAAAGTGTGTGCAGCTTTATTAAAGAAAGCCACTTGTTTCCCGCTTTATTGAATGTTGCGTATCTGGGAGAAAGTCCACGTGGGTAGAAATCTATTCATCTCCAACTCTTCATTCTTTGTCAGCTCTAGCCATTCAATCTGCTCATTTTCTGCTCCAACAATTCTCCAGCATCCTGCACATGCATCGCAAAACACTACCTTTCTCGTGAAAAATGCCAATATATATGATATTCAAAGCACATGCGGTGTAACTCCCTATCTATATGCAAAAGACAAGTAAAAAGGGCAAAAAAAATAGATCAATTAAACACTCATCGTGTATTAATGGAAATTATACTTAAAATATAATACTGATAAATACTCGATTAAATGATTTTGAAGCCATTAATTAATATTAATTGATTAAATGCATTAATAAACAAACCTTAATGACTTTCATAAGATTTAGGGATTGAATAAAGCGTTGTAATGTCGTCGTTCACATAAATGGTACGAACTTGCGAGTAGGGTATTGGTACAGGCTTTGGTCGCACCGGTACATGATTGAGGGCCTTATAGGTACGGGTCAACCCGTACCGATACCTGTGAAAATATAGGATTTCCAATAAGCAATATTAGTATTGGTACGTGTGTAAGTACCAATTCTCAGGGGTACCATATCGATACTCATGTTTGTGTATTGGTACCACTGATCTAAATAATCTATAATGCAGTTAAAGATGGAAATTGACATGGAAGATTAATAAATTAAATTATACCTTAATTGATGAGACAATATGGATTAATGAATATAATTAATGAGAATGATTAATGTACTCCTCCATAATGTATTAACAACTTGGTAAACTTTGGGTGACTTATTGTATTAGTAACCATAGGGATCCTTGGTGGATCGGAGATGTTGTGTGCCAAGTAAGGCCACTTGATTGGTAATCGTGTCAATGTTGTATGCTGTTTAAACATTTGGTTGATTGAGTCACCATTGATTGATGGGATCCGGATACACTGAGAACATGCTGCAACACCATGGTTAGAGATGCCAAATGTATGTTCCTAAGGATGTATGACATTGGGCCACATACGATGATACTCAAGGAGAAATGTTGAGTATCGATGTATGTTCCTGAGGCTGTGACATTGGGCCTCACCTAGAGAGAGTGTATCTTCTTGAGACTGTGTGACACCATGACTTACTCAGAGTGTATGTTCTCAAGGTTGTGTGACACTTGGTTTCACTCCAGGTGATGTAGGGCTTGCTTATCACGTTGAGACTCTTTTCGAATGCTTGGAAGAAAACCTAGGGGCATTAGACTCAAGGAAATGTTGGAAAGAAGTTCTTGCAATTTTCAAGACAAGATGTAATGGTGTTTCTAGAAAATTTTGCAAATCAAGAACTAAAATCAAAGAAACCAAGTTAAGAATTGAGTATGAATGAAAAATAATAAGAATATAACGAAAAGAAGACAAAGGATTAAAGGAAAAAGGATAAAGAATCAAATCTGAAAAAAATCTAGATTTAGAATTTGATGGGGATGGTGTTTGGAAGTGAAAAGGAGATGGGGATGGTTTGTGGAATTGAGGAATCGCCCATGGAACCCTTCTAGTCACAATTAACTAGGAAACCTTCGTGACACGACTTTAACTGACCCTTCTACCTGCATTTGGATAAACAACCTAGAGAGTGAAGATTCTCCCTCGCTCAACTCGGTCGAACAGGTTGAAGAAAGCTTCGAAGTTACAAGTTTATCGACACTTGCAAATGCGTACTCAAAGGAATACATATATTAAAATCTCAAATATGTCTTATAATAAAGAAGTTCTCATCCTTTTATACAGGAAGAATGGTTAAATCAATAGAAATTCCTAAATAGAATCAAACTTCGTTCCTAATAAAATAACATTAAAAGATATAGTAAAATAATCTAAAACTAATATAATAATGTAGTTCCTTGCTGATTGTGAATTCCCCCTTGTTTAGGGATTCTTGTGCGGCAAGCTTCCTCCTAATGAGTCAAGGAACGAATTTTAGGGTACCAAACTTGTGGATAATGTTGGTTTGGGCTGGTTTGACTGGATGATAGTGCCTAAATTTAAATGAAGCTGATTTGGGCTGGGAATTAACTAATTAGTCCCAAACATTATAATCCAGTATTGGGTCTAAGCAATTACAATTAAAACCCAATTAGTGGATTTCAATATGCTTAAGGCCTTGTCTTGAAACTCTTGGGCGTGTGCTTCTTCAACATAGGTTTGTATTACCCAATTCTTTAAGCTTGGAGAATGCGTGCTCTTCTAAAATTCTTGCTCTTTCATGAATGTTTGTAAGGCTTTGGTCAGCACTCCTTGTACGATGGTGTAGACTTTATCCTTAAGTATATTGGACTTGGCTCGTGTAATTCGTACAAGCTGGAATGTGAGTCTATCTTTGATTTGGGCTTGTCTGGTACATGTATCATCCCCTCCCTCCTCAAAAAGATTCATCCTCAAATTTGAAACATCAAATAGAGAAAGGTTAGAAATATTAAAGATGGCACTTACATTCTACTCACTAAGAAGATCAATGCAGTAAGCATTTTCATTAATGCGCTTTAGAACTTGAAAGGGGTGTCGCCTCTTGGATCCAACTTGGATTTTTGTTTGGTTGGGAATTGTTCTTTTTGTATGTGTACCCAAACCCAATCATCGGGTTTGAATATTTTGGCCTTTGTTGACCTTTGCTTGATTTGTCTTTTCCATTCTTTATTTAACTTTCAGATGAATGGTTTTGACCAATTCTGCCTTCTCTCCGTCTAGGCTGCAAATGTTTTCGATGGGCAAGGGAACAAGATCTAGGGGAGTTAAAGGATTACAGCCATAAACAAGTTCAAAAGGTGAGTAACTAGTAGAAGAATGGATAGAATGATTATAAGCAAATTTAACAAACGGTATGCATTCTTCCTAATTTCTAGTATTTTTACAAGTAACAGTTCTTAGTGAAACTGTAACACCTAGAAAAAATGATAAATAAATTTTTGCAGCAATGGGGTGTTGAACCCATGACCCTTTGCTTGCAAGCTCAAGTCTTTGTTAGTTGAGCTAAAGCAATTTTGGGATTTAGTTACCCCAGATTTGTTTTAAGCTTGTCTGGTTCAAATATAACCAAATATTAAAATAATGGTTTGAACCCCTCAACTACCCCGCAGATACCTTTTCGAATATAAAGAATTATCTAGATAATTTTTTTCTCTCTCAAACTTTTTTTCTTCCCTCACTGGCTATATCTCTGATCTCCCTTACCATCGCGATGTGGATGTTACCCTCACTATCGACGTGATCGTCATTGCACTCTGATCTCGCCCTTCGCTCTACTCGCACTATCGTGCTGTCATTTGCCTTGGAGAACGGCTCAAAGGTTTGACGAGAACCCAAGCGTCGCCCTTCAATTTTTCTTTATTTTTAGCCGTGTCTATGTCGATGGGGCGCATTGACAGTCCAGGCATTCTCAGTGCGAGAAGGCACGTAAAACCTAACCGGCTGAACCGTTGTAAGACGTTTGCAAGGCTTTCATCGAAGCTACGACATTTTCTGATGATTCAAGACATTTTAGGCAAATCTCGATGAGTTTTTGGTTTGATTCGTATGTTTTTGGTATTGTGGATTGAAGTGTTAATCTGTTTATGATCCTTTTTGGCAGATTTGGTGCATTTTGGGTCACCGACAAGGATTTTTCATGACCGGCCAGTGAACAGTGATCTGTGGGGGTAAGTGGGCTGGTCCAGCCTTGAACCGAGCTGGTTCAATAATGAACCGTCTTGGCAAAACCTAGTTTGACCTATTGAACTAAGCTTTTTTTAACGAGAGGGTGGGTCGGCCTGTTAGGCCTAACCAAGAGTCTGACCCGATTCTGACTTGTCCGGCCTAAATTTAACCCGAGTTTAACCCGAACTTGGCCTGACCCGTTGAGCAACTCGTTCGAATCAACTCAGTGAGTCAACTCGCCTGAGTCAACCCAGTTGACCATTGACCGCTGATATCAGCGTTAACTACAGACGTCAGAATTGACTTTGACTAAAAGTTAAATTTTTTGAAAACCCATATTTTATGTTTTTTGACGTCCCGCTTTCGTTTTTGAAGTATGTTTTACGAAATTCTAACTAAAAAGCCTCTAAATCAGACCTTAAACCCGAACCTATGTATATAGTTAATAATTCAGTTTATGTGCTCGTGAGCAAGGATTGATTATAGATTATGTTTAATTGAAGGTATTCACATTTAAAAAGCCTCTTGCATGCTTTTTGGAAAATGTGAGTAATTGGTTAATGTATGCATGAATATGATTAAAAGTGCTGTTAAGTATTCTTAAGTCAAATCGATTAAGAAGAATAATAATGGTAATCTGAATAAGATCGTAATATCTGAATGAAAAATTAATAAATCAAAGGATTTTGAGTGCAATAAATTGTGAATAAGACGGTAAATCTCCAAATTTGATTATGGTGTTGAATGATTTAGTGATTGGAATAATCAGTTATAATTGTGAAAAATACCCTTGAGGTATAAGAATAACCATAGTACCCCTGCTGATGTAAATCGATCAAGAAATCTACACTTGTTATAGTAAACCATTGATTTATCCAAAAACCTCGATGTACGTGGAAATATACACTAACAAGACTTAAACATCCGAGAATGATAAGTACTTGGATTCAACCAAAATTCTGAATAAATCTCTGAAGACAGATTTATGGGAAACTTTTTGTATGTTTGGATTAATCAAACTGTCAAAAATACAAAAATTGATTATAATGACTAAAATGAGTAAGAGAATTAGAAATACTAATACAATTGATTTGGCAAATGACCAAAATATCCCTAAGCATTGGAATCTCTAATTTAATTAAAATGACAATTATGCCCTTGAGTTTTGAAATAATTAGATGGTTTGGAAAAGTTGAATGGACCGAGATGACTAAAATGGTTGAAAATAATGATATATATATGAATGAAAAAAATGACTAAAAGACCCTCGGACACCAAAACTATTAAATTAATCAAAACGATGGATGTACCCTCAAATTCTGAAATGATCAAATTATGTAGAAAGTAAAAAGGACCTGAATGACTGAAATGACGTTAAACAATTAATCAAATAAAATTCCTCCTGACTTGAGATAAGTGAAAAATCTAAAAACCTTGAGCTTAAATACAGTTTAGATGAATGTATCACCTTTGTGGACTCGAAGCTAGACTTACGTACATCAGTCATTTTTTATACAGTTACAATAGTGGATGAATATTGTGTAAATACTTGCTTAACTAATTGGAGATCGTCAAATGATAAACTGGGAGCGGTGACCAGTTCAGCTATATAATGCAGTTAATACTAAGTTGGTAAGTTAGACAACGTTGATACACATTTGGGTTAAATGGACTTGAAAGCCCGATAAGCCATAAGTAAATCTTTATTATTACAAATCATTAACCTTTCCATATCGGGTTAAATTATCGAATGGACCTCGAAGGATCAGAATAACCTAAATGCCCCCATGAATTAATTGTTTGAAACCCTCATGATATATCCAGAACTTTGAATGATCATGATGAATCAAGCTCTTAAATACCTTAATGGCCTCACTATTCATCGAGCTCCTATTACAAGGAATCGCTTTGGAAACTGTTTGAAATACGTAAAATATCAGTGTACCTCTTTCGTAATAATCATGTACCTGAGTAATAAATTGAATCGTTTAGTGTGTTACATGTGTACTACATAACTGTATTTTATGTTGTTTTACATGATTTATTAAACTTATCATGTGCACATGACTGGCATATTTGATCTAGCATAAATATAGCACGTTTTCAAAATTAAGCATGATTATACTGTATGGTTGATATATGCCCTAGTACACGATATGACAAGCATGCTCTATGATACTTTTATTTGTATGCAAATATGCTTAATAATTACTGCATATTGTATGATTGCCCAGAATGATTCATTGGGGTACTTGGGTTATGATATGAAGTTTATGAAGGTTCAGCCCTGATCAGGCTGGTAATTCTGCCCATATATGGTTCATATGCTTCGGCTAGGGTAATTCCACCCGTATTCGGCTCCTACGTTTAGGCTAGGGTAATTCCACCCGTATTCATATGCTTCGGCTAGGGTAATTTCGCTCAAACCTAAGTTGGCATGCCATAGGATTATTAGTGCACTATAATAAGTCGCCTTAAGTGTGTCGAGGGGTTAAATGTGACGTAGACTCCACCATGAGAACTGTAGTGGTTGAGGTGGGTAAAGGTTCTGTTTTCTCTCGTTGGTGGATTTATACATCCAAACTATTGTGGTGGGTAAAGGTTCTATTACTCTAATTTAAACCATAGAGGTGGGCAAGTATGTCATTACTCTGGTTGAGGTATGTATGTGAAGTGGTTGTGGGAACCACGTGAGAAATTCGTGTATCCGATATGTTTTGTAAATAGTTGGAATTTTGTTTTGAGTCACTTAAAAGCCAATATACTAATTGATGTATCGTGAGAAATGGATTATGTTTGTATAGTGTGGTTTATACATGTAAGACTCTTTAAGCTTGTTATATAGAGATTTGGCAATTGAAGCTTAAATTGAGGTAGAGATGAAATCCATGATACATGTGTTGTAAATGATTTTAAATGTGCATTTGAAAGAGATTGTTGAAGCATGAGGTGAATTTGCCATGAACAAGTAGATTTGCCTTGAGCTAAAATGGTTTTAAATTGAATTGATGAGTGTTTTAGCAAATCCCCCACTAAGCTTGTATCTTATGCTCTATTTACTCATCAATACAGAGAAATAGGCCACTGGGACAACAAGCATGCAAGGAAGGATCCAAGATTTATGACTATTCAAAGTATGGTTTTATAAGAACTAAATAGTAATAAAAGGGCAATGTCACCAAGATGTGTTTGGGAGGTTTATTTTGAGGACTCCCTATTTGTATAAGTTTGATATGATGTTTTATACTTGTAATAAGCTTGAATTTTGGTTTTGAGGGGTTTGGGAACAACATGCATGCTTGGGTAGAAATCATGCCAATAGGGATGTGTCTTGAAAATGCCATGTTGTGAATGGTCTTCTACTTTGCTGTCATGGTTGAGAATTTGATGTTTGTGATGTCCTGTGATGTTTAGATGTTGTTTGGGTTATGTTAGATTGAGCCAAAGTGTCATATATTGGACCAAGAGGTCATTACAGGTTTGTCCATACCGGTACGGGTCCTCCGGGATTGATACGTAGCGACCTATCTCAGCTCAATCAGGGAAAAATTGCCTTGGCATACCGATACGCCTGGTAACCTATCAGTATGCATACCTGAAAATTAAGCCTAGTTTCGATACACGGGTTGTCGTATCAATAGTGTAATTTGCAACTGGAATTCTAACTTTTCGAAATTACCTACCTCTACTGATACTCCTGAGGACCATATCGGTATACCTTTGTATTTTAGCCCATATCGAAATGGAGGAGACCTGTATTGGTACGCAAGTAGTTAATTCGGTTAAGATGCTTTCTGAAGTTTGCTTTCTTTCCAAATTGGTCCCTATTTCTTGTGTATGCAATTAAATGAGTTTGGATGGTTAATTTAATTTGTAGTTTAACCTGAATGCATGAAATATGACTAATTAAGGATTGGTAAACTTAATTTCAGGTAAGTCATCTTAATTTGTTGAAATTACATTTTAGTCCCTATGTTGCATAATCGAACAATTGGATGTCAATTTGACGCCCGAATGAGTTGTAGTCTTCACCATAACCAGTATGATCACCTTAGGACTTATTGATGCATTTAGATAAGATAAAAGAAAAAATGTACCGTTTGAATGTAAATCTTTTGGGTTTATATCAACAAACCCTAATATAGCTTGCTCGGTTCGGTATTGCGATTAGACCGAGTCAAAGGGGTTATATTTGTTGGTATCAGAGCTAAATTATGATTTTTAAGAGGTGGGTTATGGTTGTATGATTGTTTGTTGATAAATGTTTCCGCCGATTGCTATGCACGGTGCTTGAAATTGTGAGATTATGTTTTGTACGTTAATATTTGAGGTGTTTAGCTTGGGGACACATTGCCTTATTACTACTAGAGTTAAATGATTTTGTTTTTAAATCAAAAGTGACTTAGATTCTTCCTGCAAGCTGGGCTAATTGTTTTGTTTTATTGCATTATCATGTTTTAGACTCATATTTTACGAATGAGACCAAGACGTGCGACGAGAGCTCGGTTAGGCAGTGTTGTGGATAAACATGAGGATGACTTGCCTCCTCCATAACCAAATCCTCTTGTTGGCATTAAGGTTGATGGTGGTGTGCCTCAGGCACCATAAGGACCTATCTTTGGTGATACGACACCTTTAGTCCAAGCGATGACTAAAGCTTTCGAAGTGGCCATAGCTAGGGTGCAAGTACCTGCATTGACGCCTATAGCTAGGAATACTAGGCTACCCTTGGAGCACTTGTATAGCTTGGGTGGTATAGAGTTTAGAGGCTTGGCTTTTAAAGCGGCCGAGGAATGGTTTCCTAGTACCGAGAGGATTCTTGGCTAGATAGAGTGTTCTGATGCTCGAAGTTGGGTAGTATTGTGTCATTGCTCTAGGGAGATACTTACAGTTGGTGGACAACTATTGCTGCTAGTGTGGCACCTGCTGATGTAACTTGGGAGTTCTTTTCGCTGTCTTCCGCAATAAGTGTTTGGGCACTCGTTATTGTGACAGGAAGAAGAGAGAGTTTATGTCCTTAGAGCAGGGAAACATGTTTGTTTCTGAATATGAGATCTAGTTTGTTTGGTTGAGCAAGTATGCTCCTGAGTTAGTTTCTAATGAGCTCAAGCGTTGCAAATGGTTCTGTTATAGGTTGGTGAAGGAAGTAAAGACGTATATGTTGGCTACCAACTATACAGAGTTTGATGTCCCAGTTTCCTGAGCAAAGGACAGTAAACAAAATTTAGGGTTGTTTGCTTGATCTAGGAGTTTTTCTGTTGGGAAGAGACATGTTGAGATAGATGGTGGCCGAGACCGTTATAAGAAGCATAGAGATAGGAGATACTGTCCTGATCAGAGACGCGGTGGGAGCAATGCTGGATGAGGTCTGCAGGATCAAAATGCTTACGCTGGAGTACCCGAGTGTAGAAGGTGTGGAAGGAAGCATACCGGGGAGTGCTAGGCTGCCTTGGGTACATGTTGGAGTTGTAGATCACGGGATCACCTTAGGCAAGATTGTCCACAGTTGGTTGTTGAGGGGCAAGCTACTGCACAAGCTATTATGCCACAGAGAGGCCGTGGGCATGGTCGTAGACATTTACAGCGTAGAGATGATAGACAGAGAGTGGTTGCTCACGCTGTCGTAGTTTAGCCTAAGGATGGTGGATTGGTGAGAGTTTTTGCACACCGTGTGGGATCAAATAATATCGATGTTTACAGCTACATTTACTTTGTAGTCTATACTGTTGCTTTCTTTGATAGATTCTAGTTTTACACATTCATATATCCTGCACGAATATGCTTGCTTACTTGACATACTTGTAGAGGTGTTAGATGTTGTTATGAGGGTAGCTAGTTCTTTTGGTGAAATGGTAGTAGGTAGGAGGATGTATAGGAGGTGTCATTTGATGGTTCAAGGGCATGCGTTTGAGGCTGATCTGATTGAGTTGCCGTTTCATGGTTTTGATGTAATTTTGGGAATGGATTGGTTGTCTAAACATAGAGCTGTGGTAGATTTTGAGACCAAGCGAGTTTCGTTGAGACTTGCTGAGGATTATGAAGTTGTAGTTATGGGAGAGAATGTCAAATTCTTTTCTAATGTTGTTTCTGCTTTGGAAGCGCGAAAGATGATAGAATCTGGGAGGCAAGCATACGTAGCTTATGTGATGAACCTAAATATGAAGGAAGTGTGTGCCTAGGATATTCGCACTGTTTGTGATTTTTAGGAGTGTTTTCGGAAGAGTTATCGGGTTTTCCGTCGAATAGAGAGGTGGAATTCTATATTGAGACATATGCAGATATGGCTCTGATGCCGATTGCACCATATCTTATGGCACCAAATGAATTGAAAGAGCTGAAGACGCACTTGCAAGAGTTGTTGGACCGGGGTTTCATTTGACCTAGTGTTTCGTCATAGGGAGCACCGATGCTATTTTTAAAGAAGAAAAATGGCACAATGAAAATATGCATTGATTAACGACAACTGGACAAGTTGACGATTAAGAACAAGTATCCTTTACCAAGGTTTGATGATCTTTTTGATCAATTTTGGGGTGAAACCGTGTTTTCCAAAATTGATCTGCAGTCTGGATACTTCCAGTTGAAGGTGAAGGATAAGGATGTACTGGAGATGGCTTTTCGTATGTGCTACAGGCATTATGAGTTTCTGGTGATGTCATTTGGGTTGACAAATGTACCGACAACTTTCATGGATATGATGAATAGGGTGTTCCATGAGTTTCTGGATCAATTCGTGGTTGTGTTCATTGATGATATTCTAGTGTAGTCACATATCGAGGAAGATCATGATCGACACCTATGAATTATGTTGCAGGTTCTGTTGGACAATAAGCTTTATGCTAAGCTAAGTAAATGCGAGTTTTGGATCAAGCAGATGGTTTTCCTTGGTCATGTTGTTTCAGCTGAAGGTATTCATATGGATCCATAGAAAATTGAAGCTGTTGTAAATTGGAAGCAACCAAAGTCAGCATCAGAGGTTCGTAGCTTCCTAGGGTTGGCAGGATATTATCGACGCTTTGTAGATGGTTTTTCAAGGATTACTGCTCCTTTGACGAAGTTGTTGCAAAAAGATGTGAGTTTTGAATGGACATAAGGGAGACAACTAGCTTTTGATAAGCTGAAAGAAGCTTTGACGCAACCTTCTATCTTGATTCAACCTGAGTTAAGAAAGAGTTTGTTGTATATAGCGGTGCATCCTACGTGGGTTTGGGGTGTGTTGTGATGCAAGAAGGAAGGGTTGTGGCTTATGCATCTAGACAGTTGAAGGTCTGCGAGTACAACTACCCTACGTATGACATTGATTTAGCTGCAGCGATGTTTGCGTTAAAGATTTGGCGACACTATCTTTACGGTAAGAAGTGTATTATGTACACGGATCATAAGAGTTTGAAGTACCTGATGTCACAGAAAGATTTGAATCTTAGGCAACGAAGATGGTTGGAGTTACTTAAGGATTATGATTTGACAATTTAGTATCATTCGGGTAAGGCTAACGTGGTAGCCAATGCTTTGAGTAGAAAAATGGCGGTTGAGTCGAGAGCAATGTTTTCCCAGTTAAGTGTAACGCGAGATGGTGGGTTGCTAGCCGAGTTGCAAGTGAAGCCATTGTTGATATAGTTGATTAAAGAGAAACAATCGTATGATGACTCATTGGTACTGCATGTCAAAGACATCTTGGATGACAACGAAATGAATTTTGGTTTCAGTAAAGAAGGAGTTTTGTGTTTTAAGGGTCGAGTAATAGTGCCCATGGATGACGAGTTAAGGCGCACTATCATGACTGAGGCACATTTGAGTCATTTTGCGATGCATCCGGGGAGTACAAAGATGTATCAAGATTTGAAAAATGGGTATTTTTGGGTTGGTTTGAAGAAAGATATTATGGATTTTGTAGGTTGTTGTATGGTTTGTCAGCGTGTTAAGGCTGAGCACCAGTTTCCTTCAGGGTTATTGCAACCGTTGAAGATACCATAATGGAAGTGGGAGAGAATTACCATGGATTTTGTGTCCGGTTTACCTTTGACTCCGTCAAAGAAGAATTCTATTTGGGTGATTGTGCATAGGTTTACAAAGTGTGCACATTTTCTAACTGTGCATACGATGTATACTTTTGTAAGCTGGCGGAGCTGTACAATGCATAGATTGTGAGGCTGCACGGGGTGCCTAAGTCCATTGTATTGGATAGAGATCTACATTTATAGTGAGGTTTTTGGAGTGTTTGCATATGGCTTTGGGTACACGGTTGAATTTTAGTACTTCGTATCATCCACAAACGAATGGTCAGTCTGAAAGCGTAATCCAAGTGTTGGAATATATGTTGCATTGTTGCATTATAGATTTTCAAGGATCATGGGAGAAGCCATTGCCTTTGGTTGAGTTTGCCTATAACAATAGTTATCAAGCTAGTATCCAGATGGCTCTGTATGAGGCTTTGTATGGTAGAAAGTGTCGCACGCCACTTTGTTGGGCAGAGACAAGGGAGAAGTACGTTTCTGTGCTGGATACATTAACGGATACCAATGAGAAGGTGAAGCTTATAAGTGACCGGTTAAAAGTGGCTTTGGTCGGCAAAAGTCGTATGATGTCTTGAAGGATAGGGAGATAGAGTATGCCATTGGTGATCGTGTGTTTCTGAAGGTTTCACCTTGGAAAAAGGTGATAAGGTTTGGACGGAAGGGCAAGTTAAGCCCTAGGTTCATTGGGCCTTATGAGGTGTTGGAGTGTGTTGGTCTAGTGGCATATAGGTTGAAGTTGCCTGTTGAGTTAGAGAAGATACATGATGTTTTCCATGTATCGATCCTTCGTAGGTATAGATAAGATCCTTTGCATGTGATGCCAATCTAAGGAAAGACCATAGAGTTGGTAAAGGTGTTGTGGCGGCATCGTGGTGTTGAGGAAACCACTTGGGAAAGCAAGAAGGACATGCTGAAGCATTTTCCTCATCTCTTTCCTTTAGGTAAATTTTGAGGACAACATTTCTTAAGAGGGGGAGAGTTGTAAAGCCCCAAAATTGGGCCTATAAGTTGAGCGGGTCAAATAGACGGTTTGGGAGAACCGAGTTAGGCAATTCGATCTAGTTTTGGGAATTAAATCATATAAAATTGTTTTTGGCTAAAATAAAATATGGAAAAGGGTTGTAAAATACTTAATTAATATTTTAAGTATTTTGGTAAATTCAATTTGAAGTAATTAAATCTAATTATGGGACATTCTGGTTTAGTGACTAAATTGAAAAAAGGGTCAAAACTTAGAATCTTTAAGGAGCTATTTGACCAGTCTTTTTTATCAGATTTTCTCTTAATTTGGTCTATTTTTAAAGTGTTTTAATTGGTTTATTAATAAAATAAATTTGGATTTAGTAAAAAGATTTTAGTTTTGTAAAATACTTTCTTACATAACTGCTTTTCATCCAACTTTTCTCTCAACTTTTCCCAGCAACGAAACTAAGATTTTCACTTCAAAGTTCTT
Source organism: Hibiscus mutabilis (assembly GCA_019671005.1). Taxonomy (NCBI): domain Eukaryota; kingdom Viridiplantae; phylum Streptophyta; class Magnoliopsida; order Malvales; family Malvaceae; genus Hibiscus; species Hibiscus mutabilis. The sequence continues at coordinate 22,101,952 of CM033729.1, forward strand.
AGGAATCAATTCCTATTGATTTTCTTTTTGTTTCTTAATTGATTTCTTCTATTTCCTATTGCAAAATCTACTTGGATTTCAACCAAACTTTTCCAATTAAGGGAGCAATCAGCAATTAAAGGTAATTTTTGTTTCTCTCCTCTAATTAAGGGTTCTTTATTGAAATTCCCAAGTTCTTGATCCTTTGTTACTGATTTATGTTATGGAATTATGTTTTATACATGGATTTGTTAATTAAATTGAGTTTGTGTGAAAATTGAGTAAGAATGGATTTGGATCTATTTTGTAACGATTCTAATTGATTTAGATCTCCTATAAGATGTGTTTTGATGTTAAAAGAAAAGGTTAATCAAAGAAATCCCGAAACTATATGAATTGCTAATTTTCTAGATTGTTTAGTGTTAGTTTTTGATGTGATCTTGGTGTTGTAGTGCTGCTGGAGGTATAAGGATGATTTTAGAATGTTTTTGGATGTTGTTAAGATGTTGAAATCAATATATTGTGGCTGGACTTTGTTTAGATGAAGTTTGGTATTGATTTCGGTTGTTTTGGCTAGGCGTTTTGTTGTTTAGAGGTAGTCGAAGTTGAGATTGCTGTTTGTTGAGGATTTGGAATGCAAGAAAGTGCATTAGTCCTCTGTTTTGTTTGGGTAAAGCAAGAGAATCAAATCCTTTGGCTTTTGGAGACATCGCAGAAGCTTCAGAGGCTTGAACACGTATCAGTAAGTTGGTGATTGGTTGTCGGTGAGTGGAAATCTATTTTACTATCTTAAAAAAGGTTTTGAAAGAAGTTGTGGAGTTTAGATTAAGTTTGAAATACTTATCTAAGCTCGGAAGTAAGTACCAGTTGAGCTCTCTTTCGTTTTGGCTATAAAAAATACAATCTTACGCACATGTTTATAGATTTGATTACTTATTGTTATAGGCATGTTTTGAAATCAAACGATGTTGCAAATGATTATTCATGTTGAGCTTTGTGAAAGCAAATGATTTATGGAAGCATGTTGAGGTTGCTTGAATACATGTTGAAATGTATTGATAAAAATGGTTTGAGTTAATGCATATGTAAAATAGTAAGTTAATGTGGTTTTAATGAGTATACTGGCAAGTGGTTGTGGTAAAAATGTAATCAGATATAGTTGGCATGCATAGGATTGTTAGTACACTATAATAAGTCGCCTCATGTGTGTCGAGGGGCTAAATGTGACGTAGACTCCACCATGAGAACTGCAGCGGTTGAAGTGGGTAAAGGTTTCGTTCTCCGGTTTGAACCGTAGAGGTGGGCAAGTATGTCGTTACTCCGGTTGAGGTATGTATGTGAAGTGGTCGTGGGAATCACTTGAGAAATCTGTGTATCTGATGTGTTTTGTAAAGAGTTGGAATCTTGTTTTGAGTGACTTGAAAGACAATATACTAATTGATGTATCATGAGAAATGGATTATGTTTGTATAGTGTGGTTTATACATGTGAGACTTTTTAAGCTTGTTATATAGAGATTTGGAAATTGAAGCTTAAGTTGAGGTAGAGATGAAATCCATGATACATGTGTTGTAAATGATTTTAAATGTGCATTTGAAAGAGTTTGTTGAAGCATGAGATGAATTTGCCATGAACAAGTAGATTTGGCTTGAGCTAAAGTGGTATTAAATTGCATTGATGAGTGTTTTAGCAAATCCCTCACTAAGCTTATAGCTTACGCTATTTTTTCTCACCAATGCAGAGAAATAGGCCACTCGGACAGCAAGCGTGAAAGGAAGGATCCAAGATTTGTGACTATTCAAAGTACGATTTTATAAGAACTAAGTAGTATTAAAAGGGCAATATGACAAAGATATGTTTGGGAGGTTTATTTTGAGGACTCCCTATTTGTATAAGTTTGATATGATGTTTTAGACTTGTAGTAAGCTTGAATTTTGGTTTTGAGGGGTTTGGGAACTACATGTATGCTTGGGTAGAAATCATGCCTATAGGGATGTATCTTGAATATGCCATGTTGTGAATGATCTTCTACTTTGCTGCCATGGTTTAGTATTTGATGTTTGTGATGTCCTATGATGTTTAGATGTTGTTTGGGTTATGTTAGATTGAGCTAAAGTGTCATATATTTGACTAATAGGTCAGTACAGGTCTGTCCGTACCGGCACGGTACTTAAGGATCGGTATGCGAGGACCTATCTCGGCTCAATCTGGGCAAAATTGCTTAGGCGTACTGATACGCCTGGTAACCGTATTTGTACGCATAGCTGAAAATTAAGCCTGGTTTCGGTACACGGGTTGCCGTATCAAAACGATCTTTTGCTACTAGAATTCCAGCTTTTCAAAATTACCTACTCGTACTGATACACCTGAGGACCGTATCGGTATGCCTTTGTATTTTAGCCCGTATCGAAACGGAGGAGACCTGTACCGGTACGCAGGTAGTTAATTCATTAAGAAGCTTTCTAAAGTTTTCTTTCTTTGCAATTTGGTCCCTGATTCTTGTATATGCAATTAAATGAGTATGGATGGTTAATTTAAGTTTTAATTTAACCTGAATGCATGAAATATAACTAATTAAGGATTGGTAACTTTAATTTCACTTAAGTCCTCTTAATTAGATAAAATTACATTTGAGTCTCTATGTTGCGTAATCGGATAATTGGATGTTAATTCGATGTCCGATTGAGTTGTAGTCTTCACTATAACCAGTATGATCACCTTAGGACTTACTGATGTATTTAGACAAGATAAAAGAAAAAATGGACCATTTGAATGTAAATCTTATGGTTTGTCTCGGCAAACTCTAATATAGCTCACTCAAGACCGGGTCAAGGGGTTACATCGAGTTAATGCTTGTATATGATGTAGTTTTGGGGAACTGTATTATAGAGTTCGGTTGGAGGGTAGTTATGTTTACTTCATTGTACATTGTAAGTATTAAATTTTCGCACTGTTGGAACGCACTAAACATCATGGTTTAACTTAATCCATCACTCTTCTGATTCTCCGGGGTATAAGCTTGTCGTCTGATACTCGATGATCGAATAAGGAACAACTCTATTACCTTCAAATATAACACCTTACTAAATTGTCAAATCATAATTAGACTTCATTGTTGCACGGAGAACTATGACAGCTTTATGTTTTGTCATATACCTACGTGTGCCTTTAGCATCTCTTGGTAGTTATGTATTACTGAGCTATTCCAAACTCACGTTATTTTTACCATTGCAGGACATAAGAGCTTGATCATGTTTGAACACCCTACATCAGTTATGAGAGGTCGTCGGCGTTGCTTGTGGAGTATGGTAATGGTATAGTTAGTGGACATGTATGTTGTGCTTTATTTTGTGTCTGAGTCTATAATTTTTTATTAACGTGGTTTACTTGACATGTACGACACCAATCATATAGATCATAATCATGGGTTACTTTATTTTGTTTACAAACAATCCAAAAGCATACATATATATATTTATATATACAATACTCCAACATTTAATCATATATATATACCAATCAATCCAATTATTCATGTATATACATATACATCCATACCAAGACACTCCAGTGTGCTTTAATATCCATGCAAATCGGTCCAATACACTTCATATATATATACATACATGCGTCAAAATAGTCCAGCATACTTTTGAATTTACACAAAATAGACCAATGTACTTGTAAATTACACAAAACAGTCCAGCATACTTTTAATTTACACAAAACAGTCCAGCATACTTGTAAATTATACAAAACAGTCCAGCATACTTGTAAATTATACAAAATAATCCAGCATACTTGTAAATTATACAATACAGTCCAACATACTTGTAAATTGCACAAAACAGTCTAGCATACTTGTAAATTACACAAAACAATCCAACATACTTGTAATTTACACAAAATAGTCCAGGATACTTGTAAATTACACCAAACAGTCCAACATACTTGTAAATTACACAAAACAGTCTAGCATACTTGTAAATTACACAAAACAGTCCAGCATACTTGTAAATTATACAAAACAGTCCAGCATACTTGAAAATTACACAAAACAGTCCAGCATACTTGTAAATTACACAAAACAGTCCACTTATTCAGTATAAGGCAGTCCTTAAATTTCCAGTTTACAAACAGTCCTTTAAATCAATATATATAGCATTTCATACATTTATATATATATATATAGGCAGGGGCTACTTATCATGTAATTCATTAAACATGGCATATCCTGAACATAATTTACTTATCTTAATAGAAGTTTCCATTAAACCTTCTATTTAGTGTCATTCAAACAAGGCATGAATTTACATACTTTCATAATAATCGAGCAAGAAAATTAATTAGGAGAGTCTAATCATTTACTCATTTGAAAGGCACACACGCAATTTACATATCTTAAGTCATAAGAAATTTCAAGAATCCTTAGGTAATGTTGCTTAAAATACTAGTTATTGTAAGGTACATTTCTTTCTAGGATATAACCTTTCATGATCTCTTTTAACATAGTCTTACTTATCATTTAAGTTATCAAACGTCACATATTATTGTTATTGATATCTTATCACATAAAATATCAATATAGCATATCATGGTCATTAATTACTTATCACATAAGATACATATGAAATAGAAATATACATACTCTCACGGTTACTCAGCAAACCATAAACATTTTAGTACTTCAACCATTCAAACATATAAACATTTTAGCAAACATGTCTATTCACACCAAATATCATTCAAAAATTACCAAAGATACATTTTAGTAGTCATTTAAGATATAAATATATCATATTGTAGGCATAGATCTTTATTTTACAAGATATTAAGGTTCTCCCATAACTTAATTGAGATTTTCATTATAAGTCTTTAACATAACCTTGAGATTCAAGTAACAGCCTAGGTACATGAATCCCCAACCAATTGTTGCCAACAAAAGGTACACATAGTACCGGTCAATCCTTCCTACTGTCGCCAAGTGACCACAACACTTCCCTCATACTGTCGCCAAATAAGGACCGTAGTCCAGGACCTTAGTCCACCCTAAACATGAGCTCTATGGACTCTATGGCATGCCAACTATACCTATGACCGACTCGAAACCAAGGCTTTTCATATAATCTTATCTTTTCAAAGTCAAGTTGAGCTTAGCTTCTTATTCATATAATCATGAACTTATCATATTCTTATTAAAGATGAGCATTGCTCCATATTATTATTATTATCATGCCACCGAGGCTTATTTCATAACATATCACAAGTTCAATAACTTGTATCATTCGAACAAAGTATGCTTTAAAAGAACATAGCTTATTGTTATTCATTTCATGTCAAACTTGTATATATACATATATAGACAAAATCACAACTGTATAATATGCTTTCAACTAATTTAACAACACAAGGTACTTTTCTATACATACTTACCTGAAATCCAAGCTTATCCATACTAGCACCATTTAACTTTAAGTGCAAGCAAAATCACTTAAAGTAAAATAATGATGCTCAAGATAGTTTCACTCCATCCTGAGACTTCAAACTACACTCAATTTTTATCCGAGCTAGTTTCGTTCGTGAGGTACGATCCCTTTCTGTTTATCCACCCAATGATCCACTTTATTTCTTAGTCCCTCATTATCCATGTATACTCACAAATTCACACAAAGCATTCCAAACATTTTCAATTGTTTAAAACAGTCCTAAATGATTATATATATTCACATAGATATCCACATAGAAATCTATTAACATTCATACCAATGCAAAACAGTCTTTACTATTTATGTATAGTGTAAAAATAGTCCCAATTATATGGTATATCGTTATGCACTCACAAATCAGTCCATGATGTTACAAACACCCCATAAATAGTCCCTAACGTCTATATAAATGCATGACAGTCCCTTATGTTTTTTATAGTTTCAAAACAGTCTAAATTCATATATATTCTTATTTATACATATTCAAACAATCCATCACGTGTCATACATATACAAAACAGAGCATTTGCAATTGTACACATCCTTATATATCAAAAATAGTCCCCAAACATTCTTTTCTTCTACAAAATAGTCCTGATTTTGCTTGTAAAACAACCCCTATTTTTTAATTTACAAAGAAGTTCATTTAATTTATCAAAATAGTTCCTATTTATTTGCAAAACAGCCCCCATTCTCATTGTTTTAACTATTCTAAACATCCCCTCATTACTTTCAATGATGTAGGACAGTTCAGTACACACATTTATGCTTTCCTATATGTTCAAAACAATCCCCAAATTAATTGTATAATTGCAAGACAGCCCTTTTCATATGAAAAACAGTCCCTAAATGACTTATTCTCTTTAATAAGATACACATATAATCAAATTTAGCCATAGAGCATACATCTCAAATTTCAATCGAATATACAACTCATTGTAATTCATAGATTCTCACTAAAATCTAACAACACCTTTTATACATGTAATTTTTTGATTTCAAGCAAGATTATCATTCGGCCATGAAAGAATCACATATCTATGTATGTAACTCATTCTTTCCAACCAACAAATAATTCATAACAAATACAGATGAAGCACTAAAACTCAATCTAACATACATATCTTAATCTAGAAGAAATTTTAGAGAGATTTTACCTTCAACAAAACAAGCACAAGAATGAGCTAACCGAATGGAATTAAAGCTCCTAAAATGATGCAAAATTTCTCTCTTTCTTTCTCTAAAGCTCGGTTGTCTAAGTAAACAAGATGAATGAGATATTTATTTAATTCTCCTCACTGAAATTCTCTCCTTAATGTTTTAATTCAAAGACACATGTAAGGACCACATCCAAGAATTTTTTTAGCATGCAACATCTATATTTCCATGCTTTACAGTTTAGTCCATTAAATTCGAGCATTCCTTCTTTCCTTCATTCCAAATTGGTCCTTAACCCATCAATTAAACAAAACTACAAAATAGATCATGGTAATTGAATTGTAATTAATGATATGCATTCTCATGCATGTGACACATATTCAAGCCCTTAAGACTTTTCCTTTTTAGCATGCAAGCTCACAATTTAAGGCATTACTCGGTTTAGTCCATGTATTTGAGCATCCTATCCTTTATTTCTCTCTTTTTGGTCATATGCTTTTAAATTGGCTACCTTATTACACATTAGAATAAATTTCTTAGGAATCAAAAGAGGTAACATTCTTCTAAGCCCCACTTTGGGATGCTACAATTATGATGTTAGTAATTAATATTAATTGTTTAAATGCATTAGTAAACAAACTCTAATGACTTTCATAAGCTTTAGGGATTGAATAAAGTGTTATAACATCATATTGAACAGAAATGGTACGAACCCACAAGTAGGGTATTGGTTTGGGCTTCAGCCGTACTGGTACCTGATTGGGAGCCGTATCAGTATGAGTCAACCTGTATCGATACTTGTGGAAATCAAGGATTTATAGTAAGTAATGTCAATATTGGTATGTGTGTGAGTACCGATACTTAGGGGTACCATATCGATATTCGTGTTTGAGTATCGATACCCACTGAGCTAAATAATCTATAATGCAAGTTAGACATGGAAATTGATGTGAGAGATTAATGAATTGAATTATGCCTTAATTAATGAGATGATATGGATTAATGGATATAATTAATGAGAATGATTATTGTACTCCTCCACAATGCATTAACAACTCAGTAAACTTTGGGTGACTTGTTGTATTAGTAACCATAGGAATCCTTGGTGGATCGTGAAATGTTGCGTGCCAAGTAAGGGCAGTTTTTGGTAATCATGTCAATATTGTGTGCTATTTGGACACTTGATTGATTGATTCACTTTGATTGATGGGATCTAGATGCCCATACAACATGTTGCAGCACCATGGTTAGAGATGTCGAATGTACGTTCTCGAGGTTGTGTGACATCGGACCTTACTCGATGATGCTTAAAGATAGATGGCAGGTATGGGTTTACATTTCTGAGGCTATGTGACACTGGGCCTCACTCTAGGTTTGTGGTTAAGGCTTTGTGTGCTTTTATTTGGATGATCTCTTGAGGTCCTGATTATGGTTGGGCCCTTGTGTGCCATGTATGATGTTTTGCATGATTAGAGCATGTGTTTAGGTGACTAGTGATAGTGCCACATGTTTTTTTTATCTCTCCTTATTGCTTGTACCTATAACACCCTTAACGTATACTCGTAGTACAAATGCACATTAAGGATGTCATAATATTATTTAACAGAATTCTAGACTTGTAATTTTTTTAAAACATCTACATAAAACTAGTTTACAAAATAACCATTTTCTCAACTTTTGAAGCATTCGTAGCCTATTTGCAGGTTGCTAGTTTTGACCCTGAATTGGTTTATAAAACATGTTAGTCAGTTAATAAAATAAGTATGCAACTCAGGGTGAAAACTAGTTACACTATCTAGGTCTTTTTCTTAAATTTGAAATCGTTACGCTATAAACGATAAATAAAATTTTACCCGATTAAGTATCATTACCAGTAATTCTTTAACCATACGAATAATTTGTATTTATCTGACTATTAATCAAACTTATAACTATAAAACAACTAACAAATAAATTAATACATGCACACTAGATCATATCATAAATTAGAATGTCTTACTGATGTTTGGCAGATTGCAGCTTGATCAACATGCTTAACTCTTCTTTCGATAAGTTCCCAATAACCTACTTGTGAAACAGCACACGCTAAGTATTCTCTTAGTGAGGCAACTATAAATTAAAGCAAAGCATTTCAATGTATAGAAATAACATAAATAAAAAAATTATTGTGTATATTATATAAAAATATAGAATCATATAAAACAGACTTATCAAAGTCATTCCTCTCTCATGTAACAGTGCAATACAATTTCTACAAAATGGCAAGCGATCCCAGTATAGTTTATAATATAACATATAATAAATATAAATATCATGCTATCAGTATTCATCAATCATCACGTAATCATTTACAGTATAACATTCTTTAAAGACATCTCAATGTATATAATATGAGATCAAGATACTCAAGTCACATGAATATGACACCGGAGTGTCTAACGTAAACATGTAAATGAGTACGTACTCGAGGACGCTCTTTGCTCCTCATAAAAGTACCTCGTTAGTGCTATTAGCACTATAGGCATGGATCCCCAGGGTGCACACTAAGGGCTTGGGTCCCCAAGGTGTATGTGACACCATCGTAGTCACAAAAACATGTAATAATATCAAAACTTGAGTGATGCAGCTGCTAAGGACTCTATGGCATGCCAACTATACCATGGACTGTCATAAATAAATACTTGGGCATTTCATTTCAATATCAATCAATCATCATCATCCATGTAAATGGGCAATTCACATCCCATATTTCATCATAATTATTCATATGCACTTGCCATTACTGTATTATGCATCACATTGATTCTTCTAGTATATCATAATCAAAGTCTGTAACATGAATGAAATAGTTATCATTGAAGTGACCATGTACTTTACATGACATACAGTCTATCATGTTCAGAATAACACACCAACAAACTTATCAAGTAATTTTTATCATATAGTGTTAATAATTTTATCATGTCCATTATCTTGCCACTTGCAGACATAAATTATAATTTCTTATCAGTTTATAACTTTTAAAAAATGCATTTTCATATTCAGATCAGGGTTGACTTATCGCAAGTATTCCCTTTTTATAATTAACATACATATAAATGTTGCACTCACCTTGGCCACTTTAACACAATGCCTCACTAAGTCCTAATTCGATCCTTTCTTTCATAGTACCTCGAACCTTCTTTGATTCAGACTTGGCTTCATTAATCACATGAATACAATAAAATATTTGTTAGATTCAAATCTAACAACACCTTAAACATTCTATCTAATATAATCATTCGAATATAAAATTTCCAAATATTCTTCCTTTCTTCCTTATACTGTTCAAAAACTCATTATGGTCCTTAGTGGCCAATTTGAATTTCCAATAATTCTTTCGAGCTTGCTAACTAACATTTAAATACAAAATGTTTTAAATTCCATAATTCAAGTATTCCATTCAATTTTTCATTCACGTAAAGGTTTAGGGACTAAAATGAAAATCTTTTGCATTTTAATGCCATTTTCAATATATTTATCACCAATAGAATCCTTACCTAATAACATTCATCATAAATTCTTCACTTACAACTTTTGTACATTCTAGTCCCTAAATCCCTGACTTTGCTGAAATGCCATTTTGGTCCCTAAACTCGAATTCATTTTTATTCTAATGTAATTTCCAGCATTTAACCACATTTTTAACACACAAATACCCTAATTTCAAAATTGTTACACGTTGGTCCTTACAATTTTTGACATTGCCGAATTGGTCACTAAATACAATCAAGGATTCAAGCTTCCTAACTTTGCAATTAAGCCTCCAATCATTGTTAATCCATCAAACTCATCATTATACTCCAAAATCAGAATTGATCCTTGTCAATTTCCAGCATGCCGAATTGGTTCTTACAATTTAACAAATTGCTAAAATGGCCACTAATCAATATAACACCAAATTTTAGCATTCCAATTTTAATTTCATGCTTAGCAAAACCTAATATAATCAATAACAACTTATTAAATACAAAACATCAGTCCTAATCTTAATCAATTAAACTGAATAGGTCTATAAAGATTTCCAAATTGCTGATTTAGTCACTAGTTGAAATAACAAGATTTTCAACCTCCAAACATCAAATTCAAGCTTCAATTGTCATCAAATATATAAACACTCTTAAGTTTTCAGATTTAAACACCAGCTCCTAACCTTTAAATGCTGGACGAAATAGTCCCTTAACTTTAGAGATCGATCCAATTTAATCCCAAGCATGGAAACAACATAAAATCAAACATAGTTTCTTAAATCTTCAAAATTCCCAAAATTCACATAACCCTAATTTTCCTTCTCTACCAAAACTCAAAAATCAGCCATGAATAACATGATATATTGGTATCATTTGATAGAGAAAATCATATAAAACAACTTTTCAATTGAAAAAATTACCTAAAAATCGAGATTCGGGGCTTAAATCGAACTTGAAAGATTTTGCACTATTTATTTTTTTTCTTTCCTTAGCTCCCACAGTACATGGCTGAAAAAAAAAGATAAACATTTGTTCATCTTTTAACCATTATTTTACACTTGTAACTATTAAATGAATATGAAATTCATTTAATAGTGAAATTACAATTTTTCCATTAAAATCTAACGGTTAAGATTGATCTTATCATCAATCAAAAGCCAAGATTAAATCTTCATTTTTTTTTTCCAAAATTGCCCTTATATCTTCCAAATATTTTAGAATTGCCATTGTGGCCAAATGACCAAAATGTCCTCAACTATTCACTTATTCATCAAATTTTCCATTTTATAAAATTCTAACTAAATCTAGTTAGAATCTAACCAACTATAATAAAATATTCATAAAATAATATTTTATGAATTTTCCATGGCTTTTGGTACAGTCTCTAAAAATTTCTATTCAATCTTATTTACTGGTAATTAACCCTTTTCTCAAAATTAAATCGTAGAATTCATCTTGAACCAGACTAAAAATATTCCCAACACTTGTAAAGGACTTTTATAACCTTCCTTTATCATATGGTAAAATCTCATAATTTTTTGGTTCGATCCGGGTATCCGTATTCCATTTAAACTTTTACTATGATTTCCCAATAATTGAAATATTGTTTCAATACTAGAATTCCACATTCGATCCACACCCTTAGGTGATCTATCTATTTATGAAATGAAAACCCCTAACTTTTGGGAAGATACAACTTTATTCCATCTACTTTTCATATTTAGTCTTGTACCACACAAGTTTTGACTGCTTAATATTTTGGTCACTGAACTTTAACCTTCAATTACCATTCTAACTTTTCTCAAATTTTAAACAAACTTTGTAAGTACCCAACTCAGTTCACTATATATCATATGATATACCGTTTGAAAGCTCATAGTTCGGTGAGTAAAACCCTTATATCGGTTTAGTGATTCCATATTTCATTGAGGTTTAATTTCAAGATTAGGGTTCTAACGTTCAAATAGAAGCCCATGGATTAAATATTTAATTTTGTCATTTAGGCGATGTCTAGAAGTTTCGGTAAGATTGAAATACAATTCCAAATCCTTAGATCGAATTCTGATGCAATCCTTAATTTTGTTGTAGCTCAAATACTGGAGAAGGATCCCTTGTCGCCTCCAAAGGAAGCTAGGCACAACAGAATTGTAATCCAAGAACCTCGTAGTCAAGGTGAGTGTAGTCGTGTCAAGGGATAGGCTAGGTGCCATCCCATTGCATTTGTTTTGTGATTTTCATAATCGATATGTATCTTGCTAAAAGCTCAAGTAGAGAAATGCTTGTGTGGATGCTAAAGGTGAGTATGGTAAGCCTTTGATATGTTTACATCATGATATGATAAAGATATGTGTTATAATATGTCATAGAGCTATGCACACTTACGTTTCTCACACGTTATGGCCTACGAGCACTATGGTAAGAAATACAATGAAATATGCAAACCATGGCATCGGTGAGTTTTGGATACAATTGCCATGCCATAGGGTTATTTGAGCTCGTATAAGTAAGGGTGGACTACAGTTTGGGGCTACGACCTATATGTGGGGGAAATAAGGATAGATTGTGCAAGGGACTTATCGGAAGCTACGGTCTACTACCTGTTATATGTGTTGGTGTAAAGGAGAATCTGCGTATTCATTTGTTACGTTGTCCATGGGATTTAATATGTATAACGTTTGCTTGAATTATGTAAAATTGTGATATTTGATTAAGCATGAGACATTATGATTAAAAGTATGTGAGTAAGATAACTAAGCGTGTCATTATATCATTCAAGTTCATTGTTTTATATGTCATATGTTATTATTTATGTGTTGATGACTACCTCACTAGGCTATCTAAGCCTAACATATGTGTGTCTCATGCATTTCAGGGCCTTGAAGTATTTTGAGCTCTGATCGTGTAATTTGCGGTTGCAAGTCACCTCCGTTACCATACGTATGTTTACATTTGTTCTGAAATCCTAGTAGGGTGGCATAAGGTCTAAATGTGTCAAAATGGCATATTTTGGTATGTTTGTATAAGCCTAAAATAACCTAGATAATGATTGTGATGAATGGTATGTTTGGAAATGGTTAGAATGGTTAAAATGAGCCTAAAAGTCCTATTTGGTAGAATCTTAGTAAATGGATTCGAAATGCTCTAAAATTTGATATACGATTAGAATTAATATTTTTAAGGTTGTTGGTAAAGTTTGATAAAATTTGAATAACGTTTGGATGGGTAAATCGAATAAAAACCAAAAAAAAATCTATAATACAGGTCAAGGCGTATCAATACGGGTGATGGCGTATTGATACGGTCAGGCATAAATTAGCTTAATGAAACATGGCATATCGATGCGGTTATAGCGTATCGATACGAAAATTGGTCACTAGAATCTGGTTTGAGAAATGGTACCGATACAGTCTTAGGGCGTAACGATACGGGGTCAACGCAATCAACTCGTATCGATACTGGATTACCTGTATTGGTACGGGCTTGACATTTTGGAATCTAGAAATTGAAATTAAGGCTTAGCGTACAGATATGGTCATTAAGGGTATCGGTATGATGTTAGTTAACTCTATTAAAAAGGAGTTTTGAGCAGTTTACAAATTGGTCACTAATTATTATCCGGCTTAATTAGTTTAATATAAACGATATCTGTTAGTAACGAAACTTCACAGATTATTAATTGGTAAGTTTAGTTACAAGTTGGTAATAAAGAAATTGGATTAGGATCGCTAATTTGCAAAAATTACAATTTAGTCCTTTTAGTCTAAAAAGTTTAAAATTGACTCTAATTCTGACTAGACTAGTAATGAATAGGTTCGATAAGTCTTAAATAGGATTGTTACGATATTCTGAGTAAGTTCCCAGTAGTAGTTTTGTCTCCAAACTTTGATTTAGCTCTCGGTTTCTGGATATGTCTTCCGATGACACTTTCTGACCCGATTCTCTATTAGACCGAGAAGGGGGTGTTACATTGTGGTATCAGAGCCTAGGTTTAGTTAACTCTAGGACTAAACTGAAGCCCGTTACGAGTCTGTATGTACTTATGCCACCTAGGAGTTATTTGTTTATGATAATCTGTGACTTGCAGCTTATACGATTTAATCTTTCTACATAATTAGATCTAAACATGTCTACGCATGCTGATAGACACACTGTTAATGAACCCAATTCTGGCTCTTCATCGACTCAGAGGGATAATCTGAGGCCAGAAGCAAGACCTGAACAAGTAGGACAGAGCAACCCACCACACCCTCCTCCAATGCCACCTGCTCAGCAGGAATATCTGATGTCCATGGTTGATATGATTAAGCAAGTGGTTGTGTCACTCCGACAGGAACCACTCCCTGAGCTTGCTGATACATCTATGCCTATATCAAGAGATCCTATTGATAAGCTCAAGCAATATTCGATTTTTACCTTTATCGGCCAGGACCTAGATAACCCTAAGATCGCAGAATAATGGCAGGAGAATACGCTCAAAGTATTGAATAAGCAGATGAAGTGCCCTGAGGAGCAGAAGCTGGAATGTGCCTTGGCTTTGATCACTAAAGAAGCACAAAGTTGGTTGGACACTGTGACGCTCACCGTGCCTGAACACCGGATTACGTGGGACTTCTTCCTTCAAGAGTTTCACAAGAAATATGTCAGCGACCACTATATCGCTGAGAGGCATAAGAAATTCCTCCACCTAAAACAAGGGGAAAGACCCGTGGAGCAGTACATCCACGACTTCTGCAAGTACGCGAGATACTGTAGCGAGATCATCCGAACGAAGAAGGGAAAATGCTGAATGTTCATTGAAGGCCTCTGTGATGACTTACGTCCTCTCTTCGTTGCTCTAAAGATAGAGGACTTTTGGACCCTTGTCAACTAAGCCATTTCTACTGAAGCCTCGCAGAAGGCCTCTGAAAGAAGGAAATGGAATCATGCCTGATCCGATAAGAGATTCTGAGATGACTCCAAGCCTCCTATGCCACAAAAGAAGGACAGACAATAGGATCAGAAGTCTGCCACTTATCAGCAGTTGCCAAGATCTGGCTATGTGCCACAATTACAGTCTATAAGAACATTTGTTGCTCGTACAACTTCAGTAGATAGTATGGGTGGTTCCGCAAAGGGCTCTCAGATTCCTCTATGTAATTTCTGCCAGTAGAGACGCCTAGGGCAGTGTCATAGACAATCGGGATCCTACTATCTCTATGGCGAGTCTGGCCACTTTATTAGACAGTTTCCACGGAACCCTCATGCTCCTACCTCTGTAGCTTCTCAGAATAATCCTAGTAAAGGAAGGGGAGAAAAGCAAGTGCAATCTATATCAGTGGGGAGACCTCACAACACCAATACCCCTCTAGTTGACGTGATCCTCAAACTTCGGCCCAGATGTATCGTATACGAGGTCAAGAGCAGGAGAATGACCCTGATGTGATTGCAACTATGGTGGAATTATGCTTTGATTATGCTTATGCTTTAATAGATTTGGTCTCTACGCATTATTTCATTAGTGAACCTCTGATGTATGCTTTAAAACTTGAACATGTTGCTTCCGAGATAGTTGTCTCTAATCCGCTAGGAGATAGTGTGATTATCCGATGGGTTTGTAAAGCTTGTCCTTTGAGGATCCAAGGGATCCTATTTCTTGCCAATTTGATGGCCTTTCCCTTTCGAGAATTTGATCTCATCCTAGGCCTAGATTGGTTAGCCGAACACCAAGCCTGGGTAAATTGTTCCAAGAAGAAATTGTATCTTTGTGGACTCGGTAAGGAAAGCATAACCCTAATAAAACTCGAGCTTGAGAATATGTCGACTCTTATGTGCACCATGGAGACCAAGAAAGATCCAAAACTCAATGATGTACCAATAGTGAAAGAGTTTCTCGATGAGCTTCCGGGTCTCCCTCCCACCCGTGAAGTAGAATTCGAGATTGAAGTGCAATCAGGGACTACTCCAGTTTTTATCACTCTGTATAGAATGGCTCTAGTGGAATTAAGAGAGTTAAAGGCCCAAATCCAAGACCTTTTGGATAAGGGATTCATTCGACCGAGTTCCTCACTCTGGGGAGCACCGACTTTTTTCGTAAGGAAGAAGGATGGATCAATGCGCTTATGTATTAACTATCGTCAGTTAAACAAGGTGACCATCAAGAACAAGTATCCGTTACCAATAATTGATGATCTTTTTGATCAATTAAATGATGCCTATGTCTTCTCTAAAATTGATCTCCGAGCCAGATATTATCAAACGTTGGTGAAGGAGTTTGATGTTCCAAAGACTGTCTTTCGAACCAGATATGGCCATTATGAATTTTTAGTGATGCCTTTTGGGCTCACAAATGCACCTGGAGCCTTCATAGATTTTATGAACCATGTGTTCCGACCCTATCTTGATAAGTTCATGGTCATCTTCATAGATGACTTTTTAATTTATTCCAAAGATTTAGCTTCACATGAAGATCATCTCCAAACTGTGCTTCAGATTCTCCGAGAAAAGCAATTGTACGCTAAGTTCAGTAAATGTGAATTCTGGCTATCCAAAGTATCCTTTCTGGGCCATGTAATTTCTTCTGCGGGAATCCAAGTTGATCCAAAGAAGATTCAACCAATCCTTGACTGGATTCCTTCGAAAAATGTTGGGGAAGTCCGTATTTTTCTGGGCCTTGTAGGCTACTGGCATAGATTCGTTAAGGGGTTCTCTCTGATTGTTGCACCCTTGACAAAGCTTCTCCGTAAAGAAACTCCCTTTGTATGGACAGTGGATCAGTAAAGGAGTTTTGATCAGCTTAAGCAAGTTCTCACTTATGCTCCTGTTCTGATGCAACCTAAGTCGGGTAAAGACTTCATTATGTATAGTAATGCATCCCACCAGGGTTTAGGCTGTGTGCTAATGGAAGAAGGCAAAGTCGTAGCTTATGCTTCACGACAACTCAAACCTCACGAGTTAAATTATCTGACCCATGATTTGGAGTTAGCCGCAGTTGTGTTTGCTTTGAAGATTTGGCAGCACTATGTGTACGGGGAGAAGTGTTATTTATACACTGATCACAAGAGCCTTAAGTACCTCTAACTCAGAAAGAATTGAATCTCTGTCAACGTAGGTGGATGGAGCTTCTAAAAGACAACGACTTGGTTATTGATTACCATCCCGGTAAAGCCAATGTCATGGCCGATGGTCTTAGTCGAAAACCTACTCCCTCTCTGAGATGTTTGAATGTCACTTTTGGATCAAGAAACATGGCAAATTATTGGCTAAATTGACAGTTCAATCGACCACTGTATCTCAAATTAAAGCACTCTAGAAATTCGATGAGGAGTTGCAATCTCTTATTGCCAAGATCAAAGACAACCCAGATCATGACTTTTCTATAAATTCTGAAGGGTTGTTGTGTTTCCGCAACCACATCTGTGTACCCAACGATGATGATCTTTGAGAACAAATCCTTGGTGAAGCTCATTCTAGTCCTTTCTCTGTACATCCAGGAGCTATTAAAATGTATAAAGATTTGAGAGAACTATATTGGTGGTCTGGCATGAAAAATGAGATCACTAACTTCGTGGCTATGTGTTTGACTTGTCGACAAGTCAAAGTCGAACACAAAGTGCCCACTAGACTTCTGCAGCCTATTGAGCTTCCATTATGGAAATGGGAGCGTATTACGATAGACTTTGTAAGTGGTTTGCCACTGACTCCGAAGAAGAATGTTGTTATTTGGGTCATTGTAGACCAATTCACCAAATCTGCTCATTTCCTTTCGATGAGAATGGATTTCAGTTTGCCTAAGCTCGCAGAGTTGTACGTCCGTGAAATCCTTCGTTTACATAGAGTTCCAGTATCCATTATCTCCGATCGTGACCCTCTTTTTGCTTCCTTATTTTGGAAGACCCTACAAGAGGCTTTTGGGAACGTGAGTTCACCTAAGCACTGCATTCCATCCTCAAACCGATGGCCAATCCGAAAAGGTTAAACAGATTCTGGAAGATATGCTCTGAGCCTGTGTTATTGACTTTGAAAATACGTGGGAGAAATCCCTACCTTAGTTGAGTTCTCATACAACAATTATAACACCCCGATTTTAGGGCTTAGCAGTTTAGAGGGTTTGTTAGACGGTTCGGTGGACCAGAGTAGAGACTTGAGTCAGTTTTGGGATCGCATATTTTTGGTGTTGGGAAAATTATGGAAACTGCTTAAAAATCATTATTAATTATGTATTTAATAATGGTGGAATGAAATTTTAAAAATGAGTTTTGGAAGATGGGCATTTTGGTTAGTGACCAAAATGAAAGTTTTGAAAACTGTGATTTTCTAGTGGCTAAAATGAAAAGGGTCAAATACTTAGAATCTTTAAGGAGCTATTTTACCAATTGGTTTCTGATTATTTCTCCCATGATTTGACTTATTTTAACATGTGGTTTAATTAATAATTAAAGAGGATTTTGTTAAAAAGTTAGTTATCTTTTCCAAAACAAAAATCACGTCATTTTCTCTCAACTTTTTCTCTCCATTCTCTCCTCAGCCAAACACTCAGTTTTTCATCAAATTTGCAGAGTTAAGGTGGTTTATAACTTGATTTTATTATATCAAATTGTTTTATAAAGATTGTTTATACAAAATCTTACAATAATCTTGTGTTTTCTTAGCTTTTCACAAATCAATTGAGGGAGAAACTTCATAATAGGGTTAAGGTTCGAGATTTCCTCTATTGTATGGTTCTTTATTGAAATTCCCAAGCATTTGATCACTGTTTTTGTGTTTCTAATCTGATTTTGATGATTTTCTAATGTTTAATTGAGTTATTTGGGGAAAATGAGTTGATTCGCGAATTGGATCTAATTTCCTATAATTAAGGTTGCTTTGATTCATATTTTGGATGTTTAACAATGTGGATAAGTTATTTTTATCAATGGAATTCCGAAACTTAAAAATCTATATTTGTTTAGGACGTTAGTTTTGAGGTTTTGTGGTGTTTCTTTGGTTGTAAGGTTGCTGGAGGTGGTAGGTTGTTTTGGATCTATTTTTAGATGTGTTTTGATGTTGAAAGTGATGTTATTTTGATAGATGTTGGCTGGGTTTTGAATCGAACAGTTTTGGTTATGTTTTCGGTTGTTGTGGAGGGTTGTTGTGAAGGTTATGTGGGAATCCAAGAAGGATTGTAGTTGCTATGTTTAGAATGCATTATGATGCATTAATCCTCTGTTGTTTTGTGGTAAAAACATGGGAGGTTGATTCGGAAGTGATTGGAAAAGCGTTGGAGGCTTCGAATTCTTGATTTCGCGTCGGCAAAATGAGGTTTCGCGTATCGGTGAGTGAAAATGTGGTTTAAAACGTTTTGATGTTTTGAACAGAGTTTTGGGAGTTAAGGTAGAGCTTGAAATGCTTACCTAGACTCGGAAGTAAGTATAAGGTGGATTTACTCTCTCGATCGTGCTTTTACGAAACGGTTGATGCACTTATTTTAATTACATGTTGCCTACTGTTAAGCATGTTTTAAAGTATCCGATATACTATTTTTAAGCATGTTTTGCTGAAGGATGCACATGGTAAGTGATCCTTGTAAGTATGGTTTATACTTGTGTTTTAAAGCATGGTTGTTGCTTTGGATAAATGGCATGGTTTAATGCTTGTTAAAAACAGTGAGGTAAATGTTATTTGGTTAATTATATTGGCAAGTGATGTGGTTTTAAAATTGTTATCAGATATAGTTGGCCGGCCATAGGATTGAGTGCACTGTAAATAAGTCACCGTGGATGTTGAGGGGTTTATACGGCGTACCGAATACTCCATCCAAGTACCCTAACGGTAGAGGGGTTAAACAGTACCGAATACTCCTATTAGTGGATTAAGCATCTAACCGATGATTTGGGTGGATGTCCTCGTGGGTTGTTATGGTGCTCGGTTGTTATTGTACCTGGTTGTTATTGTACCGCGATTATGATTGTATCGCTTTTCCGGTTGAGATGGCTTTAAGTGTTGGGTCAACACTTGTTGAATCCGTGTATCCGATGAACTCTTTTGTTAATGGACTTGTCTAATGATCGCTTGAATGCCAAATTAATTGTTAATGTATCATTGAAATGTTTTTGTTGTATAATGTGATTTATACATGTTTCTCCTTAAGCTTTGCATTTGCTAGTAATGTATGGGAAGGCTTAAGTGGAGGATTAGCAATGTGACTTGCTGTTGAATAATAATACATGTAGCATATGGTTTAATATGCTAGTTTAAATGATATAAGTGCATGTTTAAAAAGGGGCATGATGATATTTTAAAGGATGATGCTATGTAAATGATTTTAATTGCATTGATTGTGTATGTTTTCGAGTATTCCTCACTAAGCCTTGTGCGCTTACACTCTCGTTGTCCATCAATGCAGATAATTGAGGTCTTGGAAGGCAGCAAGAAGTAAGGGGATCTTGGCAAGACTTGTTTCCAAAGTATGTTAGAGACTAGACTATAATGAATAAGGGCAATGGGGTACTTGTTGTGTTTTGGGAGATGTTTTGTGAAACTCCATGTTTGAGCATGTTTCTTTAGTTGCTATTGGGTTGTAAATGGCCTTTAAGGATTGTTTTTGGTGCTGGTTTACCTTTTGATATGTTGGTTGGATGCATATTAGGAAGCATGCCTATAGATTTCCTCTTTATGCATGAATCACTGTTGTGTTGTTAGATTTGTGATGCTAGTTGGCATGAGATATGTTTGACATGTTAGTAATGTGTTTAAAGCATGTTGAACTGGTTTGAGTATGCTTTTGGGATGAAAAATCAGCCAAATGTGACATTACAGGCCTAGGCATACCGATACACGGGGGACCGTATCGGTATGGCTAGGCAATTTCAGGCTTGTAGGATCGGTAGGGTCTTGTGCATTTCAATACGCCTAGGAAAATTTGGCCTGCCGTACCGGTACGGGGATGAGCATTTCTATACGAGTTTTAGCCTCTGGAGTTCACTTTTGCAACTTGAACCCGCGTAACGAAACATCTGAGAAACTGTATCGGTACGTTTTAAAATATTTCAAAAGTTCGGTATTTCAGTTAGGCGTATCGATACGACTTGGTGGTGTATCGAAACGATGTGTTTCAAATCGTATCGGTATGGGCTTACCCGTTTCGATACGAATGGTCGTTTTTCCTGTGAATGTCACCTTTGGGCAGATTTGTTTTCTATGCATTTTAGTCCCTAATTCTTGTCGATGCATTTATATGTGGTAAAATGATCAAATTGAGTTGAAATTTTAGATGAAAGTTTGGAACCTGGCTAATTTTAAATTGGTAATTTAAAAGTGGGTTTAAACCCTAAAATTATTTGTATTTGCAATTTGGTCCTAAATTGCAAATGTGATTAATTGGATGTCAAATTGATGCCCGATTGAGTTGGGGTTGCACCTGATGTCTGTATGAACATGTAGGGTTAATAATTGGCATCTAGATAAGATAAAAGAAAAACAAATAGACCGGGTTTGTTTGTATTTCTTCGGTTTTCTATGACAAACCTAATGTAGCCTTCTAGGTTCGATTGGGCATCTAGGCTGGGTCAAGGTGGTTACAACAATAGTTACCAAGCGTCAATCCAAATGGCCTCATACGAAGCTCTATATGGAAGAAGGTGTAGAACTCCTCTTTGTTGGACCAAGCTTGGTGAAGGCAGGGTGTTAGGACCTAATTTACTTCGGGAAACCGAAGAAAGGGTAACTATTATTTGTGACCGACTCAAGGCTGCATTTGATCGTCAGAAAGCCTATGCCGACCTAAAAAGGAGGGACATTCAGTACGAGGTTGGTGAGAAGGGCTTCCTCAAAGTATCTACATAGAAGAAGATCCTTCGTTTCGGCAAAAATGGGAAGCTAAGTCCTCGTTTTATTGGCCTATTCAAGGTGATCAAAAGAGTTGGACCTGTTGCTTACCGATTAGCTCTCTGTGATGAGTTAAGTAGATCCATAACGTACGAGGAAGAAGCTTCCCCTCTAACGTACGAATATGTAAAGGTTTAATCCAATCTAACGTACGAGGAAGAACCTGTGCAGATCCTCGCACGTGAAGTCAAAAGACTTCGTAACAAGTCTGTGCCCTTAGTGAAAGTTCTATGGAGAACTCATTCCATTGAAGAAGCAACGTGGGAGCCTGAAGAACTATGCAAAAGCAGTATCCTCACTTTTTTGTCTGAAGTGAAAATTCAAGGACGAAATTTTTTAAGGGGGAGAATTGTCACATCACGAAAACCAGCAAAGTCAAAAGCAGGTTCCGGTGATCGGAAATTTTTTTAGATATGTTATACAATGTGATAAAAGACCTTTGTACCCATCTTTTGTAATGAAATTCCATTTTGATCTTATTTGGACAAGTAAGTCTCTTTGTATGCAATTCGAAGCCAATGATGAAATGTCTGGGTTAGGCGTACCGATACTGTCAACCCAGTATCAATACGGTCCAACTGCCAATAACTAACTTGCCTATTTTAGCCTCAATGTATCGGTACGGCCACAAGCGTACCGGTATGGGTCCCTTGTTTCGAATCTGCGTATCGATACTAGTCCCCTGTTTCGAATCTTTTTAAGCCTAAATTGGAAGGAAATTGAAACAAGGTGCTTACTCACCTCCTTGCTTGTCCTCTCCCACGTGAATAACATCAAAAAAGATGTTTAAACCCAAAAGTAAAAAGGTGGGAAATCATTTGGCCATTGGGTTGAGAAACCCCTGGCTTGAGGAAAGCTTTTCATTGGATGACATGTAGGTGGAAATGATTAAGGTCTCCAACCTTTAAAAAAAATTTGAGAAAAGAAAAGTTTTCACTCTTCCACTTTGAATCTCCCGGAAAACTAAACCACCTTTCTACCAAAGTAAGCACACACCTCCATTTCAATCTTCAAGCTCAAGCTAAGCAAGCACCTGGTGCAATCTTCGATCTTTGTTCAAGTTTGATATACCGTTTGAAAGCTCATAGTTCGGTGAGTAAAACCCTTATGTCGGTTTAGTGATTCCATCTTTCGTTGAGGTTTAATTTCAAGATTAGGGTTCTAACGTTCAAATAGAAGCTCGTAGATTAAATAGTTAATTTTGTCATTCTGATGATGTCTATAAGTTTTGGTAAGCGTGAAATACAATTTTGAATCCTTAGAACAAATTCTGATGCAATCCCTAATTTTGTGCTAGCTCAAATATTGGAGAAGGATCCCTTTTCGCCTCGAAATGAAGCTAGGCAGAACGGAATTATAATCCAAGAACCTTGTAGTCAAGGTGAGTGTAGTTGTGTCAATGGATAGGCTAGGTGCCATCCCGTTGCATTTGTTTTGTGATTTTCATAATCGATATGTATGTTGATAAAAGCTCAAGTAGAGCAATGCTTGTGTGGATGCTAAAGGCGAGTATGGTAAGCCTTTGATATGGTTACATCATGATATGATAAAGATATGTGTTATAATATGTCATAGAGCTACGGCTCACTTCCGTTTCTGACACGTTATGGCCTACGGGCACTATGTTAAGAAATACAATGAAATATGCAAACCTTGTACATCAGTGAGTTTTGGATACAATTTGAGCTCGTATAAGTAAGGGTGGTGTTACCTCTCCAAAAGTGCTACTTTTAATGCCAATTTTACAATGCTTTTGCTTGTTTTTAGGTACATTTAGTTGCATTAGGATGTTAAAACCATGCATTTACATAAGAAGTTTAGAATTCTGTCTATGCTAGTGTGAAAGGTTGTTTTGTTTGCAATTTTGCAGGTTTGGCATAGTATTTGGCATAGAAAAGCAGCTCAGTAAGGAATGCTAGAGAGAATGTTGAGTGTTGTTGGCACAGATGGACCAGACAATGCCAAGCATCGGTTGGCAGAGAAGTGAACTTGATGCCATGCCAAGAACCCTGGCAAGGCCAGCCCGAAAAAATAGGACCAGATCAGGCTACAGAAAAATATTATTTGATTAAAATTTGAAAAAATAGGAAGGCGAAAAAATAGGATGCCAAGTCTGTCTGGCACAGATGGATCGAACGATGCCAAGCTCGACTGCCAAAGGATCGACGGCATATGACGTCAACCCAGTGAAAATCTGACCAGCTTATCACCTTATCAGCTTTTCACTTCAAATCTGGATAATATGATCACATCCCTTATCCCTTGGCGCATTCAAATTTCAAACGTGAAGGCTTATCCTAGGGCTTCTTCGCATGCCTGTTTAAAGAACGATCAAGCAAGAATTTAGAGGACGAACTTGAAGAGGATTTCATTGACAACTGGAAGAGGAAGGCTATGTGGTTCGACCAGCTAGACCGAGGGCTTGGAGCCATTGAAGGTCTGCATCGAGAGACCCCCTTCTTGCCTATTCTCTTTGTTTAGTTATTTTTGTTTTTAAATGATGATGTATCTTGAAAACGTTTATGGTTTTTTGGTTAAATCCCTCAGCATGAACAAATTCAATAGTTGGTGGGGGATGTTTGCGTTGAAACGCTGTTTTCATGTTTAGTTTTTAATAGTAAATCTACCTTGGCAATGTTTTATCTATTCGATGTACTTTAATGTTTTCTAAATACTATGCCAAGCGGGAGCTGGCACTGTTGGCCTATTGCGCCTCAATATCTTAACAGACTTAGGGTGGCAACGATTAAGTTGTTGAATATTGAGGAGAGAAGCTTCAAGAGAAGTCGTTCAAGTAGATGAACTTACTTCGAGAGTGAAATCTACCCCTTAGGAGTATAAATTGGATCTTAATCAAATTGGTTTATTTAAAAGCATGCACTATAAAGATATAAGGGTCTTTACATGATCAATTTAGGGAAATGACCCTCGAGAGAGGCTTTGCTAACTTTGAATATGCTCGACAAACAATTCCAAGACAGGTTGTTATTAAAGGCTGGCACGTCATGAATAGCGTGAAAACCAGGTATTCCCTGCCAATGTTCATCATTCATTAAAGCACATTCCTTGCCAACATCTGTACTTTACTTTTATTTATTTTCTACTCAATTATTTCCAAAACCAATTTCAAAAAAAGCCAACTTTTTCTTAAGACAAGTAACAATCAAAGCAATTGAATTCCAAGTCAATCTCTATAGAATCAATACTCAGCTTACTGATGTATTACTTTTAGACCGTGTATACTTGCACGCAAAACTCATCTTGGCACTGTTTATTACTTTTCCAATACATATCTTTTGCCCTCTTTTGCCAACATTCACATAGAGAGTCTAGAAGTTTTTTGCGCCGTTGCCCGGGATTGCGACAGAATTTATTGCTTTAATTTTTACTTTTTTTTGTTTTCATTTTACTAACTTTGTTTTTTTTGCTTTGATCATTTTTTTCTTTTTTAGGAAAGCTACAAAGAAGAGCATGGGTAGCCACATATGGTATGATGATGACTACATTTTTCCCACTTATGACTACCAATATTCAACCCTAAGAGCTGTCCATGAGCAAAGGCGATATGAAAAGCATGAAGAGGATGCCTATACAACACTCTCGGCACAGATTTTTGAACTGAAAAACGTGATTACATCAATGCAAGTGCCTAACAAGTTCAGCAAAAGGCAAGCAACACCCGTTGTTTGTACATATTATAGAGGATGCCACTCGTTTGACAATTGCCCCTTCAACCTTAATTCCTATTGTTACATGGGGCATTGCAATGTGAACAATCATTCCTCCTACAACTTCAACCAAGGATGGAACTAGCAGCAGAATATATTTTGGAATAATCAAGACAACGATTATTTTTATGCACCTAACAACTTTTCTGTGCCACCAGAATTCAAACAAATGCCATCCCATGGTAGCATTCTTCATGAGAAATCAACGACAGATCTTTATGGATCCAACGGATCGTTTGGCATGGCAGAATTGCCTTCAGAAATGCCAACGCTACATCAACAAGCGGGCAATTTTCTTCCTTCGTCTGCGCCTCAAGGAATTCAAAATCAACATTACGAGTATCAGTTTTTTCCTAACACATTTGAATCAATAGATTATACTGATGAAGAGTATTCCACAACAGGTACATTGGACTCATTAGTGGTAATAGATTGTGAGGAAAAATGTGAGGGCAAGGATCCCAAACACAACAACATCGAGGCAAAGCTAGATAATGTTGCCAAGTTCGATGCAAGGGTAGAAGGGCAATATTCTGAAGTTTCAAACCAAGAAGACGACGGCAAGCAGCCAATTATTTTCCAGAAAGAGAACTCAGTGCCAGCATGTGAACCCAAAGAAGTAGATAAATAAAAGGCAGAGCTGATGATGCCATACCACTATGATGCTCGACAAAAAGGCAAAGCTATCACTCCCCTAAGTGGCAACCAAGTCGAGATTTTAACGCATGAAAAAAAGGCAATTGTTTGCCATACGAATAAATCAGTGCTAGCGGAAGAAACTAAGGAAGCTGAGAAAGGGGAAACAAGCACCAGTAATGCCAGATCTCAATCTGACGCCAACACCACTTCGGCAAAACCAATGGAACCAGTAATTGCCAACCCTACATTGGTGAGACAAATAAATGTTACTTCTAATGTTGACAAAGCTCTTAAGTGTGCAGATAAACCTGAAGAATGCCATGGAGTTGAGCCAATGGAATCCATTTTGGAGGAGAACCTAGCATTGACTTGATGCCATAAAACAACAGTGCGATGGCAAAACAATTGAGCCACAGAGAATATCGATTCTGGTCAGGATCGATGCCATGAAGTGAGGTGTGCTCAAATGGCTTGTTGCTAGAAGGAAATGTGGATACCAATTGACTGAGAATGAAGAGCTGAAGCAAGAGAATTTGGCCGTGACAATAATACCAGAGATGGTGCTGCCAGAAATTAAAGATTTACCTAAGAATGCTATGGCAAGTCTGGAACCTATTGAGGATACATACACCTTGGCATCAAACGAAACAAAAGAACCATAGCCTAAGCACTATTGGGGTGCTGAATTCAATCAAAGATTTGATAGGCCTACAGGGAAGAGGTATTTTGGTTTTCTGAGGTGGTTATTCAAAACCCCATGGAAAAATATTCTCCCTTGTTGAGCAATCTAGAGTTCGGCATACTCAAAGATAAGCAATTCTTTGGCTTTCTATGTTGGTTATTCAAACAAAAGATTTCCACAGACTGAAGCACTGTCGGGAAGGAAATCAAAATAATGCCAAAAAGACCATTATCATTGCAAAAATTAAGTAACTCTTTACCAACTCAGTTTGATCATTGTGAATAATTTAGGAGAATTATTTTTTTCAGTACTTAGGATATCTCAGTTTTAATTTTTTAGCTTTTCGTTTATTTTCTTTTTTTATTTTGAAAGGTTCCTTTGAGTGAATGCAGGATTTTGTTGCCAAGGTAAGGACTGGCATGGGGTGATTGAACAAAATGCGGAGAATGAACTTGTTGTAGAGGATGAACACACCAAGTTTGCAGAAGCCTTGGACGATGCCAAGAGGAGGATGATGTTGATGGAACTTTGTGAACTTGTCACTAAGTGGACTGTGTAATCAAAATGCCATCAGACGGTGAAGCGGCTGGCGTTAAAAGACTGGCATTGTTACATTCAATCATCATGGGCCGCAAGATCAATATCAGCCGTATCATTATTGATGAAACTTATAAATGCGCCGGTAAGGAGAATGGGAGTTTATGTTTCCTTTTATTGATTTATAACATTTGCATGGAACATAGCCTGCCAAATTTTGATATAGATAAAGCTCAAGAGCTCAAGACAACGACGGTCACTCCTGCCCTATAGAGGTAGCTCATTACCGAGGAGAAAGGCAAGGGAAAAGTTGTTGAGTCTGTGCCAAAGGCCAGGGTGCCAAAGGCAGTGCCTGATACTCTGATGCCATCTGGTTCATTGGCAATGCTTTGGCAGTATGTTCATGTCAGGGATCATACCATGAAGAAAACACGTAATGACATGTCTGTCCACACATTGCCAGCATTTTTTTTGAGTTCCCTGCAGACCTCCTTGCTAAGGATGACATGACAGCCAGACCACACTCTGTCCATACGCTGACCCAGTCTGATGCCACCATTGTTCAAGAATTCTATGTCCATCTTAGGATGAATATTTTGAGTATGCCAATTCGATGAATGCTGCCAAAAGAAAGAAGTTGCTGGTAGATTCGTGTGAGCCTAACACTGCATGGACAGTGTTATCGAAGGGCCACCGAATGGTGAAACAATTGGCATTGAAACATCAACCGAGAGGATGGAATCACTTTTTAAAAGGCAATCTAATGCCTACAACCCACAATGAGACTGTCTCGAAAGAGAGGCTGATTTTATTGCACTCCATCATGATGGGGCACAAGATTAACATTGGAAAGCTCATCATCATTGAAACTTATAAATGTGCAGCAAGAGGTAATGGCATTTTGTTCTTTCCTTTGTTAATTTCTAATATTTGCATGCTCCATGGTGTGCCAAAGCTTGATACAGATAAAGGTCAAAGGATTAAGGGAACAATAATCACAGTTACTATTTGGAGAAACCTCACCGTTGTCAAGCCAAAACACAAAGGCAAAGGGATGGCAAAAGTGCCCACGCCAAAGCCAAAGGTGTCAAAGGCAATGCCAACCAGTTCACTAGCAGTGCTGTCTCAAATTTACCATCGCCAGGAGATCATTATCTAAAAGTTAGAGACATCCGAATAACTCAATGATAAGATAAGGCACTACACAAAGGAGAGGGTTGTTATCATCAGGGAGGTTCTTGAATAAAATGTCCCATGATTTTGTGACAGCATTTCCAAATTTCCCTGCCGAGCCCTCTGCCAGCGATGATGCCATGCCAGCCAATCCACATGAGAAGAAGTCTACGAAGGGGAGTCTTCCTCTTCCTAAACTCTTTTACATGTCATGTCATTCCATTGCATTTACATGATCATGCATGGTATTTTTATGTTTTCTTGTATATATGTGTTGTTTTCATGCATTGAGGACAATGTACATCTTGGGTTTGGGGGTGTGCGTTTCCTCACATTTATGCCACGCCATGCATTTCATGTTTACATTTTTGTTGCCATGCCATCTAGGTCATTTAGAATAGATGCAAACCGAACCACTAAAAAAAGAATTTTTTTTGCCTCGTTTAATTTTGAAGGATGTTAATACTTGTTAAGCAAGTTTAATTTGATCTAGGTGTCTGTCCAATTAAGAAATTTTAATCTTTTGCAATGCAATGCCATCAGAATAGTTATGCCAGGTTTGCTTGGTAATTGATCTCTAGTTTAGGGAATTGAACTTACACTTAACACGTAGTATGTATCTAGTTCCCTAGCAAACTTAGACTTTTTGAAACTATGCTCAGATTTTAAAAAAAAGGAAAAAAGATCGAATGATGCCAGGGTAAAAGAAACTAATAAGGCAACAATGTTCTTCCAAGGCAAGAAAAAAATAGAACTCACATCTAGCTTAGGGATAATAAGCTACTTGGGGCTCCATGGTTTGCTCCCTCTTATTTCTCAAGTCCAAAACTTTAGGGTATGATTTCAAGAGAAAGCCTAGTGATGTCTAGATTAAGGTGGGATTCGTGGTATACTCCCTCTTATCTCTCACGCTAAACAGCGTCACGAAGCAAGCTTAAATTAATGCCAACAGAAACCCTTGGCAAAGAAAAAAGAAAACAAATAAAATGAAAAAAAAATCTGAGTGTAGGTAGTAAATTAATGCCAACAGAAACCCTTGGCAAAGAAAAAAGAAAACATATTGCCTACACATCATGCACTCTTCATAAACTTAGACTAGAGTTATATTGTTGCACTTGAATTACTACCTGCTTGGCATTGTTGCACTGAGATATCGAGGACAGAAATAAAGCAAAATTTTGTCTGCTAGCACTTGTTGGTATTCCAACCAAAATTTTGTCGAGGTAACATTTTCACTGTTTTTGTTTTTATTTGTTTGCATTACTTGAGAACAAGCAATGAGTTAGGTTTGGGGGTGTGTTACCTCTCCAAAAGTTTTGTTTTTAATGCCAATCTTACAATGCTTTAGCTTGTTTTTAGGTACATTGAGTTGCATTAGGATGTTAAAAACATGCATTTACAAAAGGAGTTTAGAATTCTATCTATGATAGTGTGAAGGGTTGTTTAGTTGGCAATTTTGCAAGTTTGGCATAGTATTTGGCACAAAAAAGCAATGCAGTAAGGAATGCCAGAGAGAATGCTGAGTGTTGTTGGCATAGATGGACCAGACAATGCCAAGCATCGGTTGGCATAGAAGTGAACTTGATGCCATGCCAAGAACCCTTGGCAATGCCAGCCCGAAAAATAGGACCAGGTCAGGCTGCGAAAAAATAGCATTTGATCAAACTCCAAAAAAATAGGAAGGTAAAAAAATAGAATGATGATAAGCTCGACTGCCAAAGGATCAACGACATATGACGTCAGCCCTAGTGAAAACCTGATCAGCTTATCACTTCAAATCTGGATAAGATGATCACATCCCTTATCCCTTGGCGCATTCAAATTTCAAACGTGAAGGCTTATCCTAGGGCTTCTTCGCATGCCTATCTAAAGAACGATCAATCAAGCATTTAGAGGATGAACTTGGAGAGGATTTCATTGATGATTGGAAGAGGAAGGCTTCGTGGTTCGACCAGCTAGACCGAGGGCTTGGAGCCATTGAAGGGCTACATCGAGAGACCCTCTTCTTGCCCATTCTCTTTGTTTAGTTATTTTTGTTTTTTAATGATGATGTATTTTGAAAATGTTTATGGTTTTTCGGTTAAATCCCTCACCATGAACTAATTCAATAGTTGGTGGGGGATGTTTGCGTTGAAATGCTATTTTCAGGTTTAGCTGTTAATAATAAATCTACCTTGGCAATGTTTTATCTATTCGACATACTTTAATGTTTTCTAAATACTATGCCAAGCGAGAGCTGGCACTGTTGGCCTATTGTGCCTTAATATCTTAACAAACTTGGGGTGGCAACGATTAAGTTTTTGAATACTGAGGAGAGAAGCTTCGAGAGAAGTCGTTCAAGTAGATGAACTTACTTCGGGAGTGAAATCTACCCCTTAGGAGTATAGATTGGATCTTAATCAAATTAGTTTATTTAAAAGAATGCACTATAGAGATATAGGGGTTTTTACATGATTAATTTAGGGCAATGACCATCGAGAGAGGCTTTGCTAATTTTAAATCTGCTCGGCAAACAATGCCAAGATAGGTCGTTATTAAAGGCTGACACGACATGAATAGTTTGAAAACCAGGCATTCCCTGCCAACGTTCATCATTCATTAAAGCAACTTCCTTGCCAACGTCTTTACTTTACTTTTATTTCTTTTCTATTCAATTATTTCCAAAATCAATTTCAAAACAAACTAACTTTTTCTCAAGACAAGTAACAATCAAAGCAATTGAATTCCAAGTCAATCTCTGTGGGATCGATACTCAGCTTACTACTGTATTACTTGCAGACCGTGTATACTTGCATGCAAATGACTTATCTTGGCACTGTTTATTACTTTCCAATACATATCTTTTACCCCATTTTGCCAGTATTCACTTAGAGAGTCTACAAGTGGACTACAGTCCGAGGCTACGACCTATATGTGGGGGAAATAAGGATGGATTGTGTAAGGGACTTATCCGGAGCTACAACTCAAGGCTACAACCTACTACCTGTTATATGTGTTGGTGTAAAAGGGAATACGCGTATCTATCTATTACGTTGTCCAAGGGAATTAATATGTATAACATTTGCTTGAATTATGTAAAATTGGGATATTTGATTAAGTATAAGACATTATGATTAAAAGTATGTGAGTAAGATAACTAAGCATGTCATTATATCATTCATGTTCATAGCATGTTTTAGATGTTATATGTTATTATTTATGTGTTGACGACTACCTCACTAGGCTATGTAAAGCCTAATATATATGTGTCTCATGCATTTTAGGGCCTTGAAGTAATTTGAGCTCCAATCGTGTAATTTGCGGTTGCAAGTCACCTATGTTACCATACGTATGTTTACTTTTGTTCTGAACTCCTAGTAGGGTGGCATAAGGTCTAAATGTGTTGAAATTGCCTATTTTGGTATGTTTGTATAAGCCTAAAAGAGCCTTGATAATGCATGTGATGAATGGTATGTTTGGAAATGCTTAGAATGGTTAAAATGACCCTAAAAGTCCTATTTGGTAGAATCTTAGTAAATGGATTCAAAAATCTCTAAAACTTGATATACGATTAGAATTACTGTTTTTAAGGTTGTTGGTAAAGTTTGATAAAATTTGAATAACGTTTGGATGGGTAAATCGAATAAAAACCAGAAAAAATGTCATACAAGTCAAGGCGTATCGATACGGGTGATGGAGTATCGATACGGTCAAGCATAAGTTGGCTTAATAAAATAGGGCGTATTGATACGGTTATAGCGTATCAGTACAAAAATTGGTCACTGGAATCTGGTTTGAAAAATTGTACTAATACGGTTTTAGGGCATACCAATACGGGGTCAACGCAGTCAACTCATATCGATACTGGATTAGTTGTATCGGCACGGGCTTGACATTCTGGAATCTAGAAATTGAAATTAAGGCTTAGCGTACCGATACGATCATTAAGGGTATCAGTACGATGTTAGTTAATTATGTTAAAAAGGAGTTTTGGGCAGTTTACAAATTGGTCACTAATTATTATCAAGCTTAATTAGTTTAGTAAACGATATCCTTCAGTAACGAAACTTCACAGATTATTAATTGGTAAGTTTAATTACAAGTTGGTAATAAAGAAACTGGGTTAGGATCTCTAATTTGCAAAATTTACACTTTAGTCCTTTTAGTCTAAAAAATTTAAAATTGACCCCAATTCTGACTAGACTAGTAACGAATAGATTTGATAAGACTTAAATATGATTGTTAAGATATTCCGCCAGTTTTTGAATGTATCTTTTGATAACACTTTCCGACCCGTTTCTCTACCAGGTTGGGAAAGGAGTGTTACAAACTCTAACAAGCGGGATCATCTTATTCCTTAGTTATTTGACTCCATGTGCTAGAATCTTTGTCATTTCTTTCTCATAAATCAAATTTGGCATGAATTTCTATTTCCTCCGAGGTAATGACATGTAAAGGATCTGATCAATACTTCCTGATAAAGTCACATTTGAGTAACTTTGCATACAACTACCTTTCCCCCAAGGCTTGTAGCACTATTCGTAAATTTTTATCACAATCTTCTTTTATACTACACTTTTCATAAAGCCATCTTTATACTCGATTGATAGCTGTTGTTGTAAGAAATTTCATCTAGTGGCACATACTTTTCCCAAAAGCCTTCAAACTCAATCAAATAGAAACTATACATATCATTCAAAATCTGAATTAATCTTTCAGATTGTTCGTCCTTCTATGGATGCAAAGTAGTGTTGAAATTATGTCAAGTATCTAATGTCTTATGCAAGGAACTCCAAAATCTAGAGATAATCTTGGATCTTAATCACACACAATGAAAATAGGTACATCACGTCACTTTACAGTACTTTAGATTTATCACTCAGCATATTTATTCATTGCAGATTAATTCAATTTGTCCATAATTACCTAAATCGAATCATCTTTAATCGGTATCATTGGTAACCTAGTTATGAAATCCATCATAATTCTTTTCCACTTGCACTAGGGTAATGAAAATTGTTACCACATTTCTGAAGGTATTTGATGTTTCACTTCTAGTTGTTACCCTGTCAAGCATGTAGCCATAAATTCAGTTATTGTCCTTTTTATTTTTGGACATCAATATTTGCTCTTCAGACCTAGATACCTCTTATTCTTTTCTGGATACATCGTCAAGAACATAATATTTTTCTCGAACATCCAACATACTTAACTTTGAAGTCTTTATTTTTATCATTTTCGATTTGTTCTAACCTTGGCAACATTTTTCATCTTTCAACTAAAAATCTTTAATCTGACCTAAATGAATAGGTCTAAACTAAAGTTCTGTAACTAACATACCAATCTTTTTCCAATACAGTTGCACATTCATTGCTCTTAAAGTAAAG
Organism: Hibiscus mutabilis; assembly: GCA_019671005.1. NCBI lineage: Eukaryota > Viridiplantae > Streptophyta > Magnoliopsida > Malvales > Malvaceae > Hibiscus > Hibiscus mutabilis. Next base: position 22,136,050 of record CM033729.1, read on the forward strand.
AATTTCTACCAACTAAGTGCATTGGTTATTATATTGACTTTTTCAAGATAGTAGTCAATCACAACATCATAATCCTTAAGGAATTCGATCCACCTTCTTTGCCTCATGTTCAGCTCCTTTTTAGTTAGTAGATACTTTAAACTTTTATGATCTGTGTAAAGGTAGCATCGCTCACTATATAGATAATGGCGCCATATCTTTTAAGCAAATACAATTGCTACTAACTCTAAATCATGAGTAGGATAATTCCTCTTATGCGTCTTAAGTTGCCTTGAAGCGTAGGCCACCGCTTTTCCTTCTTGCATAAGTACGCATCCCAAACCATTATGAGAAGCATCACTATAAACCACATAATCTCTGCTCGATTCTTGTTGTACTAGCACCAGGGCTTCTATTAAGATCTTTTTTCATGTCTCAAAACTTTCTTGGCACTTATTCGTCCAAATAAATGGCACATATTTCCTCAATAGCTTGGTCAGTGAGGAGGCAATTATCGAGAATTTCTTTACAAACCATCGATAATAACTAGCAAGTCCCAAGAAACTTCAAACCTCGAAAACATTCTTCAGAGTTTTTCATTCAACTATAACTTGTACTTACTTGGGATTTACTCTTATCCCCTCTACCGAAACCACATGGCTAAGAAAAGAAACTTATGGCAACCAAAATTCACACTTTGAAGCTTAGCATACAACTTCTTTTCTTGAAGGGTCTGAAAAACAACGCGAAGATGGGCATCATGTTCTCCATTTGTCATTGAATAAACTAAAATATCATCAACGAATACCACTAAAAATTGATCCAAGTAAGGTTGAAATATTAGGTTCATCAGTTCTATGAATGTCGTAGGAGCATTTGTCAATCCAAACGGCATCACTACAAACTCATAGTGTCCATACTGAGTTCGGAAAGTTGTATTCAGAATATCTTCTTCCTTGATCTTTAACTAATGATACCCTGATCGGAGATCAATCTTAGAAAATATAGTTGCGCCTTTTAACTGATAAAAAAGATCATCAATCTTCGGAAAAGGATATTTATTCTTTGTTGTCACCTCATTTAACTGATGGTAATCTATGCATAATCACATGGATCCATCTTTCATTTTCACATATAACACTGGTGCCCCCCAAGGTGACATACTTGGCCTTATATGACCTTGATCTAGCAATTCTTGGCAATTGTACCTTTAACTCCCGAATCAAGGTTGGAGCCATTCTATACGGGGTCATTGATATAGGCGCAGTACCTGGTAACACCACTATTTTGAATTCCACCTCTCGATCTGGAGGAAATCCCAATAACCCATCTAGGAATACTTCTAGATACTCTAGCACAGTCAGAATATCTTTCAATTTAATCCCAGAAACTCGAGTGTCCACTATATTTGCTAAGAAAGCTTGGCAACCATGTAGCAACAATATTTTGGCAGAAACAACTAAAATTACATTGGATAAGGGATTTACCCCTTCACCAACAACTATTATCTCTGTGCCTTCCGAGTTCCTCAATACTAATCACTTTAAGAGACAATCCACAATGGCATGGTGGGAATATAACCAATTCATGCTCCCTTGTGCTATGTCCCAAGGGATAAGTTACCATCATATTGACCTTTTTCATGATCATCACAATGAAGTCCTTCAATCATCATCTTTATATTTGTTAAACTAATAGATTATCGACATTGGTTTTCCTTCAATACCCTACCTGAAGTCCAACACTTCAAGACTTCCCAGCCCTCTAGTAATAAAAGTCTAAGGACCTGGGATTGAATTTTCTCTAAAATCATATCCAGGGTTTGAAATAATAAACCTTAGCTTAACTAGGCATTTCCAACTTCACCAGCACTTTAACATCATATTGAGCGGAAAGTGGTTAATGTCTAACCTTTTTACTACTTCTTCAATTTTGCCTTGATCCTTCTAATAACTTCTTTTATCTTACATTTCCTTATTACTACCACTTCACATACATCCTCAAACCAGAGTATGGTATTGCTACCCCTCAACAGTTATCATGTATAAATTGACCAGCGGGAGAATTGACACACTCTTGACCCCTCGATCATTGGGGTTCTCATAGTGGAGCATGGCACACTCTTGACCCCTCGACACACATGAGGTGACTTATTGTAGTGCACTTTAAACCCTATGGCATGCCAACTATATCAGATAACATTAAATCATTGTCACTTGCCAATATACTCCATTAAAAAATATTACTTCACTACTTTACATATGCATCAAATCAAACCATCTTCAATGCAATAAACCATGCATTTCTAATTCTCAAAATCCTTTTCATAAATCATTCGCCCAGCTCATATAACATAAACATATGATCATCTATATCATATCTCATTTAAAGACGTGCATATAATAGTAAGTAATCAAAATCATAAACATGTGCATGATATTGTATTTTGCAAAGCTGAAAACGAGAGCGAGAACATCCAATACTTACTTCCGAGCTTAGACACGTGTTTCAAAATTAATCTAAACTCCCAAAATCACTTTCAAACCTTTAGTAAGCTGTAAACCATGTTTCCACTCACCGACAACACAAAGCTCCACTTGTCGATGCAAAATCATGCTTCCAAAGCCTCCGATACCTCTCCAATTGCTGAAGGATCCATCTCCCCTATTTTACCCACACAAAAATAGAGTATTAATGTATTTGTATGAATCTCTAGTCCCAACAACATCTTTTCTCAACTTCGCCTCACTAAAAACCATCAATCGCCTTCCAAGAATGACTAAAAACTTCACCGAACCCAAACTAAACAAAGCCCAGCCATAACCTAACAATTTAACATCTTAACAACATCATTCCACATCTAAAAACATCAATTTAACAACCTTATACCTCCATCAACCTATTAACTCCAAGAACACTTCAAAATTTAACCATTTACACACTTTGAAGCTTAGCATACAACTTCTTTTCTTGATGGGTTTGAAAAACAATGCGAAGATGGGCATCATGTTCTTCCTTTGTCATTGAATAAACTAAAATATCATCAATGAATACCACCAAAAATTTATCCAAGTAAGGTTGAAATACTTGGTTCATCAGTTCTATGAATGTAGCAGGAGCATTTGTTAATCCAAACGGCTGCACTACAAACTCATAGTGTCCATACTGAGTTCAAAAAGTTGTCTTCAGAATATCTTCTTCCTTGATCTTTAACTAATGATACCCTGGTCAGAAATCAATCTTAGAAAATATAGTTGTACCTTTTAACTGATAAAAAAGATCATCAATCTTCGGAAGAGGATATTTATTCTTTGTTGTCACCTTATTTAACTGACAGTAATCTATGTATAATCGCATTGATCCACCTTTCGTTTTCACAAATAACACTGGTGCGCACCAAGGTGACATACTTGGCCTTATAAAACCTTGATCTAACAATTCTTGCAATTGCACCTTTAACTCCCGAATCTAGGTTAGAGCCATTCTATACGGGGCCATTGATATAGGCGTAGTACCTGGTAACACCTTAATTTTGAATTCCACCTCTTGATCTGGAGGAAATCTCAGTAACTCATCTGGGAATACATCTAGATACTCTCGCACAATCAGAATATCTTCCAATTTAATCTCAAAAACTCGAGTATCCACTATATTTGCTAATAAATCTTGGCAGCCATGTAGCAACAGTTTCTAGGCAGAAATAGCTGAAATTACATTGGATAAGGGATTTACCCCTTCACCAACTACTATTATCTCTCTACCTTTGTTTTTTTCCTCAAAACTAATCGCTTTAAGAGACAATCCACAATGGCATGGTAGGAATATAACCAATTCATGCTCCCTTGTGCTATGTCCCAAGAGATAAGTTACCATCATATTGAGCTTTTTCTCGATCATCACAATGAAGCCCTTCTATTATCATCTTTATATTTGTTAAATAATAGTCTATCGACATTGGTTTTCCTTCAATATCTTACCAGAAGTCCAACACTTCAAGACTTCCTAGCACTCTAGTAATAAAAGTCTAAGGAACTTGGGACTGAATTTTCTCTAAAACTATATCCAGGGTTTGAAATAATAAACCTCGGCTTAACTAGGCATTTCCAACTTCACCAGCACTTTAACATCATATTGAGCGGAAAGTGGTTAATGTCTAACCTTGTTGCTACTTCTTCAATTTTGCCTTGATCCTTCTAATAACTTCTTTTATCTTACATTTCCTTGTTACTACCACATCACATACATCCTCAAACCGGAGCATGGTACTTCTACCCCTCAATGGTTATGATGTATAAATCCACCAGCGGAAGAATTGACACACTCTTGACCCCTTGATCATTGTGGTTCTCATGGTGGAGCATGGCACACTCTAGACCCCTCGCCACACATGAGGCGACTTATTATAGTGCACTTTAAACCCTATGGCATGCCAACTATATCAGATAACATTTAACCATTATCACTTACCAATATACCCCATTAAAACATATTACTTCACTACTTTACATATGCATCAAATCAAACCATCTTCAATGCAATAAACCATGCATTTCTCATTCTCAAAATCCTTTTCATAAATCATTTGCCCAGCTCATATAACATAAACATATGATCATCTATATCATATCTCATTTCAAAACATGCATATAACAATAAGTAATCCAAATCATAAACATGTGCATTAGATTGTATTTTGCAAAACTGAAAATGAGAGCGAGAACATCCAATACTTACATCCGAGCTTAGACAAGTGTTTCAAACTTAATCTAAACTCCCAAAATCACTTTCAAACCTTTAATAAGCTGTAAACCACGTTTCCACTCACCGACAACACAAAGCTCCACTTGTCGATGCGAAATCAAGCTTCCAAAGCCTCCGATACCTCTCCAATTGCTGAAGAATCCATCTCCCCTGTTTTACCCACACAAAGTATTAATGTATTTCTATGCATCTCTAATCCCAACAACATCTATTCTCAACTTCGCCTCACTAAAAACCATCAATCGTCTTCCAAGAACGACCAAAAACTTCACCGAACCCAAACTAAACAAAGCCCAGCCATAACCTAACAATTTTAACATCTTAACAACATCATTCCACATCTAAAAAATCAATTTAACAACCTTATATCTCCAGCAACCTTTTAACTCCAAGAACACTTTAAAATCTAACCATTTACAACCTAGAAGATTAGCATTTCACTTAGTTTCGGGATTCCTTTTATTAATCTCTTCTCATAACATTAAAACATATCTTACATGTGATCTATATCAATTAGAATCAACACAAATCAGATCCATTATCAAGATATACCAAATTTCTTATCAAAACTCAATTAAAACCTTTTAATCATAATTTATTCATAAACACATAAAAAAAATCAATTGCAAAGGATCAAGAACTTGTGAATTTCAGTAAAGAACCTTTGATTAGAGGAGAGAAATGAAAATCACCTCTAATAGCTGACTTTCCCCTTAATTGGAATGATTTGAATGAAATCTCCAAGAAAGCAAGTAGGATTTTATGTAGAAATCAAAGGAATCAATTAATAAATCAAAATGAAATTAAAAATAGATGATTCTTGTACATTTTAGAGTAAAATTGGTAGCTTGGCTACTAAGAAAGTTGAGAGCAAAAGTAGTTTACGTAGGAAAATGAATTTGGTTAATAGAAATCCTTTTAATTAAATCTATTTTATTTTTATTTATTCAGCTTTTAAAAACCATTTAAAAATAACTTAAATTAAGGGGAAAGTATGATTAAAAACATTGGTAAATTATCTCCTTAAAGATTCTAAGTTTTGACCCTTTTACGATTTAATCACCAAAACAATTTTGAAAACTTTACATTTTAGTCACCAGACTAATGTGTCCCTAAATCTGGTTTTCTTTCCTCAAATTGAGTTTTCCAAAACACTTAATATACCAAATAAACATTTTATAATATTTTCCATATTTTATTTTAGCCAAAAAACAATTTATTATGAATTAAATCCTGAAACTAGCTCGAATCGCCTAATCCAGTTCCTCTTAACCATCTAATCTAGCTAGCTATCGTCTAGGCCCAAATTCAGGGCGTTACATCTACTTTTCAAAAGTTTGGCATTCCAGAAATGAAACCAACTGTAGTCACATTACATCTGGCTGACAGATCTTTAACTCATCCAAATGGACAAATTAAAGATGTGCTTGTTCATGTGGATAAGTTTGTTTTCCTACCTGATTTCATTATTCTGGATTGTGAGGCTGACAAGGATGTCCCTATCATTCTTGGTCGCCCATTCTTAGCTACTGGGAAAGTAGTCATTGATGTATCGAAAGGAGAACTTACACTGAAGGTTGACAATAACCAAGTCACTTTTAGGATGTTCAATGCTGATATGGGAAGGAAATCTGAAGATTGTCATCATATACACATTCTTAATCACATTATTCAAGAAGACATGCATCATCGTGGTATTCTCATTGCTAAAGATTCTACGCTGACAACAGTAGAAGAAGATTTCCCAAATTATGACCACATTGTGGAAGTTCTCACTACGGCAGTTCATCATAAGTGGCAAGTTGAAGCTTTGGATCTTTCTTACTGTTAATTCATGTTTTTAATCTATCTATTGAATAAGCTCCTTCTTTAAAACTCAAGCCATTGACAGCTAATCTCGAATATTTACTCCTTGGAGATGTAGACACACTCCCATTCATTGTCTCTGTAACTTTAGACGCAATACAAGAAGATAAGTTGATTGATATTCTAAAGCGACATAAGTGTGCTATTGCTTAGACAATTGCTGATATTTAGGGTATTAGTCCAACCTTTTGCATGCACAAGATTGAGCTGGATGACGAGAACAAACACTCCATTGAGCCGCAAAAACGATTGAATGAAAAGATGAAGAAAATGGTTAAGAAAAAAATCCTTAAATTGTTGGACGCAGGTATTATCTATGCAATTTTTGATAGTGCATGGGTGAGTCTAGTATATTGTGTTCCTAAGAAAAGTTGCATCATTGTGGTTCGTAATGATGCCAATGAGTTGATTCCAACGTGTATCCTTACTGGTTGTCGTATTTGTATGGACTACATGCACCTCAATACATCCGCAAAGAAAGATCATTTTCCTCTTCCTTTCTTGATCAGATGTAAGATCGACTCGCAGGCAAGGAGTATTATTGCTTTTTAGATGGATATTCTGGCTACAATCAAATTGCTATTGTACCTGAGGACTAGGAGAAAACTACTTTTACATGCCCATTTGGGAATTTGCCTTCTGCCGCATGCCTTTTGGCTTTTGCAATGCACCATCCATATTTCAAAGGTGCATGATGGCAATATTCTTGGATATGATTGATAATTACCTCAAATGTTTATGGATGATTTTTTAGTGTATGCGAATAATTTCGACCACTATGTCGAAAATATGGAGAAGATATTACAGCGATGTGAAGGACCAATTTAGTTCTGAACTGGGAGAAGTGTCACTTCATGGTCACTGAAGGTTTTGTGCTAGGCCACAAAATTTTGAAAGCTAGAATTGAGGTTGATAGAGCCAAAGTGGATGTTATTTAAAAGCTACCGCCACCGACAAATGTGAAAGGTATCCGCAGTTTCTTAGACCATGTAAAGTTTTGTAGGAGATTCATTTGAGACTTCTCAAAGATTACCAAGCCTCTTTGCCTACTGTTAGAGCAAGGAAGAAAATTCATTTTTGATGATGCATTCAATAAAATTAAAACAAAGCTTGTGTATGCACCAATTGTTGTTGCACCCAACTGGGAGCAACCATTTGAACTTATATGTGATGCTAGTGATTTCGTTGTAGGCGTAGTTTTAGGACAATGCAAGGAAAAAGTATTTCATGCAATCGACTATGCTAGTAACACTCTAATTGAAACTGAAATTAACTATACTACTACTGAGAAAGAGTTATTAACAATAATTTTTTCTTTTGATAAATTTCATTCTTATCTTATGGTGCAAAGATTATAGTTTTTACTGATAATTCTGCTTTGCGATACCTTTTTGCAAAGAAGGATGCAAAACCAAGACTGATCTGCTGGATCTTATTGTTGCGAGTGTTTGACATTGAAATTAAAAACCACAAAGGGTCAGAAAACCAAGTTGTTGATCACCTTTGAGATTGGAAGCTGGCAGCGAAGAAGGCAATAAATTGCAAATTATCGATGCATTCCCTGATGAAAAGCTTTTCATTGTGAATGCAACACGGTGGCATGCTAGTATAGTGAATTACTTGGTTTGTGGAAAGACTCTTGTTGTTGTAACTGGGCACAAAAAGGCTAGATTTCTTAGAGATGCTACGAAGTATCATTGGAATGTACCCTACTTGTTCAAGGTTTGTAATGAAAATATAATTTGACGCTGCAAAAATCTATCCTACAACATTTTCATAATGCTCGTTATGAAGGGAATTTCGGTGGAATAAAAGCGGCTGCAAAAATCTCCAATTGGGATTTTATTGGCCGACTTTGATCAAAGATGCCCACGAGTTCGCTCGATTTTGTGAAAGATGTCAACACACTGGATCCATATCTAGAAGAAATGAGACGTCACAACAACCAATAATGGAGATCAAGTTATTTGATGTTTGGGGATTGGATTTCATGGGTCATTTTTCTAATTCTTTTGGAAATCTATACATTTTGGTTGCGGTTGATTATGTGTGAAAGTGGATAGAAGTCATTGCAGTGCCTAAAGATGACATAAAGACATTATTGAAGTTCTTTCAAAAACATATTCTTACTCGACTTGGAACACCAAAAGCATTGATCAACGATCAGGGTAAGCATTTCCACTATAGCCAGATGGTTGCTGCGTTGAAACGCTACAGAGTAAATCATAGACCGGCCACAACATATCATCCTCAGTCTAATGGACAGGCAGAGGTGTCTAACTGTGCAGTTGAAAATGTTCTGGAAAAGTGGTGAACACCACTAGAAAATATTGGTCCTCTCATTTAGATGATGCATTGTGGGCTATACGTACTGCATACAAAACTCTATTGGAAATGTCGCCATATAAACTGGTGTTTGGAAAATCTTGTCATTTTCTAGTAGAGCTTGAGCACAAGGCCTTGTGGGCTCTTAAGCAAGTCAACCTTGATTATGAGGCATCAGAAAAGAAGCCCTTGCTAGATATCATAAAATTAGAGGAAATTCGACGCAACGCCTACGAAAATGCTTATATTTATAAGGACAAGAACAAGCAATGGCATGATAAGACAATTTTGAATTGCAAATTTGAAGCTGGACAATTGGTTTTCTTTTAAACTCTATATTGAAACTGCACCTAGGGAAACGAAGATCACGTTAGTCTGGACTTTTCGAAGTTGTGGAAGCATTCCCACACGGTGTTGTCACAATCCAAGATACAAAAGGGGGAGATCCATTCAATGTCAATGGCCAATGTTTAAAACTCTATTGTGGTGACTTTAACCCTGGAAATTGTAACCCCCTTGACCCAGCCTAGACGACAGACCTAACTGAGCGAGCTACATTGGGTTTGCCGAGACAAATCCAAACGATTTGCTTAGAAAATGGTCATTTTTTCTTTTATCTCGTCTAAATGCATGATTAAGTATTAAGATGATCATACTGGCAGCGATGAAATTTATAATTAAATCAGGCGTTGAATTGACATCCAATTGATCGAGAATGTGCTCTAGAGACCAAATAGTAATTTTAGAAAACTAAGAGGACTTACTAAATCCAAAATTTCCAAACCTTAAATAATCATATACATACAATCCGGTTAAATTTCAACTTAAAACAATCATCCAAACTCATTTAAATGCATGATCAAGAAATAGGGACTAAACTGCAAAGATTCAAACTTCAGAAAAGCATAATACCAAAAATAACTAACTAGGTATCGTTACTCCCCTCACCTATATCGATACAGGTATATTTTGCTAAGGGTAGTGGTATGGTCTTTAGGTGTAACAATAATGGTAATTCGATATCAAAAAAGAAAATTCCAGTAGCTAGAGGGCGTACTGACACGGTTGCCCGTGTACCAACACCTACTGTATTTTTTTAGGTGCGTACTGATATGGAGCTAGGCGTATCGATATGCCTGTACAATTTTGCACAGATTTGAGCCATGACAGACCCTGCATACCGATCCCTAAGGACCCGTACCGGTACGACCTAGTCTGTAATGACCTCTTGGCCGAACATATGACACTTTGGCTCAATCTAGCATACTTCATTCATCTGGCAATCATCATATAACATTCTAACTAACTTTTCCACAATCAAATAGGCATGATAGAGGATCATTCAAACCATAGCAAATCCAATCAAAGATCCTATAGGCATGATCTCTACCCAAGCATGCAATTCATAACCTAACCCCTCAAAGCAAGTCATAAAGCCTTATACAAGTCCAAAATTTCAAATGAAACATGCTCAAAGCAGGAGTAACAGAAACAACCCTCCCATTTACAACTTGGTCACATTCCCTTTTATTACTACAAAGTATTTATAAAACCGTACTTGAAATAGTTCAATCCTTGGATTGCTTCTTGCTTGCTTGATGTCTAAAATGCTCACGTTTCTGCATTGATGAGAAAGAGAGTGTAAGCTTTAAAGCTTAGTGAGGGAATCTCAAAAAGACTCATCAATGCATTTAAAACCATTTGTTTTCAAGCAAGTATTAAATCTTATGACAAAACATCTCATGCTTCTATTGTCCTTCCAAAACATGCACATTTAAACATTTGCAACTCATGTATCATGGAATTCTAGCATAAACCTCAATTTAAGCTTTCTCATGCTAAAACCTCAAAATAGCAAGCTTAAAGAGCACCACATGTATAAACCATATTATACAAAACATAATCCATTTCTCATGATACATTAAATCATATATTGGCATTCAAGTGACCCTAAAACTATTTTTTTCTATTTAAAAAAACACATCAGATACACGGATTTCCCAAGTTGTTCCTTCGACGACTTCACATACATCTTCGAACTGAAGTATAGTACTACTACCCCTCAACGGTTATGATGTATAAATCCACCAGCTGGAGAATTAGCACACTCTTGACCCCTCGACCATTGCAGTTCTCATGGTGGAGCATGGTACACTCTTGACCACTCAACACACAAGGGGATACTTATTATAGTGCACTTTAAACCCTATGGCATGCCAACTATATCCAATAACATTTAATCACAGCCACTTGCTAATATATTTCATTAAACCACATTACCGTACTGTTTTACATATGCATCCAATCAAATAATCTTCAATGCAATAGACTATGCATTTCTCATTCTAAAATCCTTTTCATAAATCATTTGCCCAACTCATATAGCATAAACATATGATCATTTACATCATATTTCATTTCAAAACATGCATATAATAGTAGGTAATCCAAATCATAAACATGTGCATGAGATTGTATTTGTAAAATAAAAAACAAGAGCAAGAACGTCCAACACTTACTTCCGAGCTTAGAAAAGTTTTTCAAACTTAATATAAACTCCCAAAAATCACATAAAAACCTTTATTAAGTTGTAAACCATGTTTCCACTCACCAATAACACAACGTTCCACTTGCCGATGCAAAATCAAGCTTCTAAAGCCTCCGGAGCCTCTCCAAAAGATGAAGGATCCGTCTCCCCTGATTTACCCATACAAAAATAGAGTATTAAAGCATTTCCATGCATCTCTAATCCCAGCAACATCTACTTTCAACTTTGCCTTACTAAAAACCATCAAACGCTACCTTAAAACAACTTAAAACATCACAAAACTCAACCTAAACAAAGCCCAGCCATAACCTAACGATTTCGACATCTTATCATCATCAATTAACATCCAAAAACAACAATATATCAACCTTATATCCTCATCAACCTTTCAACACCAAGAACACCCCAAAATCTAACTATTTACAACCTAAAAAATTAGCAATTCACTTAGTTTTGGGATTCCTTTTATTAATATCTTCTCATAACCTTAAAACATATCTTACAAGTGATCTAAATCAATTAGATCAACACAAACGAAATACATTATCAATATCTACCAAATTTCTTATCAAAACTCAATTAAAACCTTTTAATCGTGATTTAATCATAAACACATAACAAAAATCAATTGTAAATGATCAAGACCTTGGGAATCTCAGTAAAGAACCTTTAATTAGAGGAGAGAAATGAAAATCACCTCTAATTCCTGACTTACCCCTTATTGGCAAGATTTGAGTGAAATCTCCAAGAAAACAAATAGGATTTGGTGTAGAAATCAAATGACTCAATTAAGAAATCAAGATGAAATCAAAAAGAAATCATTCCTGAGCATTTTAGAGTAAAATTGATAGTTTGGTTGCTGAGAAAGTTGAGAGCAAAAGTAGTTACGTAAGAAAATGAGTTTGGTTAATAGAAATCCTTTTAATTAAATCTATTTTATTTTTATTTACTAACCTTTTAAAAACCATTTAAAAATAGCCTAAATTCAGGGAAAATTCTGATTAAAAACTTTGGTAAATTAGCTCCTTAAAGATTCTATGTTTTGACCTTTTTACGATTTAGTCACCAAAACAGTTTTGAAAACTTTATATTTTAGTCACCAAACCAAAATGTCCTAAAATCCGATTTTATTTCTTCAAATAGAGTTTCCAAAACCCTTGTAATATTAATTAAACATTTTCTAGTATTTTCCTATATTTTATTTAATCAAAAATAATTTATTAAGAATTAATTCCTGAAACTCGCTCAAATTGCCTAATCTAATTCCCCAGAATCGTCTAATTGATCTATCTAACGTCTAGGCCCAAATTTGTTTTCATTGTTTTTATTTTAATTTTCTTTATTTCCTTCTTGTAGAATAAAGATCTCTTCCTATTGTCTCTTCTCAAACAAATTTGTACGGTGGAAGGATGCACAAGATATGCATACAAGACTCTGGGTATGATTTTTGCGCCTAGATCAGTCGTTAAACCTCATCGCATCAGATGGTAACAATTGTGCCTCTTCTTTTCCTCTTTTCTAAGTAGCTTGTTTTTCATTGAAGTATCATTTATTTTTCTACTTTCACTAAGTATTCAAAGCTACAAAGTTCACATTTTTCTCTCCAAGTTCTTTCATTTTCACCATTTTTATAATCATCCATGACTAAAACAAGAGCAACCCGAAAAATAGCAAATGAAACCCCTATTCAAGACATTCCAAGCTTGGAGTCAAACCCACAATTGGAAGAACCCATTGTTCCTGAAGAAATTCTTGAGTACAAGGTTTTCCAAACTGGGATTGTGGGTGAACGTTTCAAAGAGCACATCCAAAAGAGGAGTGTTATGTGTTTTGAGTGCTATGCAAATGTGCAAGCGAACACGTCGCAAGTAATAAGTTATAAGTATAGAGTATCGTCTCCACAGAGACTAGTCTGAAGGACTTGGACTCTTAACTTCTTGCACTGAAACAGGAGAATAGCTGTGATGATAGATAGTGATAGAAAAATAAAACAAATAACTAAAGTTTGTGAAGGAAGTGAAATAATCAATGAGAGAGTTGGTTGGATTATTAGGATTGAGAGTATGCCGGATGAGTTGCTTTGGCAAGTTGAATGCCGGAGGCAAGTGAAATGCTGAGGCAAGTAGATTGATGTCGCACGTAATTGCCCGGGCAAGTAGTTTGCTGGAAGTAGGACTCTCCGTGACCAATGAAATGCAATCGCAAGTGGTTGAGTCAGAGTAGGACTCTTCTCAGCAAATGGTTGCCCTGGCAAGTTAATTATTACAGAAAGTGTGATGGCGTGGCAAGCCACTTGGCAGATTGTTCTTCACTGCCTTCACATTATTTCTAACTTGAAGGGCTGACGCTTGCGCAAATCCTGGTGATACGTCTATCACATGTTGCTTTACCAAGAATGAACACCTTCTTTCCTTAAACTCTTTTTAGCTGCTTAAAATTCTCCCTGTCACCAAGCTCCTTCACTTTGTCACTTTCTGGAAACTTGGTTCAAGAGGGAATTGATTTCCTTAAGCTCTCGCAATGTTAAGAAACTTGGATTCAATTCAGTCCGTCGATCTCCATAAACTATCGTAATGTTTGGAAATAAACTCGATTGAGGAACCTCCAATGACTATCACTTTATTAGAGTAATTCCTTCCCGCGAATCACCATTGATCTCACTCTCCCTTATGCTATCACCGATTTAGGGATTTGCGTTTCAACAAATGATTCTCCACTCAAGCGTTAAACTACTTGATTTGCAATAATAGGAATTGAAACAACTTTGTGCATTTAAACTTGAACCAAAATTAAATCATCCCTACATGTAATATCCCAATTTTTGGCTAGTGACCAAAATGTAAATTTTTAAAGTTTTATGGATAAAGTATAAACTTTGGAAAAGTTTAGGGGGCAAAGTGTAATTTTCAAAAGTTTTGTATTTTAGTCCCATAAATCAATAGTTTACCCCCAAGAATGATATTTTTGTGGTACTCAAATTTTTCGTATGGAGTTTGTATTAATGGCTATAAAGCGATAAAGTTTAGAAAATTATTGGGATAACCGAATCGAATATCCAGGATATTTTGAAGGATGATAAGGCGAGGTTAATTATGTCATTTTACATGTCTAATATATTTATAAATGTAGCACCCCTTTCCCGTATCTGTACATGGGGTACGAGTCGAAAATGTTATGACTTCTTTAATAAAAAATCGAGGTAATTTAAAATTTTTAGGAAAACTTCTCAATGGTCACCCATCCTAAAATTTCGATAGCCCAAGCACGCTTAACTTTATTTAAATCCAAAATAAATTATTTATTCGAGTTCCAATCATAAATCAATTATCGTAGCATACAACTCAACACCTAAGTTTACTCTTAAATTTGAATCTTTCCAGAAACGCCAATTATCTTGAAACCATAACGAACTTTAAAGGCCAGTCACAACTCAAATAGGTTTAGCAAGTATACATGCCACTATAATAATCAAACCTCAATTAGGATGTCATTATTGTGATTACCTGTTGAGCTTTCCAATATTGATGTAATGCTCTTCTCACTCTCATCTTGATTTACCTACATGTGCACAATCAAACACACGCTAAGTACGAACTTGGTGAGGTAATAAAGGTAGATAATAACAATAACTTAAACTTTATTTGACTTCATGGCTATGTTTATATAACTTGATATATATGCCAAAGCATCAACTTTTACATTGTATTAGTAATGATCTACTACATGCTAATGTCGTAAGACTTTCATGCTCGTCCATTTGTCATAATATGCCATATATGCATAAAAGCATCATGATCCCTAGACATGTATTACCATCATGTTAATCATATATTAACATAATATAAACCGGATAAAAATTTCTTACCTATATACTTGTCATTTATTCTAAAATCTCATAAGCTTATTCACCTATTTATCGTTTATTTATCAACAAACCTTAGCCCAAATATAACATATGAGGACCCTGGGTACACTAGTCAAATATGTACCAAAGTGCTAATACACTTAAGGTCGTGCCCGCCACCCGCACGTAAGGCCGTGCTAACCATCAACACATTTATAAGGCACTGCTAACCATCTACACATTTATAAGGCCGTGTTAACCATATACACTAAGTGTCCTTTATATATAGTATAGTGCTACACTGAGTATGCAGCGTGCTGTTGGACTCTATGGCATGCCAACTATACCCTGTCCCTCAATGACTTACTTGGGCATATTTTCATATTTATTTCATCCATGGAAAGGTATATCAACATAATTTAACATTGGATAGTTCATACCCGAAATAACATTCATAATATAACATCATATTTAACTAGTGATCCATGCATTATATTCAACTTTTGACATATTAGAAATATGTCAATCATATGCTCCATGACATAAATATAATGACAATAAAATTTGGGTAGGCTCATTGCAAGCCATCCCAATGATCTATAAAACATCAATGTGTCATGATATGTATGTAATTGCACTCACCTTGGCCACTGAACACAATGCCTCACTAGGTTCTAGATCGTTCCTTTCTTTCATAGAACTTCGAACCTTCTTTGATTCAGACTTGACTTCATTAATCACATGAATAAAATAAAATATTTGTTAGATTAAAATCTAACATTACCTTAAACATGTTGTCTAATCTGTTTGTTGGAAACGAAACTAGACTAACAAATCTTTACAACGGTATAAAATTCATCATCTAACTATTATTGTAGAATTTATGGCAAAATTTTAAACTTACTGCCATAATTCAATTCCAACATAACTTTCCATAAATAACTTCTAGTTTACACTAACTTCTCCCTATTTCTCTACTTATCAATTTAGTCCCATCACTTTACTCCAAATGACTAAATGAAGCTTGTATTCATATGTTCTATTTACATCCTTCATCAAAATAGGCTCAAGCCTTTACTTCTCTAATTTATCTTGATTTGTCGAGATGGTCACCAAAATTTCAAATATAAGGATTCAAGCTTCTTAACTTTTCAAATTAGTCCTCCAATCAACATTACTATCTTAATTCCATCATTTTAACTAAAAATCAGATTTACTCCTACATATCCTCCTGAATAGACCATTCAAGTTTGACAAATTGTCAAAGTGGTCACTAATGTGATTAATCATCGGTTTAGCATTCTAATCTTCATTTTCATGTCTTTAACATTATTAACAATATAAATAAACATCAAATTCATAAAAATCAGATCTGGTACCTTAATTTTGAAGTTTGCCAAAATGGTCTCTATGTATTGAACTTAGGGTTTTGCTTCCAAACAACAAATCAAGCTTAGTAGATCATTAATCCAACCTCACAAACCCTAAGTTAGACTTGAATCCATAAACCCTAATCTTCTATATACAAACAAAAATGTGTAGGGTTTAAATCCCAACTCAATAACATGATTCCAACATCATACAAGCATGATTCTAACTTAAAATCAACCATAGATTCATAAAATCATAAAAGCCCCAATTTGTTCATAAACCCTAATTTCTTCCACATATCAAATCTCATCAATCAAGCAAGTATTTTATAAATTATTTACATCAAAAGATAGAGCTCGAAGAGTTGAACAACTTTGTAGTTAGAAAGGTTACATAAAATCCGAGATTCGAGGCTTAAATCGAGCTTGGAAATTTCCCTCTTCTTTCTCCTCTTTCTCCATGGTTTATGGCTGGAAAAGATGAACAATGTTTTCATCTTTTCACTATTAAATTGCACTTGTAACTATTAAATGAATTTTAAATTCATTTAAATAGTGAAATTACCAATTTAGCCTTTAAATCCAATGGCTAATTTAATCTCATCCAAAATCAAGGGCCAAGATTAAATCCATATATATTTCATCTTTCAAAAACGTCCTCAACATTTCAAAAATATTTCAAAATTGCCATCCTTGCCAAGTGACAAATTTGCCCTCCAACTAGTCTTTATTTACTAGTTTGTTTCAGAGTTGCCATTCCATTATTATCTAACTAAATTAGTTCCTTCTCAACCGGCCACTATTCCATAAATATCATTTTATGATTTTCCATGGTTTATGGAACAGTCTCTGAAATTTCAATTCAATTCGATTTCCTGATATTCACTAAATACTTCTACTACGATTTTGCCTTTACCGAGCTATCGGATCTATTCCAAAAATTCTATATCTCCATAATGTACCTCATGTCATCATCTTTCATCCAATGGCCTAGATTTAATCTTGAGTTAGTAACTACAAACTTTGCCCTTATAATTTTCCAAAATTACGATCTTGCATTTTTCATCCATCGGCTCATATTTAACATGGAAATCAACTTAAATCCAAGGGTTCATATTCTTCCAACACAAATAAAATATCTTAGACATGTAAAATGGCATAATTAAACTTTCCTTATCATCCTTCAAAATTCCTGGATATTTGATTCGATCCGAATATTTTTCTAAACATTATCGCTTTATAGCCATTAATACAAACTCCGTACAAAAAATCTGGGTAACACAAAAACATAATTCTTGGGGGTAAACTATTCATTTACGGGACTAAAATACATAACTTTTGAAAATTACACTTTGGTCGCTAAACTTTTCCAGAGTTTATACTTTATCCACAAACTTTCAAAATTTACATTTTTGTCACTAGCCAAAAATTGGGATATTACACTACAAAAATCTCTCAAAACCTAACAACCCAAACCATCTAAGTTTAGTTCATGGTCGAGTGAAAAGAAAATACAAATAAATATTTCCCCAACATGAAGAGTGATGTGCGATTAGAGAAATGAAAAAAGAGATGAGATGAGCTCCTTAGTCCGATCACTCCTACGATCAACTTCCCTTGATCTCTCCCTCTCGTCCGATTCCCCAATTTCTTCTCTAAAAAATTGACTCATTCTTCATGTGTTTCGATCCTTTAAATAGTTGTAGAGGAGAGTTTGTTGCATGAGGATTTGGTGGAGATAGGGCTTCCATTTTGAATTTCAATTATGGGAGATAATGGAGCCAATAAATAAATAGAAATTGGGGATTTATCCTTTGCATTTAAATTTGAATTGGGCAGTTGGAAATCCTAACCGCTTTGATCCCTTCAATGTCGTGGCAGACTTCGGCAATTGACTCGGCAATTCATCCAGCAGACAAACGAGAAAAAGAGCAGCATTTTTTTCTACAAAACATAATAAAATGCATGGCCAAGCACCTTGAACTAGGAAACTACAAACTTATGTATGAATGACTACAAATGCAACTAAAATGAGCTTAAGTCTAACAATAATATGAGTAAAAAGGGTAGGAAAAATAGTAATTTTACACACTTATCAAGGAGCATCCACCCTAAGCAAGGAATTAAACTCTCCGCTGATGAAGAACCTAGAAAATCCATCCACAACACCACCACACTCCATAATTGGGGCAGATTCTGTGTTTATCCTGGCAGCTACAGTGCTGCCATGGTAAGAGAGTTACATGCAAATCTGTATAAGCCCTCTTTAAAACTTGTTTTTTTTTTCAGGGAGCGCTCTATTCCTTAGAGTGAATCTTCCATTAACAAGTGGTTTAATACTGTTGTATATGTGGATGAGCATGCTCTATTTGTGGATGATATTACGAATTAGAAACTTGCTATGTCAGTTGAAGACTTGTTTATTACAGGTGCATTATGGCCGGGGACCAATGTTGGAAATTTCACTATGCTAAGAAAATTTTTGACCTTGCCTGCCAAAATTTGGTTTTAATTCATCAATTCTAGGTTGTTGCCCCCTACCTATAGCATGATTGTGTCCCTTGATAGAATGTGCCTGATACATTCTATCATCAAGGGAAGGAAAAGTTGATGTGGGGGCAATAATACATAAGAATATTAGGGGTTTTGCTAAAAAGAATATTGGCATATTGGCTTTTTCTTCACTGATCATGTAACTCTATGAATCAAAGGGGTTAAAACCCCAAAAAAATGAAGAGAGGACAACCAATATGGGACCCATTAACAAGGTTGTCGTAGAAAGGTTGATTCGTGCTTTTGACGTTCCTACACCAAGATTGGGCACTACAACGAGGGAGGACAAGGGTAAGGCAAAAATGGATGCTGCAATAGAGAATGTCCCAACAAGTGATGAAGTTTGGCAAAAAGTGTTGAAAATTGAGGATAAACTCGATGCGGTGATGAGTAATCTGAGAGTTGTTGCAGTCACTGTTCAAACTATGGATCTGGCACATAACATGTTCTATGCCTATGTGAAGACATGGCACAAGTCTCCACTTGTTACCATGATCCATTTAACTCTAGTTGACCTGCTAGAATTCCTTGTTTTACCTCTAATCATATGAAGTTATGATTTCTCCTCCGATGCTACTACCAATGATGTACCAGCCAAGTCAGTGAATTCTCCTAACAATGCCTACAAAGTTGGTAACCTACGACGAGAAGATGCATCGAGTAAGATCATCAATGATTGTTTGTTCGACTTAAACTTCCCTACGAATGTGAATGCCATACCCACTACTATTAAGAATGAAGAAGTCTTTGTTGAAGACATCGATAAAGATGATAGTTTTACTGCTGAGAAGTTTGCCACAGGGAAAGCTATTGAGACAGATTTGGTTGCATCCAAGAGTATGGATGCAACCACAAAAAGACCTGAGATGGAGCTAGTTGAGGAAAGATCGGCGAAAGTTTATCCCACAAAAGATGAACAAGAGGAAAACCCTCTTACAATAATGCTATACAAGGCACCACCATAGTTCATCATCTCTGAGGATGTGGTCGATGATGCCAAAGGGGAAGATGAGGCTGAAATAGAAGAAGAAGCTGCATAAGATGTTGAGAAACTCTTCTTCCCAAGAAGGAAAAGAAGAGAAAATGCTCCAAGTTCAAAGAGAAGAGCAAAGAAAGAAGATGAGCAATAAGAAGAGGAGATGCTCCACCTCCTCCTCCTATGAGCTAGAAAACTAATTTATGTTTTTTGTTTTTGTAGGCATGCATTTCATGTAGAGTACTTTTATTTTCCCTCTCTGCATTGACACTGGATTGTCATTTTAACAACATATAGTTGTAATTGCATTGCATTTAGCATTATAACTACATTCTATTTTGCATTGTATCATTACATTTTGTCATTACATTCCTTTATTTCATTCTATCTTTTTGTTTTGCATTGGGGACAATGCAACCTTTAAGTTTGGGGGTATAAGCCTAGGAGATTAAGTTCACCCCCATTTCAAAAAAATCAAGATTTTTTTTTCATACAAATGCAAGGTTTCTTTGCTTTAAAAATTCTTTTGCTTGCATTCAATGTATCAATCTTTAATTGTTCTAATCTTTGATAAGCTTATTGGATATATATGATGGATAATTGCATCCCTTAGCTCTTTATTGATATATCTGTTGGTTTGATTTGAAAATATCTTGCATCATTCCTTTTATTTTTGGATGACCTTCTCTTATTGCAGCATGTGTGTTATATATCTATATTTGTATATCTTATCAAGTATAAATAAAGACATTCCAATGTGAGTGCAATGAAATAAATAAAGTAGCTTTAAGGGGAACACTCATCTCCATGCGTTAGAAAAATGAATCTGGCCAAAGGTTGTCGCTGCATGAGTGTGTCGTTATAATGAAGTACTTCCCAGGGGTTCGTTGCACAACATCTTACTTCTTAGGGTTTAGGGTGCATTCATTGTTCGATATCCTTCGCTACATAAATAAAAAAGAAAGAAAAAGATGGGAAAATATATATTATTATGTGTGGTGACAAATAAATGCTGCTAGAAGGAATGAATATAAAATGTTAGCGATGATGTTAGGTATTCTTGAATTGCTTGCTTATCTATTGATGTGGAGTTGAGTATGAATCTATCTCTCTTGTCCATGCATCAGATTTATTAATTGATTAAGAAAATTCAAGTATCTAGAATGCCTTTGATCTTTTGTTGGACCTTACTGTTTTGATCTTGACTTGAGGACAAGTAAGAACTCAAGTATCTATATGCAAACTATATGCAAACTACTCCTAAATGCAACTATATGAGCTTAAACACTTGCAAACGTTAAGTAAAAAGGGTATGCAAAATATTTTATCTACACAGTCATCAAATACCCCCAAGCATGAACTATTGCTTGTCCTCAAGTAATGCCAACTAAACTAAAGACATGAAAACATAAACAACATATTGTACCAAAGGTTCCAACTAAGCTCTGGTTTCAAAAGTTCCAAAACATTTTGCAACATCAATTCATTCCACAACAATTTTAAAGACATGCAATGTATCAGAGCTCACAGTTTTATTCTAAGGGTTAATTCTAATCTAGGTGCAGTGACTGCTGTGTCGTGTACAATCATCACTTAATGGCCTTAGAAAATTGAAGGATTGCTCTATTTTATTGCATTAGCATTTTTGTTTTCTTTCTTTTAAGCACAATGTTTTACTCCCTTAATTCTTTTTTAAGTTCATTAATTGTATCATGGGGCTTCATCTTATCATGCCTGCTCTTTAGAACTGAAGATGGAGTGGATCAAACAGCCCATCCTCGAGCCCTACGATTACAGTCATCCTATGAAGACTTTCATTCACTCTTATGCTCGTACTAATATTCCAACCAGGGAATGTTAAATGGAGCAAACACAACTCACCTAGTGTACTAAGCTAAAAAGATGAATAGAAGAGTGTCCCTCAACAATTAGCCTATGGTATCGAGTTTTCAATTAATTTTCTCATTATTTTCTCGATTTTTCATAGGAGTTTAGATTAAGCCGTTTTTGCGACATTGAGCATTCAATTCATTTACATCAATTTATGATTTGGTATTAGAGAGTCGACCTAGAATTTCCCTAAGGTTTCTTAAGTTTTTAGAAAGCATGCAACATGTGAGATAAAAGCTACAGTAGTTTCAACACTAAGTTCAAAACACAAAAGCTCTTAACACATTGCAAAACCTTAAGCATAGATTCATCATAGGAAATCATGATCCATGCAGTAGCAATTTCAGAATTAATGTAACCATAGCAATTGGAGCCTCTAAAAACATATTAGGCTATTTGCATACTATTTTTTAAAAAAATTACCTAAATTAAACCTAATATATACATTCGATAGTAATCCTCCAAACTTAAGAGGAGCATTGTCCTTAATGCAAAAAGAAAGGAAAACAAAAATATGCAAATGCAATATGAATAAAACTAAAAAGAAAAAGAAAAAAAAGAAAAACTAACCAAGAGAGTTATTGGAGAGGTGGCGCAGGGGATGTCGGTGTATCCTGTGGTGGAGAGTTATTGGTGGAGGCGGACGATTCTAAAGAGTCATATAATTGAGGTCTGCATCTCAGGTGTGCTTGTATCTCCTCAATGAGCTTGAGGACACAGCCGATAGTGACTTTGGTTTGGGTCTTAAGAGTATTAGCAGAAGGAGTAGGAGAGGGTGACATCTTAGAAGGAGAAATAGTGGCCCAATCAACAGATGGTGACACGTCATGAGTATCATCACTAGCCATGTAACACCCTTAACCTGGATGTCACATTTGGGCCCCAAGCCCAAAACCATTACCATAAAATTTTTCATTTTCAAAGCCCAAATCATAACAAGTCCAATAAATCATCAGTCCATTTATTTAAGAAATAGATAGAAATCCAAAGCATTTCAAAATAGTATAAGTGGAGTTCCAGGGTACAAATATTAAAAACATTCAACTTAGAAACTTAGTACAAAATAAGAGTTACAATTATACACAGGGTCCTATGAAATATAAGCCCATTACATCTAATAATTGTACTCAACAACAATCAATACTGAAATCCTAGCCTTGATGATGCTCCTATAAGCCACACAACAACCTACTTACTTGTGGATGAAAATAACAATTTCGAATGTTGAGTTAACAAAGCTCAGTGGATACACAACCACTTAACCATGCTTTATGCAAATCATAAATAAAGCAATACAACATGAAATGATATCATGGATGATAACGATTGCGCTACTATAACTGCCTAACACATAGCAACATGGATGGATGATCTCGTACACAACATACACATATACATCATTAACCCACACAACATCACACAAATAATACCAACAATATTGAGTGAGGCCCGCGTCCACATTTCATTGGGATCCTACACTTCGAGTAAGGCCCGCGTCCATATAGCATCAGGATCTTACACTCTTGGGGATGAGGCATCCATCCACATAACATCGCGATCCTCCATCCGTGCTTGAAATCTCTCATCAAGCACCTTCGAATGAGGCCCATGCCTATACAGTATCGGGATCCTCTTTGTTGGAGTCTTCAAGGTATTGCAACATATATTATGAGTATCTGGATCCCACCACACAAAGACTAACTCAACTACTGACTCAACGTATTTTCTTTTTAATGATGATGGAGTGTTGTGTTTTAAAGGTTGAGTTGTGGTGCCCGAAGATGAAGAGTTAAATCGTATAATTTTGACCGAAACACATGTTAGTCCTTTTGCTATGCATCCCGGTAGTACTAAGATGTATCGAGGTTTGAAGGATGAGTACTATTGGGTTGGTTTGAAGAAAGATGTGGCTGATTTTGTTGCTCGATGCATGGTATGTCAGGGAGTGAAAGCTTAGCATTAGTTTCCTTCCGGGTTGTTGCAACCATTGAGGATACCGGAATAGAAGTGGGAAAGAATCACCATGGATTTTGTTTTTGGGTTTCCTTTGACACCGATAAAAAAGGATTCCATTTGGGTGATTGTTGATCGATTTACGAAGTGTGTGCATTTTGTGCAGTGCATACGACGTATGCCTTGGATAGGTTGGCCAATCTTTACATGTCTGGGATTGTGTATTTGCACGGGGTGCCCAAGTCTATAGTTTCGGATAGAGATCCACATTTTACAGCAAGGTTTTGGGTGTGTTTGCATCGTGCTCTTAGAACACGGCTGAATTTCAGTACTTCTTATCATCCTCAGACAGATGGTCAGTCGAAGCGTGTGATACAGGTCTTGGAGGATATGTTAAGGTGTTGTATCATTGAGTCCCAGGGAACATGGGAAAAGTATTTGCCTTTGGTGGAGTTTGCCTATAATAACAGTTACCAGGCTAGTATACAGATGACACCGTACGAGGCGTTGTATGGTAAGAAGTACCGTACACAATTGTGTTGGGCTGAAGTTGGGGAAAAACATGTCTCTATGCCTGATGTATTGAAAGACACCAATGAAAAGGTGAAGTTGGTATGTGAGCGCTTGAGAGTGGCTTCAGATCGTCAAATATCCTACGTGGATTTGAAACGTAGGGATATTAAGTATGTTGTTGGTGACCGAGGTTTATTGGAAAGGAAAGCTTAGCCTGAGGTTTATTGGACCATACGAGGTGGTTGAGCATGTGGGTCTTGTTGCTTATCGTTTGAGGTTACCTCCTAAATTGGAGAGGATTCATGATGTGTTTCATGTTTCTATGTTACGGAGGTATCGATCGGATCCATTGCATGTTATGTCGGTGGAGGATATTGAGTCAAGGCCAGATCTATCTTATGATGAGGAACTGGTAGAGATTCTTGACACCAGTAGTAAGGTTCTGCGTGGCAAGGCGGTTGAGCTTGTTAAGGTGTTGTGGAGGCACATAGAGTTAAGGAGGATACGTTGGAACGCAAGGCGGACATGTTGGAACAGTTTCCGAATTTATTTCCTCTAGGTAAATTTTGAGGACGAAATTTCTTAAGTAAAGGATAGTTGTAAAGCCCCAGTTTTGGGCCTAGCGGTTTTGAGGCTTGTTAGATGGTCTGGTGGACCGGGTTAGGGATTCGAGTCAGATTCGGGAGTAAATATTTTTCTGAAAGATAAAAATATGGAAATGGTTAAAAATCATATTTTTAATATATGAAAAATATTGGTGAAATCAATTTTGGAAACTGGGATTTGGAAGGGTGACATTTTGGTTATTGACTAAAATGTAATTTTTGAAAACTAATTTTAAAGGTGACTAAATTATAAAGGATCAAATTCTTAGAATCCTTAAGGAGCTATTTTACCAAGTTGTTGCTGGTGGTTTCTCCCTTCAATTAAGACTTTTTAACATGTGTTTTTAAAGGTAATTAAAATGGATTTTGATAATAAAAGTTAGTTATTGGTTTTAAAGAAATTTGACGTAAACTTTTCTCTCCACTTCTTTTCTGCCAAACACTCTTGTTTTCATCAAAATCCATAAGTGAGAGATCTCTTTACTTGGATTCTTTATTTGCAATTTCTTATTTACCTTTTATTTACAAAACCTCATTGAAATCTTGTGTTTTTCTAGCTTTAATCAACCAATTGAGGGAGAAATCACAAAATAGAGGTAAGGTTCGTTATTCTCCTCTATTGATGGTTCTTTATTGATACTCCCAAGTATTTTATCCTTGATTTATGATTTATAATCTAAATTTATGTTTTTATAATGAATAATTGATTTAATTTGGTTTAATTATGGAAGTTTCGTATTAGATCCATTTTTTAGTGTTGAGGATTGATTTTAAACATATTTTGGATGATTTATAATGTTAATAAGTTGTTTTTAACATTTGAATCCCGAAACTCCTTGAATCCTTGATTGTTAGGTTGTTAGATTTGTGTTTTTGTGGAGTTGTCGTAGCTGTGTAGTTGCTGGAAGTTTATGGATGAATTAATCATGTTATTAGATGTTGATTGAAGTGTTAGATTGATAGATTGTGGATGGGTTGTGTTTAGAATGAGTTAGATGATGATTTCAGTTGTTATGGTTGGGTAATTGTGAAAGGATTGTGAGGTTTTGCAAGGAATTGTTGTTGTAGTGTTTTGAACGCATTGAGATGCATTAATCCTCTGTTGTAATGTGGTTAAAATAGGGGAGGTCGATCCAAAAGTGATCGATGAAGCTTTGGAGGCTTCGGATGCTTGATTTCAGCAAATTGAGGTTTCGTATATCGATGAGTGAGAATGTGGATTTCAGCTTTGAAATGATTTAAAGGTGGTTTATGGGAGTTTAAACTGAGCTTGAAACGCTGGTTTAAACTCGGAAGTAAGTATGATGTGGTTTTCTCTCTCAGTCGTGCTAATATGAAATGGTTTTATGCACTTGTTTTGATTTACATTGTACCTATAGTTGGCTGGCCATAGGATTGATAGTACACTATAATAAGTCGTCTTGGATGTTGAGGGGTTTTGATTTGGTGTACCGAAAACTCCATCCAAGTACCCTAACGGTCGAGGGGTTCGATGGTACTGTAAACTCCCATATTCATGGATTAAGAATCTAATCGATGATTGGGGTTGGTGTCCCCGATGAACTATTTTGATAAAGGAACTTGGTTTGATCACTTGTAATCCAATATAATTGTTAAAGTATCATTGAAAGGTTTATGTTGTATAATGTGATTTATACATGTTTACTCTTTCAAGGCATGATAATGTTTTAAATGTTGTTTAAAAGATGATTGAAATGGGATTTCAATGTGTTGTTGAGAAATGGTTTTAATGTATTGATGGTGTGTTGTTTTTGTAACACTCCTCGCTAAGCCTAGTGTGCTTACGCTCTCTTTGTCCATCAATGCAGAGAATTAAAGGCTTGGAAGGCAGCGGGAAGCAAGGGATCACAAAAAGACTTGGTACCAAAAGTATGTTTTTGGATTAGACTATAAGTAATAAGGGCAATAAGGGGTTCTGTTGTTTTGAAAGGTGTTTTGCTAATCTCATTATTTGAGATAAGTTTGTTTTGCTGCTCTTGGGTTGTAAAATGCATTTTGGATTGGTTGTGGTGATGGTTTGAGATTTCATGTTTTGCTTGGTTTGGTTTTTAGGAAGCATGCCTCTAGATTTTAAGTGGATATTACAGGTTCAGGCGTACCGGGTTTGGATGGTTATTTTAAGTTGTAATTTAACTTGAATGCATGGAATATGACTAATATTTTATTGGTAACTCCAATTTCATGAATGTCCTCTTAATTAATAGAAATTATGTTTTAGTCCCTAAATCGTGAAATTGTAGAATTAGATGTCAAATCGACACCCGATTGAGTTGGGACTTTCACCCCAATCAGCATGTTCACCTTAGGACTCTATTATACATTTGGATAAGATAAAAGAAAAAATGGATCGTTTTCAATGTAAATCTTTCGGGTTTGTTTCGGCAAACCCTAATATAGCTCGCACAGTTTGGTCTTGTGATTAGACCGGGTCAAGGGGGTTACAATATTTCTGCCTTGCTTTGCCTTGGATATCCAAAAATAGAGTTTAAACTACCATGTGAAGAGAGCTTGAAAGGTTGAAGAAGATAGGAAAATGGAAATTGTGTGCACTATCTCTCTCTTCCCAAATTTATCCTTTTATAAGCTTCTAAAAAATGGAAACATGTCCTTCAGATGTTTTGCGTGACCCTTTGCTATACAAATTCTGTTATAACAAATAATACAGCTAACAGGGTCATCTTTATCTCTTAGAGGACTGGACAAATGGCCGCTGCAGTGTCGAGCTGGCTGCAGTTGTGAAACATTCTCTGTAGGGACATTAGTAATACAACGCCAATATAGCAAAAAGTTAGAAATATGTATAACAAAAGCAACTAAGACTAGAGTTAGACAAAATGCAAAAAATAAACATGAAATGTAGAAACGTATGCATTAAACACTGAGGTGGGGACAATTAAATCCATAAATCTAGAGGAAATACATGCTCTTTAAAGAGATATCAAACCCCCAAACTCGAGTTTTTACTTCTCCTCAAGTAAATTCGAAAGCAACGAGGTCTAACAAAAGTTTACAAATATTCTAGGTACTTGAATCTTTCCATCTAACCAATGAATCCATTACATCGACACAACAAAGGATTGCATAGACAACTCAAACATCAACATATAAACAAGAATTTCAACAATACTTAGCAACATGCCTATCATCTAAGATTCTTTCTACCTATCAGCATTTATTTAGTACAACTTATAACAAAATATAAATATCACTATAAATATTTTTCATTTTTTGTTTCTCTCTTTTTTATGTAGCGAGGGATATCGAACAATGGATGCACCCTAAACCCTAAGAAGCAAGATGTTGTGCAACGAACCCCCATGAAGTACTTAATTGTTTCGACACACAATCATGCAGTGACAACTTTTGGCCAGGTTCATTTTTCTAACGCATGTATTAGAGTGTCCCCCCTTGAAGCTACATTTAATGCACTCACATTGGAATGCCTTTTATCTATACTTAACAAGATCTACTAGCATATAAAACACAAACTAAACAAGGTAGAAATCATCCAAAATCAAAGAGATGATGCTAGATATTCTTTACTCAAACAAGAAGATATATTTATGTGGAGTTATAATGTAATCATCCAACATGTAAATCCAACCAATTCATCAGCAATTAGAATGATTTAAGGATTAAACATTGAATACAAGCAAAATATTTTCAACGCAAAAAGAACCTTGTATTTGCTTTTAAAAAAAATTGAAATAGGGGGTGCATTTCAACTCCCAAGTGTATACCCCCAAACTTAAACCTTGTATTTGCTTTTAAAAAAATGGAGTTACCAATCAAATATTAGTCATATTTCATACATTCAGGTTAAATTCCAACATAAAATAACCATCCAAACTAGAGGCATTCATGTTGCCATGAATTGATGTTGGAACTAGGTTGTTCTGATGTGGTTTGACCCTTGAATATGTTGGATGTATATTAGAAGCATGCTAAGGTATTTTGGTATGTTCGAAAGCATATTAAACCAGCAAAAGTGGACAATACAGGTTCATGTGTGCCGTTATGGGTGTCCCTATTTCGATATGAGTAAGCCAATTCAGTCTTAGCGTACCAGTACGCCGGCAAGCGTTTCGGTACGAGCTTAGGTAAATTTGGCCAGCGTTTCGGTACGCGAGGAGTTGTTTCGATACGGCGTAGTGTTTTAATGAAGGGCATTTTGATACACATGGGCATATTGGAACAAGTTTTTGCTACTGGAATTTTGGAGTGTGGATTATTGAAGGTGTATCGATACACCCCTTGCATGTACCGATACAGTCGTAGTTAAATTAGCTATCAGGTATATTCCGAAGTTTTGATTTCTTATGTTTTAGTCCATAAATGTTATGGATGCAATTGAATGAGTATGAATGACCTTCTTGAGCTAATTTTTGACATGTAAGCATGATACCTTCTTAATTAAAGTTTGGTAACATAAAAATGAGCTAGGTCCCTATAGTTTTCAAAAATTGCAATTTGGCCCCTAAATTGCAATTATGTTCAATTGGATGTCAATTCGATGCCCGATTGAGTTGAGTTTTCACCTGTGATCAGTATGTACATGCAGGATAATAATTGTGCATCTAGAATAGGTCAAAAAGGTCATTGTTAGGGTTTCATCTTCACAGTTTACTTCGGTAAACCTAATGTAGCCACTCGGTTTGGTCTTGCAACTAGGTCGGGTCGAGGGGGTTACACTCTTGGCGTACCGATACCTATATTGGCTATCAAAATTCACAATGGAACAGTAGTATCAGTACACCACTTGCTCGTACTAATACCCCTTTATAAAACACCTGGAAGAATCAACTTCCAAGAGAGCGTAATTATACTAGCCTATCTCGTACCGATACTGTGCCCAAAACTCTATTTTTGGAGTTCATATTTCTCTAGTTTAGCCCCTTAACCTCAACCATTGTGTCCCAAATTACTCCTACATATTATGGGGAGTTAATAAGGTGTGTTACTACACATTTTAGGCCTCAACAACGTCAAATTCCTAAGTTGCCATTAGAGATCAACCAAGGTTCATCCAAACCATAACTACCAAAAAATGCAACAAAGCCTGGTTTTATGATTTCCAGGAAACAGAGGGAGTTAGTGGTGTACTAACCTTGACTAAATTCTGAAGAAGAGGTCTTCAACCTTCCAACTCAAGCTTTCTCCTTTCCTAGAGCTTTTGATGGCTCTCCCACATCTTTCACTACAAGAAAGAGTTAAACAACAAATTACAATACCACTAGGAGAAATTTAAGAGCTAAAAACATCCACTAAGCCATGAATGGAGCCCCAAACACTCCATTCCCGTTCTTCCACACTAACCCCCACCAAAATCTCAACCTCCATCATTTTTACCTTGGATTGTAGATCCTTGGTTGCTGAACCACACTTTCACAAGGTTTAAAACGTGATTCCTGCAACAAAATCTAAAGATTCCACCTTTGGTTGATGATTTTGAGTGGGGAATATGGGTTTAGAAAGAGGATGAAGGCACCAACATGGTGATGTCATCCATTTCTTGCTTCTGCAAAGAATTAAAGAAGCCAAGCTTCTCTTTTTCATCCACCAGCATATTTACCACTTTACCCTCCTTAAATTCTTCCTATCCCATTACTCATTTAACCACTCAAGCCCAAGGTTAAAAAATAAGCCCATTAAGGCCCCTATGACCCAAACACAAGGCCCAAACACAAAGCCCACACTTTGGTTAAACCTGACTCTTGGATTCCAAAATTTGGGTCGTTACAAGCCAGGTGAATGGGGCTAGCAAGCGTTGATTTCTTAGGGTGCATAGAGGCCTTGCCCTTATCCTTGGCTCTCGTTCTTTTTGCAGGGCAGCGAGGCACAAGAATGGCAGTTGTCTTTTTCTTCCTTTTTTTCCTTATCTATGCAACAACAATAGGAGGGCTGGGGGAATCTCTTCTTCTTTTTTCACTTTTCTTGATGGTTGGTGATCGGCAGTTGTAGTAGTAGGTTCGAGGAAATATTGTGTAGGGAATTGGGGGAAGGCA
The DNA here is from genome assembly GCA_019671005.1 of Hibiscus mutabilis. NCBI lineage: Eukaryota > Viridiplantae > Streptophyta > Magnoliopsida > Malvales > Malvaceae > Hibiscus > Hibiscus mutabilis. The sequence goes on from CM033729.1 coordinate 22,167,259, forward strand.
ATAATGGAACCGAGCGGCAACTCATTGAGCAATGTTCTTGTGGCCAAGTCATTTTCTTTAGCATAATCAAATAATGGCCAAAAATTCTAACATTACACCGAGCAGGGTTGTACATAGGGTACTTGTTGTTGTGGCGTTAAATGATGCAGCGGTGTCCACAAGTCCCTTGAGCCTTGGTATTTCCTTTGGGGGTGTCCCTATTTGGGCTTTCATGACCAGGTTATTTTGGTCGTCACGAACGTACACATTTTTATGCAAAGCAATTATCAGGCTCAAAAATAATAAAGGGCTTTTTGTACATGTGGATGTAGCCTTCCCCCTACAATAGACTGATAAGTTGTCTTTCCAATATTGATTCGCCATCCCTTCATCACTGAATGCGAAAGAAGAATCCTCTCTATGTAAATTGTAGAGTGGTGTCTATGGGCCTGAGCCAAGTATTCATGAAGTGGATCTAGTACTTGGGGTTCAACTTCAAATCGACCCTTTTCACAACCCTGGAAGTGGGCGATTTCCATATCCATTGTGTTCCAGGAACACACAGGTCATGAAGCACCTTGTCGTAGGTGGCTTTGGTGGTTGCCACCGTAAAGTTAGTATATTTATCCTCTGTATTGTTTAGTCCAAAATAGTTGTTGATCGTTCCAGTAGAGAAATTCACCAATTTTCCACGAACAAACATCATTTCATAATGGGGTTTGGTAATATGGGTGTAGAACTCATGAACCCATGAAACGTTTATCCATCCCGGTTGGCGGACAAACTTCTCCCAGTCATGGGTAGCAATGATTATATGAATATTTTCATCAAACTAGAGTTTGTACTCATCGTAAAACTACAATCCTTCTTTTGGTGTGAGGTGCCTATTTTGGAAAGACTCGTAGCACTTTTCTTCTTTTGCATTTTAGAAGTTCCTTTAAGGGTTGAGTTCCTTCAGTACCAGAGTAGGACGCTGAGATACAGAAGAAGTTGGCCATTTTCCTGGTGCAGGGCTAGCTTGTTGAGGCAAAATGGGCGAGTTGCTTGTATCGATACGAGCGACGATTCTTATTCTTGCCGTTGTTATTGAAAGAAAAGAGGATTTGAAAGAGCAAGAATTTTTATGGTTTTGTCATAAAACAGTATGGCAGATCTAGAAAGAGAAGATGCGTCTTTATCTTAGGTTTAGAAAGTATGTCGAAATAAAGATGAAAGAGTTTCTGAGCGACTTTAGTTTTGGAGAGAAAGAAGGTTTAATGGCGTGGGATTGATGGAAAAGACGTGTGGCGGCATGATAAAATTATGCAGGGAAAGGTAAAGTAAGAAATAGAAGGTGGGACTAATGATTATGGGGGAAAGTTTAATGCTTTAAAGACAAATATTTATTCCCACTTTTTCCGAGAATATCCCAATCTGCCTAGAAGTCTCTTTGTACAATCCTAGGGAGGACCTTCTAATATTCTATTGTGTGATAACTGCCAAAAATAAATAAAACGCATTAAATAAACTCTAAACCAAATAGTAAATGCAACGAAAATAAAAACTGTATAAATTAAACAAAGTTAAAAAAAATAGCAAATTAAAAGTGCATAAAATAAAATGATAAAACTGGATGCTTAGGCATCCAGTAACATGACTGAAGATTTGTCATTATGAACCGATGGTCCTTGATAGACCTTCAAACATTGCCCATTAACTTTGAAGATTGGCCCATTATTGATATCCTTGATGTACATAGCACCATGCAGATACACCTTGATGACTTGGAATGGGTCAGACCAACGAGACTTTAACTTGCCCGGGAAATGTAACCCCCTTGACCCGGCCTAGTCGGAAGATCGAACCGCGCGAGCTACATTAGGTTTACCGAAGTAAACCGTGAAGAAAACTCTGGAAGCGCATCCATTTTTTTTCTTTTTATCTTATCTAGATGCTGGTTACTACCCTACATGTACATACAAACAACGAGTGAAAACCCAATCCAATCGGGCATCGATTTGATATCCAATTGGTCACTTTACAATAATAGGGATCAAAACGTAAATCTACAAATCTATAAGGGTTAACTTGTAATTTGCTTTACCAATCTTCGATTAGTCAGGTTACAAGCATACATGCCAAATTTCAACTTAAAACGATCATACGAACTCATCAAATTGCATACATAACACCCAGGGACCCAACTATAATTTCCATTATTTCAAAGGACCAATTTCGCAATTAAAGTTACCAATCCTCAATTAAACCAATTACATGCATACTGGTGAAATTTCAAGTCTAAATAATCATTCAAACTCATTTTAATTGCATGTATATCACTGAGGGACTAAAACGAGAGAAAAAAGAAACCTTAATTAACTAACTTAACTGCCACCCATATCGATACGCGGCGGCCAAGTGTATCGATACGCCTAAGCCTTTACAAAATTCTGGATTCTAGAAGCACAAAATCGTATCGATACACCTTCACGTGTATTGATATACTATGCCTGAAAACGTAGACCTGTATCGATATGGTTACCCATGTACCAATACGCTAAGCCTGAAAATGTGCTTACCCGTATTGATACGATCCCCCGTGTATCGATATGTTGTGCCTAGAAACACTTACCTGTATTGTCATCGGCACAGGCATATCAATATGCCCTGACCTATAACATCAAAATTTGTTGGTTTTTAGCCTCGTTTTGGAATTCTAACACTTAAGCATGCTTCTAACAATCAAATAACATCATCATTGGTCATTTACCACCAACTACCATAAACCAAACATCATGAAACAATCATCATGCTTTAAAGGTAAACTATAGGCATGTTTCTTAATACTCAAGCAACCAAAGCATGAACCATGTGCAAAATCCAACAAACCATGCTTATCACAAGTCCAAAGCAACAATATAAACTTGCTCAAACGGAGAAGTAACTGCCCAAACCCTCCCAACAACATTTAAGCCACATTGCCTTTATTACTATTTAAACTCAAACATACTTTGGTAATCCAAGTCTTAGAATTCCCTCCTTGCTTGCTAGGCCACTTGCATTCAATCAATCTGCATTGATGATAAAAGAGAGCGTAAGCAATCATTGCTTAGTGAGGAGCGCTCTAGAATCTAAAACATCATCCAATGCAATTTCAAACCATTTAAGAACAATCACGCCATTCTTTCAAAACATGCACTCCGTCTTTACAAAATCAACATATTAAACCATATGCAACATGTATCATAGAGTCCACAACATAATCTCTTATGCAATTCCCTCTGCTTAAGCCTTTCCCATGCATAACATCCCATATGCAAAGCTTAAGGAGTAAAACATGTGTAAACACTTTATTCCAAATCAAAACACCAACATGTTACATTTAAAACATTATATTGGCTTGCAAGTGATCCATCTCAACAACAACATTTCCATAAAACCATTATTAACATCGATAACATTAGATATACGGATTTCCCAAGAGATCTCGCAATCTCTTGTAACTCAATGGCATGGAGTCGTGCAACACATACACCCTATGGCTGGCCAATTATATCCATAACATTTTCAATTCATCACTTGCCAATATAATCCACTTTTATAAACATACCTCACTGTTTTCATATGCATTATTCAAAACACCTCAACGTGCATTAAACCATGCATAAACCATGTTCACAAACATTCTTTAAAATCATGAATTACTTTCCAAATGCATCTAATATCATTTCACATCAGTTTCCAACATTAAACCATGCTCATTTCATGCATAAAACAGGAGGTAAACATTCATCAAACAAGTACATTCATAAAGCATTTGCCAACCAAAAACGAGGGAGAAAAAACAATTCACTTACTTTCGAGTCTTAGACCAGCGTATCAAGCCTAGTCTAGACTCCCATAAACCTTTTCAAACCATTGAAAAGCCATTCTTATCCGTTTCACTCACCGACAAAGCAACTTCTTCTTTGCCAATGTCAAATCAAGCCTTCGGCAACTCCTCAACACAAAGATTCACTTCTGAACTACTTTCCCCTGTTTCAAACACATCATAACAGAGAATCCAATGCATTACAATGCATCCAAACTCACAGCAACACAACAATTTTTAGCACCCAACTATAATCCTCCACAACACTCTATCTTAAAAACAGAAAACATCATCGATTCCCCAAAAACCTCAACCCAGCCACAACTACAAATCTCAACCTTCAAATAACATCAATTAACATCCAAATAACAACCTAAAACAAGATTATACCTCCAGCAAGCAATAATCAACCACAACACCTCAAAATCTCTTAACTAACAACCCCACAAATTAGAGATTCATTAGATTACGGGATTCTATCATCAAAACTCACTTCATAATCATTTTAGACATCAAAATCAAGTTATAAACCAATCCTTAACTCAGCAAAAATAGATCACTACAAATTTCCACAATTTTTCATCATAAATCATCAATTAAACCATACATTCGAGTTTAATTTATCAAACCCAATACAAATCATATAAAATGGATCAAGAAATTAGGAATTTCAATAAAGAACATTTCATTAGAGGAGAAGAACGAATCCTTACCCCCAATGTTGATTTCTCCCCTTAATTGCTTTATAAACCATGAAAATCAAGGTAGAAAAAAATAGTATTTGATGTAAAATCTTTAGAAATCAATTGGAAATCAAAAACTCTTTGAAATCCTAATTTTACTTGAAGAAATTGAAGCTGGAAAATATGTTTGGATGGAGAGAATTTGGGAGAAAAGAAGTTACAAAATTAGTTACATGAAATTCTTTTAAAAGCCTTCATTGTGTTTAATTAATTCTCTCCTTATTTATACCTCTTAAAACTTAATTAAAAATAGTTAATTAAAGGGAGAAATCTGATGAAACCCTTTTGGATTAATAGTTCTTTGAAGATTCAAAGTTTTAACCCATTTCCAAAACAGTCACTAAAAATAGTTTTGTAAACTTGCATTTTGGTCACTAACCCGAAATGTCCCTTTTTCAAATTTTATTTTCCAAAATTGCTTTTACCAAAATCATTTATACATTTAATAATGATTTTAGACTATTTTTCCATATTTTTATCTTCAATAAAAATATTTAATCCAATTTAAATCTCGAGTCCGACTTGAATATATAATCACGGTCCACCGGACCAACTAAACCGTTCCCCAAAACTCCTAAGCCCAAAATCGGGGCGTTACAACTCTCCCCCTCTTAAGAAATTTCATCCTCGAAATTTACCTGGAGGAAAAAGATGCAGAAATTGCTTTTCATGTCCGACTTACTCTCCCAAGTAGCCTCCTCAACTCCTCGATGCCACCATAACACTTTAACGAGCTCTATTGTCTTCCCACGCAGAACCTTACTACTGGTATCAAGGATCGCTACTGGTTCCTCAAAATAAGTCAGATCCGGCCTCAGCTCAACATCCTCAATCGGCATAACATGAGAGGGATCCGACCGATACCTCTGCAACATCGAAATGTGAAACATATCATGAATCCTTTCCAACTTGGGAAGCAACCTCAACCAATAAGCTACGAGACCCACACGATCCAAAATCTCATACGGCCTGATAAACCTCAGACTCAACTTCCCTTTATGCCCAAAGCGCATCACCTTCTTCCAAGGTGAAACCTTGAAAAACACTTTGTCACCAACAGCGTACTCCACTTCCCTACGCTTCAAATCCGCGTAGGATTTTTGTTGATCGAATGCCGATTTCAAGCATTCAGACACAAGCTTCACTTTCTCATTAGTGTCTTTCAAAATATAGGGCGTAGAAATATACTTCTCCCCAACCTCCACCCAACACAAAGGCGTACGACACCTCCTACCATATAAGGCCTCATACGGTGCCATTTGAATACTCGCCTGATAGCTGTTATTATAAGCGAACTCCACCATTGGCAACTACTTTTCCTAGGTTCCTTGGAACTCGATAATGCAACACCTCAACATATCCTCCAAGACCTGGATCACGCGCTAAGACTGTCCATCTGTTTGAGGACGATACAAAGTGCTAAAATACAACCGAGTACCCAAGGCTCGATGCAGACATTCCTAGAACCTTGCTATAAACCTTGGATCTCTATCTGATACGATCGACTTAGGCACTTCATGCCACCTCACAACCTCTGCGATGTAAAGATCAGCCAATTTATCCAAAGTATACGTCGTATGCACCGGCAGAAAATGTGTACACTTCTTAAACGGATCCCTAATCACCCAAATGGAATCCTTTTTAGTTAGAGTCAAAGGTAGCCCCAACACAGAATCCATGGTGATTCTCTCCCGTTTCCATTTACATTTCGGTAACCTCATCGGTTGCAACAACCCATAAGGAAATTGATGCTCAGCTTTAACACGCTGACACACCATGCATCTAGCAACAAAATCAGCCACATCCTTCTTCAAACCAACCCAATAATACTCATCCTTCAAACCCTGATACATCTTGGTACTACCGGGATGCATAGCAAAAGGGTACCAACTCATCATCATACGGTTCTTTCTCCTTTATCCTTTGCGACAACGATGGCTTCACCTGCAACTCAGCTAACAAGCCTCCATCACGGTTTACACTCAACTGAGCAAACATAGTTCTCAACTCAACCACAGCTTTTCTACTCAAAGCATCTGCTACCACATTTGCTTTACCCGGATGATACTCAATGGTCAAATCATAATCCTTAAGCAACTCTAGCCATCGACGCTGCCTAAGATCCAACTCTTTCTGCGTCATCAAATACTACAAACTTTTGTGATCCGTGTACACTAACACTTCTCACCATAAAGATGATGCCTCCAAATCTTTAACGCAAACATCAACGCGGCAAGCTCAAGATCATGAATAGGATAGTTATGCTCGTGCACCTTTAATTGCCTAGATGCATAAGCCACCACCTTGCATCAACACGCACCCTAAACCCACATATGATGCATCACTATATACCACAAACTCTTTTCTCGACTCAGGTTGAATCAAGATTGAAGCTTGCGTCAAAGCTTCCTTTAACTTTTCAAAAGCTTGCTGACGATCCTCCGTCCACTCAAAACGAACGTTCTTCTGCAAAAACTTGGTTAAAGGAGCAGCAATCTTCGAAAAATCATCTACAAACCTACGACATTATCTAGCCAACTGATAAGTGTTTAAAAGTACTATTTTTCTTACCCTTTTTACTCATATTATTGTTAGACTTAGGCTCATATTAGTTGCATAATTAGCCATTCATGCATTAATCCATGTTTCCTTCCATCGTTGAGCTTGATTACATAACTTGGTAGTTTTTTGTGGGAAAAGATGCTGCTTTGGTGTGTTTTGTGAGTATATGCAGGATCACTTGCCAAAGCAAGGTTAGAGCTAGTTTCCAGGGCAATACATGAAGGAGACGCCGAGCTAGTTGCTAGGGCAATACATGAAGGAGACGCCGAGCTAGTTGCCAGGGCAATGCATGAAGGAGACGCCGAGCCAGTTGCCATGGCAATTGTCGACAAGAGCAAAGGTGATATGGTAATCGAAATTGATGACTATGCAAGTCGAATATAACGTGGAGCAAAGCCCAAACCCAAAGGAATTTGATTGCCATGCAGAGATTAAAGAAGAATTAAATTCCAAGAAGATAGGAGAAGTTCTAGTAGGAATACAATTATAATAAAGAATTATATTCTTTAAAGATAATTTAATTCCAGCTTAACTTCCTCCTCAAAGAAGGACTTTGGCCTAGCCCTATAAATAAGATGGAGATTTTGACAATAAATAGAGAGCAAGAGAGGGGAATTTCGACAAGTCCAAGGAGGGCAAGAGGAGAGAATTTTCGACAAGTATCTAGGGCAAGGAGGATTTTGACAAGCCTCCTTCTTCATCCTTTTCTTTCTTGTTCGATTGGGTTCATGCTAGGGATTATTTATCTTGTGTTTCTTTGGAACCTAGCCATGAACTAAATCTGTTTGGCTATAGTTATTGTGTTTTGTGGTTGTGAGAAACTATTGGTTTTTGTTTAGGTAATAAGAGTTTGCACTTTTCTATTCAAGGTTTATTCATTCTTGGTTCTTATTCTTGTTTGCGAGTGAATTGGGAGAGGATCTCGTAACTTCATCTATTTATCTAATATCGGGAGAGTTAGATTCAAGAAACGAATGAATATGATCTTTATTCAAAATATTGATGGTGAAGATTAATCTGGCTTAGGAATAAGTTAAGGATTTCAACGGCTAAGAGGAGCGCAAGATTGGTTGTTGTTCACCCTTGATTCATGCAGGGATGTATTATCAAGGCATGCAGAAGTAGCTAGAGTTTCGACTTAGGGATAAGAAGAAACCATTGAAGAACGCTCTGCCGAACATTGAAGGTTGCTGCCCAGACGCCCAAGTAGTTGCCCAACTAGTCGCCCAGGCAACCATCGATTAGTTGCCAAGGCAACCCCGTTGTGCAAGTTGCCACAGCAACTGTGTTGCCCGTGCACTCTTTTACCAAGACGATCCAATCGGCTTTCACACCACAACTCATGATAACCTGGCCTATCTCTCTCTCATTCGATCTCATCTATTCTTTTACTTTATTACTTTCTAGATTAGTTATTAGTTAAACTCCTATAATCCTTTATTTGTGTTTTTACTTTTTACAGTGCAATAGACTAGATTCTTGAAGTGGCACCAATCCCTATGGTGACGATATCTTTTATACTATAACTTGCGACGTGTATACTTGCACAATTACGTAGCACTTATTACGCACAACAAGTTTTTGGCATCGTTGCCGGGGATTGGCAATAGCGACTTTGTTTTTATTTTCTTGCATTACTTTTCTTATTTAAGATTCAAAGGGCTAACAAACTTTGGTTTTGCATTGGTATATGACCAGGGCGAGACCGACTACACCAGAATATCCCTTTGATCCAGAAATCGAACCAACCTTACAAAGACTTGGACGAAGGATAAGAGTAGCAGTGGCTAATCAAGACGACAATATGAATTAAGATGTTCTAGCAAGAGAAGGAGTGATTCTTGCATGAAACAGAACTATTCGAGACTATCTTGAAGAAGATCTTGATGGACTTAATCCAGGAGTTGTCGCACCTGAAATTGAAGCCGACCACTTTGAGTTAAAACCGGTAATGTTTCCTCGAGATTTGCAACTCGTTCAAAATACACGGAGTCACCCCCGATGTCTTACGATTAAGTTTATTCCCCTATTCACTGAGGGATAGGGCGAAAGCATGGTTGAATAGCATTCCTGCCGGATGAATAGCATCTTGGACCGATCTTTGTCGTGATTTCCTTGCTCGGTTTAATCCTACAAATTTGACTGATAAGCTTCATAACGACATTACTTCTTTTCGGCAGGCAGATGATGAATCCATGTACGAGGCTTGGGAGCGATATAGAGAACTTCTACACAAATGCCCCCTACACAGATTCCCGGTGTGGACTCAAGTAACAATGTTTTACAACGCCGTGAATACACCAACAAGGATGATGCTAGATGCCTCGGCAAACGGCATACACCTAGATAAGCTGCCGGAGGAAGCAATGCAAATTTTAAACAGGCTGGCCAAGAATGATTCTCAATTCCCATTTACTAGAAGAGGAAGAGTTAGACGCCAAGCTACAATACATGAACTAGGATCATCATATTCAATTTCGGCACAATTGGCCACTTTAACCAAGATGGTCCAGAACATGCAAAAACCAAACAACACACATGAAGTCAAGGTAATGGATTCTTTTTGTGAGTTATGTGGAGATAACCATAATTCTTCTGAATGTATACAGAATCCGGAATCCAGCTTCTATGTGGGGAATTACAATCGGAACAATAATGTGATGTTCAATACATACAATCCAGCTTGGAAGAAGCACCCAAATTTTTCATGGAGTAATCCCAACAATACTCTAACCCAGAACAATCAGAATGCACAAGCATCGGGATTCTAGCAGAATATGCCACGACAACAGTTGTCGCAGCAACAACCGACAACATCTAGTTCTTTGGAAAATTCTCTAAATGCTTTTATGATGAAAACTGAATCTTAGATGGCTGAGAATAGTAACTTCATAAAAAGAACTGATGCTTTTATTAACAGGATCGAGATGAGATTGCAAAACCATGATGCGGAAATCAAATCATTGGAACTGGCCATGAGCAATGTAAGGCGATCACCACTAGATGTGGCCAACAACTTAGAGATGTTCAAACCCGCTCGTCAAACAAAACTCCACAAAAAGATCAAGGCGAACCTAGCGGCAAAGCCTCAGATGCTGGACCAGGAATTGCCGCGGCAACCGGCAATAAGCATGCCTTGGCAGCCGACGATAAAGACGCTAGCCGACAGATCCTATGTGCATCTAGAGGGAAAAATCGAGGACATACTGGTAAAATTTGATAAATTTATTTTTTCCGCTGACTTTATTGTCTTGGATTGTGAAGCAGATGAGCATGCACCCATCATTCTCGGGAGACCATTCCTAGCAACAGGGAGAACCTTGTTCGATGTTGAAAAGGGAGAACTCACAATGAGGGTGAATGACCAGCAAGTTAAACTAAATGTGTTCCAAACACTAAGGCATGCCGATGATCCAGAAGAATGCCAACTTCCATCGCGTTCAAGCAAGAGAATCAAGACACCGACCAAAAGGAAACTAATCATCTACGATGACGAACTCTCGGAGTAAGTCCTCGTATGCATTTTATTTTTTTTTGTTATTTTTATTTTTTTAATGCATGCATTGAGGACAATGCCTCACTCGAGTTTGGGGGGGATTGGTATTAGTAGTTACCATATTTAGTTACATTCATCTTAAGTATTACATTTAGGAAACATAAATTGCTTGCCATGCCTTTAATTGGAACAAGAATTGCTTAGATTTGATGAATATCTGATGATGACTTTGCCAATGCACTTAATTGATAGAATTTTTATTCTAGGATAACCATGCAAAAACTTAGAATTTTACTATGATGCTAAATTTGATGAAACACTATTGTGGTTTGATTGATTTAAGGAATTCTAGTGAACTTAGGTTGATAATTAACAAATTGGGGGATTAGAATAAAAATTGGATGAATACTAGAGGTGCCCGAAACTGGGTCTAGCATGTGCTAAAAAAAATTTTGATCACTAGAGGTGCCCGAAACTGGCTCTAGTATGTGTTAAAAAAATTGATAGCTAGAGGTGCCCAAAACCGGCTCTAGTCGAATAAATTAACTTAAGAAAACTAAAAACAAAACACTAGAGGTGCCCAAAACTGGCTCTAGTTAAAACATGTTAAAAAGAACCCAATGAAGTAATTTGAAAACCTGTTGTTTGCATAGAATCCGAAAAATCAACTTGCACACAACTCCGCAGACACTCACAAGCATTATAGTTTTATTACGAGTAATTTCTAAGTTTTATGAAAAATAAAAAGCCAATCATACTTTGTGCCCCGGTTCAGAGAATTGAAATCAAGTTCAAAGCTAAGTTTGTGAAAATTGAAGTCTTGGCAGGTAATTATGAGTTTGCATTGCTTGAGGAAAAGCAATAGTTCGAGTTTGGGGATGTGATAAGTGTTCAAAAGTACTATTTTCTTACCCTTTTTACTCATATTATTGTTAGACTTAGGCTCATATTAGTTGCATAATTAGTCATTCATGCAATAATCCATGTTTCCTTCCATCGTTGAGCTTGATTACATAACTTGGTAGTTTTTGTGGGAAAAGATGATGCTTTGGTGTGTTTTGTATGTATATGCAGGATCACTTGCCAAAGCAAGGCTAGAGCTAGTTGCCAGGGCAATACATGAAGGAGACGCCGAGCTAGTTGCCAGGGCAATGCATGAAGGAGGCTGATAAGTGTTCAAAAGTACTATTTTTCTTACCCTTTTTACTCATATTATTGTTAGACTTAGGCCCATATTAGTTGCATAATTAGCCATTCATGCATTAATCCATGTTTCCTTCCATCGTTGAGCTTGATTACATAACTTGGTAGTTTTTGTGGGAAAAGATGCTGCTTTGGTGTGTTTTGTGTGTATATGCAGGATCACTTGCCAAAGCAAGGCTAGAGCTAGTTACCAGGGCAATGCATGAAGGATATGACGAGCCAATTGCCAGGGCAATGCATGAAGGAGACGCCGAGCCAGTTGCCATGGCAATTATCGACAAGAGAAAAGGTGATATGGTAGTCAAAATTGATGACTATACAAGCCCAAGATGACATGGAGCAAAGCCCAAACCCAAAGGAATTTGATTGCCATGCAGAGATTAAAGAAGAATTAAATTCCAAGAAGATAGGTGAAGTTCTAGTAGGAATACAATTATAATAAAGAATTGTATTATTTAAAGATAATTTAATTCCAACTTAAACTCCTCCTCAAAGAAGGACTTTTGTATAGCCCTATAAATATGAAGGAGATTTCGACAATCTATAGAGAGCAAGAGAGGGGAATTTTGACAAGTCCAAGGAGGGCAAGAGGAGAGAATTTTCGACAAGCATCTAGGGCAAGGAGGATTTCGACAAGCCTCCTCATTCATCCTTTTCTTTCTTGTTCGATTGGGTTCATGCTAGGGATTGTTTATCTTGTGTTTCTTTGGAACCTAGCCATGAACTAAATCTATTTGGCTATGGTTATTGTGTTTTGTGGTTGTGAGAAACTATTGGTTTTTTTTATGTAATAAGAGTTTGCACCTTTCTATTTCAAGGTTTATTCATTCTTGGTTCTTATTCTTGTTTGCGAGTGAATTGGGAGAGGATCTCGTGATTTCATCTATTTATCTAATACCGGGAGAGTTAGATTCAAGAAACGAATGAATATGATCTTTATTCAATCTATTGATGGTGAAGATTAATCCGGCTTAGGAATAAGTTAAGGATTTCAACGGCTAAGAGGAGCGCAAGATTGGTTGTTGTTCACCCTTGATTCACGCAGGGATATATTATCAAGGCATGCACAAGTAGCTAGAGTTTCGACTTAGGGATAAGAAGAAACCATTGAAGAACGCTCTGCCGAACCTTGAAGGTTGCTGCCCAGACGCCCAAGTAGTTGTCCAACTAGTTGCCCAGGCAACCATCGATTAGTTGCCAAGGCAACCCCATTGTGCAAGTTGCCACGGCAACTGAGTTGCCCGTGCACTCTTTTACCAAAACGATCCAATCGGCTATCACACCTCAACTCACGATAACCTGGCCTATCTCTCTCTCAATTGATCTCATCTTTTCATTTACTTTATTGCTTTCTAGATTAGTTATTAGTTAAACTCCTATAATCCTTTTATTTGTGTTTTTACCTTTTACAGTGCAAGAGACTAGATTCTTGAAGTGGCACCAATCCCTGTGGAGACGATATCTTTTATACTATAACTTGCGATGTGTATACTTGCACGATTGCGTAGCACTTATTACGCGCAACAAGTTTTTGGTGCCGTTGCAGGGGATTGGCAATAGCGACTTTGTTTTTATTTTCTTGCACTTTCTTTTTATTTTTCTTGTTTAAAATTCAAAGGGCTAACAAACTTTGGTTTTGCATTGGTACATGACCAGGGCGAGACCGACTTCACCAGAATATCCCTTTGATCCAGAAATCAAACGAACCTTACAAAGACTTAGACGAAGGATAAGATAAGCAATGGCAAATACAGAGGGCAATATGAATCAAGATGTTAGAGCAGGAGGAGGAGTGATTCTTGCACGAAACAGAACTATTCGAGACTATCTTGAAGAAGATCTTGATGGACTTAACCTAGGAGTTGTCGCACCTGAAATTGAAGCCGGCCACTTTGAGTTGGAATCGGTAATGTTTAATATGATCAACACAATTGGTCAATTTGGCGGCTCAGCAACTGAAGATGCACGGCAACATCTGAAATATTTCCTCGAGATTTGCAACTCGTTCAAGATACACGGAGTCACCCCCGAAGTCTTACGATTAAGATTATTCCCCTATTCACTGAGGGATAGGGCGAAAGCATGGTTGAATAGCATTCCTGCCAGATCAATAGCATCTTGGACCGATCTTTGTCGTGATTTCCTTGCTCGATTTAATCCTACAAATTTAACTAATAAGCTTCGTAACGACATTACTTCTTTTCGGCAGGCAGAAGATGAATCCATGTACGAGTCTTGGGAGCGATATAGAGAACTTCTACACAAATGCCCCCTACACGGATTCCCGGTGTGGACTCAAGTAACAATGTTTTACAACGCCGTGAATACACCAACAAGGATGATGCTAGATGCCTCGGCAAACGGCATACTCCTAGATAAGTCACCGGAGGAAGCAATGCAAATTCTAAATAGGCTGGCCAAGAATGATTATCAATTCCCATCCACTAGAAGAGGAGGAGTTAGACGCCAAGCCACAATACATGAACTAGGATCATCAGATTCAATTTCGGCACAATTGGCCACTTTAACCAAGATGGTCCAGAACATGCAAAAACCAAACAACACACATGAAGTCAAGATAATGGATTCTTTTGGTGAGTTATGTGGTGATAACCATAATTCTTCTGAATGTATGCAGAATCCGGAATCGAGCTTCTATGTTGGGAATTACAATCGGAGCAACAACGTGATGTCCAATATATACAATCTAGCTTGGAAGAAGCACCCAAAATTTTCATGGAGTAATCCAAACAATGCTCTAAACCAGAACAATCAGAATGCACAAGCATCGGGATTCCAACAGAATATGCAACGGCAACAGTTGCCGCAGCAACAACCGACGACATCTAGTTCTTTGGAAAATTCTCTAAATGCTTTTATGATGAAAACTGAATCTTATATGGCTGGGAATAGTAATTTCATAAAAAGAACTGATGCTTTTATTAACAGGACCGAGATGAGATTGCAAAACCAAGAGGCGACAATCAAATCATTGGAAAATCAAGTCGGACAGTTTGCTCAAAATCTGAATACTAGACCGCAAGGAGGTTTACCTAGCGATACTGAAGTCGCAAGAGGAACTGGCCATGAGCAATGTAAGGCAATCACCACTAGAAGTGGCCAACAACTTAGAGAGGTTCAAACCCGCTCGTCAAACAAAACTCCACAAAAAGATCAAGATGAACCTAGCGGCAAAACCTCAGATGCTGAACCAGGAATTGCCGCGACAACCGGCAATAAGCATGCCTCGGCAACTTGCGATAAGCATGCCTCGGCAACCTCAGTTGATAACGCCTCAGCAACTCCAGTTGTCCCGGCAATGCCGTCAATCAGGTTTCAAACCAATGAAAGGATCGAAGATATCTGACTACCACCACCATTCCCACAAAGGTTGAAGCGACAAAAGCAAGAATACCAATTCAAGAAGTTTCTTGATATCCTAAAGCAAGTCCACATCAACTTGCCATTGGTGGAAGCAATTGAACAAATGCCAAACTTTGCCAAGTTTCTTAAAGACATTGTGTCCAAGAGAACAAGGCTAAGAGAGTTTGAAACAGTTGCCGCAACAGAGGGATGCATGGCAATGTTGAACAATCGTATGCCACCCAAGTTGAAGGATCCCAGAAGTTTCACAATACCTTGTTCCATTGGAAACCACTATGTCGGGAAAGCATTATGCGACCTTGGGGCTAGCATAAACTTGATGCCTAAATCGGTTTTCCAGAAACTAGGAATCGGGAAGGCAAGACCTACAACAGTTATGCTACAGCTAGCCGACAAATCCTATGTGTATCCAGAGGGAAAAATCGAGGACATACTGGTAAAAGTTGATAAATTTATTTTTCCCGCTGACTTTATTATTTTGGATTGTGAAGCAGATGAGCATGCACCCATCATTCTCGGGAGACCATTCCTAACAACAGGGAGAACCTTGATCGATGTTGAAAAGGGAGAACTCACAATGAGGGTGAATGACCAGCAAGTTAAACTAAATGTGTTCCAAACACTAAGGCATGCCGATGATCCAGAAGAATGCCAACTTCTTCATGCCACGGCAGAGTTTAACTTCGACGAGGAATTTAGTTGCCTCGGCAACTACATTGCCAATGAACAGGAACCTGAGGAGTATGAAGAACCGGTCGATGAGGAACAACAAGAAGAGGCAAATTGGCTAGTCAATCGACCAGGTACATACTTTGAACCACTGGATTACTCAGGTAAGGAAGGTAAACTCGAAAAACCCTCTATTGAACAACCATGGATTCTTGAGTTGAAACAATTGCCATAGCAACTAAAATATGCATACTTAGGAACCGATAATACATTGCCTGTAATTATTTCTTCTAAGTTACAGTCTAAGCAGGAAAAGAAGCTGATCAAGATGTTGAAACTACACAAAAAGGCTATAGGGTGGACAATTGCTGACTTGAAGGGAATTAGCCCGGCAGTGTGCATGCACAAGATTCTATTGGAAGATGATCACAAACCTTCAATTGAGGCCCAGAGGAGAATGTATCATGCCTTGAAAGGGGTTGTAATGAAAGAAATCATCAAGTGGCTTGACGCCGGCATTATATTCCCTATTTCTGATAGTACGTGGGTAAGTCCGATACAATGTGTACCGAAAAAGGGAGGTATAACAGTGGTAAGCAATGAAAATAATGAACTTATTCCAACCAGGACTGTGACCGGTTGGAGGGTTTGTATGGATTATCGAAAGCTAAACAAAGCCACTAGGAAAGATCACTTCCCATTACCCTTTATTGATCAAATGCTTGACCACCTTGCAGGTAAACCATTTTATTGTTTTCTTGATGGTTATTCAGGTTACAATCAAATTGCCATAGCACCAGAAGATCAAGAAAAGACAACCTTCACATGCCCATACGGTACTTATGCCTTCCGAAGGATGCCGTTCGAATTGTGTAACGCCCCGGCAACCTTCCAAAGATGCATGATGGCGCTCTTTTCAGACATGGTCGAAGACTTCCTTGAGATCTTCATAGATGATTTTTCTATTTTTGGTAATGACTTCTATTGCTGTCTCGGCAATTTAGAGAGGGTGTTGGCAAGATGTGAAGAAACAGATTTAGTGCTCAATTGGGAGAAATGCCATTTTATGGTAGACGAAGGAATAGTGCTCGGCCACAAGATTTCATCCAATGGAATTGAAGTAGACAAAGCCAAGGTGGACGTGATCGAGAGATTACCCCCACCAAGTTCGGTTAAAGGAATTCGAAGTTTCCTCGGACATGCAGGTTTTTACAGGAGGTTCATTCATCTTTTTTCTAAAATCACTAAACCCTTGTGTAATCTGCTTGAACATGATAAAGTCTTCGATTTTGATGATTCTTGCACCCAAGCAATCGAAACCGTAAAGAAAAAGCTTGCCTCGGCACCCATTGTCGTTCCACCAGATTGGACGCTACCTTTTGAGCTCATGTGTGATGCTAGTGATTTCACGATAGGAGCAGTCCTAGGCCAACGCACAGGTAAGACCTTCCATGTGATATACTACGCTAGTAAAACTCTTAATAGTGCTCAAGTGAATTACACAACAACGGAGAAAGAGTTACTAGCTGTAGTTTTCGCATTTGACAAGTTCCGATCCTATTTGATTGGTACAAAGGTAATTGTTCATATGCATCATTCGGCAATCAAATACTTATTTGCTAAAAGGATGCTAAACCTCGTTTGATTCGTTGGATATTACTTTTACAAGAATTTGATATTGAAATTAAGGAAAGGAAAGGAACAGAAAATCAAGTGGCCGATCACTTATCATGTTTGGAACACAATAAGGAGGAGGATGCGGATCTAGAGATATGCGATGCATTCCCGGATGAACAACTTTTAGTTGCCTCGGCAACCATGGATGCACACGCCTCGGCAACTCTCGACGCTGCAGCAGTCTTTGACGAGCACGCCTCGGCAATTTTGGGAGCAGTCGCCACGGCAGCACATGCCTCGGCCATACCCTGGTACGCGGATTTAGTTAATTTCCTTGTTTGTGGTATTTTACCTTATGGCATTACTCACCAAGGGAAGAAGTGGTTCCGCCATAATGCTAAGCATTACTTTTGGGACGAGCCTCTTTTGTTTAAACAATGTGCAGATCAGGTTATACGCCGATGTGTCCCTGAAGAAGAGCAACAGAATGTACTCCAGCAATGCCATTCTTCACCCTATGGAGGACATTTTGGAGGAACTCGTACCGCGGCCAAAGTTTTGCAATCGGGTTTGTATTGGCCAACATTGTACAAAGATTCCCAAGACTTTTACAAGCAATGTGATCGTTGCCAGAGGACGGGCAATATCTCGAGACGACATGAGATGCCACTCCAGAACATCATCGGGGTGGAATTGTTCGATGTGTGGGGGATCGATTTTATGGGACCTTTCCCATCTTCATTCGGCAGCCTCTACATCTTACTTGCCGTCGACTATGTGTCTAAATGGGTGGAGACAGCTGCAGTTCCCAACAACGATTCCAAGACCGTGCAACGATTCTTGCAGAAAAACATATTTACACGGTTTGGGATGCCAAGAGCAATTATCAGTGACGAAGGCAAGCATTTTGACAACAGACTAATTGCCAAGATGTTGCAACGCTTCGGCATATCACCCACAAACCAACGGGCAAGCAGAAATATCCAACCGGGAGTTGAAGGGAATACTCGAGAAAGTCGTAAATACCTCAAGGAAGGATTGGTCATTAAGACTAGATGACGCACTTTGGGCATATCGCACTGCATTCAAAACACCCTTAGGTATGTCCCCCTTCTGACTTGTCTACGGCAAAACACGCCATCTACCGGTGGAAATCGAGCACAAGGCATACTGGGCAATCAAGACTGTGAATATGGATCAGGAAAGTGTCGGACAAAAACGTTTGATGGATCTCAACGAGATAGAAGAATTCCGTGCACTCGCCTATAACAATGCACGAATCTACAAGGAGAAACCAAAGCGATGGCACGACAAGAAACTAATGCCACGGCAATTCATGCCAGGGCAACTAGTTCTCCTATTCAATTCTCGGCTAAAACTTTTCCCGGGAAAGCTGAAATCAAGATGGTCGGGACCATTCGAAGTCGTCAAACAATTCTCCCATGGTGTTATGATAATCAAGTCCATCTCTGACAACCATGAATTCAAAGTTAATGGACAAAGATTGAAGCACTACAATGGTGCCCATGTGGAACGTAACAATGAAGTAGTCAACTTAGGAGATGCATGAGCATGCTCTCCTTTCAATATTTTCTTTTTCTTTTTCTTTTTATTTTCATTTTTACTTTTAGGAGATATTCTATTTTCTCCATTATCTTTAGTTTTCAGGTTTTCTTTATTTTCTTTTTCACAACAAGACTCACAACTACTATGCTAAGGAAATTTACTGTCGAGATCCTTGCCCCGGCAACCAATGAAGAAGATACCGCGGCAACCTACATCGTGCATGCACAAGCTGATGCCACGGCAACCAACCCTGAAGATGCCACGGCAGCCAAAGCTAAAGACATGCCGGCAACAAGAAAACAACCATCGCGTTCAAGCAAGAGAATCAAGACACCGACTAAAAGGAAACTAATCATCTACGATGATGAACTCTCGGAGTAAGTCCTCGTATGCATTTTTATTTTTATTTTTCGTTATTTTTATGCGTGCATTGAGGACAATGCATCACTCGAGTTTGGGGGGGTTGCTATTAGTAGTTACCATGTTTAGTTACATTCATCTTAAGTATTACATTTAGGATACATAAATTGTTTGCCATGCCTTTAATTGGAACAAGAATTGCTTAGATTTGTTGAATATCCGATGATGACTTTGCCAATGCACTTAATTGATAGAATTTTTATTCTAGGATAACCATGGAAAAACTTAGAATTTTACTATGATGCTAAATTTGATGAAACACTGTTGTGGTCTGATTGATTTAAGGAATTCTAGTGAACTTAGGTTGATAATTAACAAATTGGGGGATTAGAATAAAAATTGGATAAATTCTAGAGGTGCCCAAAATTGGCTCTAGCATGTGCTAAAAAAATTTTGATCACTAGAGGTGCTTGAAACTGGCTCTAGTATGTGTTAAAAATAATTGATCACTAGAGGTGCCTAAAACCGGCTCTAGTTGAATAAAACTAAAAACAAAACACTAGAGGTGCCCAAAACTGGCTCTAGTTAAAACATTTTAAAAAGAACCCAATGAAGTCATTTGAAAACCTATTGTTTGCATAGAATCCGAAAAATCAACTTGCACACAACTCCGCACACACTCACAAGCATTATAGTTTGATTCCGAGTAACTCCTAAGTTTTCCGAAAAAATAAAAAGCCAATCATACTTTGTGCCCCGGTTCAGAGAATTGAAATCAAGTTCAAAGCTAAGTTTGTGAAAATTGAAGTCTTGGCAGGTAATTATGAGTTTACATTGCTTGAGGACAAGCAATAGTTCGAGTTTGGGGATGTGATAAGTGTTCAAAAGTACTATTTTTCTTACCCTTTTTACTCATATTATTGTTAGACTTAGGCCCATATTAGTTGCATAATTAGCCATTCATGCATTAATCCATGTTTCCTTCCATCGTTGAGCTTGATTACATAACTTGGTAGTTTTTGTGGGAAAAGATGCTGCTTTGGTGTGTTTTGTGTGTATATGCAGGATCACTTGCCAAAGCAAGGCTAGAGCTAGTTTCCAGGGCAACGCATGAAGGATATGCCGAGCCAGTTGCCAGGGCAATGCATGAAGGAGACGCCGAGCCAGTTGCCATGGCAATTGTCGACAAGAGCAAAGGTGATATGGTAGTCGAAATTGATGACTATACAAGCCCAAGATGACGTGGAACAAAGCCCAAACCCAAAGGAACTTGATTGCCATGCAGAGATTAAAGAATAATTAAATTCCAAGAAGATAGGAGAAGTTCTAGTAGGAATACAATTATAATAAAGAATTATATTCTTTAAAGATAATTTAATTCCAACTTAAATTCCTCCTCAAAGAAGGACTTTGGCCTAGCCCTATAAATATGAAGGAGATTTCGACAATCTATAGAGAGCAAGAGAGGGGAATTTTGACAAGTCCAAGGAGGGCAAGATGAGAGAATTTTCGACAAATATCTAGGGCAAGGAGGATTTCGACAAGCCTCCTCCTTCAACCTTAACTTTCTTGTTCGATTGGGTTCATGCTAGGGATTGTTTATCTTGTGTTTCTTTGGAACCTAGCCATGAACTAAATCTATTTGGCTATGGTTATTGTGTTTTGTGGTTGTGAGAAACTATTGGTTTTTGTTTAGGTAATAAGAGTTTGCACCTTTCTATTTCAAGGTTTATTCATTCTTGGTTCTTATTCTTGTTTGCGAGTGAATTGGGAGAGGATCTCGTGATTTCATCTATTTATCTAATATCGGGAGAGTTAGATTCAAGAAACAAATGAATATGATCTTTATTCAATCTATTGATGGTGAAGATTAATCCGGCTTAGGAATAAGTTAAGGATTTCAACGGCTAAGAGGAGCGCAAGATTGGTTGTTGTTCACCCTTGATTCACGCAGGGATGTATTATCAAGGCATGCACAAGTAGCTGGAGTTTCGACTTAGGGATAAGAAGAAACCATTGAAGAACGCTCTGCCGAACCTTGAAGGTTGCTGCCCAGACGCCCAAGTAGTTGCCCAACTAGTTGCCCAGGCAACCATCGATTAGTTGCCAAGGCAACCCCGTTGCGCAAGTTGCCACGACAACTGAGTTGCCCGTGCACTCTTTTACCAAAACGATCCAATCGGCTATCACACCTCAAGTCACGATAACCTGGCCTATCTCTCTCTCAATTGATCTCATCTTTTCATTTACTTTATTGCTTTCTAGATTAGTTATTAGTTAAACTCCTATAATCCTTTTATTTGTGTTTTTACTTTTTACAGTGCAAGAGACTAGATTCTTGAAGTGGCACCAATCCCTGTGGAGACGATATCTTTTATACTATAACTTAGGACGTGTATACTTGCACAATTGCGTAGCACTTATTACGCACAACAGAGACACCGAGCCAGTTGCCATAACAATTGTCGACTAGAGCAAAGGTGATATGGTAGTCGAAATTGATGACTATAGAAGCCCAAGATGACGTGGAGCAAAGCCCAAACCCAAAGGAATTTGATTGCCATGCAGAGATTAAAGAAGAATTAAATTCCAAGAAGATAGGAGAAGTTCTAGTTGGAATACAATTATAATAAAGAATTATATTCTTTAAAGATAATTTAATTCCAACTTAACTTTCTCCTCAAAGAATGACTTTGGCCTAGCCCTATAAATAAGATGGAGATTTCGATAATCAATAGAGAGCAAGAGATGGGAATTTCGACAAGTCCAAGGAGGGAAAAAGGAGAGAATTTTCGACAAGTATCTAGGGCAAGGAGAATTTCGACAAGCCTCCTTCTTCATCCTTTTCTTTCTTGTTCGATTGGGTTCATGCTAGGGATTATTTATCTTGTGTTTCTTTGGAACCTAGCCATGAACTAAATCTATTTGGCTATGGTTATTGTGTTTTTTGGTTGTGTGAAACTATTGGTTTTTGTTTAGGTAATAAGAGTTTGCACTTTTCTATTCAAGGTTTATTCATTCTTGGTTCTTATTCTTTTTTGCGAGTGAATTAGGAGAGGATCTTGTAACTTCATCTATTTATCTAATATTCGGAGAGTTAGATTCAAGAAACGAATGAATATGATATTTATTCAATCTATTGATGGTGAAGATTAATCTGGCTTAGGAATAAGTTAAGGATTTCAACGGCTAAGAGGAGCACAAGATTGGTTGTTGTTCACCCTTGATTCACGCAGGGATGTATTATCAAGGCATGCACAAGTAGCTAGAGTTTCGACATAGGGATAAGAAGAAACCATTGAAGAACGCTCTGCCGAACCTTGAAGGTTGCTACCCAGACGCCCAAGTAGTTGCCCAACCAGTCGCCCAGGCAACCATCGATTAGTTGCCAAGGCAACCCCGTTGTGCAAGTTGCCACGGCAACTAAGTTGCCCGTGCACTCTTTTACCAAGATGATCCAATCGGCTATCACACCTCAACTCACGATAACCTGGCCTATCTCTCTCACATTCGATCTCATCTATTCTTTTACTTTATTGCTTTCTAGATTAGTTATTAGTTAAACTCCTTTAATCCTTTATTTGTGTTTTTACTTTTTACAGTGCAAGAGACTAGATTCTTGAAGTGGCACCAATCCCTGTGGAGATGATATCTTTTATACTATAACTTGTGACGTGTATACTTGCACAATTGCGTAGCACTTATTACGCGCAACACCAACCCAAGGAAACTACGCACCTCCGTCACTGACCTAGGTGGCTTCCAACTCACCATAGCCTCAATCTTTTGTGGATCCACATGGATTCCCTCAGCCGACACCATATGTCCAAGGAAAACTACTTCCTTTAACCAAAATTCACATTTACTCAGCTTGGCATATAACTGATTATCTAATAATCTCTGAAGCACAATCCGAAAATGCTTATCATGATCTTTCTCGGTACGAGAATACACAAGAATATCATCAATAAAAACTACCACAAATTGGTCTAAGAACTCATAAAACACCCGATTCATCATATCCATAAACGCAGCTGGTGCATTGGTTAACCCAAACGGCATCACTAAGAACTCGTAATGCCCATGCCTCGTACGAAAGACAGTCTTTGGCATATCCTTACCCATCACCTTCAACTGATAATATCCCGATCTTAGAAAATACCGATGCACCTCAAAATTGATCAAACAAATCGTCAATCCGCAGCAAGGGATATTTGCTCTTAACTGTCAACTTATTCAGTTGTCGATAATCGATACACATCCTCATTATGCAATCTTTCTTCTTCACGAATAACACTGGCACACCCCAAGGTGAAACACTGGGTCTAATAAACCCCCGATCAAGCAACTCCTGGAGTTGTGTCTTTAACTCTTTAAACTCCTTAGGTGCTATGCGATACGGCACAATGGAAATCGGTGTCGTATCAACATACGTCTCAATTTTAAACTCCACCTCCCTATCTGGCGGCAACCCCGGTAACTCTTCAAGAAAAACTCTCGAAAAATCACAAATTGTGCGGATGTCCTGCACACGCACATCCTTGGATCCAGTATTCATAACATAGGCTAAATACGTCTGACATCCGTGTTCCAACATTCGACTTATTTCCAAAGCCGAAACAACATTAGATAGGAACTTTGTGTTCTCGCCAACCACCACAACTTCATAATCGTCGGCAAGACGCAAGGATATCCGTTTGGTTTCAAAATCCAAAATCGCTATATGCTCGAATAGCCAGTCCATCCCCAAAATCACATCAAAACCATGGAATCGCAATTCCATCATATCCACGGTGAACAAATGGTCTTGTACCATCAAAGGACATATTCGATATAACTTCTTAACCACAAACATCTCACCCAAAGAACTAGTTACTCGAACCCCAACATTTAAAATCTCCACAGGTATATCAAGCAACTGTGCTTGCTCACTAAGAATATACGAATGGGTGGAACCAAAATCAACCAAAGAAAATAACGGCAAAGATTGCAAAGTAAAGGTACCTGCAATCACATGGGTATCGTTGCATCCTTTACGATGCCCATACACCCTCGCGGGACCTCGTCCCTCCAGCTGGATAGCAACGGTGTGTGCCACAGTCCTACGCCCACCATCTCTCGGCTGGAAATATCCTCGTCCACACCCTTGACCTCTCTGGGCAGCCACAATAGGTGCAGGAACATGCGCACCTCTAGCTAACGCAGGGCAGTCACGTCTCACATGATTAGCCGACCCATAACTCCAACAAGCATTACCTGCAACAGGCGCAAGAACTGGAACAGCTCGTCCAATCTGAGGACAAACGCGTCTAACATGGTCTCGAGATCCTCAACCCCAACAAACTCTATTCGACCTCTAGCAAACCCCTGAATGTTTCTTCCCACACTAAACACACTCGGGTATCCCACCTTCGGAACTCTGCCCTAGCTGACCTCTTCTCCCAAGCTCGGGTCGATATCTCTGATCACGGTGCCTCTTATATCGGGCACCCCCGGTATTAGCATTAGTAGCTCTCTTACCATGACCGAATCCTCCAACATGGGATGTCAAACCCAAACTTTGCTCAATATCCTTGGCTCTCGAAACCAACACATCAAAATCAACATACTCAGCAGCCAACATATACGTCTTAACCTCCTGCGTCAATCCATAATGGAAGCGGTCACAATGGCTCCTCTCTTCAGGCATCAACTCAGAAGCATACTGACTCAGCCTTACAAATTGTATCTCATACACAGATACCGACATGTCCCCCTGCACCAAAGCCATGAACTTGCGTTTCTTTTCATCTTGGTATCTAGCTCCGAGATACTTCTTCCGGAAGGTAGACCGAAAGGTAGACCGGAAGGTTTCCCATGTTACATTGTCAGCCTCCATACCTGCAATCACTATAGTCCACTAGCTATACGCATCCGCCTACAGCAGATATACAACACATCCCAGCTTACGAGCATCAGAACAACCCATCTGATCTAAAATACGATTTGTAATGGGAAACCACTCCTCAGAAGCCTCATGCGACAACCCTCTAAACTCGACCCTTCCCAAGCCATGTAAACGCTCTAAGGGTAATCCTGAATTAGCAGCAGCAACTGGTGCTGGTGCAGGAACTTGGACTCCAGGAACCGCGGCCTGGAACTCTCCCGTTATTGCCTGTATCAAAGGCGTCATATCACCAGTGCTGGCCCAGCTTGCACAGGTGGTACTTTTTCCACACCCGCAGGTGGATTCGATGGAGGAGGTGGTAATCCCTCAGTCACAACATTATTCTCATCATCTTGCCTCCCCCCATTCACATTAAAACGTAATTCTTTCATCGGTGGCATTGTAAACAAAGAATCTGGCATGATAACACCAAAATAAAAACGATTAGGTCATCTTTAAGAAAGGGTCCAAGACTTCCATTTCAAATTAAATATATTTTTCATTAGTAGTAATAAGGCAATGTGTCCCAAATCACCCCAACATAGCATATAACACACAATCAATCACCGTGTATAGCAATCAACTCAATTCAATCTACATACATATCAAACAACTTCCAAACATGCATAAACCAACCATAACCCACCCTCAACAATCGTTACCTGGCTTTAATACCACCAAATGTAACCCCTTTGGCCCGACCTAGTCTCAAGACCAAACAGCGCGAGCTATATTAGGTTTACCGAAGTAAACCGTGAAGAAAACTCTGGAAACACGTCCATTTTTTATTTTTTTTATTTTTATCTTATCTAGATGTTGGTTATTACCCTACATGTACATACAAACAATGAGTGAAAATCCAACCCAATCGGGCACCGATTTGATATCCAATTGGTCACTTTACAATAATAGGGACTGATAAGTGTTCAAAAGTACTATTTTTCTTACCCTTTTTACTCATATTATTGTTAGACTTAGGCTCATATTATTTGCATAATTAGCCATTCATGCATTAATCCATGTTTCCTTCCATCGTTGAGCTTGATTACATAACTTGGTGGTTTTTGTGTGAAAAGAAGCTGCTTTGGTGTGTTTTGTGTGTATGTGTAGGATCACTTGCCAAAGAAAGGCTAGAATTAGTTGCCAGGGCAATGCATGAAGGAGATGCCGAGCTAGTTGCCAGGGCAATGCATGAAGGAGACGCCGAGCCAGTTGCCAGGGCAATTGTCGACAAGAGCAAAGGTGATATGGTAGTCGAAATTGATGACTAGACAAGCCCAAGATGACGTGGAGCAAAGCCCAATCCCAAAGGAATTTGATTTCTATGAAGAGATTAAAGAAGAATTAAATTCCAAGAAGATAGGAGAAGTTCTAGTAGGAATATAATTATAATAAAGAATTATATTCTTTAAAGATAATTTAATTCCAACTTAACTTCCTCCTCCAAGAAGGACTTTGACCTAGCCCTATAAATAAGAGGGAGATTTCGACAATCCATAGAGAGCAAAGAAAGGGGAATTTCGACAACACCAAGGAAGGCAAGAGAAGAGAATTTTCGACAAGCATCTAGGGGAAGGAGGATTTCGACAAGCCTCCTTCTTCATTCTTTTCTTTCTTGTTCGATTGGGTTCATGCTAGGGATTATTTATCTTGTGTTTCTTTGGAACCTAGCCATGAACTAAATCTATTTGGCTATGGTTATTGTGTTTTGTGGTTGTGAGAAACTATTGGTTTTTTTTTAGGTAATAAGAGTTTGCACTTTTCTATTCAAGGTTTATTCTTTCTTGGTTCTTATTCTTGTTTGCGAGTGAACTGGGAGAGGATCTCGTAACTTCATCTATTTATCTAATATCGGGAGAGTTAGATTCAAGAAACGAATGAATATGATCTTTATTCAATCTATTGATGGTGAAGATTAATCCGGCTTAGGAATAAGTTAAAGATTTCAACGGCTAAGAGGAGCACAAGATTGGTTGTTGTTCACCCTTGATTCACGCAGGGATGTATTATCAAGGCATGCACAAGTAGCTAGAGTTTCGACTTAGGGATAAGAAGAAACCATTGAAGAATGCTCTACCGAACCTTGAAGGTTGATGCCCAGACGCCCAAGTAGTTGCCCAACTAGTCGCCTAGGCAACCATCGATTAGTTGCCAAGGCAACCCCGCTGTGCAAGTTGCCACGGCAACTGAGTTGCCCGTGCACTCTTTTACCAAGATGATCCAATCGGCTATCACACCTCAACTCACGATAACCTGGCCTATCTCTCTCTCGTTTGATCTCATCTTTTCTTTTACTTTATTGCTTTCTAGTTTAGTTATTAGTTAAACTCCTATAATCTTCTATTTGTGTTTTTACTTTTTACAGTGCAAGAGACTAGATTCTTGAAGTGTCACCAATCCCTGTGGAGACGATATCTTTTATACTATAACTTGCAACGTGTATACTTGCACAATTGCGTAGCACTTATTACGTGCAACAAGTTTTTGGCGCCGTTACTGGGGATTGGCAATAGCGACTTTGTTTTTTTTTTCTTGCACTTTCTTTTTACTTTTCTTGTTTAAGATTCAAAGGGCTAACAAACTTTGGTTTTGCATTGGTATATGACCAGGGCGAGACCGACTACACCAGAATATCCCTTTGATCCAGAAATCGAACGAACCTTACAAAGACTTAGACGAAGGATAAGAGTAGCAATGGCTAATCAAGACGACAATATGAATCATGATGTTCGAGTAGGAGGAGGAGTGATTCTTGCACGAAACAGAACTATTCGAGACTATCTTGAAGAAGATCTTGATGGACTTAATCCAGGAGTTATTGCACCTGAAATCGAAGCCGACCACTTTGAGTTAAAACCGGTAATGTTTAATATGATCAACACAATTCGTCAATTTGGCAGCTCAGCAACTGAAGATACACGACAACATCTGAAATCTTTCCTCGAGATTTGCAACTCGTTCAAAATGCACGGAGTCACCCCCGATGTCTTACGATTAAGATTATTCCCCTATTCACTGAGGGATAGGGTGAAAGCATGGTTGAATAGCATTCCTGCCGGATCAATAGCATCTTGGACCGATCTTTGTCGTGATTTCCTTTCTCTGTTTAATCCTACAAATTTGACTGATAAGCTTCGTAACGACATTACTTCTTTTCGGCAGGCAGATGATGAATCCATGTACGAGGCTTGGGAGCGATATAGAGAACTTCTACACAAATGCCCCCTGCACAGATTCCCGGTGTGGACTCAAGTAACAATATTTTACAACGCCGTGAATACACCAACAAGGATGATGCTAGATGCCTCGGCAAACGGCATACTCTTAGATAAGTCGCCGAATGAAGCAATGCAAATTTTAAACAGGCTGGCCAAGAATGATTATCAATTCCCATCTACTAGAAGAGGAGGAGTTAGACGCCAAGCCACAATACATGAACTAGGATCATCAGATTCAATTTCGGCACAATTGGCCACTTTAATCAAGATGGTCCAGAACATGCAAAAACCAAACAACACACATGAAGTCAAGGTAATGGATTCTTTTTGTGAGTTATGTGGTGATAACCATAATTCTTCTGAATGTATGCAGAATCCGGAATCCAGCTTCTATGTGGGGAATTACAATCGAAACAACAATGTGATGTCCAATACATACAATCTAGCTTGGAATAAGCACCCGAATTTTTCATGGAGTAATCCCAACAATGCTCTAAACCAGAACAATCAGAATGCACAAGCATCGAGATTCCAGCAGAATATGCCAAGGCAACAGTTGCCGCAACAACAACCGCCAACATCTAGTTATTTGGAAAATTCTCTAAATGCTTTTTTGATGAAAACTGAATCTTATATGGCTGAGAATAGTAATTTCATAAAAAGAACTGATGCTTTTATTAACAGGACCGAGATGAGATTGCAAAACCAAGAGGTGGCAATCAAATCACTGGAAAATCAAGTCGGACAGTTTGCTCAAAATCTGAATACTAGACCGCAAGGAGGTTTACCTAGCGATACTGAAGTCGCAAGAGGAACTGGCCATGAGCAATGTAAGGCAATCACCACTAGAAGTGGCCAACAACTTAGAGAGGTTCAAACCCGCTCATCAAACAAAACTCCACAAAAAGATCAAGATAAACCTAGCGGCAAAGCCTCAGATGCTGAACCAGGAATTGTCACGGCATCCGGGCAATAAGCATGCCTCGGCAACCGACGATAAAGATGCCTCAGCAACTTGCGATAAGCATGCCTCGATAACCACAGTTGATAACGCCTCAGCAACTCCAGTTGTCCCGGCAATGTCGTCAATCAGGTTCCAAACCAATGAAAGGATCGAAGATATCTGACTTCCACCACCATTCCCACAAAGGATGAAGCGACAAAAGCAAGAATACCAATTCAAGAAGTTTCTTGATATCCTAAAGCAAGTCCACATCAACTTGCCATTGGTTTAAGCAATTGAACAAATGCCAAACTATGCCAAGTTTCTTAAAGACATTGTGTCCAAGAGAACAAGGCTAGGAGAGTTTGAAACAGTTGCCGCAACAGAGGGATGCATGGCAATGTTGCACAATCGTATGCCACCCAAGTTGAAGGATCCCGAAAGTTTCACAATACCCTGTTCTATTGGAAACCACTATGTCGGGAGAGCATTATACGACCTTAGGGCTAGCATAAACTTGATGCCTAAATCGGTTTTCCAGAAACTAGGAATCGGGAAGGCAAGACCTACAACAGTTATGCTACAGCTAGCCGACACATCCTATGTGCATCCAGAGGGAAAAATTGAGGACATACTGGTAAAAGTTGATAAATTTATTTTTCCCGCTGACTTTATTGTTTTGGATGGTGAAGCAGATGAGCATGCACCCATCATTCTCGGGAGACCATTCCTAGCAATAGGGAGAACCTTGATCGATGTTGAAAAAGGAGAACTCACAATGAGGGTGAATGACCAGCAAGTTAAACTAAATGTGTTCCAAACACTAAGGCATGCCGATGATCCAGAAGAATGCCAACTTCTTCATGCCACGACAGAGTTTAACTTCGATGAGGAATTTAGTTGCCTCGGTAACTACATTGCCGATAAAGAGGAACCCGAGGAGTATGAAGAACCGGTCGATGAGGAACAACAAGAAGAGGCAAATTTGCTAGTCAATCAACCAGGTACATACTTTGAACCACTGGATTACTCAGGTAAGGAAGGTAAACTCAAAAAACCCTCTATTGAACAACCACCGATTCTTGAGTTGAAACAATTGCTAGAGCAACTAAAATATGCATACTTAGGAACCAATAATACATTGTCTGTAATTATTTCTTCTAAGTTACAGCTTGAGCAGGAAAAAAAGCTGATCAAGATGATGAAGCTACACAAAAAGGCAATAGGGTGGACAATTGCCGACTTGAAAGGAATTAGCCCGGCAGTGTGCATCCACAAGATTTTGTTGGAAGATGATCACAAACCTTCAATTGAGGCCCAGAGGAGACTGAATCATGCCATGAAAGGGGTTTTAATGAAAAAAATCATCCAGTTGCTTGACGCCGACATTATATACCCTATCTCTGATAGTACATGGGTAAGTCCAGTACAATGTGTACCGAAAAAGGGAGGTATAACAGTGGTAAGTAATGAAAACAATGAACTCATTCCAAGCAGGACTGTGACCGGTTGGAGGGTTTGTATGGATTATCGAAAGCTAAACAAAGCCACTAGGAAAGATCACTTCCCATTACCCTTTATTGATCAAATGCTTGATCGTCTTGCAGGTAAACCCTTTTATTGTTTTCTTGATGGTTATTTAGGTTATAATCAAATTGCCATAGTACCAGAAAATCAAGAAAAGACATCCTTCACATGCCCATATGGTACTTATGTTTTCCGAAGGATGCCGTTCAGATTGTGTAACGCCCCGGCAACCTTCCGAAGATGCATGATGGCACTCTTTTCAGACTTGGTCGAAGAATTCCTTGAGATCTTTATGGATGATTTTTCTGTTTTTGGTAATGACTTCGACAGCTGTCTTGACAATTTAGAGAGGGTGTTGGCAAGATATGAAGAAACTGATTTAGTCCTCAATTGGGAGAAATGCCATTTTATGGTAGATGAAGGAATAGTGCTCGGCCACAAGATTTCATCCAATGGAATTGAAGTAAACAAAGCCAAGGTGGACGTGATCAAGAGATTACCCCCACCAAGTTCGGTTAAAGGAATTCGAAGCTTTCTTGGACATGTAGGTTTTTACAGGAGGTTTATTCATAATTTTTCTAAAATCACTAAACCCTTGTGCAATTTGCTTCAACAGGATAAAGTCTTCGATTTTGATGATTCTTGCACCCAAACATTCAAAACCCTAAAGGACAAGCTTGCCTCGGCACCCATTGTCGTTCCACCAGATTGGACGCTACCTTTTGAGCTCATGTGTGATGCAAGTGATTTTGCGGTAGGAGCAGTCCTAGGCCAACGCACAGGTGAATTACACAACAACGGAGAAAGAGTTAATAGCTGTAGTTTTCGCATTTGACAAGTTCTGACCCTATTTGATTGGTACAAAGGTAATTTTTCATACGGACCATTCGGCAATCAAATATCTATTTGCTAAAAAGGATGCCAAACCTCGTTTGATTCGTTGGATATTACTTTTACAAGAATTTGATATTGAAATTAAGGACAGTAAAGGAACAAAAAATCAAGTGGCCGACCACTTATCACGTTTAGAACGCAACAGGGAGGAGGACGCAGATCTAGAGATATGCGATGCATTCCCGGATGAACAAATTTTATTTTCCTCGGCAACCATGGACGCGCATGCCTCGGTAACCCTCGACGCCTCGGCAACCCTGGACGCACACACCTCGGGAACCCTCGACGCCGCAGCAGCCTTTGACGCGCACGCCTCGGCAATTCTGGGAGCAGTCGTCATGGCAGCACATGCCTCGGTAATACCCTGGTACACGGATTTAGTTAATTTCCTTCTTTGTGGTATTTTACCTTATGGCATTACTCACCAAGGGAAGAAGCGATTCCGCCATGATGCTAAGCATTACATTTGGGATGAGCCTCGTTTGTTTAAACAATGTGCAAATTAGGTTATACGTCGATGTGTCCCTGAAGAAGAGCAACAGAATGTACTCCAGCAATGCCATTCTTCACCCTATGGAGGACATTTTGGAGGAACTCGTACCGCGGCCAAAGTTTTGCAATCCGGTTTGTATTGGCCAACATTGTACAAAGATGCCCAAGACTTTTACAAGCAATGTGATCGTTGCCAGAGGACGGGCAATATCTCTAGACGATATGAGATCCCGCTCCAGAACATCATTGAGGTGGAATTGTTCGATGTATGGGGGATCAATTTTATGGGACCTTTCCCATCTTCATTCGGCAACCTCTACATTCTACTTGCCGTCGACTACGTGTCTAAATGGGTTGAGGCAGCTGCAGTTCCCAACAACGATTCCAAGACCGTGTACCAATTCTTGCAGAAAAACATATTTACACGGTTTGGGATGCCGAGAACAATTATCAGTGACGAAGGCAAGCATTTTGACAACAGACTAATTGCCAAGATGTTGCAGCGCTTCAGCATATCACACAAGATCGCCACAGCATATCACCCACAAACCAACGGGCAAGCAGAAATTTCCAGCCGAGAATTGAAGGGTATACTCGAGAAAGTTGTAAATCCCTCTAGGAAGGATTGATCATTAAGACTAGATGACGCACTTTGGGCATATCGCACTGCATTCAAAACACCCTTAGGTATGTCCCCCTTCCGACTTGTCTATGGCAAAACATGCCATCTACCGGTGGAAATCGAACACAAGGCATATTGGGCAATCAAGACTGTGAATATGGATTGGGAAAGTGCCGGAAAAAAAGCGTTTGTTTGACCTCAATGAGATAGAAGAATTCCGTGCACTTGCCTATAACAATTCACGAATCTACAAGCAGAAAACAAAGTAATGGCATGACAAGAAACTATTGTCGCGACAATTCACGCCAGGGCAACTAGTTCTCTTATTCATTTCTCGGCTAAAACTCTTCGCGGGAAAGCTAAAATCAAGATGGTCGGGACCATTCGAAGTTGTCAAACCATTCTCCCGTGGTGCCGTGATAATCAAGTCCATCTCTGACAACCATGAATTCAAAGTTAATGGACAAAGATTGAAGCACTACAAGGGTGCCCATGTGGAACGTAACAAAGAAGTGGTCACTTTAGGAGACGCATGAGCATGCTCTCCTTTCAACATTTTCTTTTTATTTTTCTTTTTATTTTCATTTTTAGGAGATATTTTATTTTTCTTCATTATCTTTAGTTTTCAGGTTTTCTTTGTTTTCTTTTCCACAACAAGACCCACAACCACTATGCTAAGGAAATTTACTGCCGAGATCCTTGCCCCGGCAACCAATAAAGTAGTCGCCACGGCAACCGCAAAAGATGATGCCACGGCAACCTACATTGTGCCTGCACAAGCTGACGCCACGGCAACCAACCCGGAAGATGCCACGGCAACCAAAGCTAAAGGCATCCCGGCAACCACTACAAAAGCCAAAGGTAAAACACCTATGCCCGAATCAACTCCTACGGAATCATTTTCTGATTTTTCAGATTCGGACGAGTCCTTCATTCCACCAACAAAGATCGTATCAATTGAATCCTCCAAGCGAAAAGCCAATGACATTTATGAAAAGGAAGATGAGGACAACCCCGTACGAGGATCGATTCCACCACCGGCAACAAGAAAACAACCATCGCGTTCAAGCAAGAGAAACAAGACACCGACCAAAAGGAAACTAATCATCTACGATGACGAACTCTCGGAGTAAGTCCTCGTATGCATTTTATTTTTCGTTATTTTTATTTTTCTTTAATGCATGCATTGAGGACAATGCCTCACTAGAGTTTGGGGGGGATTGTTATTAGTAGTTACCATGTTTAGTTACATTCATCTTAAGTATTACATTTAGGATACGTAAATTGCTTGTCATACCTTTAATTGGAACAATAATTGCTTAGATTTGATGAATATCCGATGATGACTTTGCCAATGCACTTAATTGATATAATTTTTATTCTAGGATAACCATGGAAAAACTTAGAATTTTACTATGATGCTAAATTTGATGAAACACTGTTGTGGTTTGATTGATTTAAGGAATTCTAGTGAACTTAGGTTGATAATTAACAAATTGGGGGATTAGAATAAAAATTAGATGAACGCTAGAGGTGCCCGAAATTGGCTCTAGCATGTGCTAAAACTGGCTCTAGTTGAATAAAACTAAAAACAAAACACTAGAGGTGCCCAAAACTGGCTCTAGTTAAAACATGTTAAAAAGAACCCAATGAAGTAATTTGAAAACCTCTTGTTTGCATAGAATCTGAAAAATCAACTTGCACACAACTCCGTACACACTCACAAGCATTATAGTTTGATTCCGAGTAACTCCTAAGTTTTCTGAAAAATAAAAAGCCAATCATTCTTTGTGCCCCGGCTCAGAGAATTGAAATCAAGTTCAAAGCTAAGTTTGTGAAAATTGAAGTCTTGGCAGGTAATTGTTAGTTTCCATTGCTTGAGGACAAGCAATAGTTCGAGTTTGGGGGTGTGATAAGTGTTCAAAAGTACTATTTTTCTTACCCTTTTTACTCATATTATTTTTAGACTTAGGCTCATATTAGTTGCATAATTAGCCATTCATGCATTAATCCATGTTTCCTTCCATCGTTGAGCTTGATTACATAACTTGGTGGTTTTTGTGGGAAAAGATGCTGCTTTGCTGTGTTTTGTGTGTATGTGCAGGATCACTTGCCAAAGCAAGGCTAGAATTAGTTGCTAGGGCAATGCATGAAGGAGATGCCGAGCTAGTTGCCAGGGCAATGCATGAAGGAGACACCGAGCCAGTTGCCAGGGCAATTGTCGACAAGAGCAAAGGTGATATGGTAGTCGAAATTGATGACTAGACAAGCCCAAGATGACATGGAGCAAAGCCCGATCCCAAAGGAATTTGATTTCCATGAAGAGATTAAAGAAGAATTAAATTCCAAGAAGATAGGAGAAGTTCTAGTAGGAATATAATTATAATAAAGAATTATATTCTTTAAAGATAATTTAATTCCAACTTAACTTCCTCCTCAAAGAAGGACTTTGACCTAGCCCTATAAATAAGAGGGATATTTCGACAATCCATAGAGAGCAAAGAGAGGGGAATTTTGACAACACCAAGGAAGACAAGAGGAGAGAATTTTCGACAAGCATCTAGGGCAAGGAGGATTTCGACAAGCCTCCTTCATCCTTTTCTTTCTTGTTCGATTGGGTTCATGCTAGGGATTATTTATCTTGTGTTTCTTTGGAACCTAGCCATGAACTAAATCTATTTGCCTATGGTTATTGTGTTTTGTGGTTGTGAGAAACTATTGCTTTTTGTTTAGGTAATAAGAGTTTGCACTTTTCTATTCAAGGTTTATTCATTCTTGGTTCTTATTCTTGTTTGCGAGTGAAATGGGAGAGGATCTCGTAACTTCATCTATTTATCTAATATCGGGAGAGTTAGATTCAAGAAACGAATGAATATGATCTTTATTCAATCTATTGATGGTGAAGATTAATCCGGCTTACGAATAAGTTAAGGATTTCAACGGCTAAGAGGAGCGCAAGATTGGTTGTTGTTCACCCTTGATTCACGCAGGGATGTATTATCAAGGCATGCACAAGTAGCTAGAGTTTCGACTTAGGGATAAGAAGAAACCATTGAAGAACGCTCTGCCGAACCTTGAAGGTTGCTGCCCAGAAGCCCAAGTAGTTGCCCAACTAGTCGCCCAGGCAACCATCGATTAGTTACCAAGGCAACCCCGTTGTGCAAGTTGCCACGGCAACTAAGTTGCCCGTGCACTCTTTTATCAAGACGATCCAATCGGCTATCACACCTCAACTCACGATAACCTGGCCTATCTCTCTCTCATTTGATCTCATCTTTTCTTTTGCTTTATTGCTTTCTAGTTTAGTTATTAGTTAAACTCTTATAATCTTCTATTTGTGTTTTTACTTTTTACAGTGCAAGAGACTAGATTCTTGAAGTGGCACCAATCCCTGTGGAGACTATATCTTTTATACTATAACTTGCAACGTGTATACTTGTACAATTGCGTAGCACTTATTACGCGCAACAGGGACCAAAGCGTAAATCTACAAATCTATAAGGGTTAACAAGTAATTTGCTTTCCCAATCTTTTATTAGTCAGGTTACAAGCATACATGCCAAATTTCAACTTAAAACGATCATCCGAACTCATCCAATTGCATACATAACACCCAGGGACCCAACTGTAATTTCCATTATTTTGAAGGACCAATTTCGCAATTAAAGTTACCAATCCTCAATTAAACCAATTACATGCAAACTAGTGAATTTTCAAGTCTAAATAATCATTCAAACTTATTTAATTGCATGTATATCACTCAGGCACTAAAACGAGAGAAAACAGAAACCTTAATTAACTAACTTAACTGCCACTCATATCGATACGCAACCAAGTGTATCGATACGCCTGAGCCTTTACAAAATTACGAATTCCAGTAGCTCAAAATTGTATCGATACACCTTCACGTGTATCGATACACTATGCCTAAAACTGTAAACCCATTTCAATACGATCACCCGTGTACCGATACGCTAAGCCTGAAAATTTGCTTACCCATATCAATACGGTCTCCCGTGTATCAATACACTGTGCCTGGAAACACTTTTCTGTATTGTTATGGGCACAGGCGTATCGATACGCCCTAACCTGTAACGTCAAAATTTGCTGGTTTTTAGCCTCGCTTTGGAATTCAAACATTTAAGCATGCTTCTAACAATCAAATAACATCATCATTGGTCATTTACCATCAACTACCATAAACCAAACATCATGAAACAATCATCATGCTTTAAAGGTAAACTATAGGCATGCTTCCTAATACTCAAGCAACCAAAGCATGAACCATGTGCAAAATCCAACAAACCAAGCTTATCACAAGTCCAAAGCAGCAATATAAACTTGCTCAAACGGAGAAGTAACCAGTCAAACCCTCCCAACAACATTTAAGCCACATTGCCTTTATTACTTCTTAAACTCAAACATACTTTGGTAATCCAAGTCTTGGAATTCCCTCATTTCTTGCTAGGCCACTTGCATTCAATCAATCTGCATTGACGATAAAATAGAGCATAAACAATCATTGCTTAGTGAAGAGCCTCTAGAATATAAAACATCATCCAATGCAATTTCAAACCATTTAAGAACAATTATGCCATTCTTTCAAAACATGCACTTAGTCTTTACAAAATCATCATATTAAACCATATGCAACATGTATCATGGATTCCACAGCATAATCTCATATGCAATTCCCTTTACTTAAGCCTTTCCCATGCATAACATCTCATATGCAAAGCTTAAGGAGTAAAACATGTGTAAACACTTTATTCCAAATCAAACCGTTAACATGATACATTTAAAACATTATATTGGCTTGCAAGTGATCCATCTCAACAACAACATTTCCATAAAACCATTATTAACATCGGTAACATCGAATATACAAATTTCCCAAGAGATCTCGCAATCTCTTGCAGCTCAATGGCATGGAGTCGTGCAACACATACACCACCTCTACACTACCAAGGCTAATCCTCCAACTTGGAGTAAACACATTCGACACATCAACCTCTACAGCTCGTGGCTGGAGTAAATGCCATCTAAATGTCACCTCAACAATATTAGGGTTCACATGGTCGGAGTAAGTACCTCCTATACCACCTCTACAACCACGGGCGACTTATTATAGTGCACTCTAAACCCTATGGCCGACCAATTATATCCGATAACATAACTCACTATTTTCATATGCATTATTCAAAACACCTCAACATGCATTAAACCATACATACACCATGTTCACAAACATTATTTAAAATCATGCATTACTTTCCAAATGCATCTAATATCATTTCACATCAGTTTCCAGCATTAAACCATGCTCATTTCATCCATAAAACAAGAGGTAAACATTCATCAAACAAGTGCATTCATAAAGCATTTGCTAACCGAAAATGAGGGAGAAAAACCAATTCACTTACTTTTGAGTCTTAGACCAGTGTATCAAGCCTAGTCTAGACTCGCATAAACCTTTTCAAACCATTGAAAAGCTATTCTTATTCGTTTCACTCACTGACAAAGCAATGCCTCCTTTGTCGATGTCAAATCAAGCCTTTGGCAACTCATCAACACCAAGATTCGCTTCCGAACTACTTTCCCCTATTTCAAACACATTATAACAGAGAATCCAATGCATTACAATGCATCCAAACTCACAGCAACACAACAATTATTAGCACCCAACTATAATCCTCCACAACACTCTATCTTAACAACCGAAAACTTCATCGATTCCCCAAAAACCTCAACCCAACCCACAACTATGAATCTCAACGTTCAAATAACATCAATTAACATCCAAACAACAACCTAAAACAACATTATACCTCCAGCAAGCAATAATCAACCACAACACCTCAAAATCTCTTCACTAACAACCTAACAAATTAGAGATTCATTAGATTACGGGATTCTATCAACAAAACTCACTTCATAATCATTTTAGACATCAAAATCAAGTTATAAACCAATCCTTAACTCAGCAAAAATAGATCACTATGAATTTCCACAATTTTTCATCATAAATCATCATAAATCCGAGTTTAATTTATCAAAACCCAATACAAATCATATAAAATGGATCAAGAACTTAGGAATTTCAATAAAGAAACCTTTCATTAGAGGAGAAGAACGAATCCTTACCTCCAATGCTAATTTCTGCCCATAATTGCGTTATAAACCATGAAAATCAAGGTAGAAATAATAAGTATTTGATGTAAAAGCTTTAAAAATCAATTGGAAATCAAAAACTCTTTGAAATCCTAATTTTACCTAAAGAAATTGAAGCTGGAAAATATGTTTGGCTAGAGAGAATTTGGGAGAAAAGAAGTTACTAAATTAGTTACATGAAATTCTTTTAAAAGCCTTTATTGTGTTTAATTAATTCTCTCCTTATTTATACCTCTTAAAACTTAATTAAAAATAGTTAATTAAAGGGAGAAATATGATGCAACCCTTTTGGATTAATGGCTCCTTAAAGATTCAAAGTTTTGACCCATTTCCAAAACAGTCACTAAAAAGAGTTTTGCAAAATTGCACTTTGGTCACTAACCCAAAATGTCCCATTTTCATTTTCCAAAATTTTTTTTACTAAAATCATTTATACATTTAATAATGATTTTAGACTATTTTTCCATATTTTTAACTTCAATAAAAATATTTAATCCAATTTAAATCCTGAATCCGACTCGAATCTCTAATCCCGGTCCACCGGACCAACTAAACCGCTCCCCAGAACTCCTAAGCCCAAAATCGGGGTGTTACAGGAAAAGCTTCAAGCGAGATTGTAGAGTAGGACTTTTTGCCCTTCAACAAAATACTAAGGCATCAGTCTAGCATCATACCTTCTTTTGTTCTTTTCCTTGTAGATCTTGGCATTGTCATAAGCATCCAAGAAATGTTCTTCTAACTCATTCAACTCTGGACACATCAGCTTGTCCATTTGTCTACGCATGATATGTGATTGGTGTGAAAATATCACACTATTAGTGCAAGCTACACTATCGATGCAAGAATAGAAATAGGGCCAGCCTATTTGAATATCGATCCCACGAGGATGGTGTCTCTAGCTTAAAACTTATGTAACTACAATACAACACTGTAAAAGTGGAAGATGTAGGTGCAATGGTGGTTGCAATAAAATAATGAAGAGATGAATAAAGATTGATTGTGGTAGTAATAACAGAGTATATAAAAGATAGAGAATAATAAATATAAATCCAGGACCTCCTTGGTTCAGTTCGGCATAAAGATCAAGTACACTTTGAGGGAATATGATGGCTCAATCAGCAAATAGAAGGTCAGCTTGAGTGCTAGCTTCCATTTAATCTTTAATCGTTGACTCGGGGATGTAGATTGGCTTCAACTCTCGTTGTAAGTCGGAACTATAACCCTTTTAACAAGTGGATCAACTTTCATTGTATCCAATCATCTCTCATTGTAAAACTCGTTAATCTGACTTATCACTACATACATCGATGTCAGTGTCTAGTTTAAAACTCTCATGCAAAATGATAATTAGATCCAATAATTAAAGCTTAAGAAAAAGCTAACACACATATATATTAAACTTAAGAAAGAAATTCCACAAGTTCATAAAGCTAAAAAGTTTAAATCATCTTCATATAAACATAAAATACAAAATAATCTCCAACAAACATCTAAATGAAAAAGAGTTTAATAAGATAACAATGCATTTTCCTCGATCAGCACTTGATTCCTCTTCTCGTCGGGTAATTTTGCCTTACTTCACCTTAGATCTCCATAAATAAGATCAAGCCGCCATGGAAGGAAAGAGAAAGCTCGGAGGTTGAAGATGATATGAAGAATGGAAATCGCATGACTCTCTCTCTCTCTTCCCAAATTCACCCTTTTATAGGTTGTCTAAGAAATAACGCCTGTCCTACAGCTATTTTGCGTGACCCAAGGCCGTATAGAATTTGTTACAAAAAATAATACAGTTGGCAGGGTCTTCCTTATCTTTAAGCAGACTGAACAACTGGCAAATATACTGTAAAACTGGTTGTAGTGGTGAAACTTCTTTTGCGAAGACATTGGATATGCAGCGACAACGAGGCAAAATAGGCAGAAGTATATAAAATAAGAGCAATTGAAACTGAGTTATATAAAATGTAGAAATAGACATGAAAATTAAAAAAATGGATGCAATAAACACATACGTGGGAGCAATTAAGTCTATAAATCTAGGGAAAATACATGCTCCTAAAAAAGCTATCACACCCCCAAACTTGAGTTTTTACTTGTTCTCAAGTAAAATTTAAAGCAACAAGGCTTAATAGTTGTTCAGAGGCATTTTAGATACTTGAATCATTCCAATCAATCAATAAATCCAATGCATCAACAAGAAATAAAATTGCATAATCAACTCTACATCAATAGATAAGCAAGCAATTCATGAAAACCTAACATCGTGCTTATCATCTCAGATTCATTCCTCTAATTAGCATTTATTTAGTACCACAAATAGCATTATGTTCTTTTATGTTTTTCTTCTTTTTCTTTTCTTATATGTAGTGAGGGATATCGAATAGTGAATGCTCCCTAGACCCTGAGAAGTAAGATGTTGTGCAACGAACCCCTAGGAAGTACTTCATTGCAACGACACACACTCATGTAGCGACAACCTTTGGCCAGATTTATTTTTCTAATGCATGCTAATGAGAGTTCCCCTTAAAGATACTTTTATTTATATTAGCACTTACACTGGAATGCATTTTATTTATACTTAATAAGATATACTGATATATATAGCACATGCTGAAATAAGTAAAAGTCGTCAAAAATCAAAAGAATGATGCTAGATATTCTTAATCAAAGAAACAGATATATTAATGTAGAGTTAAAAATGCAATCATCCATCATGCATCTCCAGCAAACTTATCAATGATAAAAACAGTTCAAGATTTACACATCGAATACAAGCAAAAAAATTTCAACACAAAGAGAACCTTACATTTGCTTAAATTTTATTTTGAAATAGGGGTGCATTTCAATTCCTATGCGTATATCCCAAAACATAATGATTGCATTGTCCCCAATGCAAAAGAAAACATAATGGAAAGATAGAATACAATGATAGAATGTAACGATAAAATGCAATGACAGAATGTGGTTACAATGATGAATGCAATGCTACTACAACTACATGTTATTACAATGACAATGCAAATTTCATGACAAATACAAGGATACATAATGAAATTACAGTATATGGAATGCACTCTGCTCTTGGAATGAAGAGGCGGATCGTCTATTCTTCTTTTTGCTCTTCTTCTCTTCCTTGTACTTCTTCTTACTCTTCTACTTGGACTTCGCGCGCTTTCTCTTCTTTTCCTTCTTTTAAACAAGGGCCTCTTCTTTATCGTGTTCAGCTTCCCCGTCTTTCTTAGGCTTCTCTTCTTCATCTGCATCATCGGCCGCATGCTAAGTAAGGATGAACTGTGGTGGTGCCTTGTAAAGCACCATCGCAATAGGGTTGGCCTCTTATTCATCAACTGTGGGTTCAGCTTCCGCCAGTCTTACAGCAACTGGCTTCATGTCTAGTCCTTCTGGGTTGCATCCACAATCTTGGATTTTTCAACACAAAAGGAACCTTATATTTTCTTAAATTTTTCAACACAAAGGGGACCTTGTATTTGCTTAATTTTTTTTGAAATGAAGGTGCATTTCAACTCCTAGGCATATACCCCTAAACTTAAAGATTATATCGTCCCCAATGCCAAAAAAAAAGAATGAAATGATAGATTGTAATGATAGAATGTAATGACAGAATATGGTTACAATGATAAATGAAATAATATTATAACTAAATGCTATTACAATGACAATGCAAATTTCATGACAATACATGAAACAAAAATGAAATTACACTA
Source organism: Hibiscus mutabilis (assembly GCA_019671005.1). Lineage (NCBI taxonomy): Eukaryota > Viridiplantae > Streptophyta > Magnoliopsida > Malvales > Malvaceae > Hibiscus > Hibiscus mutabilis. The sequence continues at coordinate 22,210,203 of CM033729.1, forward strand.
TATGGAACGCATGCCTACAAAAACTAAAAACAAACTAAAATAATTCCCAAGCTCATGGGAGGAGAAGGCAGAGCATTTCTTCTTTTTTGATCCTATTATCTTCTTTGTGCTTCTTCTTGCTTTTCTCATTAGACTTCGAGCATTTTCTCTTTTTCTCCTTCTTTGGAAGAGCGGCTTCTTCTTCATCTTGTTCATCTTCCTCATCTTTCTTGGGCTCCTCTTCTTCATCAGCATCATCGGCCATATCCTCAGTAAGGATAAACTTTGGTTGTGCCATGTCAAGCACCATCACAACAGGGTTGGCCTTTTTTTCATCAACTATGAGCGCAGCTTCCACCAATCTTGCAATAATTTGCTTCATCTCTAGTCCTTCTCGGTTTGCATCCACAATCTTGGATGCAACCAAATTTTTCTCTCACCAGTTTTCTCAACAATAGAACTTTCCTCTTCTTTTTCATCAACTTCCTCAACCAGGACTTCATCTTCTTTGGTAGCAGTGGGTAGTGTGTTGACATCCGTAGGGATATTCAAGTTACAAAGACAATCCCTAGTGATTTTACTTGATGCCTCCTCCCGTGGTGAGTCACCAGCTTCACTGACATTTTTAGGGGAATTCATTGACTTGGATGGTACATCTTTTGTCACAGCATTAGATGAGAAATCATAACTACAGATGATGGGAGGTAAAATAAGGAATTCTAGCAAAGCAACTAGAGTGATCCAGCTCGTGATAGCAAGATCAAACTTGTGCCACGTCTTTACATAATCATAGAATAAATTATGTGCTAGATCCATTTTTTACATTGTGGTTGCAACTTTTCCAAGTGTGCTCGTTAGAGCATCAAGCTTGTCCTCTATAGTCAAAACTTTCTTCCAAATTTCATCACTTGTAGGGACATTATTTTTCGTAGCATCCATCTTTGCCTTGACCATTTCCTCCCTTGTTGTAGTACCCATTCTCGGTGTAAGAACCTCTGAAGTGCGAGCCATCCTCTCAATGACAACCTTGTTGATTGGTCCTTTGTCAGTGATCCTCTCCTCATTTGGTAGGGTTTTATACCTTTCAATTCACAAAGCTGCATGATCAGCAAAGGGAAAGCCAATATGTCATTCTTCTTCTCAGTAAAACCCTTAATCTCTTTGTGGATGATTGCACCCACATCAATCTTTCTTCCTTTAATGATAGAATGTATCAGACACATTCTATCAAGTGAGACGGCCATGTTATTGGTTGAGGGTAACAAACTGGAGTTGATGAACTGAAACCAGATCTTGGCAGGCATAGTCAAAAACTTATTATACATAGTAAATTTCCCAACATTGGTCCCCAGCCACAATGCACCCGCAACGCATAAATCTTCAACTAACAGCTCTAGTTTATCATCATTCATCTCAGACACAAACAATGCATACTCATCCACACTTACATCAGTCTTGAATAACTTATTAATGGTAGCAGCACTCCAAGGAATAAAGTGTTCTCTTACAAAAACAAGTTTTAAAGAAGGCTCATAAAGATTTGCATAAAATTCACTTACCAAGGCAGCGTTGTAGCTGTCGGTTGAGTGCAGAAATTGCTCTATTTGTGAACCGCGATGGTGTTGTGGATGGATTTTCCAGGCTCCTCCTCGAAAGAAAGTTTAATCCCTTGTTTTGGGTGGATGCTTCTCTTTTGGATATGCCCTGTGAAATGCTCACCCGCCACCTTTATTTGAAAAACCTCGTACTCGACATTTTCATCCAGAGGGATCGATTCCTTGGATGGAGGGTTTGATTCTAAGCTTGGAACATCTTGCATAGAGGGTTTCATTGAGATTGTTCTGGCTGCCCTAGTCTTGGCCATGATGTAAGTAGAAATAAGATGAAAATGAAAGACTTTTGTAGAGAAAAATGTAAACTTTGAAGCTTTGAAAAATAATCAGAGAAAGTAGAAAATTAAGTGAATGGTTAGTGAAGTTCAAAGTTGCTTGATAAAGAAGAAGAAAAGAGGGAAAATGGAGAGGAATCATTTGTACCGTATGATGTGATGAGAATTGACAGCCTAATCATTACGCAATAATCATGCCCGTTCATTGCATTTCATGTACGCATGTTGAAAGGCTGTGATTTATAGGGATTAATCAGTGTAATTGAATTACCCAAATTATCTTCAAGTATCATGCATATCATGTGTAGCCTCCTTGTTGTACAAGATGTTAGAGAAGAAGATTCTATAACCATTCGAGGACAATTTATTCTACAAAAAAGGGAAATTAAAATAAAAACAAGGAAAATAGAATCTAAGTATAATAAAACATTCAAAAAGAATTTCAAAAAAAATTCAACCAATTTAAAGGTCTCAATATTACCAAGATCAGAGTCACCAAAGTAGAGTTCTAATCTTTGTCCATTGACTTTGAATGGAATTCCCCCTTTTGCATCTTTAATTGTGACTGCACCGTGTAGAAATACTTCTACAACTTCGAAGGGTCCAGACCAGCGTGATCGTAGTTTTTCTGGATGCAATTTTAGTCTAGAATTGAATAGCAAAACCAAATATGCTACTTCAAATTGTCGCTACAAATAATCTTATCGTGCTAGCGCTTGCTCTTGTCCTTTTAAATAGAGGCAATTTCATAAGCGTTGTGTCGAATTTCCTATAATTTTGCAATATCTGGCAATCACCTCTTCCTCGCTGCCTCATAGTTAACGTTGACTTGCTTAAGAGGCCATAAAGCCTTATGTTTAAGTTCCACCGGCAAATGACAAAATTTTCCAAAAACAAGTTGATACGGTGACATTCGCAATAGAGTTTTGTTTGCAGTACGTATAGCCCATAATGCATCATCTAAGCGAGAGGACCAATCTTTTCTAGTGATTTTCACCACTTTTTCAGGATATTTTTAATTGCCCGATTATAAATCTCTTCTAGTCCATTAGACTGCGAATGATACGTTGTGGCCAGTCTGGGGTTTACTCCATAACATTTCAATGCAGCAGCCACCTAGCTGCAGTGGAAATGCTTTCCCTGATCGATGATTAATACTCTCGGTGTTACAATGCGAGTGGGTATTTTCTTGTGAAAAAACTTTTAAAACCGTTTTTGCATCATCTTTAGGCATTAAGTGGCTTCTATCCACTTTGATACATAGTCCGCCACAACCAAAATGTATAGATTCCCAAAAGAATTAGGGAAAGAACCCATGAAATCCAATCTCCAAACATCAAATAGCTCAATCTCCATTATTAGCTACTATGGCATCTTATTTCTCCTACATATGGACCTCGTGCGTTGACATCTGTCACAACATTGGGCAAACTCATCAGCATCTTTGAATAATGACGACCAGTAAAATGTAGATTAGACGGCTTTTGCCGTCGTTCACATTCCACCAAAATGCCCTCCATAAGGAGCATTGTGCCAATGTTGTAGAATAGATTTCATCTCTTCCTCATGGATGTAGTGTCAAATTATATTGTCTTTACAAACCTTGAATAAATAAGGTTTATTCAAATGATATTTCGTCAAGTTTCTAAGGAATCTTGCCTTCTTGTGACTAGTTACACCCAGGGGAGTCTTTCCACAAACTAAGTAGTTCACAAAATCAACGTACCACAGTGTTGCATCCATAATGAAAAGCTTTCCATTAGAAAATGCGTCTATACTTTGCAACTTATTTCCATCTTCGCTACCTGCTTCCAACCTCAAAAAACTATCAGCAACTTGATTTTTTGATTCTTTACGTTCTTTAATTTCAATATCAAACTCTTACAGCAATAAAATTCAGTGGATTAGTCTAGGTTTTGTATATTTCTTTGCAAATAAGTATCTTAATACAGAATGATCAGTAAAAACTATAATTTTTCACCGACAAGATAAGAACAAAATTTATCAAAAGTAAAAATTACTGCTATTAACTCTTTCTCTGTAGTAGTATAATTGATTTTAGCTTTATTTAGAGTCTTGCTAGCATAGTAGATCGAATGAAATATCTTGTCTTTGCTTTTTCCCAGGACTACTCCAATAGCGAAATCATTGGCGTCGCACATTAGTTCAAACAGTTGCTCCAAGTTGACCGCAACAACTATCAGTGCGTTCACAAGCTGTGTTTTAATTTTATTGATTACATCCAGACATGCATCATCAAAAACAATTTTTCTATCTTGCTCCAACAATATGCATAGAGGTTTGGTAATATTTGAAAAATCCTGAATGAATCTTCTATAGAACCCAACATGACCTAGAAAACTTCGAATTTCCATTACATTTATTGGTGGTGGCAATTTCTCAATTTCATCCACTTTGGCTCTATCAACCTCAAGTCTAGCTTTCGATATTCTATGGCCCAACACAATCCCCTCAGTGAATATGAGGTGACATTTCTCCCAATTTGAGACTAGATTAGTGTCTTCACATTGCTGAAATACTTTCTCCAGATTGTCAATGCAATGGTCAAAGTCATTCTCATACACCAAAAAATCACCCATAAAGATTTCAAGGGAATTGCCAATCATATCAAAAAATATTGCCATCATGCACCTTTGAAATGTGGCTGGTGCATTACAAAGACCAAAAGGCATGCGGCGAAAGGAAAACGTACCAAAAGGGAATATAAAAATAGTCATCTTCAGGTCCTCGGCTGCAATAGCAATTTGATTGTAGCCAGAATACCCATCTAGAAAGTAATAATATTCCTTACCCGCAAGTCGATCTAACATTTGGTCAATGAAAGGTAGAGGGAAGTGATCCTCCTTGTGGCTGCATTGAGTCGTCTGTAGTTCAGACAAATAAGCCAACCCGTAGGAATGGGAGTAAGAATCAATTCATCAGCATCGTTACGAACTACAATGATGCCATTTTTCTTAGGAACACAGTGGACTAGACTAACCCATGCACTATCAGAAATTGCATAGATAATTCATGCGTCCAACCACTTAAGGATTTTTTTTGACTACTTCCTTCATCTTCTCATTCAATCTTTTTTGCAGCTCAACAAACTGCTTGTTCTCATCATCTAGCTCAATCTTGTGCATACATAGATGGACTAATGCCTTTAATATCGACAATTGTCCAAGCAATAGCACACTGGTGTTGCTTAAGAATATTTATCAACTTAGCTTCTTGTATTGCATCTAGAGTTGCAGAGACAATGACTGGGAGTGTTTTCGCATCTCCAAGGAATAAATATTTGAGATTAATTTGAAATGGCTTGAGTTCCAGAGTAGGAGCTTATTGAATATATGGTTTAAAAGTAGGAATTTTCCGGTGAGCGAGATTCAACGATTCAACTTGCCATTTGTGGTGAACTGCCGTAGTGAGTACTTCATCACTGTAGTCACAATTCAGGAGATCTTCTTCAACCATTGTCAGTGCAATATCCTCAACAAAAAGTATACTATGATGACTCAAGTTTGCTTTAATTATATGGCCAATAATATCAATATGATGACATTCTTCAATCAACCTTCCAATATCAACATTGAACATTCAAAAAGTAACTTGGTCATTGTCGACCTGCATCGTAAGTTCTCCTTTTGATACATCAATAATGGCTTTTCCAGTAGCTAAGAATGAATGACCAAGAATGATGAGGACATCCTTTTCAACCTCGCAATCCAATATAATAAAGACTACTAGAAAAATGAACTTGTTTACTCAAACAAGCACATCCTTGATTTAACTATTCGAATGAGTCAAAGATTTGTCATCCAATTGTAATGTGACTGCAATGGGCTTTATTTATCCAATGCCTAACTTTTGGAAAGTATACAATGGCATTAAATTTATACGAGCCCCCGAATAACAAAGAGCCTTACTAAAGTAGTGATTACCAATAGCGCACAGAATGATGATGCTATCTGATCCTTTATCTTTCTCAGTAGAGGGGTACATATTAATGCAGTGCACTCCTTAGTGAGTGCAATGGTTTCTATTGCATTGAGCTTCTTCTTCTTGGAAAAGATGTCTTTCATGAATTTTGCATAATTCAAAATCTGTGTAAGAGCATAGACAAAAGGGATTTGCACTGTAAGTTGTTGCAAAGTATCATGAAAGAACTAAAATTGATTATCTTTCAATGTTCTTAAATCTCTAAGGAAAAGATGGAGAATGGATATCTGCTGGTTGCACCGACATTGAGCATTGTGGCAACAACATTGGTTGTAAAATAGATGGTACCGAAGTAATAACTAGAGGAACATTACCCATCTTACCATCATTGACTCCATCTTCTATTGTATGATCAGGTCTAGAAGACTCTTTTCGTTCTTGGATAGATATGGGGACTGATTGCATCGAGTCAGTAGTCTATTTGCCACTGCGAAGAGTAATAGCATTGCAATGCTCCTTACTCTTGTTCACTGGACTCTCAGTAGTGCTAGGAAGTGTGCTCAGCTTTCGAGAATTCATGTCAGTAACCAACTGCTCCAACTAAGCCTCCAAAGTGCGTACTGATGAAGAGTGGTGGTTTGTTGAAATAGCTGGATAGGAGCAACTTTACTCGCTCCCTCCATATTCTTGATTTTGTTCTTCAAAGAAGAGATTTGGGCCTTTAGAGAAGATAGATCATCAAGCTCGAACGCTCCCAGTGCAGCTTTGTATGATGCAACCCTTGAGATAGGAATTGAGAATCGTTCTGAGCAAATTGCTCCAATACACCAACAACAGCGTTGTATGTGCAATCAAGTAATGAACCATTAGATAACCCATCGACAAGATGTCTTGTGGCTGCATCCAATCCATTGTAAAAAATTTCAATCTGAGTTTCTTGTTAAATGTCAGTGTAGGGACATTGTCGCAACAAAGGCTTATATCTTTCCCATGTAGTGAAGCGAGTCTCATCATCTAACTGATAGTAGGCTATAATATTAGTCCTCAGGCATGAGTTCATTGTAGGTGGATTAAAGCGTAAAACAAATTGTGTTGCCAGATCATTCCATGATGTAATGAAATCGAAAGAGGGTCATTAGAACCATGTGCGAGCTCTACCCTACAAAGAATATTGAAACAATTGCATATGTAAGGCATCATTAGGTACGCCTTGTTGGCTAAATGAAGCACAAATTAAAAGGAAAGATTGAAGATGCTTTCGAGCGCCTTCGTGAGGCAACCCTGTGTACTGCCCATTGGAGTTGAGCATTTGGAACATGGCCAGTTTTAACTAGAAATTCCTTGCCCTATAAGAGGTCTAACAACTCTCGGTTGCAAATCATCCAACTAGGGAAAAACAACCACGGATTGTTCTGTTATGGGATGGTGGGTGCAGTGGTGGGTTTTTAGGATCATGAGGAATTCCCTCGTTGTTGTTAGAATGTCTCGCCATTCCATTATTCTCGCGAATTTTTAGTCTAAAAGTTCTCTCAAGTTCTAGATCATGTACAAAGAGTGGTGTGGCAGCACTTCTGGTCATACAACACCTACAAAACTTTAAAAAAGAGCAAAAAGAAAGCTATTAGAAGCAACTACAAACTTAAATAAAGAAAACATAATTGCAAGTATTAACATGAAAACTAAATAATGCCATCCCCGACAACGGTGCCAAAACTTGATCGGTGTGAAAATGTCACACTATTAGTGTAAGCTACAATATCAATGCAAGAATAGAAACAAGGCAAGCCTATTTGAATATCGATCCCACGAGGATGGTGTCTCTAGCTTAAAAATTATGTAACTACAATACAACACTGTAAAAGTGGAAAATATGGGTGCATTGATGGTTGTAATAAAGTAATGAATAGATGAATAAAGGATTGATTGTGGTAGCAATAACAAATTATATAAAAGATAGAGAAATATGAAAATAAAGCCTGGATCTTTTTGGTTCAGTTCAGTAGAAAGATCAAGTACACTTCTAGGTAATATGATGGCTCAATCGGTAAATAAAAAGGTTAGGTTGAGTGCTAGCTTAAATTTAATCTTCAATCGTTGACTCAGGGATGAAGATAGGCTTCAACTCTCGTCGTAAGTTAGAACTACAACCCTTTCAAGAAGCGGATCAACTTTTGTTGTATCCAATCAACTCTTGTTGTAAAACTTGTTAATCTAACTTGTCACTATATTTGTCGATGTCAGTGGCTAGTTTAACACTCTCATGCAAAATAGTAATCAGATCCAACAATTAAAGCTTAATAAACTAACACACATATATTATAACCCCCTTGACCCAGCCTAGATGCCAGACCAAACTGAGCAAGCTATATTGGGTTTGCCAAAACAAACATAAGAGATTCCCTTAGAAAAATGGTCCATTTTTTCGTTTTATCTTATCTAAATGCTTTATTAGTCCTAAGGTGATCATCCTGGATGTGGTGAAGATTACAACTCAATCGGGCATCGAATTGACATCCAATTGCATAGAATAGCCTTATAGGAACCAATTTGTAAAAATAGATAATTATAAGGACTTATTAGGAACTAAAGTAACAAATCCTTTGTTAATTTGGTTTACAGGTTAAATTTCAACTTAAAATAATCATCCAAACTCATCTAATTGCATGATCAAGAAAGAAGGACTAAATTGCAAAGAATCATACTTCAGGAAGTATTTTAACAGAATTACCTAACTGTGTATCAGTACACCAGCTTACCGCATCGATACGGTGTGTGCTTCAAATTTCATACCAATACGGTCCTCAACGTATCGATACAGGTATGTTATGTTTGAAATAAGGAATTCCCGTAGCCAAAAGGTGTACCGGTACGATTGCCCGTGCACCGAAACCAAGCTAAATTTTATGCATTGTGTACCGATACGGTCCCTAGGTGCATTGGTACGGCAAGGCAATTTTGCCCAGATTGAGCCGAGACAGGTCCCCGCGTACCGATCCCTGAAGACCCGTACCGGTACGGACGGACCTGCAATGACCTCTTGGTCCAACATATGATATTTTGGCTCAATCTAATTTACACCAATCAACAACTAATCATCATAAAACTTCTCAAACATTAATTTCTCAAACAAAGAAGCATGGTAGAAGATCATACACAACTTGTCAAATCCAAACATAAATCATATAGGCATGATTTCTACCCAAGAATGCAATTTCGTTCCCAACCCCTTCAAGACCAACATAAAGCATCATACAAGTCCAAAACATCAAACATAACTCGTACAAACAAGGAGTATCCAAAATAAACCTCCCAAATACAACTTGGTCACATTACCTCTTATTACAACTTAGTATTTATAACACCATACTTTGAAAATGCCTCAACTCATGGATCTCCCATTGCGTACTCGCTGTCCAAAAGAGCCTATTTCTCAGAATTGATGAGAAAAGAGAGCGTAAGCTATAAGCTTAGTGAGGGAATCACAAAAATGCTCATCAGTGCAACTAAAACCATTTTCATCAAAACAAGCTTATAATGTTCATTCCAAAATCATCTCATCTTCTAAAATCTGCCCAAATATGGACATTTAAATCATTTACAACACATGTATCATGGATTCTATCTCAAACCTCAATTTAAGCTTCAAATGCCAAAACCTCTATATAGCAAGCTTAAAGAGCATCTCATGTATAAACCACATTATACAAACATAATCCATTTCTCATGATACATTATCTCATATATTGCCATTCAAGTGACTCAAAACCAAGTTCCATTCCATTTTACAAAAAACACATCGGATACACGGATTTCCTAAGTGGTTCCTTCAACCACTTCATATACGTCCTCGAATCGGAGCAGCCCTCAACAGTTATAACGTATAAATCCACCAATAGGAGAAAATGAAACAATTAACCCCTCGACCGAAGCGGTTCTCATGGTGGAGAAAACAACACAATTAACCCCTCGACACACATGAGGCAACTTATTATAGTGCACTTTAAATCCTATGGCTAGCCAACTATATCTGATAACATTTTATCTCAACCACTTGCCAATATACTCAATAAAACCACATTACGTCACTATTTTACATATGCATCAAATCAATCCAATTTCCAATAAATTAAAACATGTATTCTAGTATTCTCAAAATACTTTCATAAACCATATTCCATTTTCAATAATCACCATATATGATCATTTGCAACATCTTTCGTTTCTAAAACATACATATAATAGTAGGTAATCAAAATCATAAACATGTGCATGAGATTGTATTTTGCAAAATCGAAAACGAGAGAGAGCTCAACCAATACTTACGTCCGAGCTTAGATAAGTATTTCAAACTTATTCTAAACTCCGAACAACCATCTTCAAACCTTTTAAAAGTAGTATAACATATTTCCACTCACCGGCAACTAAGTGATCCACTTGCCGATGCACAATTAAGCTTTCAAAGCCTTCGAAACCTCTCCAAAAGCTAAAGGATTCAAATCCCATAATTAACCAAACAGAAATAGATAATTAATGCACTTCCATGAATCTCTAATTTCCATCAACCAACAAACATCACTCCGCCTCACTTAAAACCATCAAAGGTCATTCTATAGCAATCGAAATCATCCCCAAACTTCATATAAACAAAGCCCAGCTAAAACCTAAGGATTTTAACATCTTAACAACATTAATTAACATCCAAAAACATACTTATAACGTCCTTATACGTCCAGCAACTCTACAACTCCAAGATCGCACCAAAATCTAACTATATACAACCTAGAAAATTAGCAATTCACATAGTTTTGGGTTTTCTTTAATTAATCTCTTCCTTTAACATTAAAACACATATCTTAAGCGTTCTAAAACAATTAGAATCAAGGTAAGACAAATCCATAACAATATTTTTCCAAATTCACATCAAAACACAATTTAATCCATAAAAGCTTGATTAAATCATAAACGCATAAAAAATCAGTTGTAAAGGATCAAGAACTTGGTAATTTCATTAAAGAATCGTTAATTAGAGGTGAGAAACAAAAATCACCTCTAATTGTTGATTCTTCCTTAATTAGCAAAGATAGGTTGAAATCCAAGTAGATTTTGTTGTAGGAATCCAAGAAATCATGCAAGAAATCAAAAGGAAATCAATAGAGATTGATTCCTTGAAATTTTGGAAAGAATTTGATGGTTTGACTCTGAGAATGTTGAGAGAAAAGTGATAGCAAAGTTAGTTACGCGAGAAAATAATTTGTGAAATTAAAAATCCTTTTTATCAATTCCATTTTATTTTATTATTGAAACCATTTAAAAACCTTTTTAAAATAGCCTAAATTAAGAGAAAATCTGATAAAATTTTTCGTTAATTAGCTCCTTAAAGATTCTAAGTTTTGACCCTTTTACGATTTAGTTACCAAAAACAGTTTTGAAAACTTTACATTTTAGTCACCAGACCAAAATGTCCCAAAATCAAATTTAATTCCTTCAAATTGAATTTACCAAAACCCTTTGAATATTAATTAAATATTTTCTAGCATTTCCATATTTTTATTTTAGCCAAAATGATCTGTTCAGATTTAATTCCCGAAACTATCTCGAATTGCCTAATCCGGTTCTCCCGAACCGTCTAATCGATCAATCTAACATCTAGGACCAAATTCAGGGTGTTACTGTAACCCCCTTGATCTGGTCTAATCGCAAGACCAATCCGAGCAAGCTATATTAGGTTTGCCGAGGTAAACCGGGAAGATTTAACCTAAAACGCGTCCATTTTTTTCTTTTATCTTATCTAGATGCATTAATGCTTCCCTACATGATCATACTGTTCACAGGTGAGCTCTCATCCCAATCAGGCATCGTAACGACATCCAATTGGCCACTCTACATATTAGGGACCAAAAACGTAAATTCAGTAATATAAAAGGGCTTTTTCGCTTTTTAAGTTACCAACCTTTAATTAGGTTAATTTCATGCTTATATGTCAAAAACTGATTTGAGACGATCATCCATTCCCAAATAATTGACAAAACAAGATTCAGGGACTTAAATGAAAGAAAATAGAACTGGCCTTCCATGACATTAATAGATTTAACGTAATCCGTATTGATACGCTGAGAGCCGTAGTGATATGGTCGTGAACACATCGTTTTGATACGATGAGGCCCGTACCGGTACGCTACTTCGAGTTTAAAATACGGTTTAAAATCATTTCACATCGTACCGATACGGTCCCTTGGTGTTTCGGTACGCGACCTCGTCTCTAAAAAGTAAAATTCTAGTGACCATTAGGTATATCGAAATGCCTCTCCTTGTATCGAAACACTCTGGCTTTGTTTGCTTGTCTATACTGAAACACCTCTGTCTGTACCGAAATGCCTTGGCTTTAATTGCCTACCCGTACTGATACGGTCCCTGGCGTATCGGTACGCTTGGGCCTGTAATGCCAATATTAGCTGGTTTTTCACACATTTCTAGATGCAATTGGCCCCTATCAACTTTCAAGCATCCATATCAATACTTCAATATACGTAATCTAACATTTATACCAAGATTAGGCAAACAAAACAACATCATGCTTCTGAGGGACCACTCTAGAGGCATGCTTCCTAGACCACTTTGCCAAACATACCAAAATGCACAATTAGGCCATTCTCAACATATGCAACATGCCAATACACTTAACATAGCATACTAAACTTGGTCAAGCCATTGCAACATGGCAGTCAACAAGAAAGCTCTAGATGCATACCTAAGCAACCATTCATCCACAATTATAAACAAGTATTAGCAACAAGTTTAGCTTCTCCAAACATTCACAAAACCCAACATAGAAATATACTCAAAATCCATAAGGAAACAGAATTACAACTCCCAAAAACCATGGCGAACACATTTCTTTACTAACCAAAACATAAACTGAGTTCATACTCAAACTTGTAAATGTCCTTGGATCACTTGGCCTTTCCTCTTGCTGCCCCTAAACCTTAAAGTTCTACATCATTAGGAAAAAGAGAGCGTAAGCATACTTGCTTAGTGAGGATGCTCATAAAATAATGATGCATTAAAACCATTTGAAAACCATACGCTTGTTTACCAAATACATGCTTACAACCAAAGCATTTTCCATGATTCCAACTGAATTAAAGCACAATAACCTTTATGCAATATCATGAACATTCCATGCTTAAATCCTAAAGCATTAAATCATAAACCATGCTTAAATCCCAAAGCATTAAAAAAATAAGTTCAACACATGAACCTCTACATATATCGGCATTTATAGTGACCCGAATAGACTACCCTCTATCCACACATATCGGATACGCGGATTTCTCATATCATGCCTAGTCAAACCGCATGATATCCCAAACTTTGCCTAGTTAGACCGCAAGATTTGACACCCTCGCCTAGTTAAACTGCGAGCTTAACACCCTTGCCTAGTTACACCATAAGTTTACCAACCTTGCCTAGTTAAACTGCAAGTTATTATTACCTTGCCTTGTTAAACTGCGAGTTTTACTTCCTTGCCTAGTTAAACCGCAAGATTGCCATCTTTTTGAGTTGCCTAGTTAAACCACACGACCCAAATGATGTCCCAACAGTCTAAGTGGCCTTGTTAAACCGCCACACCTCAAGGACCTATGGGCACGATCGATTTTGTTCATATTTTACAGTGCACTTTAATCCTGTGGCATGCCAACTATATCCAATTACTTTCTCACCTTGTCACATAGCCAATATATCATTTACAAACCATTTACAACCATTTACTATTTTACAATGCATTAAACAAAACATCTCATATGCAAATCTCATTGCCAATGCAATAACACCATTCCCAACTGGGACAAAAACCAATTCTCAATAGCATTTAATGTACTTTCAATCCCTGCATATGTACTCAAAATCATGCATTTCAGTAAGTAAATCATACCATGTCTATCACCAAAACATGCAAACAACATGCTCATACCCAAGCCAATATTCAAGAGAAAAAAGGGAAACTTACTTTCGAGCATAGGTTAGAGTCTCACGCTTACCCTAAACTCCCAACAACCTTTACAAACCTTTGTAAAGTGTTAAAAACCGGTTTCCACTCACCAATACGCCTCACCTTCCTTGCCAATGCGAATCAAGCTCCTGACAAACCACCAAACAACGTCAAGCTTCGACACCTTGACTATCGCCTGTTTTCAGCACATAAAACCACAGGATAAATGCATTCAAACCATTGCCTAACAACAATCCCCATAACTCCCAAGTTGCCCACTCAAAAACCATCTGAAACATATCGAAATCAACATCAAACGTTTACGAAACTTAACCCAGCCATAAAACAACGATCCAACCCATCAATCAACATCAATTAACAACCAAAAACCATTTCCCAACATCCTTTTACGTCCAGCAAAGATGAAACTCGAATATCATCACAAAAACTCAAATCTATCAACTTAAATATTTAGAGATCCAAGAGTTTCGGGATTCTATTGATAAAAACAACTTATCAATATTATAATACATCCAAAATATGTATTAAATCAATCTTAAACACTAGAAATCAGATCCACTTCGAAAATTGCCTTGTTACATCAATTTTACCCAATTTACTCAATCAAACATTCATAAATTATCAAAATCAGTTTACAATCAATAAATCAAGGATCAAACACTTGTTAATTTCAATAAAGAACCATACAATAGAGGAGATCATGGACCTTACCCCTATTGTGAGATTTCTCCCTCAAATGGTTGATAAAAGCTAAGAAAACACAAGATTTAAATGAGATTTTCGTAAAACAATATCAATTAATCAATCACAAATCATAAAAACGAGTTAAAAGACTCCTCACCTCTAGATTTTGATGAAAACTTGAGTGTCTGGCTAAGGAGAGAATATAGAGAAAAAGTTGAAAGAAAGTGAATTTTCATTTAATAGCTAAGTAACTTTTAACTAAATCTCTTCTTAATTACTTTAAAACACATGTTAAAATATCTTTAATTAAAGGATAAATCATCAGAAAAATCTTGGTAAAATAGCTCCTTAAAGATTCTAAGAATTTGACCCTTTTTCATTTTAGTCACCTTAAAATGCAATTTTCAAAACTTACATTTTGGTCACTAACCAAAATATCGTATTTCCGAATTCCATTTTCCAAAATTGATTCCACCAAAAATCAATATATATTAAAAGATAATTTTTAACTATTTTTCCATATTTTTATCTTACCAAAAAAATATACAGTCCCGAATCTGACTTGAATCTCTAACCTGGTCCACCAGACTGTCTAATAACCCTCAAAACCGCTAAGCCCAAAACCGGGCTGTTACAACTCCCCCCCACTTAGGAAATTTTGTCATCAAAATTACCTGGAAGAAACAGATGCAGAAATTGCTCCTTCATATATGCCTTGCCTTCCCATGTAACCTCCTCAACACCTCGGTGTTGCCACAAGACGTTCACGAGCTCTATCGTCTTACCACGTAGGACTTCTTGCTGGTAACGAGGATCTCTACAGGTTCCTCATCAAAGGATAGGTCCAGCCTCAACTCCACATCCTCCATCGGCATAACATGCGATGGATCTGATCGATACCTCCTCAACATTGAAACATGGAACACATTATGAATTTTCTCCAACTCGGGAGGCAACCTCAACCAATATGCCATAGGACCCACACGCTCAATAACCTCGTATGGTCCAATGAACTCTAGACTAAGATTACCCTTACGTCTGAATCTAATCACCCTTTTTCCATGGTGACACTTTCAAGAATACGCGATCGCCCACCGCATATTCAACTTCCTTACGCTTCAGATCAGAGTAATATTTCTGCTGATCCGCTGCCACTTTCAAGCGATTGCACACAAGCTTTACTTTTCATCCATGTCTTTCAACACACTTGACAGGGAAACATGCTTTTCCCCCACCTCAGCCCAACATAAGGGCGTACAACACCTTCGGCCATACAACGCCTCATACGGTGTCATCTGGATACTAGCTTGATAACTATCATTATAAGCAAATTCAACCAAAGGTAAATGCTTCTCCCAGGTTCGAAACTTTATAATACAACACCTCAGCATATCCTCCAAAACCTGGATAGCCCGCTCAGGCTGTCCATCTGCCTGGGGTGATATGCGGTGCTGAAACTCAACCTCGAACTCAAAGCCTGGTGTAAACTTCTCCAGATCCTTGCCATAAACCTCGGATCCCTACATGAAACGATGGATTTAGGTACAACATGCAAACGCACAATCTCCGCTATATACAATCTGCCAACTTGTCTAAGGTGTACGTTGTATGCACCGGCAAGAAATGTGCACACTTTGTGAACCAGTCAACAATCACCCAAACGGAATCCTTCTAAACCGGTGCCAAAGGCAGCCCCCTCACAAAATCCACGGTGATCCCCTTCCATTTCCATTCCAGAATTTTCAATTGTTGCAACAACCCAGATAGAACTGATGTTCAGCCTTAACCCGCTGACATACCAGGCACTTGGAAACAAACTCAGCCATGTCCTTTTTCAACCCAACCCAGTAGTATGCCTCCTTCAAATCACGATGCATTTTAACACTACCATGATGCAAAGCAAAAGGACTAGAGTGAGCCTCCGTCCACATAGTGTGCCTCAACTCTAGATCTTCCGGCACCACTATTCGACCTTTAAAACATAAAACTCCATCATCAGCAAAATGAAATTCCATCAGATTACCCTCCGACATGTCCTTAGCGTGCTCCACCAAGGAGTCATCAAATAGTCACTTAGATTTAACCATTTGTGACAACATAGGCTTAACTTGCAACTCGGCCAACAAACCACCTTCTCGTGCCACACTCAACCTTGCAAACATAGCTCTATGCTCAACCGCAACCTTACGTCTCAAAGCATCCACAACCACATTGGCTTTACCAGAATGATACTCAATTGTCAAGTCATAACCCTTAAGCAATTCCAACCATCTTCTTTGCCTAAGATTCAAACTCTTATGATCCGTGAAAACAGCACACTATTCGCTATATAGATAATGCTTCCAGATGTCCAAAGCAAAAACCACAATTGCAAGCTCCAAAACATGAGTTGGGAAGTTGCGCTCATGATCTTTCAACTGGCTCGATGCAAAGGCCACAACCTTCCCATCCTGCATCAGCATACAACCCAAGCCAACATACGACACATCACTATAAACCACAAACTCCTTCCCAGATTCAGACTGAATCAACACAGGAGTGTGTGTCAGAACTTCCTTCAACTTCTCAAAACTTTGCTGCTGCTTCTCCGTCCACACATAAGGAACATTCATTTGTAACAACTTGGTCAACGGTGCAGCAATACTCGAGAACCCTTCAACAAAACGACTGTAATAACCAGCCAACCCAAGAAAGATACGCACCTCTGATACAGACTTAGGTGGCTTCCAATTGAGAATTGCCTCAATCTTCTGTCGATCAACACAAATACCCTCCGCAAAAACCACATGACCAAAGAATGTCACTTCATTTAGCCAAAACTCGCACTTGCTCAACTTAGCGTAAACTGATTATCCTTCAACACTTGAAACACTATCCGTAAATACCGAACATGCTCTTTCTCGGTCTGAGAGTACACGAGAATATCATCTATAACCACCACCACAAACTGATCAAGATATTCATGGAACACCCTAAACCTCAGGACTCACAACAAAAGCTAAATAAGCTTAGCAACCTCCTTGCGACGTCCTTTTTTCCTGAGCAGCTGTCATTACCTTGGACAAGAATTCCATATTCTCTCCAATTACCACAGTTTCCTACTCATCGACTAACCTCAAAGGAACCCCTTTTTTGGACTCAAAATCCACAACCGCCTTGTGCTCACTCAACCATCCTATCCTTGAAACACATTAAAACCATGGAATGGCAACTCCAAAAGATCTGTGGTAACTCATAACCTTGCACACCAAAGGACACCACCTATACAAGCTTTTAAACGTACCCAACTCACCATAAGAACTAGCTACTATTACTACATTCGCCTCCAAAATGTTATCCGTAAGTGTGGACATATGTATGCATGATTTCTTATATGTCATCCTAAATGCCTATGCATCTGGATGCAAAACCTCTAATGTCAAGCCCAAAGATGTATGCATGTACTAACATATTTAAATATATGCATATAAGTGTTTTTTCCCTGTGCATGGTCAACGTCCACACTCACATATAACATTCTCGGTACCACAGTACACAAGAACACCACTACTCTGACTACTATCCAAAAGTAGGTATTTAGAGAATACCCAACACGACATCATCTCGAATGTCATTGGCATATTCGGTGCCTCCACAAATAGCCATAACAGTTAGCGGTCTAAAACCCAACTAGCATTAATCACGCTAGAACCTCAGGATAAAACTCTTAGGTGAACAAACTTCACCTTATACTCAGCAACTAACATGCCAACTCCTGCCAACACTACAAGAGAATTCATCAAACATATGCTCACTTGACATATATGAAAGCGTAGACCCCGAATTAACCAAAGTTAACAATGACAAGGATTGCAAAGCGAAGGTACCTGCGATCACATCCGTCTCATTGCAACCTTCTTGACGAACAAAGATCTGTGTCGGTCCAACATTCTCCAGTCGCACAACAACATCGTGAACTAGTGTAGCTTTCACAACACGATGACAATCACACTTTAGGTGATCAAAAGATCCATATTTCCAGCAACTCATGGTATTTCCCCAATATACACCCGTGTGACGTCTACCGCAACGCTCACACTCAGCCCTACTACGAACTCCTTGGTTACCCTGACCAAAACTGTCTCCATGCTTGTGACCCGATTTACGCCTCTTATCACGAGACCTCCTATTCTGCTTCCTAGAATAGCCAAAATTAGCCGCTCTCTTACCCATGCTCACACTTGCCGCCTGCCTAGAGGCAGCTAAGGCGAACCTTGTTCGACCACCAAGACAGGTGT
Organism: Hibiscus mutabilis; assembly: GCA_019671005.1. Lineage (NCBI taxonomy): Eukaryota > Viridiplantae > Streptophyta > Magnoliopsida > Malvales > Malvaceae > Hibiscus > Hibiscus mutabilis. The sequence continues at coordinate 22,228,984 of CM033729.1, forward strand.
CGGTGCTTGCACTTGCACTCTAGCCACCGCTACACAAAAAGTCGTCATCACCGCTTGGACCAACATGGTCAAATCACCAAAAACTGACACTAGAAGAGCCTGGGGTACACTTTCTGACCCAACATCAACTGGAGTAACCAGCGGAGGAGAAGAAGGCAAAACATCAGAGAGATTCCCTTCCACATCACTATTCTGCCCAACTCTGGTACTACCATCCATTATACGCAACTCCCGTTGAACCACGCTAACAAGAACATCAAGACACGTTAAAGTTAGGCTAGTATTAGGCAAAGGATCCAAGACAACTTTATAGAACCTTTTAAAACCTCGGTAATAGGCAATGTGTTCCCAAACTATACCCTAACATGGTATTAAACAATCACCGTACACATACGCAGTCACCATGCAACTCAAATAGCAACAGCTAGTCAAACAACAACATCTCAACTTTTCGCAAACCTGGCCCTGATACCAACAAATATAACCCCTCGACCCGGTCTAATCGCAAGATCGATCCGAGCAAGCTATATTAGGTTTACCGAGGTAAATCGGGATGATTTAACCTAAAACATGTCCATTTTTTCTTTTAACTTACCTAGATGCATTAATGCTTCCCTACTGATCATATTGTTCACAAGTGAGCTCTCATCTCAATCAGGCATTGTAACGACATCCAATTAGCCATAATACAAATTAGGGACCAAAATGCAAATTTAGTAATGTAAAAGGTCTTTTCTACTTTTTAAGTTACTAACCTTTAATTAGGTTCATTTAATGCTTATATGTCAAAAATTAGCTTCAGACGATCATCTATTCCCAAATAATTGACAAAACAAGATTCAGGGACTAAAATAAAAGAAAACAAAACTAGCCTTCCATGACATTGACAGATTTAACGTCATCCGTATCGATACGCTGAGACCCGTATGGATACAGTTGTGAACACATCATTTTGATACAGTGAGGCCCGTACCGGTACGTTACTTCAAGTTTAAAATACGGTTTAAAATTATTTCACATCGTACCGATACGGTCCCTTGGTGTTTCAGTACGCTAACTCATCTCCAAAAAGTAAAATTCTAGTAACCACTAGGCGTATCGAAACGCCCTTGCCTGTATCGAAACACTCTGGCCTTGTTTGCCTGTCTGTACCGAAACGCCTTGGCCTTAATTGCCTAGTCGTACCGATACGGTCCCTCGCGTATCGGTACGCCTGGGCATGTAATGTCAAGATTAGCTGGTTTTTCACACAATTCTAGATCCAATTGGCCCCTGTCAACTTTCAAACATGCATATCAACACTTCAATATACGTAATATAACATTTATACCAAGATTAGGCAAACAAAACAACATCATGCTTCTGAGGGACCACTCTAAAGGCAAGCTTCCTAGACCACTTTACCAAACATACCAAAATGCACAATTAGGCCATTCTCAGCATAAGCAACATGCCATCACACTTAACATAACATACTAAACTTGGTCAAACCATCGCAACATGGCAATCAACAAGAAAGCTCTAGATGCATACCTAGGCAACCATTCATCCACAACTATAAGTAAGTATTAGCAACAAGTTTAGCTTCTCCAAACATTCACAAAACCCAACATATAAACATACTCAAAATCCATAAGGAAACAGAATTACAACTCCCAAAAACCATGGTGAACATAATGCCTTATTAACCGAAACATAAACCGAGTTTATACTCAAACTTGTAAATATCCATGAATCACTTAGCCTTGCCTCTTGCTACCCCCAAACCTTAATGTTCTGCATCATTAGGAAAAAGAGAGCGTAAGCATACTTGCTTAGTGAAGATGCTTATAAAACAATGATGCATTAAAACCATTTGAAAACCATACGCTTGTTTACCAAAAACATGCTTACAACCAAAGCATTTTTCCATGATTCCAACCGAATCAAAGCATAATAACCTTTATGCAATATCATGAACATTCCATGCTTAAATCCCAAAGATTAAATCATAAACCATGCTTAAATCCTAAAGCATTAAATCATAAACCATGCTTAAATCACAGAGCATTAATAAAAATAAGTGCAACACATGAACCTCCACATATATTGGCATTTATAGTGACCCGGATAAACTACCCTCTATCCACACATATCAGATACACGGATTTCACATATCATGCCCAATTAGACCGCATGATATCCCAAACCTTGCCTAGTTAGACCACAAGATTTGACACCCTCGCCTAGTTAAACCGCGAGCTTAACACCATTTCCTAGTTACACCGCGAGTTTACCAACCTTGCCTAGTTAAACTGTAAGTTATTATTACCTCGCCTTGTTAAACAGCGAGTTTTTCTTCCTTGCCTAGTTAAACCGCAAGATTACCATCATTTTGGGTTGCCTAGTTAGACCGCACGGCCCAAATGATGTCCCAACAGTCCGAGTGGCCTTGTTAAACCGCCACACCTCAAGGACCCATGGCCACGATCAATTTTGTTCATATTTTATAGTGCACTTTTATACAGCCATTTACTTACTGTTTTACAATGCATTAAACAAAACATCTCATATGCAAATCTCATTGCTAATGCAATAACACCATTCCCAACCGGGATGAAAACCAATGCTCAATAGCATTTAATATACTTTCAATCCCCTGCATATGTACTCAAAATCATGCATTTCCAGTAAGTAAATCATACCATGTCTATCACCAAAACATGCAAACAACATGCTCATATACAAGCCGATATTCAAGAGCAAAATAAGGGAAACTTACTTCTGAGCTTAGGTAAGAGTCTCACGCTTACCCTAAACTCCCAACAACCTTTACAAACCTTTGTAAAGCATTTAAAACCAGTTTCCACTCACTGATATGCCTCGCCTTCCTTGCCAGTACGAATCAAGCTCCTGACAAACCACCAAACAATGTCAAGCTTCAGCACCTTAACTATCCCATGTTTTAACACATAAAACCATAGGATAAATGCAATAAAATGCATTCAAACAATTGCCTAACAACAATCCCCACAACTCCCAAGTTGCCCACTCAAAAACCATCTGAAACATACCGAAATCAACATCAAACGTTTACGAAACTTAACCCAGCCATAAAACAACGATCCAACCCATCAATCAACATCAATTAACAACCAAAAACCCTTTCCCAACATCCTTTTACTTCCAGCAAAGATCAAACTCGAATATCAACACAAAAATTCAAATCTATCAACCTGAATAATTAGAGATCCAAGAGTTTCAAGATTCTATTGATAAAAACAACTTATCAACATCATAATACATCCAAAATATGTATTAAATCAATCTTAAACACTGGAAATCATATCCACTTTGAAAATTACCTTGTTACATCAATTTTACCCAATTTACTCAATCAAACATTGATAAATCATCAAAATCAGTTTACAGTCAATAAATCAAGGATCAAATACTTGTGAATTTCAATAAAGAACCATACAATATAGGAGATCACAGACCTTACCCCTATTGTGAGATTTCTCCCTTAATTGGTTGATAAAAGCTAAGAAAACACAAGATTTATATGAGATTTTTGTAAAACAATATCAATTAATCAATCACAAATCATAAAAGCGAGTTAAAAGACTCCTCACCTCTGGATTTTGATGAAAATTTGAGTGTCTGGCTGAGGAGAGAATAGATCGAAAAAGTTGAAAGAAAGTGAATTTTCTTTTAAGAGTTAACTAACTTTTAACTAAATCTCTTTTTAATTACTTTAAAACACATGTTAAAATATCTTTAATTAAGAGAGAAATCATCAGAAAAATATTGGTAAAATAGCTCCTTAAAGATTCTAAGAATTTGACCCTTTTCATTTTAGTCACCTTAAAAAACAGTTTTCAAAACTTACATTTCGGTCACTAACCAAATATCGTATTTTTGAATTCCATTTTCTAAATTTGATTCCACCAAAAATCACTATATATTAAAAGATAATTTTAACTATTTTCCCTATTTTTATCTTTCTGAAAAAATATACAGTCTCGAATCTGACTCGAATCTCTAACCTGATCCACCAGACCGTCTAATAACCCTCAAAACTGCTAATCCCAAAACCGGGGTGTTATAGTTGTATATATATTAAACATAAGAAAGGAACACAAGTTCATAAAGCACAAAAGTTTAAACAATCATCAAATAAGCATAAAATACGAAAGTAATCTCCAACAAACATCTAAATGAAAAAAAGTTTAAGAAGATAACAGTGTATTTTCCTTGATCAACACTTGATTCCTCCTCTCCTTAGATTATTCTACCTTACTTCACCTCAAATCTCCAGAAATGAGCTCAAGCCGCCATGGAAGGATGGAGAAATCTCGGAGGTTGAAGATGATATGAAGAATGGAAATCGTGTGACTCTCTCTCTTCCCGGATTCGTCCTTTTATAGGATGCCCAAGAAAGGGCACTTGTCCTGCAAGTGTTTTGCATGATCCAAGGCAGTACAGAATTTGTTACAACAAATAATACAACTATAAGGGTTGTCCTTATCTTTAGGCAAACTAGACAGCTGACAAATGCAGTGTCAAATTGACTGCAGTGGTGAAACTTCTTCTACAGAGACATTGGAAATGCAGTGACAACAAGGCAAAATAGGCCAAAATATATAAAATGCGAGCAATTGAAACTGAGTTAGATAAAATGCAGAAATAGATATGAAAATGCAAAAAATGGTTGCAATAAACATAGATGTGGGGTTGTTAACTCCTAAAAAGTACTAATTTTTATGCATATATTGTCATGCTTTTGCTTGTCTTTAGATGTATATTCGTGCATTTAGTTAGTAAAATCATGCATTTTCATTAAGGATTTAGGAGTTGTTTATTTTTCCAGGGTAAAGGGTTGTTTTGATGCAAGTTAGGAGCAGAGTAGGCTTGGTAGAGTAGCACAGTAACAAAAAGCAGGAAAAGCATAAAGAGAATTGCTTAGTCGTAGTTGGAAAAGTTTGACCAAAAGTTGCCAAGCTCGGTTGGCAAAGAGATGATGTCTGATGCTTGATCAAAGTAGTCGTAGAACCAAGTACATGTTAGCCCTAAAATTCAAAAGAAGATTAGAGGATAACATGCTTATCTAAAGTGCGTAACTGACTTTCAAATTCAAAACCAATCTAGTGTTTCCACAAGTTCCTATTTAAAGCAAGACGGTTATTGAGACTAGAGAGAGGCTGCACCATGGTGAAATAAAAGCTAGAGGGCAAACGTGGTTTGACCAGCTTAAACCGAGAGATCTAGATCCATTGAAGGGTTGCATCGATGAATCTCATTCTTTGTCCATTCTCTTAGTTTAATTTTCTTTTTAATGGTGTTGTTGAGATACTATATTTTGTAGATAGACCCTCCAGCCATGAACTAAGGATGTTTTTGCAATGAACGCTCAGTTAGTTTTAAGTTTTTAATAATTAAATTCCTTGGCAAATTTGTCTATCCTGCTAGTACTTCATTTTCTTAAATTCTTTGCCATAGGACAGCTGACATTGTATGCTTATTATGCCTTAATATCTTAACACACTTAAGGGGTAACGATCATTTGCCAAGTACTAAGGAGAGAAACTTCGACAAACGATTTTCAAGTAGATGAACTTACTTCAGAAGTGAATCTACCCCTTAGGAGTATAGATTAAAACTTCATCATGTTAATTTATGAATAACTTCACTATACACATATAGGGGTTAATCGTGGTTAACTTAGGGTATTACCATCGACAAAGGTAATACTACTTTTAAAATCTTATCGACAATAAATCCAAGACTAAAAATTATTAATAACCAACTTAACTGGCGTGAAATCCAGACATCTCTTGCCAACGCCAACAATCCTTCTAAACACACTTGTTGCTTGCCAAACTGCCTAAAATTTCATTGCATTTTTCCTTAGTCATTTTTTGAATCCAAAGTCCGAATTCCAAATCAAACTTATTTTTCCCTTTCAAAAGTTAAATCATGGCATTTAATTCCTGAACAATCCTTATGGATATGATACTCAGCTTATTATTGTATTACTTGCTGACCGTGTATACTTGCATGCAAAAAGGCCTAAATTTGGCATTATTTACCTGCATATTTACACTGAATCGTCAATCTTTTGCAAGCATTAGCAAAGTCGACAAGTTTTTGATGCCATTTTCGGGGATTGCAATGAAAATTATTGTTTTAATTTTTACTTGTGTTTGTTAATTTTATTTATTTTGTTTTCCTTGGTGTATGACCAGGAGCCGCACTGAAAATGAGGATTGGCTATACAACCCAAAAATTGAAAGAACCCTAGGCAGACAGGTTGAAAAAGAAACTTAGAGAAATGGATCTTAATGGAAATGGTGGAGAAGATGATGCCTTGAACAATCAAGAAAATCCCCCAGTACATGAAGAAATACTGCCCGCACCTGTTGTGGCGGTAGAAGGAGAAAGACCTATCAAAAAACACTCGAAGCCAACCATGGAAAATTTGATGCCAGGATTGATTGGCCAGAGTTAAATACAACAAACTTTGAACTTAAACCAGTAATAATTAAGACGCTTTTGAATGTAGGTCAATTTGATAGACCACCTACTGGAGATCCAAGGCAACATTTGAAGCAATTCATGAAAGTGTACCAACTATTTCAGCAACCTGGTGTAGCTGAAGAGACTGTGAAGTTGAGACTATTCTCATTTTCCTTGAGAGATAGAGCAAAAACGTGGCTAAGTTTATTTTCACCTAGTTTAGTTACTTCATGGGTAGAACTATGCCAGAAATTTTTTTGTTATTCTAGCCACCTAAACTTAATGCCAAGCTGAGGAGTGAAATCATTACGTTTAGGTAGGCTGATGACGAGGCCTTATATGATGCCTGTGAGCGATTCAAGATGGTAACCCGACATTAACAGGTTTAGGTTCCGATGTAGGTACTTACACCCTAGCTATGGCAGCTTAAAAAGCTCTCGTCTTCTCCAAGATTAACGGTGTCATATATCCAAAAATTGGTCCTTGCGGTGCCTGAGGCGCACCACCCTCAGCTCCAACACCAACAGGAGGAATCGGTTGAAGAGGAGGTAACTCATCATTTTCTCCATCCACAACACTCCCCATACCATCTCTCATCTTTCGTCTCGGTCTCATTTCGCAAAAATATGAGTCTAAAACATGATAATGCAATAAAACAAAATAATTAGGCCAGCTTGCAGCAAGAATCCAAGTCACACATGTTTCAAAACAAAACCATTTTGTACTAGTAGTAAAAAGGCAATGTGTACCCAAGTTTATACCCCAACATATCACATTCCAACCAAAAGCAGACAAAATCAAGCACCGTGCATGTCAATCAACAAATTCATGTATCATCAATCGATCAAACAACCATAACCCACCTCCCAATAATCATGAACCTAGCTCTGATACCAACAAATATACCCCCTTGGCCCGGTCTAGTCGCAAGATCGATCTGAGCGAGCTACATTAGGGTTTGCCGAGACAAACCCAGAAGAATTACTTTGAGAAATTATCCATTTTTTATCTTGTCTAAATGTGCCATTAAGTCCAAAGGTGATCATGATGGGCTCGGTGAAATTTACAACATAATCTAGCATCGAATTGACATCCAATTGCACAGTTTATCAATTTAGGGACCAAAATGTAATTTTTGTTAATTAAGAAGAATTTCTCAAAATTAATGTTACCATTCCTTAATTAGTCATATTCTATGCCATTAGGTTAAATTCCAACTTAAAATAATCATCCAAACACATTTAATTGTATGATCAAGAAATAGGGACTAAACTGCAAAGATTAAAAATTTACAAAGCATTTTAACTGAAATAACGGCTGGCGTACTGGTACGGGCACTTATGTATTGCAATGGGTGCAAAATACAAAGGCGTAATGATACGGTCCTCAAGCGTATCGGTACGGGTGTGCAATATTCGAAAATAAGGATTCCAGTAGCCAAAAGGCATACGGATACGGTTGCTTGTGTACCGAAATGAAGCCAAAAAAATTAGCTATGCGTACCGATACGGTCTCTAGGCATATCGATACGCCAGGGCAATTTTTCCTAGATCGAGACGAGAAGGTCCCCACGTACCGATCCCTAAGGATTCGTACCGGTATAGACAGACCTATAATGACCTCTTGGTCCAACATATGACACTTTGGCTCAATCTAATATACTTTAATCAACTTATAATCATCATACAACTACTCAAACATAGAAGCATGGTAGATGATCATACACAACATATCCAAATCAATCATAAATTCTAAGGGCATGATCTCTATCCAAGCATGCATTTTGGTTCTCAACCCCTTCAAGACCAACATAAAGCATCATACAAGTCCAAAACATCAAACATAACTTGTACAAACAGTGAGTCCCCAAAATAAACCTCCTAATACAACTTGGTCACATTGCCTCTTATTACTACTTAGTATTTATAAAACCATACTTTGGAAGCTCTTGGATGTCCCCTTGCGAACTTGCTGTCCAAAAGAGTCTATTTCTCTGCATTGATGAGAAAAGAGAGCGTAAGCTATAAGCTTAGTGAGGGAATCCCAAAACACTCATCAATGTATTTAAAACCATGTTGCATAAAAACTAGTTTGTAATGTTTATTCTAAAATCATCTCACGCTACTCAAATCTTCCCAAATCTGCACATTTAAATCATTTACATCACATGTATCATGAATTATATCTCAAACCTCAATTTAAGCATCAAATGCCAAAATCTCTATATAGCAAGCTTAAAGAGAATCTCATGTATAAACTACTTTATACAAACATAATCCATTTCTCATGATACATTATCTCATATATTGGCTTTCAAGTGACTCAAAACAAGTATCATTATATTTTACAAAACACATCGGATACACAGATTTCCCAAGTGGTTCCTACGACCACTTCACATACATCCTCGAACCAGAGCAATAGAACAATTACCCACCTCAACAGTTATGATGTATAAATCCACCAGCGTGAGAACACGAAACAATTACCCACCTCAACCGCTGCGATTCTCATGGTGGATCAAACGGAACAATTACACACCTCAACACACATGATACGACTTATTATAGTGCACTTTAAACCCTATGGCTAGCCTTATCTCAGCCACTTGCCAATCTACTCAATAAAAAACATTACCTTATTGTTTTACATATGCATCAAACCAAACCAAATTCAAATACATTAAACCATGTATTTTAGTGATCATAAAATACTTTCATAAACCATATTTCGTTCCCAATAACCAGCATATATGATCATTTGCAACATCTAAAACATGCATAATACAATGAGTAATCAAAACAACAAACATGTGCATGATATTGTAATTTGGGAAACCGAAATCGAGAGCGAGATTAACCAATACTTACTTTCGAGCTTAGATAAGTGTTTCAAACTTAATTTAAACTCCCAACAACCATCTTCAAACCTTTTTAAAGCAGTAAAATGCATTTCCACTCACTGATAACCAAACGCTCCACTTGCCGATACACGATCAAGCTTCCGAAGCTTCAACGACCTCTCCAAAAGCTAGAGGATTCAACTCTCATGCTTGTAAACAAATAAAAATAGAGGATTAATGCACTTCCATGCATCTCTAATTTCCAACAATCAACACTTTGCATTACTTAAAACCATCAAACGCCACTATAAGATAACAGAAATCAACACCAAACTTCATCTAAACAAAGCCCGGCCAAAACCTATTGATTTTAACATCTTAACAACATCAATTAACATCCAAAAACATCCTTAACATGTCATTATACTTCCAGCAACACTACAACACCAAGATCACACCAAAATCTAACTATAAACAACTCAGAAAATTAGCAACTCACATAGTTACGGGATCCTTTAATTAATATCTTCTTTTAACATTAAAACACATCTTATAAGAGATCTAAATCAATTAGATTCATTACAAAACAGATCCAAAACAATATACATCCAATTTCTTCGTCAAAACTCAATTTAATCCATAAAACCTTGATTAAATCATAAATACACAACAAAAATTAGTTGCAAAGGATCAAGAACTTGGGAATTTCATTAAAGAACCATTAATTAGAGGAGAGAAATGAAAATCACCTCTAATTGCTGATTTCTCCCTTAATTGGCAAAGATTGGATGAAAACTTCAAGATTCCAAGTAGCTTTTGTAATAGGAATTAAAGAAATCAATTAGAAAACAAAAAGGAAATCAAAAGAGATTGATTCCTGGAATTTTTGGAGTGGAAATCATAGTTTGGTTGCTGAGAAAGTTGAGAGAAAAAGTTGGGAGAAAAGTAGTTACGTAAGAAAATGAAAATGTGTTATTAAAATCTTTTTATTAAATCTATTTTGTTTAATACTTAAAACCAATTAAAAACTTTTTAAAATAGCGTAAATTAAGGGAAATATGCTGAAAAAGTTTTTGTAATAGCTCCTTAAAGATTCTAGTTTTGACCTTTTTACGATTTAATCACTAATAGTAGTTTACAAACTTTACATTTTAGTCAACAGACCAAAATGTCCCAAAATTCGATTTAATTCCTTCAAATTGAATTGACCAAAACCGTTAAGATATTAATTAAATATTTTCTAGCATTTTTCATATTTTATTTTAACCAAAAACTATTTATGAAGATTTAATTCTCGAATTGCCTAATCTGGTTCTCCTGAACCATCTAGTTAATCTATCTAACATCTAGGCCCAAATTTAGGGCATTGCAAATTCATTTCCATGCATCTCTAATTTCCAGCAACCAACAAACATAAATCTGCCTCACTTAAAACCATCAAACGCCATTATAAAACAACCAAAATCATCCCCAAATTTCATCTAAACAAATCCAGCCAAAACCAATGGATTTTAACATCTTAACAACATCAGTTAACTTCCAAAAACATACTTATAACGTCCTTATACCTCCAACAACTCTACAACACCAAAATCGCACCAAAATCTAACTATATGCATCCTAGAAAATTAGCAATTCACATAGTTCGGGTTTTCTGTAATTAATCTCTTCCTTTAACATTAAAACACATATCTTAAGTGTTCTAAAACAATTAGAATCAAGACAAGAAAAATCCATAACAATATTCTTCCAATTGCTTGGGAATTTCATTAAAGAACCATTAATTAGAGGAGAGAAACGAAAATCACCTCCAATTGCTGATTTTTCCCTTAATTGGCAAAGATTGGTTGAAATCCAAGTACATTTTGTTGTAGGAATCCAAGAAATCAAGTAAGAAATCAAAATAAAATCAAAAGAGATTGATTCCTGGAAATTATGGAAAGAATTTGATAGTTTGGATGCTGAGAAAGTTGAGAGAAAAGTGATAGCAAAGTTAGTTACGTGGGAAAATGATTTGTGAAATTAAAAATCCTTTTTATCAATTCCATTTTTTATTATTAAAATCATTTGAAAACCTTTTTTAAAATAGCCTAAATTAAGGGAAAATATGATAAAAAAAAGTTTGGTTAATTAGCTCCTTAAAGATCCTAAGTTTTGACCCTTTAACGATTTAGTCACCAAAAGTAGTTTTGAAAACTTTACATTTTAGTCACCAAACCAAAATGTATCAAACAATGCAACGATACGGATTGCAAAGTAAATGTACCTGCAATCACATCTGAGTCATTCCTTCAACACGATGCACGAAAGCCTTCGCTAGTCCACCACCCTCAGGCTGAACTGCCACAGTATGGGCAATTGTCCTTTGTCCATCTTCCCTGCACTAAAAATGACCTCAACCGTGCCCACGACCTCTCCACAGTACTACAGTATGTGCAGCAGCTTGTCTATCTCTAGCTAACTACGAATAATCACGCCTAATGTGATCCTGCAATCCACAGCTCCAGCATGTCCCAAATGTACCCTAGCACTCCCCCAGATGTCACCTACCACATAGCCTACACTTGGGTACTCCAGCATAGGTATTTTGCCTTGCTATCCACGTCTAGCATTACTTCTACCTCATCTCTGATTCGAACGATACCTTCTATCCCTATGCTTCTTGTATCGATCTCTGCCCACATCCAACTCAACATGCCTCTTCCCAGCCAAGAAACTCCCTGACCGAGAAGGCAACCCCAGATTTTGTTCTATGTCCTTAGCTGAGAAATTAGGACATCAAACTCTATATAATTAGTAGCCAGCATATACATCTTTACCTCTTTAACCAAACCATACTAGAACCGGTCGCATCACTGTTGTTCATCAGGAACCAACTCAGGAGCATACTAGCTCAACCGAACAAACTAAATCTCATATTCAAACATAACATGTTTCCCTGCTCCAATGTTGTAAACTCTATTTTCTTCTTATCCTGGTAACAGGATCCCAAATACTTATTTCAAAAAGCAGCATAGAAGAACTCTCAAGTCACATCAGTAGGTTCCATACCCATGATAGCAGTCGTCTACCAACTATAACTATCTTTATAAAGCAATGACACTATGCAACCCAACTTGCAAACATCGATACACTCTATCTGACCAAGGATTCTCTCTGTGCTAGCAAACCACTCCTCTGCTACCTCAGGAGACAAACCTCTAAACTCAGTACCACCCAAGATATCCAATCACTCCAACGGTAGCCTGGTATTAACAATTATAGGCACCAGTGTACGTACTTGCACCCTAGCTATGGTAGCCTGAAAAGCTCTAGTCATCGCCTGGATTAACGGTGTCATATCTCCAAAAACTGGTCCTTACGATGCTTAAGGTACACTACCCTTGACTCCAGCACCAGTAGTAGGAATTGGTGGAGGATGAGGCAACTCATCATTCTGTCTATCCACTACACTCCCCATATAAGCTCTCATCTCTCATCTCGGTCCCATTTTGAAAAAAATATGAGTCTAAAACATGATAATGCAATAAAACAAATAATTAGGCCAGCTTGTAGCAAGAATCCAAGTTGCACTTGTTTCAAAACAAAACCATTTTGCACTAGTAGTAATAAGGCAATGTGTACCCAAGCTTATACCCCAACATATCACATTCCAACCATAATCAGACAAAATCAAGCACCGTGCATGTCAATCAACAGATTCATGTATCAACAATTAATCAAAAAACCATAACCCACCTCCCAACAATCATAACCTCTCTCTGATACCACCAAATGTAACCCTCTTGACCTGGCCTAGATTTTAGACCGAACCGAGCGAGCTACATTAGGTTTTTTGAGACAAACCTGAGAGATTCTTTTAGAAAAGTGGTCCATTTTTTCATTTTATCTTATCTAAACACTTTATTAGTCCTAAGATGATCATGTTGGCAGAGGTGAATATTACAACTCAATTGAGGCGTCGAAGTGCATCCAATTGTATAGAATAGCCTTTCAGAGACAAATTTGTAAAAACGTATAATTATAAGGACTTCGCAGAAATTAAAGTTGCCAATCCTTTGTTAATCAGGTTTCATGCTTACATGTTAAATTTCAACTTAAAATAATCATCCAAACTTATTTAATTACATGATCAAAAAACAAGGACTAAACTGCAAAGAATCAAACTCCAACAATCATTTTAAAAGAATTACCTAACTGTGTATCGATACACCAGCTTATCGTATCGATATAGTGTGAGTTTTAAATGGCGTACTGATACGATCCTTAGCGTATCGATACAGGTATGTTATTCTTGAAATAAGGAATTCCAGTAGCAAAAAGGCATACCGATACGATGGCCTGTGTACCAAAACCAAGCTAAATTTTATGAATCGCGTACTAATATAGTTCATAGGCATATTAGTACGACAAGAAAATTTTGCCGAGATTAAGCCGAGACAGGTCCCTGTGTACCGATCCTTAAGGACCCGTACTGGTACGGACAGACCTGTAATGACCTCTTGGTCCAACATATGACATTTTTGCTCAATCTAACTTACTCTAATCAACAACTAATCATCATAAAACTTCTCAAAAATTAATTTCCCATACATAAAAGCATGGTAGAAGATCGTACACAACATGTCAAATCCAAACATAAATCCTATTGGCATGATTTCTACCTAAGCATTCAATTTGGTTCTCAACCCGTTCAAGACCAACATAAAGTATCATACAAGTCCAAAACATCAAACATAACTTGTACAAGCAGGAAGTATCCAAAATAAACCTCCTAAATACAACTTGGTCACATTGCCTCGTATTACTACTTAGTATTTATAAAACTATACTTTGAAAAAACCTCAACTCTTGGATCTCCACTTGCGTACTTGCTGTCCAAAAGAGCCTATTTCTCTACATTGATGAGAAAAGATACAGTAAGCTGTAACACCCTAAAAATGTGCCTAGATGTGAATCGGGTTGGACTAGAGGTTCGAGAGAACCGATTTTGTCAATTTGAATAGTTTTGGGAAAATAAATTAAAAATTGATTTTTGAGGTAAAATAAAATATGGAAAATGATCTAAATTACTTAATTAATATTTTAAGTAAATTGGTGAAGTCAATTTGATGAAATTAAATCTGATTTTTAGGCATTTTAGTCTAGTGACTAAATTGAAAGTTTTCAAAACTATTTTTGGTGACTGAATCGAAAAAGGATCATAACTTAGAATCTTTAAGGATCTATTTGACCATTCTTTTCCAACACATTTCTCTCTTAATTTAGGCTATTTTTAAAGTATTTTAAAAGGTTTAATATTTGGATAAATGAGGTTTTAATTAAAAAGATCTTATTTTCTAAAAACAATTTCTCACGTAACTACTTTTCTCAAAATCTTTTCTCTCAACTTTCTCAGCAACCAAACTGAGATTTCTACTTCTAAATCTCCAGGAATCAATCTTTAATGATTTCCTTTTTGATTTCTATTTGATTTCTTCAAATACCTTTGCAAATTCTCTTTGGATTTCATCAAAGCTTGGCCAATTAAGGAGAAATCAACAATTAGAGGTGATTTTCATTTCTCTCCTATAATTAAAGGTTCTTTAATGAAATTCCCAAGTTCTTGATCCTTTGTTGTTGATTTATATTGTGGAATTTTGATTTGAACATTTCTTTGTTAATTAAATTGAGTTTTCTTGGAAAATTAATGGAAGATGAATTAGATCTATTTTGGTTATGGATTTAAGTGATTTACATCTTAAATTAGATGTGCTTTAAAGTTGAAAGGAGTGATTAATCAATGGAATCCCGAAACTATAAGGATTGCTAGTTTTTAGGTTATTTATAGTTGGTTTTTGGTACGATCTGGTTGTTGTGATGTTGTTGGAGATATAAGGACGTGATTAGGTTGTTTTGGGGTGTTAATTGATGTTAGTAATGTGTTAGAATCGTTAGATCCTGGCTGGGCTTTGTTTGAGTAAGGTTTGGTGGTGTTCTTGTTGGTTTTAGGAGGGTGTTTGATTGATTCTTGTAAGGCGTTGTTGAGTTTGTTGGTTGCTGGAAGGTTTTGATACAGAGATGTGTTATTAATCCTTTGTTTTGGTTGGATAATGCAGGGGAGTTGAATCCTTTACCTATCAAAGAAGGCGCAGGTATTGCGGAGGCTTGATTCGCACTTTGGCAATCGAGCGTTGGGTTGTTGGTGAGTGGAAAAGTATTTTACTGTTGTTAAAAGGTTTGAAAAAGAGTTGAGAGAGTTTAGATAAGGTTTGATACACCTATCTAAACTCTGAAATAAGTATCAGATGAGTTATCTCTCGTTTTCGGTATTTTAAAATGAAATTTCATGCACATGTTTATGGTTTTATTACTCCCTGTATTATGCATGTTTTGAAAGTGAAAGATGATGCAAATAATCTTTGATGGTGACTTTTGAGAATATCATATGATTTATGCAAGTGTTTTGAGATTATGAAAATACATGGTTTAATGTATTTGTGTTGGAATGATTTGATGCATATGTAAAATAGTAAGGTAATATTGGTTATTGAATATATTGGCAAGTGGCTGTGTTTAAAAATGTTATCGGATATAGTTGAACCATCATAGGATTGAAAGTGCACTATAAAAAGTCACCTCATGTGTGTCGATGGGTGTTAAAGTGTTCGTAATCTCTACCATGAGAACCGTAATAGTTGAGGTGGGTAAATGTTTCGTTACTCCGATTTGAACCGTTGAGGTGGCCAAGTGCGCCGTTACTCTGGTTGAGGTATGTATGTGAAGTGGTTGTGTGAACCACTTGAGAATTCGTGTATTCGATGTGTTTTATGAAACGTAAGGTTATTGGTTTTGAGTCTGAAATCCAATATATGAGATAATGTATCATGAGAAATGGATTATTTTGTATAATGTGATTTATACATGTGTTGCTCTTTAAGCTTGTTACAATGGAGTTGTGGTGTGAAGCTTAAATTGGGGTAGAGATTGAATCCATGATACATGTGTTGAAAATAATTTAAATGTGCATATTTTGAGATGACATGAGAAGCATGAGATGTTTTACCAAGAGATGTTTATATGTGATTTGTGCTAAATGGTTTTAAATACATTGATGAGTGTTTTGTGGTTTCCCTCACTAAGCTTAATGCTTACGCTCTCTTTTCCTCATTAATGCAAAGAAATAGCTTTCTCGTGCAGCACGCGAGCGAGGAAGGATCTAAGGATTTCATACAATTAAAAGTATAGCTTTAAATGCATTCTAAGCAGTAATAAGAAGGCAATGTGACCGGGTTGTTTTAGGAGATGTGTTTTGAGATACTCCATGATGTAATAGTTTAGATTGTTGTTTTTGACTTTTATGTTTTGGGAAACATTAAGCATGCTTGGGTTGAGATCGTGCCCTTGGGGAATGGTTGAGTTTGCCATGCTTGGAGTGCCCTTTTGTTTCGTTGCTATGTGTGATGGATGAGAGTCAATGATGTTATATGATGATTATAAGTTGAATTAGTGTTAGATTGAGCCAAAGTGTCATATGTTGGAACTATAGGTTATTACAGGTCTCACCGTACCGGTATGGTACCTTAGGGTGTCGATATGCGGGGGCCTGTAGAGGCTTAAATTGTGCAATTTTTCCTTTTCGTACCGATATGCCTGGTAACCGTATCGATACGCGTAGTTATGAAATAAGGAGGGTTTTGGTACGCGAGTCACTGTTATGGTACAACCCTTAGCTACTAGAATCCGGTCTTTTAAAATTATACAAGCCGTACCGATACGCTTAAGGACCGTATCGGTACACAAATGCTTTTTAGAATCGTATTGATATGGCGGACAACTGTACCTAAACACTAGACATTATTTCAGTTCGAAATGCTGCTTGATGTTTGAAACTTTGCATTTTGGTCCCTGATTCGTATTTATACAATTAAACGAGTATGTATGATCTTTTCGAGTCGTGATTCAATATGAAGGCATGAAATATGAGTAATTGAGGATTGGTAACTTTAAATTTTGTGAAAGCTCGTATAAAAAATAGAAATTATGTTTTAGTCCCTAGAATACAGTTTCGAGTAATTAAATGTCGAAATGACGCCTGATTGAGTTGAGATTTTAACCATGAATTGTATGCGCACCGTAGGACCTAAAAATGCATCTAGAAAAGATAAAAGAAAAAAGGAAAATGGTTCAGTTTGAATGTATTTTCATTGGGGTTTATTTCAGTAAATCCTAATGTAGCTCGCTCGATTCAATCTTGCAACTAGATCGGGTCAAGGGGGTTATATTTGGTGGTATTAGAGCCAGGTTATGATTGTTGGGAGGTGGGTTATGGTTGTTTGTATGATTGAATATGTTGTTTGAAATGCACGGTGATTGAATTTGGGGAATTATACCTGATATGTGTAAGTTTAGGAGTCAAACCTTGGGACACATTGCCTTATTACTACTTGACTTAAATGATTTTGGTTTTAAACAAGAGTGACTTGGATTCTTGTTGTGGGCTGGCCTGATTGTTTTGTTTTTGTTGCATTATCATGTTTAGACTTGTATTATCGAATATGGGACCAAGACGAGAGACTTAGAGCTCACATGTGCAGTGTTGTGGATACGCGTGATGAAGAGCTACCTCTCCCTTCACCGATTCCTCCTGTTGGTGTTAGAGTTGTAATCACTCATTTTTACCGGGTTTTAGTGCTATTAGTATTATTTTAATAATAATATTATTAATATAAAATTACTGAAAAATCAAAAAAAATAATAATAATAAATATATATTATTAAAAAAAAGAGAAATTGTGTGGAGCAGCATGCTCCACATCACCCAAACCACCCACCCTTTTGCCTATAAATACAAGGCATTGGGGGCAGCCAATTTGGACAATTTTCACGCCAAAAATTGCCAACAAATTGGGAAGTGAATTGGCACCCAATTCGTGGGAGCCAAGGTAGGCCGCAAGGCTGGCCGGGGTTGGGGGCAGTGCCCTCGGCCTCAGTTGGTTCGATCCAACATTCGATCGGGATCTTATTTTGGATCCGATCTAGTTAATATTTTTGGAGAGGTCGTGGTAGATCTTAGTGGGGTTCAGTTGGGGTTTGTCATTCGAGCTCCTAGTTGGGTATATTTTCTTCCCTTTTTATTTGTGTTGTAATTTTTAGAATTTAATGAAGTATTAGTTATTTTAAAATTGTATTCTTATTTTTCAGTTTGTATGTTTATGTTTTAGATTAGTATTCAATATGTTTTAAATTTATGTTTTATATTAATATTTTATTTATGTTAGATTCGTTTTTATTTATGTATTAGATTAATATTTATTTGTGTTTTAAATTAATATTTATGAATGTTAGCATTTTATTTATGTAAAATTTATTTTTATTTATGAGTAAGATTAATATTTCTGTATGTATGTTTTAGATTATTATTTTATTTATGTTAAATTAGTATTCTATTATGTTAATGTTTATTTGTATTGTATTTAAATTATTTGCCATGTTTTACATTTTGCTCACTAAGTTTGCATAATGGAATATATAATGTCAATGAGGTGCCCTTTTATCCGAGCGTAAATGGGGCCAGTATCAGGCGTAGTGATAGTGGTTGGGCGTTTACTCTCGGATAACGGGGCCTTTAAAATATACTCGCACTTATAACCGAATCTTAACTTAATCGTCACTTTAATCCGGAAAGTTTAATATTAATAAAGCGGTTATTATTAAAGTACCAATTTTGGGCGGTGTGGGGGTGCTAATCCTTCCCCATCCGTAACCGACTCCCGAACCCAATAGTTTTCAAATCTCTGGTTTTATGGTGTACGGCCTACCTCAGTGGCCGGTGGCGACTCCCTTTCTTTAAATAAAACACGGTTTTTTTAAAACCCCACGGAATCAATATTTTAATACCTGAAAGACAACCACAAACACTTCAAAAACCTTGTTTTTAGCGAATCGGAGACATCGCTACAGATGGCAACTCCGCTGGGGACCATTTTTTGTTTAAAAAATAAATAAAAAGAGAGTCGAGCTTTTTAAAATAATTACCGCTTTATTAATATTAGAAGTTCCGGATTAAAATGACGATTAAATTAAAATTTGGTTATAAGTGCGCGTTTATTTTAACGCATTTAAAATATGGCATATAAACCCATTTTTTTAAGTGGGGGGAAAACGCTAATGCTTTCATGGAGATATCGTTCTCCCGTGTAGGCCTAGCAAGTACCTTCGGGGCTGGAGTACCTTATGCTTTCGTAAGGATATTGTTCCTTCGTGCAGGCATAAGCGAATGAGTCCCCCTGAATTGAACCCGGTTGAATGGAGCCTATAATGGGTGATGATCGGGGGCCTTGCTACCCTTAGTAGGGGACAGCAAGGACAATTCAGGTACCTCCTAGCACCAACACTGCATATAGAGAACATAGAAACCCACCCTATTAGAGCCATGCGGATAACCTTAGGTGCTTTAGACGGGAATAAATAGGGCTTTTTTACCTTATTTTATTTGTGTATTTATTACTTTTATCCGGCACTAATTCATTTTTTTGTGTTTTATTTTTATTTTTATTTTACACATACTTTTGTTGCATTATCATTGCATCCACATTACATAGAGGCGTTGATTCAAGTGGTCTGCCCGATTAGAAAATCTTTCATCATGGAAAAAAGGTGTCTTAGGAAGGACGACATCGATCCAGTCGCGCGACATTGGTCAGAAATTAATCAACAGATCCGAAGTAACGATTTTTCGAGCAAGCGTGTAGTGACAAAGTATACACACGAGACCCTGATGGTGGACATACAACGAGCTACAATGTGTTTGAATGACTTAGCTACCGAAGCTGCGACTCTCCGACCTTTCGTAACCCCGGACATGGAAGAAGCATCAAGGTTTATCAAGTTGCTCAAAGCTATCGAGGAGCTAAGAGGTAGAGCTAGAGCTTATGTATAGAACTTTGTTTTGTAATTAAGACTTTTTGTAATAGAGACTCTTTTTGTAATAGGGACTCCTTTTGAAATATGGACCTTTTTTGTAATCTGGACCCTTTAATTCCCATGAAAGTCGTTCGAAAGGGTGATTACCAGTGGAAACAACGCCTTTATTTGCATTCATATTGCATATAATGACATGGTGTTGATTCAAGAACAGTTCATTAAAAGGCTTTCAAAATAGAAAAGTTTGTTTTACCAGAAACGATAATATTACAGTATCAAGTTAGGCCGAGCAAAGACCAATCGCGAAAGAAGACGGTACGATAGTAAGGCACGTGCGACGCAGAAGATTCAGTCAGGGCTGCAGAACCCTAATTTTAAATCTTCACATTTGACCATTTTTTAAAAATATCTCAGATTTTAATTTAACTCATTTAAAAAAAATTGAAAATATTATTATTTTGCTTTGAAACTTCTTCCCTCATAAAACTTTCAGAATAATAATAATAACGAAAAGAAACCTAAAAGTTTCATTTTTTAAGTAAGTTTAAACTTTTTGATAATAAAAAAGGGGAATTTTTTAAATGATCCTTGAAAATTTTAATTTAAACCCCAAAAAGTTTTAAAGTACTCCCCTAGGATCGATAGAATCCATCCCTGTTTAGACGTACCCAGATCTACAGAAGAAAATATATTATCTGATGTCCTTTTCAGAAGCCACAAAAATAAAGATCATGACATCACGAGTCCATAGAATAGAATAAAAGGAGAAGATGGAGTCATCCATCATCCTGAAGACGATGTCGAGACGTGGAGCACAGTTTTGCTTCCCGAAGTCAAGGTCTCCAGAATAAATTCAACTGTTGACTGTAATTCATTATTAATTTCTTACAAACATACATTTTCTCTATTGAAAGTTTTTCAAAGACTGTTCGAGAATCAACATCGCATTTGCATGCATTCTCGCATTTATAGGGTATTGATTCCCGAAGTGGTTCCTCAAATCTCAGAAATCGTTCATAATTGGCAAATGGTCGTTTGGTCAAATATTAGAGGGCACGGATCCAGGGTTTTATCCCAGAATAATATCGGAGACAATAGAAGAGGAACCATCTGAAGACTTCAGGTCAGACACGGTAAGGAGACACGGTACTGGTAATGAGAAAAGTAAAGTGCAAGAGTTGAAAGAAGCAGAGGGAAGACGTGATGAATCAGATGAATACTTTGACGAAAGGTAAGTGATCCATCAAACCGAAAGAAGAACCGATTAAGGATCATAATAGAGAGCAAGATAGTCAGAATTCTACCTCCAATTCAGCCAAATACGACAAAGTGAACCCTTTTTGTGATCTGCATCAATAAACAGGTGAAAGGTATGCTTGAGTCGGCCTTTCAAAAAAATAGAGCTCAGTCCAGAAGAAACTTGAGAAGCAAGTAATGAAAAGAAGTATATCTCGATTCCTGTGAGGTACACCGAACTACTCCTAATGTTCATCGATAAGAGCCTTATTACCTCGGTGAAGTCTCTAGCGAAGAGACCGTCTTATCCGAGAGATTACGACACACGTGCTAGAGGCAGTTACCGTTTAGGAAGTTTGGGTCACGGTATTGAGGATTACAGGGCCCTGAGGAATGAGTTCAAGATCTTATCGTGATG
Organism: Hibiscus mutabilis; assembly: GCA_019671005.1. Lineage (NCBI taxonomy): Eukaryota > Viridiplantae > Streptophyta > Magnoliopsida > Malvales > Malvaceae > Hibiscus > Hibiscus mutabilis. The sequence goes on from CM033729.1 coordinate 22,250,883, forward strand.
AGGATTTTAGGTTTCGAATACGGAGTTCCCCAATTCTATAGTGAGCTAACAATCACCCGAGGGGCAAAGTTGAGGAGGAATTGATATCCAGGACAAAGTTCGAGTAATACCGAAGTGGGTCACTCAAGCGAGTTAAATTTGAAGATTGGAGATAGGGGCATCCCAGGAGAGGGATATTCTTTCGAGTTCAGCCAGCTCAGATAAGAGAGAGATAACTTGGATAAAATTGAATTTGCAAAATGATCACCAGAAGCTTTACTAAGTGTTTAAGAATATAAGATTGGGTCACCTTTAAAGAATAAACAGTGTTGTCCAGTTGAAGGGTGACTCAGAATATTGGAAGAAGAGAAACTAGTCAAGCAAGAATCAAGTCAGGCTGTTATTAGGTAAGTTTGAGGAAATTGGGATTAGGTACGACAGTCTCTAAAGATGAGCTATAGAATAACTTAGCCATTAACAAGAGTTTTGGAAACAAGTTTACGACAGAGCAATGACAATCCAACACTCTTTAGTAGGAAAGGACAGTTCCCAAGCTGCGAAAGACTAAGCATAGGACAGATGAAGACCCAAAGATCGATATTACTCGAGCAGGTAAGGTGGCTCAACAAGGTGGCAGGCTTAGTCAGAACATGGACCAAGTGTTGGACTACAGAAGGCAAGTTGATCGGACTACTGGATGAAGTTAAGAAAGTAGACACTAAAGCTTATCAGTAACTGTAAATATCTAATATCTGATATAATGAAACCTTTTGGCCTCAATGAACGTCGTTCTATAGGGATCACTTTTGGAATCAATACCTTATTGCATTCATATTTTAGGATTGCATTGCATTACTTTCCACGATCCTGGCATGTTTTACATGACATTATCATTACCTTGCATTATTATCACCTTGAATAAATTTTATGAGGAGTAAGTTAAAGACCAATTAGGGTTTTATCATGGATAAAAGAATCGAAGACACTCAAACATCAAGATTCGAGTAGTTAAAAGATGGGCTCGGGAGAAAAAAAGAAAGAAAGAAATAAGTTTGATGTCTTTGATGCAAGAAAGCTCTGTTTGAACCCTGATTTGGTCGTTCCTCCGGATTCCAAAGACTCCAGATTTACGCATGATAACGGAATAAGATGCCCCAAGATTCACGTGACCATATTCTGCAAAAAAGATGAGGGGCTGCATTGAAAAATTGCCGATCCACTACTTCCCCGACAGTCTAGTAGGACCTACCGTGATATGATATGCTTTGGACCTAGCACCGAGTCGTCAGTATCTCCAGGTACGAAGATGAAACCTGATAAAGCTTCAAGGAATGTGCTTTGAGGTGTCTGTGTTTAGCGACCCAGGTGCAGCCTCCCGTAGATGAAGAGGAAAGTGACTTACATGCCACCTTTTCTTATTTTTTCTTTGATAAGGTATGCCAGCTTTGAGGACTTCATGACAGTCGGAGAGAGAATCAAACATGCACTTCAGGACCTAAGTTTAAAAGACCAGACATGCCTAGGAGCAGAAGGAAAGAATAAGATAAACGGGTACCACTTTCAAAGGTTCTCGTGTTCGTAAGAGAAGAAGACAGGCAGATTCCCCTGAATCATTGAGAAAAATTCCTCGAACAAGTACATAGTTAGAGATATTCGGATTATTCCATCTCAGACACATGACCTCATCTGGTCAAGGGTTAGTACCTTACCTCAAGGCCGATAAAGATTACGCCAAGCTCGTATGCTCACAATTTTGATCCATACAGTATATGTGAGTTCCACATTGAGGCGTCAGGGCATGACACTAAGAAATTTGGGGTCGTTAATAGAAAGAAAATCAAGAAGCTGGTTGACGAGGGAGTCATGACGAGAGAGTTGATCCAGCGGTGGAAAACAAGAGAAGAGGCAAGCCTACACTACAAAGGACTGGAATGAGTTAGTACTCGAGATGTAGTCCAGAGGTCCCTATGGTTTTCCCATCAGTTCATAAATAAATTCTCAATGCATTGAAAGAAAAAAACTCCCAAACAAATATTTTTTAGAATTAAAAATCACATTTCCATTTAGAAAAGCATTTTTACATTCTTGATTCTTTAAACATTGTGTTTTTATGGGGTAGTTTTTGTTCTCCCATATGCATATACACGCATTTTGAATGGACATATGTATATATCATTTCTACACCAGGTCCTCGAATTTTGAATGCAACAGTACATTTGCTTCAGATCCAAAGATCAACTCTAAGTTGCATATATTTAGAAGAGATTGAATGTTGTGGGGATATTGTAAATGTAAGTATCTTCTAGTTTACTTAGGCCAACGAGGAACAAAGCGAGTGTTTAGACAATGGGCAGTTCCCATTTTAAGAATTTATCTTCTCAGGCACTTGTCGTTTAAGATCCTTGAAACAAAAGTTGACCCTAAACCTCTACCCCCTGAAGGCATTCTCAGGACATTTGTGAATTTGACAACGAATTATATTCTTTTTCTTTACCAGAAGACATAGATGAGTCCAGACAGATTGGATACGAAGATCAGAAAATCATCGGAAGAAAGTGGTTGAAATCAAGGATATGTCCAAACGAAAAACCAAAGAAAAGAAGAGAAATGGTAATCAGAAGGCTGAAGTAATCCAGATCGAGTAAATATCAGAAGAGCTGCAGAAAGGCAAGTAACTTCGAGCAGAATATATCATCAATACCCAGTATAGATACGTGTTGATTCGAGGATACATTTATAGACTCGAATAAGAAGAAAGAGATTCAAGGCTAAAAACCCAAAATGGGCAGTCTAAAACAAAAAAGAAAACAAAACAAAAAAGAGAAGAAAAGAAGAAATAAAATAAAAAAAGAAGAAAGAGAGAGAGAAAAGAATAAAAAAAGAAAAGAAAAAGGAAAAAGAAAAAGAAAAAGAAAGAAAGAATATTGTATATGTTTCACACACAGATCAAACAATACAAGAACGAGACTTCAACTATGAGCAAGAGACAGAAGGAATCCATATTTCAAGTAAACATCAGTTTTGAAAATTAGTATAGAAGCTCGAATTGAAGCCAAGTCAAGACAAGTCAGCCCGAAGATTGCCAATTTCGAAAAAGGAAATGACCTATAGGGTGAAAACCCAAAAATGGGCAGTCTAGAGTGATCCTGAAAATGAAGAAAAATAGTAGCCTGCTGGCATCGATATCCAACCAAAATACATTGATCTGAAGGTACATAAGATGGAAGTGATCTCTAGGGTAAAAACCTAAAAATGGGCAGTCTAGAGCGATCCAAGAGAAAAAGTGAAAAAGAAGAAAAGAAAAAAAAAGAAAAGAATAATATTTCATCTGGGCGTGCCAATCACAAGAATTCTCAGAAATGTATTCGTAGTCCTTCATTCAAGAAATCTCAGTTTCGAGGAGTTTTGGAGGATCAAACATTCTTGAACAGAAAACAAACATCAGTATATAGCCAGAATGCAAGGCAGCCTACAGTAAAAAGAAAGGAAATGAACTTTAGGGTGAAAACCCAAAAACGGGCAGTCTAGAGTGATCCAAAAAAGGGAAGGAATAATGGGCATATCCAAGTTACACAAGTACAGAAATACTGTTTCACTTAACCATAAACCAAAGGCCTACATTACAAGCCCCAAAGACTATTATGGTCATCCATAGATATCTAAGTTGAATGAGAATGTCTTTAGATTTCATTCTGCCTATAAAGGTTAACTTTGCTTCAAGAACGCCAAACTTTGAAGTGCTTGATCGACACCCAAAGGAGGGAAGGATGGGGCATGGTGAGATAGTGAGGTTAAGAGAGCCACCTTAAATGGGGTAGAAACTAGGTAGGGTTGTTCTTCTCAAAAGCCTATTAGCCCAGAAGAAACTATACATTGGCATATATCTCCACAATGGTCAAGATCTTCTAAATATGCGCTTCATTAGAGTTGATCTAGGGAAACTTGAAGCAGATGCGCTATGGTGTTTGATATTTCGGGGGCAAACATGTTTTAAAAGGTTTGACATTTTCTCCCAAAGTTTTGATGTTTACCATTTCCCCCAAACATTAGTTTTTAAAAAATGTTTGGCAATATACTTCGAATTTTATTTACCATTCTCCAAGCATTATTTAAAAAAAATGTTTGGTCCTTAAAAAAAGAAGAAGAAAAGAAAAAGATGTTTACCATTTGTTCCAAACAATATTTTCAAAATGTTTGGTATCCCCTCCAAGTTGTGATTTTCGAAATGACTGTTATCTTTTCAAACAATCATTATTTTTTGAAATATACACAAGTAAATTGCCGTTTGCATTATTTTAAAAATAAATGATGATGAGATTTAAAGTATAGGGACCGAGAGTTAGTACCCGTCGAAATGCTACGCGAAGATCAAGGATGAGCTCAGAGGATGGAAGCATTTTGGCTCACCCTAGTGACTAGAAATAGATCAAGGCTCTGTATGATGGGACAGAAAATCCAAAGCAGTGGAGCCCGTGGTTGAATGGGGCAACGCCAAGCAAAGAAGATGACAAGGGTTCTTATAAGAATAATATAAGAACTAGAAGATCATTTATGAAGACGAGTGATAACCCCGAAAACAAGAAAATCCTTCCGCAAAAAAGGTTTAAAAGCATGTTCAAATGAGGATTTAAGAGCATACAGTGAAGAAGTAAAGAGATGAAGAAATCTGAGGAGCGACCTTTTAGGGTGTAAGACTTTAGAACGAAAAGGGGCTAAAAGAAAAAAAGAAAAAAGAGAAAGAAAGAGAGGGAGAAGAAAAAGAAAAAGAAAAATAAGAAGAAATTGAAGGAAATAGAAAAAAGAAAAAAGAAGAAAAGAAAAAGAAAATGAGAAGAGAGAAAAAAAAGAAAAAGAAGAGAAAGAAAGCATTACATTGCATGCATCATATAGATAGGGGCATGCCAATTTTTGCTTGTTCTGGACAGGTACTTGAAGAATTATCAAAGAGTACTAAGAAGTGGATTTCATTAAATGAAGAAAGTTTGGCAGCCATTTTCGGCGTGAGTCCCCAAATTTAAAGAAAGATTTGGCAGCCATTTTCGGCGTGAGTCCCCAAATTTAAAGAAAGTTTGGCAGCAATTTTCGACGTGAGTCCCCAAATTTAAAGAAAGTTTGGCAGCCATTTTCGGCGTGAGTCCCCAAAATTGAAGAAGGTTTGGCAGCCATTTTCGGCGTGAGTCCCCAAAATTGAAGAAGGTTTGGCAGCCATTTTCGGCGTGAGTCCCCAAAATTAAAGAAACTTTGGCAGCCATTTTCGGCGTGAGTCCCTAAATTTAAAGAAAGTTTGGCAGCCATTTTCGACATGAGTCCCCAAATTTAAAGAAAGTTTGGCAGCCATTTTCGGCGTGAGTCCGCAAAATTGAAGAAGGTTTGGCAGCCAATTTCGGCGTGAGTCCCCAAAATTGAAGAAACTTTGGTAGCCATTTTCGACGTGAGTCCCCAAATTTAAAGAAAGTTTGGCAGCCATTTTCTGCGTGAGTCCCCAAATTTAAAGAAAGTTTTGGCAGCCATTTTCGGCGTGAGTCCCCAAAATTTAAAGAAAATTGGCAGCTATAGCAGCGTGAGTCCTAGAAGATCGGTAGCCATTTTTGGCATGAATCCCCAAATTGAAAAAAAAAAGATTGCGGCAGCCTTAGCAGCGTGAGTCCAGAAAAATCGGTAGCCATTTTCGGCAGCCATTTTCGGCGTGAATCCCCAAATCTGAAGAAAGGTCGGTAGCCATTTTTGGTGTGAATCCCAAAATTTGAAGAAAGATTTTGGCGGCCTTAGCAGCGTGAGTCCAAAAAGATTGGCAGCCATTTTCGGCGCGAGTCCCCAAATTTAAAGAAAGTTTTGGCAGCCATTTTCAGCGTGAGTCCCCAAATTTGAAGAAAGTTTGGCAGCCATTTTCGGCGTGAGTCCCTAAATTTGAAGAAAAATCGATAGCCATTTTTGGCGTGAATCCCCAAATTAAAGAAAGATTTCGGCAGCTATAGCAGCGTGAGTCCTAGAAGATCGGCAACAATTTTCGATGTGAGTCCCCAAATTTAAAGAAAGTTTTGGCAGCCATTTTCGGCGTAAGTCCCCAAATTTAAAGAAAGATTTGGCAGCCATTTTCGGCGTGAATCCCCAAATCTGAAGAAAGGTTGGTAGCCATTTTTGGCATGAATCCCAAAATTTGAAGAAAGATTTCGGCAGCCTTAGCAGCGTGAGTACAAAAAGATCGGTAGCCATTTTCAGAGTGAATCCCCAAATCTGAAGAAAGATCAGTAGCCATTTTCGGTGTGAATCCCCAAATTGAAGAAAGATTTCGGCAACCTTAGCAGCGTAAGTCCAGAAAAATCGGTAGCCATAGCAGCGTGAGGCCCAGATGTTAAATCCTTCGAGTCATCGGTAAGTCCTTCAGGCACGGTGTTAAGTCCTTCAGGCCACCAGCAAGTCTTTCGAGCATGGTGATAAGTCCTTTGGGCATGATGCGGCAGCCTTAATAGCGTAAGTCCAAAGATATCAATAGCCTTGTAAAAAAAATAAATATGAGATAGAAAAAATAAGAGAAAAAAGAAAAAGAGAGAAAAAGAATAATAGTAGAAAAAGAGGGAAAAGAAAAAAGGAAAAAAGGAAAAAGAGAAAAGAAAAATTTGAAGATAAAGGTTCTATATAGGAAGGGCCTATATTTTCAAACTCCCGTAGCGAGAGGTTCTATGTAGGACGAATCCGCCGCTCCGAGGCTTTAGGAGCTAAAAGTTTTGTATAGGAAGGGCTCACAGCTCCAGGGTGAAGACTAGCAGTTCTATATAGGAAAAACTCCCAGCCGAAGGAATTCACCCATGATACACAAGGTTTTATATAGGGAAAACCTGTTGTGTTGAAGGCGAAGAGTCTTATATAAGAAGGGCTCCGAGCTTTACTGTCTTAAAGTGAAAGGTTCTATATAGGAAGAACATGTAGCTCCGAGATTTCAGAAGCTAAAAGTTCTATATAGGAAGGATTGGCGGCTCCCATGTTTGAAGACTATCAGTTCTATACAGGAGGAACTCCCAGTCAGAAGAACCCATCCGTGGCACAGAAGGTTTTATGTAGGAAAAACCAGCCGCGTTGAAGGCAAAGAGTTCTATATAGGAAGGACTCCAAGCCTTACCGTCTCAGAGTGAAAAGTTCTATATAGGAGGGACTCATAACTTGAGGCTTCACAATGAAGGGTTCCATATAGGAAAGGCCTATAGCTCCAAGATCAGAGGGGGAAGAAGTTATATAGGAAGAACTTACAAGCTTTAAGATTCAGCTAAGGAAGAGCGGAGAGTTCCAGAAGAACACGTGATTCTGAAGCCAAAGACGAGGAAGTAGGTCAAAAATGAGCGCTTTTGATCTTTGCTTTGTCCTCATTTCACAAGAACAAGCAAAGAGGGGCAACTGTAATCACTCATTTTTTACCGGGTTTTAGTGTTATTAGTATTGTTTTAATAATAATATTATTAATATAAAATTAGTGAAAAATCAAAAAATAAAAATAAAAATAAAAATAATAATAATAAATATATTATTAAAAAAAAGGAATTGCGTGGAGCAGCATGCTCCACGTCACCCAAACCACCCACCCATTTGCCTATAAATACAAGGCATTAGGGGCAGCCAATTTGGACAATTTTCACGCCAAAAATTGCCAACGAATTGGCAAGTGAATTGGCACCCAATTCGTGGGAGCCATGGCCGGCCGCAAGGCTGGCCGGGGTTGGGGGCAGTACTCTCGGCCCCAGTTAGTTCGATCCAACATTCGATCGGGGTCTTATTTTGGATCCGATCTAGTTAATATTTTTGGAGAGGTCGTGGTAGATCTCAGTGGGGTTCAGTCGGGGTTCGTCATTCGAGCTCCTAGTTGGGTATATTTTCTTCCCTTTTTATTTGTGTTGTAATTTTTATAATTTAATGAAGTATTAGTTATTTTAAAATTGTATTCTTATTTTTTAGTTTGTATGTTTATGTTTTAGATTAGTATTCAATATGTTTTAAATTTATGTTTTATATTAATATTTTATTTATGTTAGATTTGTTTTTATTTATGTATTAGATTAATATTTATTTGTGTTTTAAATTAATATTTATGAATGTTAGCATTTTATTTATGTAAAATTTATTTTTATTTATGAGTAAGATTAATATTTATGTATGTATGTTTTAGATTAGTATTTTATTTATGTTAAATTAGTATTCTATTATGTTAATGTTTATTTGTATTGTATTTAAATTATTTGCCATGTTTTACATTTTGCTCACTAAGTTTGCATAATGGAATATATAATGTCAATGCGGTGCCCTTTTATTCGAGCGTAAACGGGGCCAGTATCAGGCGTAGTGATAGTGGTTGGGCGTTTACTCTCGGATAACGGGGCACTTATAACCGAATTTTAACTTAATCGTCACTTTAATCCGAAAAGTTTAATATTAATAAAGCAGTAATTATTAAAGTACCAATTTTGGGCGGTGTGGGGGTGCTAATCCTTCCCCATCCGTAACCGACTCCCGAACCCAATAGTTTTCAAATCTCTGGTTTTATGGTGTCCGGCCTACCTCAGTGGCCGGTGGCGACTCCCTTTCTTTAAATAAAACACAGTTTTTTTAAAACCCCACGGAATGAATATTTTAATACCTGAAAGACAACCACAAACACTTCAAAAACCTCGGTTTTAGCAAATCGGAGACATCGCTACAAGAGTAGAGGAAGGTGTGCCTCAGGCTCCACAAGCACCTATTTTTGGTGATATGGCACCATTGGTGGAAGCGATGACGGGAACTTTCCAGGCAGCCATTACTGGAGTACATGTACCTACACCGGCGCCTACAACTGTTAACTTCGGGTTACCTTTAGATCATTTGCGTAGCCTGGGTGGTGTTGGGTTTAGAGATTTGGTTCCTGCGCAGCCGAGGAATGGTTTGCGAGTACTGAAAGGATCTTTGGCTAAATGAAGTGTACCAACGTACGTAAGTTGGGATGTATCGTATCGTTGCTTCAGGGTGATTCATATATAGGAATTCTTCTGTGAAGCTTTTAAGAATAAGTATTTGGGAACTCAATACAAGGATGCGGAGAAGAGGAAGTTTATGGCTTTGGAGCAGGGAAACATATCTATTTCTGAGTATAGATCCAGTTTGTTCGGTTGTGTAAATATGCTCTTGAGTTGGTTTCGGATGAGCGAGAGAGGTGTGATTGATTCTGTGTCGGGTTGATTAAGAAAGTGAAGACGTACATGTCGGCCACTAATTATACAGAGTTTGATGTGCTAGTGTCGCGGACTAAGGACATAGAACAGAATCGGGGTTTATCTATTCGTTCTGGGGGTTCTTCGTCTGGTAAAAAGAGTACGGAGTCTGATACTAGCCGAGAACGTTATAAGAGGAATAGAGACAGGAGGTAATGCCCGAATTAGAGGCGTGGGGGATTTGGTGATGGGCGTGGATTCTAGGGTTAGAATGCTCATATTGGAGTTCCCGAGTGTAGGAGATGTGGTCAGAAGCATTCGGGAGAGTGTTGGGGAGCTATAGGAATTTGTTGGAGCTGTGGATCGAGGGATCATCTTCGTAGGGATTGTCCGTAGTTGGCTAGAGAGGGTCAGTCTAATGTACGTATTGCTAGAGCGTAGAGAGGTCATGGGCGCGGCTGTTGCGTGATTTAAGTGCAATGCAAACGGTACAAGTATACACGTCGTAAGTAATAAAGTGATATGTATCAAGTATTGTCTCCACATGGATTGGTTTGGACCACTTTGCTCAAGTTACTACATTGTAGATGAAATAGATTGATGGTGATGAATATTAAGTAAAATAAACTAAGTAAATAGAAAGAAGAAATCAATTAAAGAGGGTAGGCCAGGTCATCGTGAGTAGTGGTGCAATGGCTGAATGGATTGTCGTGGCAGTTGATTATTGTGGCAACTAAGACCTATTGAATTGTCGGGGCAACTAGGTCACAATTTATGCCGCGGTAACTGGAACTGGTTTGAATGTCATGGCAACTAGGTTTTCTCCTTTAAAGCTCGGTGAGGTGCTCTTCATTGTCTTCTTGTTATCCCTAACCGAAGAACTGGTTAATTGTGCATTCCTTGGTGATAAATTTCTGCGTTAACCTTGGGTGAACAACTACTGATCTTACACTCCTCTTAGCCATTGAAATCCTTTCCTTATCCCTAAGGTGGATTATTTCCCATCAATGATTGTTTGAATGAGAACCATGTTCATTCGTTTCATGAATGTAACTCTTTCGAGTCTAGATAAATAAATAAAACTCGAGGTCTTCTACTAATTTTCTTTAGATGAAAAATAAGAAATCAAGAATGAACAAACTTTGAATTTATTAAAAATCAAAAACCTAAACCATCCAATTGTTTATCACACCACAAAACCCAAATAACCCCAGCCAATTTAAACTAGTTCATGGTTGGGTAAAAGAAAATACAAATAAATTAAACCCAGGCATGGATCGCATGAGGAAGAAAATATGCATGCGTGATAGATCTTACAATCTAATTCCCAAAAATTGACTCTCCAAAGTAGCGATTTGATCTTCTATTTAAAGGGGATGATGCGGTCAGCTTTGTTGTTGATAAGGAGGATTTAAATGCATTTGAATTCCCTAGAGATACGATCCTTATCTGATCGGGCATTTGAAATTTGAATCTGGGCTTTATCTTCTGCGATATTGATCATGTTGTAGATAATTTTGTATTTATCCAGAATTATCCGGATATGCCACGGCAATCAGCTTTGGTAACTCCTTCAGAAATGACCCTTACTTGCCACGGCAATCCAGTCCTGCACAAAATAAAGCACACTAGCAGCGAATTTTCCACAAAAACCAACCAAATGCAATACCAAGCTCATTAACTAAGGAAACTAGGAAACTATGCATGAATGCCTATCAATGCAACTAAAATGAGCCTAAGTCTAACAATAATATGAGTAAAAAGGGCAAGAAAAATAGTACCTTTGCACACTCATCACACCCCTATATTCGAACTATTTCTTGTCCTCAAGCAATGCAAAACACTAACAATTACCTGCCAAGGCCCTTACCACCAAAAACATGCTTCTTACCTGACTTCAATCCTCAGAACCGTGTGACAAAAAGTTGATTACCTTTTGATCTTCGGACAACACAAAGAATTACTCAAAATTAAACTACAATGCTAGTGAAAAAGTGTGTGCGAAGTTGTGTACAAGTAAACTAATAGGATTCCATGTGAATAATAGGTTTTATTAAATTATTTGCCAGGCAATTAAGTCTGCTAGAGCCAGTTTTAGGCACCTCTAGCACAATTTCTTTTTTAGATCAACTAGAGCTAGATAGGCACCTCTAGTGATTCTTAATGTGTGACAACTAGAGCCAGATGGGCACCTCTAGTAAGAAATTATCTTAATTCAAATAGTATTTTAGGCTAGAGTTAGTTTTAGGCACCTCTAGCACAATTTACCCATTTTTAAATAACCTAAAGTTCACTAGGTCTCCCTTAATCAACAAGTCACAACAATGTCAAAATATGCAACATCATAGCAAAATTCCAAGTACTCTTCATGCTAATCCTAAAATATAAGATTTTATCATGTAAGTGTAGTGGCAAAAATTCATCATAGGATATCACAGCAGGTTTAGACAGTTTAATCAAGTAAGCAAGTAACATATGTAACCTAACATGAGCAACAAAAAAAATAAATGCAACTAACTATGAAACAACCCCCCAAACTCGAGAGAAACATTGTCCCAAATGCATGCAAAATTAAACAAATGAAATAAAAATGAAATGCAAATGAGTTAGTCGGAGAGGTCATCACCTCGAATGACTAGTTTTCTTCGATCCATTTGCTTGGTCCTTTTTCTGGCTCGTGGTGGCTGTTGTCACAAAGCTGGTGGTGCATCCTGCAATGTAGCTTTCGTGACCTCTTTACCCATTTCATCCTTTTTGGCAGCCTCCTCTAGGTCGGAAGCTTTACGCTTTGATGTAAATTTTGATGGCGGGGTTGGAGGAGACTTCGTTGGTGCGGTCATAAAGTCAGTTGAATCTAAAAAATCATAAAGAGATTCAGTACGAGAAGGTTCAACAATAGGGTCCTTACCTTTTTGTGGGGCAGCAGTTGCCTCGGCAATGTTACTGAGCATAGGCACAAATTCAGATGCCGGGGCAAGTAGTGCAAGAGAAAATACGGGAAAAAGAATGGTGCCGTCGGGATAATTTTCTAGGATCACTCTCGTAAGAGCTTTCATGGCCCTTCATGTAACACATAAACAACAATTGGTGCTCTTCCACCTAGTCCAACCACTGTGTCAAAGGACAGAGGATTTTGGCAATCCCTTCTAGACTTGTCGTGGCATGTATACTTTCCTTGGCATGTGTGCTTGCCTTGGCAGTTGATGGAGCAAAGGGCTTTTTCGCAGTTGGTGGTTCTTTTATTGGTTCCTCATGCAGTAGACACAGACACTGGCTCCGGGACCACCCGTTCCTCTCGGTCAGTTTCTCGTCCATAACATCAGTTGGCATGTTCTCCTTTTCACACAATCTGGATATCAAATTGGGGAAAAAGAGTGCTCCCACTTTCTTTTTACTACAAGCATGGATCTCATCAACAATTATCTTACCAATATCAATATTACGCTTGTCAAAAATAAAATGAAGCAACAATAAACAAGAATAAGAAATAGTGGTATTATGGGTAGTAGGCATTAAAGTAGTCTCTAAAAAGTTATTCCATAGTTTGGTCTCAGGTTTGAGCAAGATGCGATTTACCGTTCCCTTCAAGGTTTCGTCATTCCACGTGGCTCCCTCGACGGTGAGATTTTGGAAAACCTTATCCACTTCTTTGGCTGTGATGTTCTCAAAAACTCGGCATGCTCATCTTTTTCCACATAGAGCCTATAGTATGTGATGATGGCAACAACATCAACAAGAATTGCCCTACCTCGAACAAAAACAAAAAGGTTATCTTGATTTGAAAAATACGAATAGAATTCCCTTACCCATAAGATGTTGCCCAGTTTTGGTTGTTCACAGAAAATTTGCCATTGATGGTGCTCAATTATCTTGAAGACTGAAGCTTCTAGGCCATAGTTCTTCAGGGAAACATCATACTCGAACCCTTGCTCTTCTCATACCCTTCGATTTGCAAACTTGGCAAGGTACCTCTACTCAATGATTGGAGATGCAAACCAGCGGAAAAATGGCTTGATTTCTCTTGAAGAACGCCTTGGGCATAGTCTTGAGGTTCTTGGCCATGGCTTTTGGTTCTTGATTGGAAAAGAAAAACAAAGGGAATAAGAGAAGAAGTCGTAAGAGTTACAAAGAGGAGGAAAGAGTAAAAGTGAAAAAGATGGAGTAGATGAGAATATTAGTGGTTGAGTGAAGGTTTGGTGATGAGTGAAGATGGGGATTGGTTAAGTGTGCGGCTAGGGTATAATATGAGGGAAAAAATTTGGCTGAAAAATTTCAAAGGGTGATTAAATCCCTTTAAAATAGTCGAGAGTTTGAATCCACTCCAAAGGATAGATTTCATTTAAATGAAATTCTATCCTAAGCCCAACTCCTTTTTTTAAACTCTTATCCTAAAATTCAAACAAAACAAAAAGATAATATTAAATAAAGATAAAACTAAATAAAAATAAAAATAAAAATATAAAGGGTAAATATAAATATTAAAACAAAACAACTAAATCAAATAAAAAGAAAGCAAAAAACCTAAAATCTAAAAATAACTGAAAAATAAAATAAATAAAACAAATTAAAAATAGCAAAAAATAATAAACTAAAAATTAAAAGTCTGGAAATTAAAAACTCTTAGAAAGAGCATTTTCATGCATCTCGTAAGGTTACGGTCTCCTTATCGCGAGTCACATGTGCACCAACGTAGTGATTCAACCGTTGTCCGTTAACCTTGAACTCATGTCCATCCACTGTCGATTTAACTACTACAGCCCCATGAGAAAAAAGGTTTTACAACCTCAAATGGCCTAGACCATTTTGACTTCAGTTTCCCATGGAAAAACTTAAGGCAATAATTGAAGAGAATCACTAATCACCCTGGCAAGAATTGCCGCGACAATAGCTTCTTGTCATGCCAACACTTGGTTTTCTCTTTATAGATCTTGTCATTATCATAAGCTAAGGCACAAAACTCTTCTATCTCGTTTAGGTCTAGTAGACGCTTTTGCCCTGCACTTTCCCAACCCATATTTATGGTTTTGATAGCCCAATAGGCCTTATGCTTGGTCTCTACCGGTAGGTGGCAATTCTTGCCGTAGACAAGTATGTAGGGAGACATGCCTAAGGGTGTCTTGTATGTTGTTCAGTAGGCCCAAAGGGCATTATCAATTCTCAAAGACCAATCCTTTCTAGGAAGATTAACAACTTTCTCAAGGATACCCTTTAATTCACGGTTGGAAATTCCAGACTGTCTGTCAGTTTGTGGGTGATATGCCGTGGCAATTTTATGTGTCACTCCCAAGCGCTCTAATGTCATGGCAATCAGCTCGAAATGTGTGCCCTCATCGCTGATAATTATCCTTGGTGTCCAAAACCGTGTAAAGATATTTTTCTGCAAGAACCGTTGCACAGTCTTTGAATCATTCTTGGGAACTACAACTGCCTCCACCTATTTGGACACAAAGTCCACGCAAGTAATATATAGAGGTTGCCAAATGATGATGAGAAATGCCCCATACATCAAATAATTCGACCTCAAGGATATTCTACAATGGCATCTCGTGCCGCCTTGATATATTTCCCATTCGTTGACAATGGTCACACCCCTTGTAGAAATCATGGGCATCTTTGTAAAGAGTGGTCTAGTAAAAATTGGACTATAGAACTTTGGCTGATGTGCGAGTTCCTCCAAAATGGCATTTGTAGGGTGAAGAATGGCATTTTTGAAGCACATTTTGCTGCTCCTCCTCAGGAACACATCGTCGTATGACCTGATTTGCACATTGTTTAAACAATAGAGGCTTGTCCAATAATAATGCTTAGTATCATGTGGGAACCACTTCTTTCATTGGTGAGTAAGGTCATAAGGTAAAATACCGCTAATTAGAAAATATACTAGATCTGCATACTAGGGTGTTGCCATGGAAACCAACAACTGCTCATCCGGGAATGCTTCATGGATCTCCAAAGAGTTATTTTCGATATCGCCCCTGTCCAACCTTGACAAAGGATCAACAACATGGTTCTCCATTCCTTTCTTGTCCTTAATTTCAATGTCAAATTCTAGTAAAAGTAATATCCAATAGATTAAACGAGGTTTGGCATTTTTTTAGCAATCACATGGAACTAAATTTGTCAAATAGGAACGGAATTTGTACCAATCAAGTAGAAAAAAAATTGTCAAATGCGAAAACTAAAGCTAGTAGTTCCTTTTTCCGTCGTGGTGAAATTCAATTGAGCACCATTAAGGGTTTTACTAGTGTAATATATCACATGGAAAATTTTACCTTTTCGTTGTCCTAAAACAGCCCCTACCGTGTAGTCACTCGCATCATGCATGAGCTCAAAAGGTAAGGTTTAATCATGGGGAATAACTATGGGTGATGTGGCGAGTTGCTTCTTGAGGGTGTCAAATGCCTTGGTGCAAGATGCATCAAAATTAAAAGCCTTGTCTTGTTCAAGCAAGTTACACAAGGGTTTAGAAATCAAAGAAAAATTATGAATAAACCTTCTGTAAAAACCTACATGTTTGAGAAAGCTTCAAATCCCTTTGACTGAATTTGGTGGCAGAAATCTCTGAATCACGTCCACCTTGGCTTTGTCTACCTCGATTCCTTTCAATGAGATCTTATGCCTGAGCACTATTCCTTCATCTACCATAAAGTGGCACTTTTCCCAGTTTAACACTAGGTCAGTTTCTTCACAGTGTGTCAACACCATATGCAAATTTCCAAGGTAATTGTCAAAATTGTCTCTGAATATTGAGAAGTCATCCATAAAGATTTCGAGGAAATCTTCCACTATGTTAGAGAAAATTGCCATCATACACCGCTGGAAGGTTGTCGGGGTATTACATAGTCCGAACAGTATTCTTTGAAATGCATATGTACCATACGGGCACATGAAAGTAGTCTTTTCCTGATCCTCCGGTGCTATGGCGGTCTGGTTATACCCTGAGTATCCATCAAGAAAATAATAAAAAGATTTACCTGCAAGACGATCGAGCATTTGGTCAATAAATGGTAAGGGAAAATGATCTTTCCTAGTAGCTTTATTTAACTTGTGGTAATCCATACAAACTCTCCAACCAGTGACAGTTCTAGCTGTAATGAGTTCATTGTTTTCATTACTTACCACTGTTATACCTCCTTTTTTGGTACACATTATACCGGACTTACTCATACACTTTCAGAAATAGGATATATGATACCGACATCAAGCCACTTGATGATCTCTTTCATCACAACTTCCTTCATGGCAGGGTTAAGCCTTCTTTGTGCCTTAATGGAGTTTTTATGGTCATCCTCTAACAAGATCTTGTGCATACACACTGCCGAACTGATTCCCTTCAAGTTTGCAATTGAGAAACCTATTGTCTTTTTGTGTAGTGCCAACATGGCAATCAATCTCTCTTCATGTTCGGGCTGTAACTTAGAAGAGATGATTATGGGAAAAGTTTTATTTGTTCTCAAATAAACATATTTTAATTGCCTTGGCAATGGTTTTAACTCTAAAATAGGGGGTTATTCAATGGAAGGTTTCTCATGTTTACATTCCTTATTTGAATAATAAAGAGATTCAAAACTTTTACCTGGTCGACTTACCATCTATTTTGCCTCTTGTTGTACCTCAGTGTTCGACTCTTTAGGCTCTTCTAACTCGACAAGAGAATTATCGTGGCAATACTTTTCTAAGTCGAAATTAAATTCTATGGTGGCCTGAATGACTTGGCATTCTTTTGGATCATCAACATGCTTTAAGGTTTTGAAAGCATTGAGCGCGACTTGCTGATCATTCACTCTCATGGTGAGCTCTTCTCTTTCGACATCAATCAATATCCATCTCGTTGCAAAGAACGGTCTCCAAAGAATAATAGGTGCAAACTCATATGCTTCACAATCCAAAATAATAAAGTCAGCAGGAAAAATAAACTTATCCATTCTTAACAAGATATCTTCGATTTTTCCCTCTGGGTGACATAAGTTCTGTCTGCAAGCTGTAGCATGACTGTAGTGGCTCTTGCCTTCCCTATGCCCAATCAATGAAAAATAGATTTTGGCATAAGGTGTATGCTGGCTCCAAGATCGCATAATGCCTTTCAGACATAGTGATTTCTGATTGCACAAGGTATTGTAAAACTATCGGGATCTTTTAATTTAGGTGGCAAACAGTGGTGCAACATTGCCATACATCCCTCCGTCACAACACCTGTCTCGAACTCTCTGAGCCTAGTTCTCTTAGAAACAATATCTTAAAGGAACTTAGCATAGTTTGGCATTTGTTCTATTGCTTCAACCAGTGGCAAGTTGATGTGGACCTGCTTAAGATGTCAAGAAATTTCTTGAACTGGTATTCGTGTTTCTGCCTCTTCAGCCTCTGTGAGAATGGTGGCGGAATTATGATCTCTTCGTCTTTTCCTTTCCCATCCGATTTAGAACTCTTGGATGGACTTGCCACGACAGGTGGACTTGTCGTGGCAACTGCTGAAGGCTCATCATCAATGATTGTAATGGAATTGTTGCTAGATACATCTTTCTAGATAGGATTACTATCCTTAGATTGGATGGGTCCCTCATTTGCTTTTGATCCACTTCGGGTGGTTATCACCTTACATTGTTCATGGCCCGTTCCTAGTACAACCTCAGTGTCGCTGGGCAAACCACCTTGTGGCTTTGTATCAGAATCTGAGCAAATTGCTACACTTGCGTCTCTAATGCTTTCAAAGCTGCTCAATGACTCTGCATCTGCACCTCGTTCCTACTGTGATTTAAGTGCAACGCAAATGGTACAAGTATACATGTCGTAAGTAATAAAGTGATATGTTTCAAGTATTGCCTCCACATGGATTGGTTTGGGCAACTTTGCTCAAGTTGTTGCATTGTAGAAGAAATAGATTGATGGTAATGAATATTAAGTAAAATAAACTAAGTAAATAGAAAGAAGAAATCGATTAAAGAGGGCAAGTCGAGTTATCATGAGTAGTGGTGCAATGGTTGAATTGATTGCCGTGGTAATTGATTACTGTGGCAACTCAATTGCTATGGAAACTAAAACATGCTGAATTGCCAGGGCAACTAGGTCACAATTTATGCCGCGGTAACTAGAACTGGTATGAATGCCGTGGCAACTGGTTTTCTCCTTCAAAGATCGATAAAGTGTTCTTCAATTTCTTCTTGTTATCCCTAACCGAAGAACTGGTTAATTGTGAATGCCTTGGTGATACATTTCTACGTTAACCTTGGGTGAACAACAACTGATCTTACACTCCTCTTAGCCGCTGAAATCCTTTCCTTTTCCCTAAGACGGATTAGTTCCCACCAACGATTGTTTGAATAAGAACCATGTTCATTCGTTTCATGAATCTAACTCTTCTAAGTCAAGATAAATAGATAAAACTCGAGATCCTCTCCCAATTCTCTCAAGATGAAAAATAAGAAATCAAGATTGAATTTATTAAAAATCAAAAACCTAAACCATCCAATCATTTATCACACCACAAAACCCAAATAACCCTAGCCAATTTAAACTAGTTCATGGCTAGGTAAAAAGAAAATACAAAGAAATTAAACCTTGACATGGATCGCATGAAGACGAAAAGATGCGTGCGTGATAGATCTTGCGATCTAATTCCCAAAATCTTACTCTCCAAAGCTACGATTTGATCTTTTATTTAAAGGGGATGATGCGATCAGCTTTGTTGTTGATAAGGATGATTTAAATGAGTTTGAATTCCCTGGAGATACGATCCTTATCTGATCAGGCATTTGAAATTTGAATCTGGGCTTTATCTTCTGCGATCTTGATAATGTTACGGATAATTTTGTATTTATCCATAATTATCCAGTTATGCCATGGCAATCAGCTTCGGCAACTCCTTCAGAAATGACCCATACTTGCCACTGCAATCTCCACTTGCCACAACAATCCAATTCTGCACAAAATAAAGCACACCAGCATCGAATTTTCCACAAAAACCAACCAAATGCAATAACAAACTCATTAACTAAGGAAACTAGGAAACTATGCATAAATGCCTATGAATGCAACTAAAATGAGCCTAAGTATAACAATAATATGAGTAAAAAGGGCAATAAAAATAGTACTTTTGCACACTCATCAGCAGCTATGGACATTTCTAGTGTAGGGATGATGGTTAGAGAGTGGTAGTGCATACCGTGGCAGTTCAGCCAGAGGATGGTGGATCGGTGACGATTTTTGCTTACTGTATCGGGAGGAATGATACTAACGTGGCCGCAAGTTCCTTTACCTTGCAGTCAATACCTTTGTTATCTTTGTTTGATTTCGGTTCCACGCAATCTTACATTTTGCGCGAGCATGCATGTTTGTTGGATTTACCTGTTGAGTTGTTAGATGTTGGTATGCGGGTAACCAGTTCTTTTGGCTAGACAGTTGTGGCTAGGAAGTTGTATAGGAGTTGTCCCTTGATGGTTCAAGGGCATTGTTTGAGGCTGATCTAATGGAGTTATTGTTTCACGGTTTTGACGTGATTCTGGGTATGGATTGGTTGTCTCAACACAAGGCTGCAGTGGATTTTGAGGCTAACCGGGTTTCTTTGAAACTTACCGAGGATTAAAAAGTTGTACTTGTGGGCAAAAATGTCAAGTTCATGTCAAATGTGGTTTCAGCGCTGGAAGCACGAGAGTTGTTAGAATGTGGGGGTCAAGCATACCTAGCCTATGTTATGAACCCGAATATGAAGGAAATATGTACTCAGGATATTCGCATCGTTTGCAACTTTCAATGAGTGTTTCCAAAAGAGTTTTCTGGTATGCCGCTTGATAGGGAGGTAGAGTTTTGCATAGAGACGTACGCGGATATGGCTCCAATGTCAATTGCTTCGTATCGCATGGCACCGAAGGAGTTGAAGATGCAATTGCAAGAGTTGTTGGATCATGGGTTCATTCATCCAAGTGTATCACTGTGGGGTGCACCGGTGTTGTTTGTGAAAAAGAAGGATGGCACAATAAGAATGTGCATAGATTATCGGCAACTAAACAAGTTGACAATCAAGAACAAGTATCCTTTACCCAAGATTGATGATTTGTTTGACCAGTTTCAAAGTGCTACAGTGTTTTCCAAGATTGATCTACGGTCGAGATATTATCTACTTAAGGTGAAGGATAAGGATGTGCCGAAGATAGCTTTTTGCACACGTTATGGGCATTACAAGTTTCTGGTGATACTGTTTGGTTTGAAAAATGCACCGACAGCGTTCATGGATATGATGAATAGGGTGTTCCATTAATTTCTGGACCAATTTGTAGTAGTGTTCATCGATGACATTCTTGTGTACTCTCGTACCGAGGAAGATCATGATCGACATCTCTAAATTGTTTTGCAAGTTTTGTTGAACAACAAGCTTTATGCCAAGTTAAGTAAATGTGAGTTTTGGATCAAGCAGGTGGTTTTCCTTGGTCATGTTGTTTCGGTCGAGGGTATTCGTGTTGATCCGCAAAAGGTCGTGGCCATTGTGAATTAGAAGCCACCAAAATCTGTTTCGGAGGTTTGTAGTTTTCTGGGGTTGGATGGATATTATTGACAGTTTGTGGATGGGTTTTCAAAGATCACTGCCCCTTTAACGAAGTTACTGCATGAAGATGTGAGTTTTGAGTGGACGGAAGTTAGGCAGCAAGCCTTCGATAAGTTAAATGAGGCTTTGACACACGCTCAAATCTTGATTCAACCAGAGTCAGGGAAGGAGTTTATTGTGTATAGCGATGCGTCCTACGTGGGTTAGGGATGCGTGTTGATGCAGGAAGGAAGGGTTTTCGCATATGCATCTAGGCAGTTGAAGGTGCATGAGCACAATTACCCTACGCACGATCTTGAGGTGGCTGCGAAGGTGTTTGCCTTGAAGATTTGGGGACACTATCTCTATGGTGAGAAGTGTGTTGTATACACTAATAAAAAAAGTTTAAAATACCTGATGTCTCAAAAGGAGTTAAATCTTAGGCAACGAAGGTGGTTGGAACTATTGAACGATTATGATCTTACCATTGAGTACCATCCGAGAAAAGCAAATGTGGTAGCGGCTGCTTTGAGTAGAAAGGTCGATGTGGAGCTGAGGGCGATGTTTGCACGGCTGAGTGTGTCGCGAGATGGTGGGTTGTTAGCGGAGTTACATGTGAAGCCTTCGATGTTGTAGATGAATAAGAAGAAGCAACCGTATGATGATGCGTTCGTGCCGTATGTTAAGGATATCTTGGATGAGAATCAAATGAATTTTGGTTTTGATGTGGATGGGGTTTTATGCTTTAAGAGTCCAGTGGTGGTGTCGATGGATGAAGAGTTGAGGCACACTATTTTGACTGAAGCGCATTCGAGTCCTTTTGTTATGCATCTGGGGAGTAGGAAGATGTGCCAGGATTTGAAGAAAGAGTATTTTTGGGTTGGCTTAAAGAAAGATATTGCGGAGTTTGTGGCTCGTTGCATGGTTTGCCAACGTGTTAAGGCATAACATCATTTTTCTTTAGGGTTGTTGCAGCCGTTAAGGGTTTCCGAGTCAAAATGGGAGACTATCACCATGGATTTTGTGTCTGGGTTACCTTTGACGCAGTAAAAGAAGAATTCTGTTTGGGTGATCGTGGATAGGTTTACGAAGTGTGCTCATTTCTTGGCTGTGCATACGACGAATACTCTAGATAAGTTGGCAGAGTTTTATGTTGTAGAGATCGTGAGGTTGCATGGGGTGCCGAAGTCCATTGTGTCTAATAGAGATCTGCATTTTACTACGAGGTTCTAAAATGTTTACATAGGGCCTTGGGTACCCGGTTGAACTTTAGAACTTTGTATCATCCGTAGAATGATGGTCAGTCGAAACGTGTTATCCAAGTGCTGGAGGATATGCTGCAGTGTTGTGTCATAGATTCTCAAGGGTCATGGGAGAAGCAGTTGTTGTTGGTGGAGTTTGCTTATAATAACAGTTGTCAAGCTAGTGTCCAGATGGCTCCATACGAAGCATTGTATGGTAGAAGATGTTGTACGCCGCATTATTGGGCGGATGCGGGAGAGAAATATGTTTCTTTGCTGGATATGTTAAAGGATACCAATGAGAAAGTAAAGCTTATTAGTGATCGTTTGAAGGCAGCTTCGGATCGGCAAAAGTCTTACGCTGATTTGAAGCGGAGAGAATTGAGTATACAGTTGGTGATCGTGTTTTTCTGAAGGTTTTGCCTTAGAAAAAGGTGATGAGATTTGGACAGAAGGTCAAGTTGAGCCCTAGGTTCATTGGATCATATGAGGTGTTGGAGCAAGTTGGTCCTGTTACGTATAAATTGAGGTTGCTGGCTGAGTTAGAGAAGATATATGATGTTTTCCATGTGTCTATGTTACGGAGGTATAGATCAGATCCTTCGCATATTATGCCTGTTGAGGAGATTGAGTTGAATTTGGACTTGAACTATGATGAGGAATTGGTGAGGATTATGTATTCGAGTAGTAAAGTTCTCCGTGGAAAGACCATAGATTTGGTAAAGGTGTTGTGGTGGCACCGCGGTGTAGAGGAAGCTACCTGGGAGAGCAAAAAGGATATGTTGAAGCAATCCCTCATCTTTTTTCGCCAGGTAAATTTTGAGGACAAAATTTCTTAATAGGGGGATAGTTGTAACCCCCTAAAAATGGGCCTATATGTGAATCGGGTTGGGCCGGAGGTCCGAGAGAATCGGTTTAGGCAATTCGAATAGTTTCGGGAAAATAAATTAAAAATTGATTTTTGAGGTAAAATAAAATATAGAAAAATGCTCTAAATTACTTAATTAATATTTTAAATAAATTGGTGAAGTCAATTTGAGGAAATTAAATCTAATTTTTAGACATTTTAGTCTAGTGACTAAATTGAAAGTTTTCAAAACTATTTTTGGTGACTAAATAGAAAAAGGATCAAAACTTAGAATCTTTAAGGAGATATTTGACCCTTTTTTCAACGAATTTCTCTCTTGATTTAGGCTATTTTAAAGTATTTTAAAGGTTTAATAATTGGATAAATGAGGTTTTAATTAAAAAGATCTTTAATTTCTTAAAACACTTTCTCACGTAACTACTTTTCTCAAAATCTTTTCTCTCAACTTTCTCTGGAACCAAACTGAGATTTCTACTTTTAAATCTCTAGGAATCAATCTTTAATTATTTCCTTTTTTATTTCTATTTGATTTCTTCAAACACCTTTGCAAATTCTCTTTGGATTTCATCAAAGCTTGGCCAATTAAGAAGAAATCAACAGTTAGAGGTGATTTTCGTTTCTCTTCTCTAATTAAAGGTTATTTAATGAAATTCCCAAGTTCTTGATCCTTTGTTGTGGATTTATATTGTGGAATTGATATTTAAACATTTATTTGTTAATTAAATTTAGTTTTCTTGGAAAATCAATGGAAGATGAATTGGATCTATTTTGGTGATGGATTTAAGTGATGTACATCTTAAATTAGATGTGTTTTAATGTTGAAAGGGGTGATTAATCAATGGAATCCCGAAACTATAAGTATTGCTAGTTTTTAGTTGGTTTCTGGTACGATCTGGTTGTTGTGATGTTGCTGGAGATATAAGGACGTGATTAGGCTGTTGTTGGATGTTAATTGATGTTAGTAACGTGTCAAAATCGTTAGATGTTGACTGGGCTTTGTTTGAGTAAGGTTTGGTGGTGTTCTTGTTGATTTTAGGAGGGTGTTTGATTGATTCTTGTGAGGTGTTGTTGAGTTTGTTGATTGCTAGAAGGTTTTGATATAGAGATGCATTCTTAATCCTCTGTTCTGTTTGGGGAAAGTAGGGGAGCTGAATCCTGTAATCACTCATTTTTATCTGTAAATACATATTAGTGTTGCATGTATACATATTATATTATATGTTTATTATGTGCATGAGTGTTATTAGTTTATGTGTGCATGTATATTATAAACTATGTATGTATACGTATTAAATACGGTGTATGTGTGTCGCGTATGCATCTATATTTAGTACGAGCATATTTGTTTTTATGGTTAATTATGTGTATAATTGTATATGTATGTATACTGGTATGTTATAATTAATGTTTGCATAGGTATATACGTATGTATTGTTGTATGTGTATTGCTGTTATAATTATACTATTGGGCTAATATAAAATGAAAATCCAAAAAAAATATATTAAACCCAAATAAATGAATTACAGTCCAAGTCCAATTACAAATCTAATATTATTACAAGGCCTGGTTGGCCCAAACCCAAACCTATTTAATTCTAATTATTTTTGGTGCAGGTGACTATGGGTCGTTGGATCAAGATCTGATCCAACGGCTACGATCCAAGCAAGGAACCAAAACATCTGCCAGCCGCGTGCATATCACGTCTGGACCGTTCGAGTGCCACGCGCGGACTCTTTGATATCCCACGCGTGCGTGAGCCCCACGCGCTCTGACCCCTCGACTGCTGAGCCCCACGTGGCACGATCTGGAGCCGTTTCACCAACCGAGGCTTCATCTGGGCCGTTCACCCTTCAAGCCATCCCGACCGTTAGATCAGATCTGATCTAACGGCTGAGCACACATCTGGCCGAAGACAGAGCCCACACCGCCACCATGCTGCACCATGTCGATCTTCAACCACCGCGCTCAGAACATGTTAAAATACGATAAGAAAAGAAATATGTCAGTTAGCAGTCCAGATCTAAAAAAGCAAGTATTATACAACTTGTACCAAAGCCAAAGACAAACATATATATGTACGAAACAAATATTTTGTAAGGAAGAGGGAACAAGTTGTAATCGAAACAAGCAAAGTTGTAATCGAAAGGAAAGAAATACAAAAGTCAGTCCAGTGGTAAATACTCGTCCCTTTTTTATTTTTTGCATGCATACACAAAAGATAGGTAAAAAAAAGAAAAGAGAGAGTTAGAGGTCTTACCATCGCCGTCTGTGGGTCTCCCCCCACCAGTGACAAGCCTTTTCGGCTTTCCCAAGCCGAACGCGGTGAACTGAAAGGAGTGGGAGACCCCTTTATAGTTTTGTTTTGGGTTGAAAACAAAAGAAGAAGTTTTTTTTTCATTTCGTATTTCCTAGATCTAGGGAAAATGGAGGCTTTTCCTCTGAATCCAACCTCGGATTCATGTCTAGGGTAAGATGGGGGTTATTTTGGTAGGTTTTCTTGAAGCTCGCCGGCGCCGGTTAGCGGCGGCCGGCGACAGAGAACACGGCGGCCGGCCGCCAGATTCTGGGTTTTAGGGATGAATTGAGAGAAAATGAAGAAGGGGGTTTGGGTTATAAAACTGAAAAATGAAACAAATGGCCGAAAATTTGGTTTCGGCCTAAAATAGGGGTTTTTATAGTTGTTATTATTTTGTGAAATGGGGAAATTACGTACTAAATCCTCTCGCGCTTTCAATATTTTCACTTCTGTCTCGCCGCATGGTATATTTACAACTCTGGTCCCCTTGTATTTCAAAATCTTGCAATCCAGTCCCTAAATTACATCAAATCAGTTTTTAAATGGTAAAATTACCCCTTTAACCATCCCGTGTTTTTGAACTTTTCATTTCGGGTTTGCCCCTTGGTCCAATTACAGTTTTGATCCTTTTAGGTTCTGTCTATTTCGCATTTTCGCCCTTAAATTACATATTATTGTTCTTTAATTTCTGCCACTGACTTTTATTTTTTTTTCATTTCAGTCATGTTTCCATGTAAATATTTATGTTCGTATTATAATCGTATATGTTGATGTAGTCTTTTGTCTTATTTTATATCTCTCATATATGCCTTGTATTTTTATGTTTACATATATATGTGTGTTAAGTTTATAATGATTATGTATCGTTTTGTTCGGTTATTCGTATTAAGCATGTTATGTTCTAGTTGACTCGTACACGGCATGTTTTGTATTTTTGTATATGTATATGTTCTCTTGACCTTTAGGTTACGTGTTAGTGTGTCTTCTTTTTATGTATAATATATTGTTCCATATATGTTGAAATATATTTTATTTCTAATATGTATGTCTTCTTGAAATATGTGTTTTTGTCTATATATGTATTTATTCCTACCTTGTTATTGTGGCATGTTAAGTTTGCTTTTATCTAATATTAAGCTTGGTATGTATATGTGTGTTTTAATTATGTATTTCATTTATGTTAGATTAGTATTTTGTTATGTGAATATTTACTATTTTTAAATTATGTGCTATGTCTTATATTTTTGTTACTAAGATTGCATATGGTATATAAATTGTTAATGCGGTGCCCTTTTATCCGAGCGTAAACGGGGCCAGTATCACGCGTAGTGATAGTGGTTAGGCGTTTACTCTCGGATAACGGGGCCCTTAAAATTTATTCGCAATTATGACCGAATTTTAAAATAATTGTCACTTTAACCCGAAAAATCCAATATTAATAAAGCGGTAATTATTAAAGTACCAACTTTGGGCGGTGTGGGGGTGCTAACCCTTCCCCATCCGTAACCGACTCCCGAACCCAACATTTTTTGAATCTCTGGTTTTATGGTGTTCGGCCTACCTAAGTGGCCGGTGGCGACTTCAATTTTTAAATAAAATGTGGTTTTTTAAAACCCCCACGGAATAAATATTTTAATCCAAAAAAATCACAAATACCTTCGAAAAACCTCATTTTTCGTTTTTTTAGCGATATAAGAAAAAGGACATCGCTATAGATGGCGACTCCATTGGGGATAATTTTTTGTTTTTTTTCAAAAACAAATGAGAGTCAAGCTTTTAAAATAATTACCGCTTTACTAATATTGGAAGTTCCGGATTAAAGTGACTATTAATTTAACATTCGGTCATAATTGCGCGAATATTTTAACGCATTTAAAATATGACATATAAACCCGTTTTTTTTTAGTGGGGGGAAAACGCTAATGCTTTCGTGGAGATATCGTTCTCCCGTATGGGCCTAGCAAGTATCTTCGGGGCTCGAGTACCTTATGCTTTCGTAAGGATATCGTTCCTTCGTACGGGCATAAGGGAATGGGTCCCCCTGAATTGAACCCGGTTGAAAGGAGCCTATAATGGGTGATGATCAGGAGCCTTGCTACCCTTAGTAGGGCACAGCAAGGACAATTCGGGTACCTCCTAGAACCAAGACTGCATGTAGAGAATACATAGAAACCCACCCTGTTAGAGCCATGCGGATAACCTTAGGTGTTTTAGACGGGATAAATAGGGTTGTTTTGTGTGTTTATTCTGTTTAATTTTGTCCTTTTATTTACATATTTATTAATTTTATCTGGTACTGACTTGTTTTCTTTTCGCTTTTGTTTTTTTTTCATACATCATACATTTGCATTACATAAAGGTACTGGATCAAGTGGTTTGCCTGATCAGAAAGTCTTTCACCATGGAAAAAATGTGTCTTAGGAAAGAAGAGCTTAATTTGTCAGTCAGACATTGGTCAAAGATCAACCAGAAAACCCATGGGGACAGTTTGCCGAACGAACGCGTAATAGCAGGGTACACCTATGTGAGTCTCCAACAGAACGACCTATGGGATCTTCAAAGCATTTGGGAAAGATGGGACCAAAGACTACAAGACTTGTTCTGCGATAGTTATGGCGACATTGCACAGCTGTTATATGTTCGGATTAACCAGCCCCTACTCCGAGCTATAGTCCAGTTCTGGAATCTGGCTTTTTGCTGCTTCACCTTCAATGGGCAGGACATGATGCCTACAATAGAATAATACACTGCTTTACTTAACCAGAAAAACATTCAGGAAGATTGGATCTACGTGAAGCCTCCGAGGAATCAGAATTACACTGCGAAACTCAAAACCTTTGCGGGAATGAGTGACGATTGGTTTAATGGCCTGCTTCAGATCCGAGGAGACAATACAATTTTTGCATGGGAAAGTATTCGGGACATCATACCGACACATCCAGACGAGGCAAAGAAAATGGACCTGTTCGCTTTAGGAATATATGGCTTGGTGATCTTTCCAAGACTACTCGAGAACATTGACATAGCCATTCTGGACTTATTTGAGCGGGTAAAACGGAAAGCAAACCTAGTACCAGCAATCTTGGTCCAGACTTTCATTTCCTTAAACGCTAGCCGGAAACATGAAGAAGGACGTTTTCGAGGATGCGCACAACTATTACAAGTATGGATTCAGAGTCACATGTGGAAGACACCGACGAGGGTCCTACCGGGGATATCCTTCCAAGGTTTTTCGCCTTTACGGGAATACTTAGCAAAGGAATGGCGAGAGGATTTGAAAACAAAAATGTGGACTAGTTTCTTCAGGAACATTCAAGATGAAGACATAGCATGGAGGGTCCCATGGCTCGGTAAAGTTAATTATTTTCTATACAGTTGTGGTGATTTCAACTGGCTGATGATGTTGGGATTGCATGGAGGGATCACCTGTGCTCCGCTTTTAGTGTCTCGACAGTTCGGATCACGACAGTTCATTCCCAATACCGCCGGATTAAGCCAAACTGAATTTCTTTTCAAAGGGGAGTTCAAAGGAAAAATTCAGACCATCATGAGGGCCTGGGACCATTGTTGCCGGATCAGGGTGGAAGGAGATACCGAGCACATGACTACCCCGGACTACAATCTTTGGAGACGTTTGAGGGTTAATAATGTGATTCCCGAATCTGATCAAGGACCAGCAGTGTCACTCGAAGAGCTTACAAGGGTGGTACCGTCTGAAGCTGACATCTTAAGGAATGAACTCGAAAAAGTTAAAAGGAAAATGGACATCCAACAGACCCAACATGCGAGCGAGTTCTATAAGGCAATCTTAGAGGTTGACGAGCGGGACGGGATCATTAGGCAGTTGAAGAAATTAAATGCAGATTTGAACGACAAGAATGCTCTTTATCAAAAAGATGCCCTTCTACTACAAGCAAAAATACAGAAGGCCAGCCGGAGTCAATTCATAGCCGTGGAAAGAGAAATGATGAATGGTATCTGTTTGGTGGAAGAAGAACGAGAAATCAGCAAGAGAGTAATCGAGAAAGAGATAGAAAGTTGTCGGTTGGCTATGGAAGAAGAAAAACGGTCCTCCAAGAAGGCCATTGATCAGGAAAAGGAAAGATTCAGGCAAGAAATCAGCAAGGGAAAACAAGTTGTCCATCATGAAAAAGAAAGCGTCGCCGTATGGAAAAGAAAGTCCATGAGTAGCGGAAATAGACTGTTAGAGATGCAAAAATTGTACAATGACACTATTCAAAGTCTGGAGCAAAGCCAAAGTCAGAATGGCGAATTAAAAGGAAATGTGACGGAAGTTGAACACTCACTTCGAATGTACTGCCACAGAAATGGTTTCACTGAGCTTCAAGAAAGAGAGTACGAAGTAAGCATGTTACGAGCACGAATTGAGTCCCCTCGAAGCAACTGTTGAGGATTACAAGGAAAGAATTAGTGTGTTCGAGGAAGCTGCAGTCGGAGGGGACACCTATTGGCAAAAGAGACTGCGCGACGCTGCCCGGATGGTACAGGACAGGGACCAGTATTACGCAAACTTGATGGTGGACATACAGCGAGTCGCCAGACATGTGAATGATTTAGCTATCGAGGCTGAAACTCTCCGACCTTTCATAGTCCCGGAAATGGAAGAAGCTCCCAGGTTCCTCAAGCTGCTCAGGGCAATTGGAAAATTAGAAGATAGAGCTAGAGCTTATCTATAGGACTCTGGGTTGTAATTAGATCTTTTGTATTAGGGATCTTTATTTTGTAATACGAACTCTGTTGTAATCTAGACCCTTTAACTCCTGTGGAAGTAGGTCAAAAGGGTGATCACCAGCGGAATCAGTACCTTATCTGCATGCATTCTTGCATTTGAATCATGACATTCGCATCATTATACATGCATTTATTTCTTGCAACCATATTAACATTATGAATGTTGTGGTATTGTGTGTAGTTAACCCGCAATCATTCATCACCCATACTTTACCCGGTTACAAAGCAAACTCATGGAAGACATGATAATCAGCCTAGAAAAAGGGCAAAAAGAGCTCGAGACAAGGCTTGAAGAGGCCCAGAGAAGCCTCAGTGATCAGATTGCGCAGTCGCAAGCATCTATAGTATCCGACATAACCGCATTGTTGGCTAAGAGTCTTGGAAAAAGAGTGGAAGGAGAAACCATTCAAGAGCCAGAGGGTACCCCAGCTCACTACAAGGTTCAACCAACTGCACCAAACCCGACTAGGAAGGTGTATATCGACCCTGCAGGAATGACATCTAGTTTTCAAATAGGGGCACCTGAAACTCAACCCCTCGATGCTGAAGCACTCTATGAAGAAGAAGTGTCGGACCTGAACATGGTTGAAAGGATCATGACCGAGGTAGAGAAAAAGTGGGAGGAAAGGTTTCGCCTCATGGAGGAAAATTTTAAAAAGTTACAATCTAATGAAGAATCAGGAAATGACGCTAGCGACTTAAGTCTGGTGTCCGATCTTGTCCTACCGCCAAAATTTAAAACGCCAGAGTTCGACAAATACGATGGAACCACGTATCCTTCCGCACACATAACAATGTACTATCGAAAGATGGCGGCCTACCATAAGGACGAAAAGCTACTGATCCATTGTTTCCAGGACAGCCTAACTGGAGCGGCGTTACGGTGGTACACCCAGTTGAGCAAAGCAAATGTTAAGACATGGAAAGATCTGTCAAGAGCATTTACTGAGCAATACAAGCATATAACAAATATTACCCCCAGCAGAATTATGTTGGAAAATATGGGACAGAAGTCCAACGAAAGCCTGCGGCAATACGCCCAAAGGTGGCGAGAAGTGGCCGCCCAAATTCAGCCACCCATCCCGGAACATGAAAATATGTCGTTATTTGTTAATACTCTGAAAGGGGAACTCTTTGATCACCTCATTAATAACACAACGCAGTGCTTTGCCGACTTAATTAGGACTGGGGAGTCCCTTGAACTGGCAATTAAGAGTGGTAGGATTGATGGCGGGGAAGGGTCTCGGAAGTATAACAAGAGAAATGAAGTAAACACCACCAGCACTTATACTGCCCCGAAGAACTTCACAGTCTCACAGCCACAAGCACCTGTGGGAAAAACACAAAACTCGAATCAAAGAGATGAGAGAATCCCCAGAAAAGAGAAAGAGAGAAGAACTTTCACCCCCTACCTGTTTCGTACTCAGAACTTTATTCCCAGTTGTATGAAGCAGACCTGGTCCGTCCATACATCGTTACTCCTGTCAATCCGCCCTTCCCGTCTTGGTATAATCCGAACGCGCATTGCGACTATCACGGCGGTACCCCTGGACATCCCACTGAGAACTGCCTTGCTTTCAAAAAACTTGTGCAGAACTTAATCGATTCTGGGATATTGATGTTTGAAGAGCCGAGTGTAGCCAACAACCCGCTGCCTAATCATGGGAACATGGGAGTAAATGTTATTGAATAATACTTTACCAGGAGGATTAAAGATGATGTGTCAGAAATCAAATCTCCTTTACGGTGGGTATTTCAACAGTTATGCATGGCTCGTGTGATCGACAAAGGCATGATAACAAGGCAGAAGGGATGTGGAGTGTATTGCGAATTCCACCAGACTGAAGGGCATGATATCCAAGAGTGCGATGAGTTCAAGAGATTGGTACAACAATTAATGAATGAAAAACAAATAGAATTCTTCGAAGAGCCCATGGGGAAGAAGGGGTCAGACGTACACATAATGGATAGCCCCAAATCTAAATATGGGAAGGATAGACCTTTTATCATCTCCCCTAGGCCAGGGAATACAGGTGCCTCCCAAGGAGAAACCAACAAGATAAATCCCAAGATCATCATTTCAGCACCATCCCCATTCCCATTCAAAGATATGCGGCAAACCCCCTGGAATTATGCTGTAAATGTGACCACGCCAGAAAAACCAGAACACGGTCAGGTAAAAGAGCCTACGCTGAAAGACCAACAAAGCCAGAATGATGTAAACGTTGGTGAAGCCGACCATTTCACAAGGAGTGGCAGATGTTATTCCTCCGAGGCTTTGAAAGCAGCTGAAAAAGATAAGGAGAAGAATACAGCAGTTAGCCCCACGCAGATATTTGGAGAAGAACCTCCCCCAAAGATAAATGAGCCGGTAACTGAGGCCCAGACCAAAGAATTTTTGAAGTTCTTAAGACATAGCGAGTACAACGTGGTGGAACAACTACGAAAGCAACCGGCTAGGATCACAGTACTGGAATTACTCTTGAGTTCAGAAAAGCACCGGGAGACGCTACTAAAAGTACTGAATCAAACTTTTGTGCTCCAGGACATTTCTGTGACAAATCTGGACATGATAGTGGGGCATATTACTGCCTATAATCACATAACGTTCAGTGACGATGAGATCCCTGAGGGAGGAATGGGGTCCACCAAAGCCCTTAACATCACTACCCACTGCAAAGGGTATGTAGTACCAGGCGTACTGATCGACAACGGGTCAGCATTGAACGTCTTGCCTATGGTGACCCTGCAAAAACTTCCAATAGATGGTTCGCACCTAAAGCCCTACCACAATTCGGTAAGAGCCTATGATGGTATGCAAAGAGGAACAATGGGGAAAATTGAGGTGCCCCTATTGATCGGACCAACTGAATATGTGATCGATTTTGTGGTGATGAACATAAAACCATCTTACAGCTGCTTGTTGGGAAGACCATGGATCCACTCCGCAGGAGTTGTCCCCTCATCATTGCATCAAAAGTTAAAATTTGTAGTGGAAGGAAAATTGGTCACAGTAGAGGCAGAGCAGGAAATTGTTGCTTCAGTAACATCAGACGCCCCCTACATTCAAAATGATGAAGATGCTGCAGAATGCTCGTTTTGAGCATTGGAACTAGTGAATGCCACTTTCGTTTCGGAGGGAAGTCGAATCCCCTACCCTAGATTATCTAATTGTACCAAGATGATCGTCGTAGAAACTTTAGGCCGAGGAGCCCAAATAGGAAAGGGGCTGGGGAAGAAATTACAAGGAAACCTATGACCCAAGAATATGATAACCAAGAAGGATCGTTTCGGGCTGGGTTACCAACCAAGTGTCCAACAGAAGAAAGAGGAATATAAGAGAAAGAAGGAGCAAAGAAAAGCCAGATCTAAAGGAGAAGACATTCTGTGGAGACCGATGTCCTTTCCTAGTTTAAAAACCACTTTTGTTTCCGGAGGGTTCTACCAGCCAGGTCAAGAGGTTGGAGAGACAATGAAGGAAAATGAAGTACTCAACCAGGAGGAAATACTCAGTGAATCATTTGAAGGGATGTACATCAACATGATAACTGAAAAGGACCGAGGCAACAAAATGTTGACCAACATCCGCCCTTTGCCGTCCCCTGGGAAACACTTTCGATAACCGGAGCTGCATTGATCTACCTGTAGTTTTTAGGAATAGATCAAAGTAATGCTCAATCAACCTTTTTTTTGCCCGTAAACAATGGGGATCTCTTGTGCGGGCACCTATGTTAACTTTTTGATTGAAATGAAAATATCCCCACTTTCCTAAAATGACCAAAGTTTCATTTATTTCAATCATGCATTCTTCATGTTCATTCCCTTCATATAAAGCCGTCTCTTTCCCAATACAATTCATTCTCATTTAATGAAGGTCGCTCATGATTGATTGATATGAATGAATGATACCGGATCCAATCTCGAGTGAATTTCAATACCCCGAGGTCTCGGAGGGAATTGAGGAAGGATATGATGAGTAGAAAGTAAGGTCCCTAAGAGTTAAAGAGAATGGTGGCCAATGAAGAAAGGCGATCATGCCCCATCAAGAAGAAATGTGTTGTGAACTTGGGGACTGAAGAAGAGAGAAAATAAATAAAAGTAGGAACGACGATTTCCTCAAAAACCAAGCACGAACTGATAACCCTACTTCAGGAATTCAAGGATGTTTTCGCCTGGACTTATCAAGATATGCCAGGGTTGAATACCGACATAGTGGTGCACAAATTGCCAACAAAATCGGAGTGCAAACCAATACAAAGAAAAACTTGAGAGAATGAGACCAGATATGTTGTTAAAGATCCGAGAGGAAGTGAAAAAGCAGTTTGATGCTGGATTCTTGGAGGTAGCCAAATACCCCGAATGGGTTGCAAACATTGTACCAGTACCAAAGAAAGATGGGAAAGTTCGTATGTGTGTAGATTATAGGGATCTGAACCGAGCCAGCCCTAAAGACAATTTCCCCTTACCACATATTGACACGCTGGTTGACAACACTGCAGGGCACTCACGGTTTTCATTCATGGATGGCTTCTCAGGGTACAACCAGATAAAGATGGACCCTAACGACATGGAGAAGACCACGTTCATAACCATGTGGGGCACTTTTTGTTATTGAGTGATGCCGTTTGGGTTAAGAACGCAGGGGCAACATACCAAAGAGCAATGGTGACTCTTTTCCATGACATGATGCACAAAGAAATAGAAGTATATGTGGACGACATAATTGCCAAATCCCGAACAGAGGAAGAGCACCTACAGAATTTGAGAAAACTATTCCAAAGACTACGGAAGTACCAACTGAGGCTCAATCCTGCCAAGTGTACCTTCATCGTTACTTCTGGAAAACTCCTAGGGTTCGTGGTAAGCAGAAGAGGGATTGAGATTGATCCAGATAAAGTGAAAGCTATCCAGGATCTCTCACCACCCCGCACTTAGAAGGAAGTTCGCGGTTTCCTGGGGAGGCTGAATTATATCTCTCGTTTTATTTCCCAATTAACTGACCAATGTGACCCGGTCTTCAGACTTCTTAGAAAGAATAATCCTGGTGTGTGGGATGAGGAATGTCAAAGAGCCCTAGAAAAGATCAAAAAGTACATGACAAATGCTCCAATTTTAGTCGCACCAGTACCAGGTCGACCATTAATTCTCTACCTGGCAGTTTTTGAGAATTCAATGGGATGCGTATTGGGGCAACACGATGAGTCAAGAAAATGGGAGCAAGCCATCTATTACCTAAGCAGGAAATTCAATGATTGCGAAACGCGATACCCGCTGGTGCAGAAGCTGTGTTGTGCTCTAGTTTGGGCTACCAAACGGCTTAGACAGTATATGCTATACCATACTACTTGGTTGATATCCAAGCTAGACCCATTGAAGTTCTTAATGGAAGCGCCAGCACTAACAGGAAGGATGGCCCGATGGCAGATGCTCTTATCCGAATTCGATAACGTATACGTTAGCTAGAAAGTCGTAAAGGGGAGTGTCGTAGCAGATTTCCTAGCTAGTCGTGCTTCGGATGACTATGAGGCATTGAACTTTAATTTCCCAGACGAAGACTTGATGTGCATTACAACCGAAGAAGAGGTTTCAGATGATAAACCATGGAAGCTTTACTTCGATGGAGCCTCTAACGCCCTCGGACATGGGATAGGAGCAGTGCTAATTTCTCCTTAGGACGTCTATTATCCTTTCACCAGCAGATTGGAATTCTTTTGCACAAACAATATAGCTGAATATGAAGCTTGCATTATGGGACTGAACTCAGCTATTGAGAGAAAGATTAAGGAACTTCGAGTATTCAGAGATTCATCCTTAGTAATTTACCAATTGCGCGGGGAATGGGAAACCAGGGACCCGAAGTTGGTCAAATATTACGAATTGATCCAAGAGCTCACCAAAGAGTTCGAAAAGGTCAGCTTCAAGTACCTGCCCCGAGAAGAAAATCAGATGGCAGACGCATTGGCAACCTTGGCATCCATGTTTAAAACAAACATCGGGGCAGAAATGAAGCCCATTGAGATGCGACGTTTGAAAGGCCTGCTCATTGTTGTAATGTACATGAAGAGATTGATGGAAACCCATGGTACTATGACATCTTGCAATATGTCAAGCTTCAAAGTATCCGAAGGGCAAACGACAATGACAGAAAAACGCTCAGAAAAATGGCAACAAAATATGTCCTAGATGGGGAAATCCTATATAGGAGAAGTCATGATCAAACATTGCTGAGATGTGTGGATGCCCGGGAGGCGAAGGAGATCTTAGCCAAAGTACATGACGGGCTTTGTGGAACGAACGCTAACGGGCTGTCTATAGCCTAAAAAATTATGAGATATGGTTGTTTCTGGTCGACCATGGAGGGAGATTGCATCAATTACGCCAGAAAATGCCACAAATGCCAAATCTACACTGAAAAGATTCACGTACCCCCATCGCCTTTACACACCATGAATTCTCCGTGGCCTTTCGCGACGTGGGGCATGGACGTCATCGGGCAGATTCATCCGAAAGCTTCCAATGGACGCCGTTTCATATTGGTCGCCATAGACTACTTCACTAAATGGGTAGAGGCAGCGTCTTACGCCAACATCACAAGGACTACAGTATGCAAGTTCTTAAAGAATGAGATTATTTGTCGATACGGATTGCCAGAAAGGATCATCACCGACAACGCTTCCAATCTGAATAACAAAATGATGATGGACGTGTGCACTCAATTCAAGATAACACACCACAATTCCACAGTCTATCGTCCTAAAATGAATGGAGCAGTGGAAGCAGCAAACAAGAACATAAAGAAGATCATAGCGAAGACTACGGATACCTACAGGGATTGGCATGAGAAGTTGCCTTTTGCCCTTTTCGCCTATAGGACGTCGATTCGAACATCAACGGGGGAAACACCCTACTCCTTGGTGTATGGTACCGAAGCAGTACTCCCAATCGAGGTAGAGATCCCGTCTCTCCAGGTCTTAAACGAAGTAAAATTGGAAGAAGCTGAATGGGTGCAGGCCAGATACGACCAGCTAAATCTCATTGACGAAAAAAGACTAAAGGCCATTTGTCATGGTCAGATGTACCAAAAGCGGATGATGCAGGCATACAACAAAAAGGTGCACCCAAGAGAATTCAAAGAAGGGGATCTGGTGCTCAAGCAAATCCTCCTGATCCAGAAAGATGCTCGAGGAAAGTGGATGCCCAACTGGGAAGGACCGTACGTCGTAAAAAAGGCCTTCTCAGGAGGAGCCTTAATCCTAACAGAAATGGATGGAGACGAGCTGAAAAACCCTGTAAATTCAGATGCCGTTAAGAAATACCATCTTTGAAAAGAAAAAATAATGAAAAAAGAGAACAAAAATGGAGAGCTCAGGGCGAAAACCCGAAACTGGGCGTCTTGAAGCAAATGGAGGACCCGAGTTGAAAACCCGTAAAGGGCGGCTCGGGTAAATTGAAAAGTTGAATATCCGAAGAGAAGCGTATCCCCATGAACATCATGAAGAGGAGGCTTCAGGCAAAAAAAATTCTACACCGGTTGATAGGATCATGTATCATTCATATCGAAGATAATGAGGGATCTTGTATTTCATACTTAACTTTTCTTCTTTCTCATGTGTGTCATACCTTTTTTAAGATATCCTAAGCCATTAATCATAATAAAATCGTGTTTTTGAGCATCCATTCCATACCTTCTTGTTAATTTCAGTCAAATAAGTTAACATAGGCTTATAGTGAAACAAGAGATTTCAGAGCATTACTGTGATTTAACCTTAAAAATGCAGGTGATCAAAGAAAATGATGTTAATTCCGTCCTCTAGTTCCCTACATAATGGCTATTGATAGGGAAGGCGGAAATCTTCAAACAACCGGATAGGATGACCAATGGCGTACGTCCTATCTATTCAATGAAGGCATGCGAGATAACAAGAGAGATCTCTTGGGTGAAAACCCAGAAGGGCACCCCTAAAAAAAACTCTCTCTAAAGTGAAAACCCGAAAGGGCACTTTAAAATTCCAAGACGTAAATGGAGAAAAAGAAAGGTTGGAATGGTTGAACCTGACAGTGAAACGGGGTATCGATGCCCGTGAGAAAGGAGAAAGTGAACAACGAGATCGAATAAGGACCAAAACAAGCCCACCAAGATATTAACACTCATGCATCATGAATAGTCAGACATCACTAGGATTAGGAGCATGTCAATTCATTTGCCATAGCATTTTGTTTTTATCTCAGACAGGTATCTGCAGATTCAAAGAGACATCGATGGCCATTGTGGTGTGAATCCCAAATGAGAAGACAATGTTTTTACATACAAAAGGCATATGTTTCCAAGCTCTAGAGAGAGGTTATATATAGGAAGAATCTTCCGCTCCGAGGCTTCAGAAGCTGAAAGTTCTATATAGGAATGACTGACAGCTCCAGGGTGAAGACTAGCAGTTCTATATAGGAAGGACTCCCAGTCGAAGGAATTCACCCATGACACACAAGATTATATAGGAAATCCTGCTGTGTCGAAAGCGAAGAGTTCTATATAGGAAGGGCTCCGAGCTTCAATGTCTTAGAGTAAAAGATTCTATATAGGAAGAATCCGTAGCTCTAAGATTCCAGACGCCAAAAGTTCTATATAGGAATGACCGACGGCTCCAAGGTGAAGACTCGCAGTTCTATATAGGAAGAACTCCCAGTCGAAGGAATTCACCTATGACACACAAGGTTATATAGGAAACCTGTTGTGTCGAAAGCGAAGAGTCTTATATAGGAAAGGCTCCGAGCTTCACTGTCTTAGAGTGAAAGGTTCTATATAGGAAGAACCTGTAGCTCTGAGATTTCAGACGCTAAAAGTTCTATATAGGAAGGACTGACGGCTCCAGGGTTTGAAGACTAGCAGTTCTATATAGGAGGAACTCCCAATTGAAAGAATCCATCAGCGGCATAAAAGGTTTTATATAGGAGAAACAGCGTTGAAGGCGAAGAGTTCTATATAGGAAGGACTCCAAGCTTTACTGTCTCAAAGTGAAAAGTTCTATATAGGAGGGACTCATAACTCGAGGCTTCAGAGTGAAGGGTTCTATATAGGAAGAGCCTGTAGCTCCAAGATCAGAAGGTGACGAAGCTCTATATAGGAAGAACTTACGAGCCTGAAGATTCAGCTAAGGAAGAGCGGAGATGTCCAAAAGAACACGTTTTTCCAAAGCTACAAACAGGGAAGTCTGATAAAAATGAGTGCTTATGAATCTTTGCTTTGTTTCCCATTCCATGAGAACAAGCAAAGAGGGGCAACTGTAATCACTCATTTTTATCTATAAATACATATTAGTGTTGCATGTATACATATTATATTATATGTTTATTATGTGCATGAGTGTTATTAGTTTATGTGTGCATGTATATTATAAACTATGTATGTATACGTATTAAATACGGTGTATGTGTGTCGCGTATGCATCTATATTTAGTACGAGTGTATTTGTTTTTATGGTTAATTATGTGTATAATTGTATATGTATGTATACTGGTATGTTATAATTAATGTTTGCATAGGTATATACGTATGTATTGTTGTATGTGTATTGCTGTTATAATTATACTATTGGGCTAATATAAAATGAAAAACCAAAAAAAAATATATTAAACCCAAATAAATGAATTACAGTCCAAGTCCAATTACAAATCTAATATTATTACAAGGCCCGGTTGGCCCAAACCCAAACCTATTTAATTATAATTATTTTTGGTACAGGTGACTATGGGCCGTTGGATCAAGATCTGATCCAACGGCCACGATCCAAGCAAGGAACCAAAACATCTGCCAGCAGCGTGCACATCACGTCTGGACCGTTCGAGTGCCACGCGCGGACTCTTTGATATCCCACGCGTGCGTGAGCCCCACGCGCTCTGACCCCTCGACTGCTGAGCCCCACGTGGCACGATCTGGAGCCGATTCACCAACCGAGGCTTCATCTGGGCCGTTCACCCTTCAAGCCATCCCGACCGTTAGATCAGATCTGATCTAACGGCCGAGAACACATCTGGCCGAAGACAGAGCCCACACCGCCACCATGCTGCACCATGCCGATCTTCAACCACCGCGCTCAGAACATGTCAAAACACGACAAGAAAAGAAATATGTCAGTTAGCAGTCCAGATCTGAAAAAGCAAGTATTATACAACTTGTACCAAAACCAAAGACAAGCATATATATGTACGAAACAAATATTTTGTAAGGAAGAGGGAACAAGTTGTAATCGAAACAAGCAAAGTTGTAATCGAAAGGAAAGAAATACAAAAAGTCAGTCCAGTGGTAAATACTCGTCCCTTTTTTATTTTTTGCATGCATACACAAAAGATAGGTAAAAAAAGAAAATAGAGAGTTAGAGGTCTTACCATCGCAGTCTGTGGGTCTCCCCTCACTAGTGACAAGCCTTTTCGGCTTTCCCAAGCCGAACGCGGTGAACTGAAAGGAGTGGGAGACCCCTTTGTAGTTTTGTTTTGGGTTGAAAACAAAAGAAGAAGTTTTTTTTTCGTTTCGTATTTCCTAGATCTAGGGCAAATGGAGGCTTTTCCTTTGAATCCAACCTCGGGTTCGTGTCTAGGGTAAGATGGGGGTTATTTTGGTAGGTTTTTTGAAGCTCACCGGTGCCGGTTAGCGACGGTCGGCCGCCGGATTATGGGTTTTAGGGATGAACTGAGAGAAAATGAAGAAGGGGGTTTGGGTTATAAAACTGAAAAATGAAACAAATGGCCGAAAATTTGGTTTCGGCCTAAAAGAGGGGTTTTTATAGTTGTTATTATTTTGTGAAATGGGGAAATTACGTACTAAATCCTCCCGAACTTTCAATATTTTCACTTCTGTCTCGCCGCTTGGTATATTTACAACTCTGGTCCCCCTGGTATTTCAAAATCTTGCAATCCAGTCCCTAAATTACACCGAATCAGTTTTTAAATGGTAAAATTACCCCTTTAACCATCACGCGTTTTTGAACTTTTCATTTCGGGTCTGCCCCTTGGTCCAATTACAGTTTTGATCCTTTTAGGTTCTGTCTATTTCGCATTTTCGTCCTTAAATTACATATTATTGTTCTTTAATTTCTGTCACTGACTTTTATTTTTTTTCATTTCAGTCTTGTTTCCATGTAAATATTCATGTTCGTATTATAATCGTATATGTTAATGTAGTCTTTTGTCTTATTTTATATCCCTCGTATATGCCTTGTATTTTTATGTTTACATGTATATGTGTGTTAAGTTTATAATGATTATGTATCTTTTTGTTCGGTTATTCGTATTAAGCATGTTATGTTCTAGTTGACTCGTACACGGCATGTTTTGTATTTTTGTATATGTGTATGTTCTCTTGACCTTTAAGTTACGTGTTAATGTGTCTTCTTTTTATGTATAATATATTGTTCCATATATGTTGAAATATATTTTATTTCTAATATGTATGTCTTCTTGAAATATGTGTTTTTGTCTATATATGTATTTATTCCTACCTTGTTATTGTGGCATGTTAAGTTTGCTTTTATCTAATATTAAGCTTGGTATGTATATGTGTGTTTTAATTACGTATTTCATTTATGTTAGATTAGTATTCTGTTATGTGAATATTTATTGTTTTTAAATTATGTGCTATGTCTTATATTTTTGTCACTAAGATTGCATATGGTATATAAATTGTTAATGACGTGCCCTTTTATCCGAGTGTAAACGGGGCCAGTATCAGGCGTAGTGATAGTGGTTAGGCGTTTACTCTCGGATAACGGAGCCTTTAAAATTTATTCGCAATTATAACTGAATTTTAAAATAATTGTCACTTTAACCCGAAAAATCCAATATTAATAAAGAGGTAATTATTAAAGTACCAATTTTGGGCGGTGTGGGGGTGCTAATCCTTCCCCATCCGTAACCGACTCCCGAACCCAACATTTTTTGAACCTCTGGTTTTATGGTGTCCGGCCTACCTAAGTGGCCGGTGGCGACTCCAATTTTTAAATAAAATGTGGTTTTTTAAAACCCCCACGGAATAAATATTTTATATCCAAAAAATCACAAATACCTTCGAAAAACCTCGTTTTTCGTTTTTTTTAGCGATATAAGAAAATGACATCGCTACAAATCCTTTACCTATCAAAGAAGGCGCGGGTGTTGCAGAGGCTTGATTCGCACATCGGCAATTGAGAGTTGGGTTGTTGGTGTCTGGAAAAGTATTTTACTACTGTTAAAAGGTTTGAAAAGGAGTTGAGGGATTTTAGATAAGGTTTGACACACCTATCTAAGCTCGAAAGTAAGTATCGGTTAAGCTACCTCTTGTTTTCGGTATTTTAAAATGAAATCTCGTGCTCAAGTTTATGGTTTTATTACTCACTATATTATGCATGTTTTGAAAGTGAAAGATGATGCAAATAATCTTTGATGATGACTTTTGAGAATAGCATATGATTTATGCAAATGTTTTGAGACTATAGAAATACATGGTTTAATGTATTTGTGTTGGAATGATTTGATGCATATGTAAAACATTGACGTAATGTTTGTTATTGAATATATTGGCAAGTGGTTGTGTTTAAAATGTTATTGGATATAGTTGACCGGTGATATGATTGAAAGTGCACTATAAAAAGTCGCCTCATGTGTGTCGAG
Source organism: Hibiscus mutabilis (assembly GCA_019671005.1). Classification (NCBI taxonomy): domain Eukaryota; kingdom Viridiplantae; phylum Streptophyta; class Magnoliopsida; order Malvales; family Malvaceae; genus Hibiscus; species Hibiscus mutabilis. The sequence continues at coordinate 22,293,344 of CM033729.1, forward strand.
GGCATTAAAGTGTCTGTAATCTCCACCATGAGAACCGCGGCAATTAAGGTGGGTAAATGTTCTGTTTTCTCATGCTCTTGGATTAATACATCCAAACCGTAGAGGTGGGTAAATGTTTCGTTACTCCAGTTTAAATCATTGAGGTGGGCAAGTGTGTTGCTACTCCGGTTGAGGTATGTATGTGAAATGGTTGTAACCACATGAGAATTCGCGTATCCGATGTGTTTTATGAACCGTAAGGTTGTTGGTTTTGAGTTACTTGAAAGCCAATATATGAGATAATGTATCATGAGAAATGAATTATTTTGTATAATGTGATTTATACATGTGTTGCTCTTTAAGCTTTTTATAAAGGAGTTCTGATGTGAAGCTTAAATTGAGGTAGAGATTGAATCCATGATACATGTGTTGAAAATGATTTAAATGTGCATATTTTGAAATGACATGAGAAACATGAGATGTTTTACCAAGAGTTGTTCACATGTGATTTGTGCAAAATGGTTTTAAATACGTTGATGAGTGTTTTGTGGTTTCCCTCACTAAGCTTAATGCTTACACTCTATTTTCCTCATCAATGCAAATAAATAGCTTTCTCGCGCAGTACACAATTGAGGAACGATCCAAGGATTTGATATAATTCAAAATATGGTTTTTAATGCATTCTAAGTAGTAATAAGAAGGCAATGTTACCGGGTTGTTTTGGGAGATGTGTTTTGAAATACTCCTTGATGTAATAGTTTAGATTGTCAATTTAGACTTGTATGATGCTCTTTACTTGTGTTTGAGGGGTTTGGGAAACATTAAGCATGCTTGGGTAGAGATCATGCCCTTAGGAAATGTTTGAGTATGCCATCCTTGGAGTGACCTTTTGTTATGTTGCTATGTGTGATGATGAGAGTCAATGATGTTATATGATGATTATAAGTTGAATTACGGGTGTTAGATTGAGCCAAAGTGTCATATGTTGGACCTAGAGGTCATTATAGGTCTTACCGTACTGGTACGGTACCTCAGGGTGTCGATACACGGGGGGCTTGTATAGGCTCAAATTGTGCAATTTTGCCTTACTGTACCGATATACCTGGTAACCGTATCGGTACGCATAGTTATGAAATAGAGAGGGTTTCGGTACGCGAGTTACTATTCCGATATGATCCTTAGCTACTGGAATTAAGTCTTTTAAAATTATACAAGTCGTACCGATACGCTTGAGGACCGTATCGGTACCCAAATGCTCTTCAGAACTGTATCAATACGGTGGACAATTGTAACGAAACCCTGGACGTTATTTTAGTTAGAAATGCTGCTTGATGTTTGAAACTTTGTATTTTGGTCCCTGTTTCGTATTTATGCAATTAAGCGAGTATAGAAGATCTTTTTGAGTCGTGATTCTATGTGAAGGCATGAAATATGACTAATTGAGGATTGGTAACTTTAAATTTTGTGAAAGCTTGTATAAAATTTAGAAATTACGTTTTAGTCTGTAGAATGTGGTTTCGAGCAATTGAATGTCGAAATGATGCCCGATTGAGTTGAGATTTTAACCATGACTTGTATGCATACCATACGACCTAAAAATGCGTCTAGAAAAGATAAGAGAAAAAAAGGAAAATGGTTCGGTTCGAATGTATTTTCACCGGGGTTTATTTCAGTAAACCCTAATATAGCTTGCTCGATTCGGTCTTGCAACTAGACTGGGTCAAGGGGGTTATATAAGCTATAAGCTTAGTGAGGGAATCTCAAAAACACTCATCAATGCATTTAAAACCATTTTACATCAAAACAAGTTTATAATGTTCATTCCAAAATCATTTTATGCTTCTCAAATCCGCCCAAATATGCTCATTTAAATCATTTACTACACATGTATCATGGATTCTATCTCAAAACTCAATTTAAGCTTCAAATGCCAAAACCTCTATATAGCAAGCTTAAAGAGCATCTCATGTATAAACCACATTATACAAACATAATCCATTTCTCATGATACATTATCTCATATATTGGCATTCAAGTGACTCAAAACCAAGTTTCATTCCATGTTACAAAAACACATCGGATACACGGATTTCTCAAGTGGTTCCTTTGACCACTTCGCATACGTCCTCGAACTGGAGTAGCCCTCAACGTTTATAACGTATAAATCTACCAGCGGGAGAAAAATGCACAATTAACCCCTCAACCGTTGCGGTTCTCATGGTGTCAAAAATGGCACAATTAACCCCTCAACACACATGAGGCGACTTATTATAGTGCACTTTAAACCCTATGGCTGTCCAACTATATTCGATAACATTTTATCCTAGCCACTTGCCAATATACTCAATAAAACCACATTACCTCACTGTTTTACATATGCATCAAATCAATCTAATTTCTAATACATTAAAACATGTATTCTAGTATTCTCAAAATACTTTCATAACCATATTCCATTTTCAATAATCACCATATACGATCATATGCAACATCTTTTGTTTCTAAAACATGCATATAACAGTAGGTAATCAAAATCATAAACATGTGCATGGGATTGTATTTTGCAAAACCGAAAATGCGAGAGAGCTCAACCAATACTTACTTTCGAGCTTAGTTAAGTGTTTCAAACTTTTTCTAAACTCCCGACAACCATCTTCAAACCTTTTAAAAGCAGTATAACACATTTCCACTCACCGAAAACCACGCGATCCACTTACCGACACACAATTAAGCTTCTAGAGCCTCCAAAAGCTAAAGGATTCAACTCCCTTGATTTACCCAAACAAAAACAAAAGATTAATTCACTTCCATGCATCTCTAATTTCCAGCAACCAACAAACAACACTCTGCCTCACTTAAAACCATCAAACGACATTATAAAACAACTGAAATCATCTCCAAACTTCATCTAAACAAAGCCCAGCCAAAACCTATGGATTTTAACATCTTAACAACATCAATTAACATCTAAAAACATACTTATAACGTCCGTATACCTCCAGCAACTCTACAACACCAAGATCACACCAAAATCTAACTATATACAACCTAGAAAATTAGCAATTCACATAATTTCGGGTTTTGTTTAATTAATCTCTTCCTTTAACATTAAAACATGTATCTTAAGTGTTCTAAAACAATTAGAATCAAGGCAAGACAGATCCATAACAATATTCTTCCAATTTCTCATCAAAACACAATTTAATCCATAAAATCTTGATTAAATGATCAAGAACTTGGGAATTTCATTAAAGAACCTTTAATTAGAGGAGATAAACGAAAATCACCTATAATTGTTGATTTCTCCCTTAATTGGCAAAGATTGGTTGAAATCCAAGTAGATTTTGTTGTAGGAATCCAAGAAATCGAGTAAGAAATAAAAAAAGATTGATTCCTAAAAATTTTGGAAAGAATTTGATAGTTTGGCTGCTGAGAAAGTTGAGAGAAAATGATAGAAAAGTTAATTACGTGAGAAAATGATTTGTGAAATTAAAAATCCATTTTATCAATTCCATTTTATTTTATTATTAAAACCAATTAAAAACCTTTTTAAAATAGCCTAAAATAAGGGGAAATCTGATAAATTTTTTTGGTTAATTACCTCCTTAAAGATTCTAAGTTTTGACCCTTTTACGATTTAGTCACCAAAAATAGTTTTGAAAACTTTAAATTTTAGTCACCGGAACAAAATGTCACAAAATCAGATTTATAATTTACAAAAACCCTTAGAATATTAATTAAATATTTTCTAGCATTTTTCCATATTTTATTTTAGCCAAAAACGGTTTGTCAAGATATACTTCCCGAAACTATCTTGAATTGCCTAATTCGGTTCTCCCAAACTATCTAATCGATCCATCTAAAATCTAGGCCCAAATTCAGGGCATTAAAGATCTACTGGAAAGCTTCCCCCAAACTTGGCTTCTGTCCTTAGTTGTGTGCCCCTACGTAGAGTGATGGCATTGCATTGCTCTGTATTAAAGCCCTTAGTGACTTCAGTATCACTAGGTAGTCCGCCAAGTGGTCTCGGTTTTAGCATCTAAGTGATCTTCCCTACTTGAGTTTCTAGAGACCTAATCGAGGCAGTGTTTTTTTTCATGATTGATTGTTGGTTTTGCAACATGGCAGCCTGTGTTGTGAGCATGTCACTATGATTCTTTAGGTGGGCTGCTTGATCCTGCATAATGGTACGGGCAATTTTCGTAAATGATTGATAAGAATTATTAAAAGAATTAGAATTGGAGTTACAAGTTCCCTGGTTCTGCCTCTGAGTCTTTTAGAATCCAGAAGGGTCGGTTGATGTAGCTGGTTGTGCTCCTGGATTTCCTTTGTTACCTCCCCAACCAAAATTTGGATGTTGCCTCCACCCTGGGTTGTAGGTGTTGGAGTAGGAATTGGTGTTGCGGCTGGTGTTTCCTATGTAGCATCTGAATTCTTGTTGTTGAGGACATGCAGTAGACTGATGTTCCCCATCACAATGCTCACAAGTGTATTGCATCACCTTAGCCTCCTGACATTAGATAGCCCTTGCATGTTCTTGAGCAAGTTGGTGATGGTAGAGAGTTGAGCTGCTACAGTTTGAGAGCCATCCAATTGGAATGCTCTAATGGCTTTGGGTCCAGGCTTCAATCTCTCTCTTGGAAACTGGTAGTCGGTGTTGGCTATTGGGTCAAGTATCCAAAAAGCCTCATCATGTTTTATGTTTAGCAAAGTACCACTGGCTGACGAGTCGATCATCATCCTTCTTGGTGCATTGACGCCATTATAGAACGTCATAACCTATAGCTAGTCTATGAATCCAAGGATCGAGCACTTTTGAAGTAGGTCTTTTTTACCTATCCCATACTTCATACATAGATTCACCATCGTATTGTTGGAACGAGATAATATCGCATCTCTTTTGGCTGTGCATGTTCAATGGATCATATCTATGCAGAAACTTGTTGCACAAGTCATCCAAGATGTGATAGATATTGTGGAACATGTCTTCAACCATGCTCTGGCTTGATCTCGCAAAGAGAAGGGGAATAGCTTGAGTCGCAAGGCATCGATAGGAATGTCTGGTTGTCTGAAATAGTCACAGACTTCCAGGAAGGCTTGAATGTGCTCACGAGCATATTCTCTTGTGGATCCTCTAAAGTGTCCAATATTGTTGAGCATGTTGAATATAACGGGCTTTAGCTCAAAGTGGGTCATCCCTAGGTCAAGTACCACAATCAGTGGATTAAGGTTGTAGATAACATGATCAATGATCTCTCTAATGAGCCTTCTAGGCCTGGAAGGTGGTGATCATGTTGACCATTATTACCCACGGTAAATCTCTGTCCATTGTATGGAGGTACTTTTTTGGATTACACATGTTCTCAGGGGGTTCTCGTTGTCATTCACCATATTCTTTTTCTCTCGTAATAGTCTATGAAATGTTCTATCGATCTCTGAATAATATGGAAGAATAGGTGTTAAGTGTGTAAAAGTACTATATTTTCATCCTATTTGCTCTTAATTATTGTTAGACTTAGGCTCATTCTAGTTGAATTTTTAGTCATTCATGCATAATTGCATTGTTTCCTTCACTATCATGTTTGATTACATAATTTGGTTGATTTTTGTGGAAAAGGTGCTGCTGGTATGTGTTTTTGTGTGTGCAGGATCTAATTGCCCAAGCAAGTAGGAAATTGCCGGAGCAATTGAAGATAAGAAGAAGGGGTCTGGCGATTTTTAGAGGATAAATCCAATTAATTCGAATTAATTACTAGAAGCAAGGATAAATCGTAGAAGAGTTGGAGTTCCACGAAGAGATCAAAAAGAGATTAAATTCCAAGAGTTTATGAGGAGTTTTTGGAAAATAAATAAATAAAAGAGATTTATCTATTTTATAGTATTTAATTCCAACTTAAACTCATACTTCCATAAATAGAATTTGACCTAGCCATCTCCTATAAATAGAATTAGGGTTGTCGACATCTTCTTCTTCTTCTTCTTCTTCTTCTCTTTTCTATTCGATTCATGTTGGGTAGATTTTATCTTGTATTTCTTTTGCACCCAACCATGAACTAAACTTTACTTGGATTGGGTTATTGTGATTTTGTGGTTGTGAAAACGTTTGGATTTGTTTAGGTTTTTTAGTTGCAATTCAATTTCAAAGTTTGTTCGTTCTTGGTTCTTAATTTTGATCACGAGTGAACTAGGAGAGGATCTCGTGAATTCATCCATTTATCTAATATCGGGAGAGTTAGATTCAAGAAACGAATGAGCATGGTTTTCATACAAACGAATGTTGGTGAAGACTAATTCGACTTAGGGATAAGTTGTGAATTTTAACGGCTAAGAGAAGCGCAAGATCGGTTATTGTTCACCCATGGTTAACGCAGGGATGTATCACCAAGGCATGCACAATTAACAGTGTTTCGAGTTAGGGATAACGAGAAGCCATTGAAGGACACTTTGCCGAACTTTGAAGGAAGTCGCCCAGTTGCCCAGGCAATTCAACTGATGCTAATTGTTAAGACAATTGAGTTACTCTTACATTCAGTTGCCATGACGGTCCATTCAATCATCACACCACTACTCACAATAACCCAGCCTACCCTCTTATTCGATTACTTTATCCTTTCTTTCTTTCTATTTATTTATTTTGTTTAGTTTATTTTACTTGACATCTATTAATAGTATTTCTTTTACCGTGTAATAACTTAAGCAAAGTGACCCAAACCAATCCCTGTGGAGACGATATCTTTATTATACTTTTACTTGCGACGTGTACACTTGCAACATTTGCCTGGCATTCAAATCACGCAACAAGTTTTTGGCGCCGTTGCCGGGGATTGGCAATTGGTTTTAGTTGTTTTTGTTATTGCATTTTTTATTTTTACTAACTTTTCTTTTTTGTTTGTTTTATCAAAAATATTAGGTGTGCTATAAAGTTAAGGGACATCAACATGATGGGAAATAAAAGTCGATCTATTCGAGAGTTGATGTGGGAAGATAGGAATCAATCCAATCAAGAATTTGTTACACTCACCGATGATTACCTATACCAACCGAAAAAAGCCCAAAGAGCCTATACCGTGGAAAACTCTTGCGCTTGTTGTGGAGAGCATCATGTGTTTGAAAATTGCCCTCAAAATCCTGGTGCATATGGATACATGGAGGACCATAGTTGGAACCATCAACAAAATCCTTCATGGTATGATCAAAATGCTCAAATGTTTTTTACCATAACAATTTTGCTACTGCAACAGATATGCCATGTCAATACAGTCCTCGTCAAGAGCATTCAAATTCCTTAGAGGAAACGTTTCAAGCTTTCATGGCTAGAACTGATTCTCTCCTCGAATTCAATCAATTGCCACCGCAATATGGTAACTTTCAAGAACTATCAAATTCCATGGATGCAAGAATAGCCATGATGGATGTACTCTTGAGAGAAGCGGAAGATCGATCATGAAGATTAACATATGTCTTGGATAACATGCCCCAACAATTAAGTCCTAGGAATACTGAAGTCCCAAGGCAAGAAGACAATGAGCAATGAGAAGAGAGCTCCCTAATGTGTAGGGAACAACTAAAACCTCCAAGTTGAGAGCATATTGATGAGAAAGAATGCCCAACGCTGGATGAGCCTAAACAAAGAATTACCACGGCAATTGAGGAGCCTGAGTAGGGTAATGCTGCGACAACATCTAGTGAGGCTGAAAAGGGTAATGCTTCAACATATTCTGGGGATTCTGATGCCCAGAATGTTACAACACTAATGCTAAAGCAGAAATCTATGGATTGCTCTTATCTACCATTGCCACGGTAATTGCAAGACCACATACAGGAGCAACAAGACAATGATACTCTGCTAATGAAATATTAGCAGGTGATGGTTGAACCTTTTGAATTCTTTAAAAACTCACCTCATTCATTGCAGGTATTCCTTGAGGAACCAACGCTGGTAGATTTGAAGTCATCAAAATCTCTACTAATGGAGATGTTTGAGAGGCCTAAAGAAAACGGTGTTTGGACTCATCAAGCTTTTCAGAAAATTGGTCATTCCCTTGACATACATTGAATTTTTGCAGAAGATTGCCATGGCAATTGGTTGGCACAACAATTTCCACGACAACGAAGGCTACATCCAAACATGATGGAAGTTAAAGATAATGAGGTAATTAAATGGTTGGGTGTTGATATAATTTTTTCTATTAATATATTTATGTCTTCAAGAATAGAAACAAGGTGGAGAGTATGCATGGACTACAAAAGAACAAGGAAAAAAGACGCCTCCACCATGGTAGTACACATAGGAGTGGTTGCGATCATAATGGTCCATCTCTTTTTGGGCAATATTGTCACTCGATGGAGGGTACAAATAGACTATAAGAAGTATCAGAAACAACCCTCGTCAATTTTTCTTTAAGGCAACCCTATTCCTTTTTATTTTTATTTTATGTTTATTTTGATTTTAGTTTTTGTTAAAAAACCCAGACAATCAGACTTCAGTGGCACTACACACAACACCACAATTTCATATTCTCATCTTTTGTTATTATATTCTATTTTAAACAAGCGAATTAAAAATTTTGGACAACTTATTTGTGATGAGATATTCGCTTGTAATCAAAAGGATGTAGGTGTTATTTTCTTCCTGAGCTTAATATCCCAACTATGCGAGAAAGAAAAAGTACCAAGTGATCCAACGGACGAGAAATTACTTCCAGAACTGGATGGAATCGCACTCAATACTTGAGGATTATGGGTGGAGAACCAGCGAAAGAACAAGAATTGCCAAAGAAATCCCCTGCACTGAAAATTGCCCAGGCAACCAAAGATGCCTCGGCAATTCCTGATGCCTTGGCAAATCCTGATACCCAGGCTAGTGCACCTGCCTCGACAGGCATGGATCGAATCGAAGAGATGCTCTGCCCACTATCTCATGATTAGAGAAAATGGAGGCCCGACAATTGCAATTTATGTGGTACATGAGGGACCATAACGTAGCTATCATACGAGTGATCCTTGAGAAGTACCTCGACAACACCGTGCCTTTCTCGGTGTTCCCTGCCAACCTACTTGCCCCGGTAACTGAGGATGCCACAGAACCTGCCGCACAAGATAAAGGTAAAACCCCTATGACTGAACCTTCTCGGACTAAATCTTTACATGGATTTACAGATTTGGACGAGAACATATCCGAACCATTGAATTTGCCACCGTTCGAGCCATCAAAGTTGAAGCGCAAAGCTTCTATCATTGAAGAGACTAAAAAAGAGGATGAACAAAGTGATGGGGTTCTGGAAGTGAGGGCTAAAGCCGCACCGCCAGGCACACGCACTCAACCACAACGAATCGCAAAACGAATCAAGCATACGGCCCGAAAGAAACTTATCATCCAAGGTGACGACCTTTCTGACTAACTCATTTGCATTTTCATTTTAATTTTTTTGGACTTGCACGCATTGAGGACAATGATTCTCTTGAGTTTGGGGGGTGTTGGTTTCTAGTTAGTTTCATTTTTAGTTGCATTCATCTTTAGTAATCGCATATAGGGTGCATACATTACTTGCCATGCCTTTGATTGGATTTAATTTGCATAGACTTGTTGGATATCCTATCATGAGTTTACCACTGCACTTAAATTATAGAACTTTCGATTTTAGGATGCTCATGGATAACACTTAGAATTCAACTGCAATGTTGAATATAATTTGACACTGTTGTGGCTCGATTGATTAAAGGAGACTTAGTGAACTTAGGTTGCTTAAAAATTGGGTAAAAATTAAACTTAAAAATTGAGCTAGAGGTGCCCATCTGGCTCTAGTCTCAACTAATATTGATTTAAAAATAATTTCTTGCTATAGGTGCCCGAAACTGGCTCTAGTTATCACACATTAGAAATCGCTAGAGGTGACCGAAATTGGCTCTAGTTGATTAACATTAAAATAAGAAATTGCATGCTTTGCTAGAGGTGCCCGAAATTGGCTCTAGTAAAAATAAAATACCCCGGTAATTAATTTAAACCTATTGTTCACATGGAATCCAGAAAATCAACTTGTACACAACTCCACACGCACATATCACAAGCATTATAGTTTAATTCCGAGTAAATTCTGTGCTATCCAAAAAATTGAAAAGCAATTAATCTTTGTGCCATGATTTTGAGGATTGAAGTTAGTTACGAAGAAAAATTTTTGATGATTGAAGTATTGGCAGGTAATTGTTAGGCTTGCATTGCTTGAGGACAAGCAATAGTTAGAGTTTGATGGTCTGTTAAGAGGGTAAAAGTACTATATTTTTACCCTATTTACTCTTAATTATTGTTAGACTTAGGCTCATTCTAGTTGCATTTTTAGTCATTCATGCATAATTGCATTGTTTCCTTCACTGACATGTATGAATACATAATTCAGTTGATTTTTGTGGAAAAGGTGCTGCTGGTATGTGTTTTTGTGTGTGTAGGATCTAATTGCCCAAGCAAGTAGGAAATTTTCGGAGTAATTGAAGATAAGAAGAAGGGATCTACCGATTTTTAGAGGATAAATCCAATTAATTCGAATTAATTACTAGAATCAAGGATAAATCATAGAACAGTTGGAGTTCTAGAAGTGATCAAAAGGAGATTAAATTCCAAGAATTTATGAGGAGTTTTTGGAAAATAAATAAATAAAAGAGATTTATCTATTTTATAGTATGTAATTCCAACTTAAACTCATCCTTCCATAAATAGAATTTGACCTAGTCATCTCCTATATAAGGGAAGACAAGCCGCCTCTTTGAAGAGAGGGTGAATTGGGAGAGAAAATTAGGGTTGTCGACATCTTCTTCTTCTCTTTTCTATTCAATTCATGTTGGGTAGATTTTATCTTGTATTTCTTTTGAACCCAACCATGAACTAAACTTTACTTGGGTTGGGCTATTATGATTTTGTGGTTGTGAAAATGTTTAGGTTTTTGAGTTGCAATTCAATTTCAAAGTTTGCTCATTATTGGTTCTTAATTTTGATCGTGAGTGAATTGGGAGAGGATCTTGTGAATTCATCCATTTATCTAATATAGGGAGAGTTAGATTCAAGAAACGAATGAGCATGGTTTTTATACAAACTAATGTTGGTGAAGACTAATTCGGCTTACGGATAAGTTACGAATTTCAACGGCTAAGAGAAGCGCAAGATCGGTTGTTGTTCATCCATGGTTAACGTAGGGATGTATCACAATGGCATGCACAATTAACAGTGTTTTGAGGTAGGGATAACAAGAAGCCATTGAAGGACACTTTGCCGAACTTTGAAGGAAGTCGCCCAGTTGCTCAGGCAATTCGACTGATGCTAATTGCTAAGACAATTGAGTTACTCCTGCATTCAATCATCACTCCACAACTCTCAATTCGGTTTCCTCTTTCCTTTATTTCAATTCTTTAGATTTAGTTTACTTTATCTCAATTCATTATTATTATTATTATTATTTAATTATTTAAACATTTGCAGTGACTTAAGCAAAGTGGCTCTAACCAATCCCTGAGGAGACGATACTCGATACTTGTCATTAATTACTTGCGACGTGTTCACTTGCACCATTTGCGTAGCGCTCAAAACACGCAACAATAGGCTTTATGGTGGACCTTCTGTTCATGCACTAGAACGCACCTGAGAAAGAAAAAAATTTAATACAATAAAAATAAAAGTTCTAAGCGTAATTACAACGTAATTATCAATTGGCAATCCTTGGCAATGGCGCCAAAAACTTGATGCTTGTTGAATAGTGATGCACTTTAGAGGAAGTATACTCGTCGTATCAAATAATAAAGTGAGAGTAGAGTGTCGAACCCACGAGGAATAGATTAATAACTATGACGTTATCAAACTTAGGAATGTGTTTGCAAGTGTGGTTGATTGTTGATTTAATTAAATCTAATTTAACTAATCTAAAGATAGATACGATAAAGACAAACAACTAAAGTGACTGTAATGCCCCAAATTTGGGATTAGGTGTTAGCTAGATCGATTAGACGGTTTAGGGGAACCAGATTAGGCGATTCAAGCTAGTTTTGGGAATTAATTCTTAATAAATGGTTTTTTTGGTTAAAATAAAATATAGAAAAATATTAGAAAATGTTTAACCGATATTTTAAGGGCTTTGGAAAACTCAATTTGATTAATTAAAATCAGATTTTGGGACATTTTGGTCTGGAGACTAAAATGTAAAGTTTTTAAAACTATTTTGGTGACTAAATTGTAAAAGGGTCAAAACTTAGAATCTTTAAGGAGCAAATTTACCAAAGTTCATAATCATATTTTCCATTAATTTAGGCTATTTTAAATTGTTTTTAAAATGGTATTAAATAAAAATAAAATAGATTTGATTAAAAGGATTTTAATAACGAATTTCATTTTCTTACGTAACTATTTTTCTCTCAACTTTCTCAACAGCCAAACTATCAGTTTTACTCCAAAATTCTCAGGAAACATTTCTTTTTTTATTTCCTTTTGATTTCCTAATTGATTCCTTTGATTTCTACACCAAATCCTATTTGCTTTCTTGAAGATTTCATTCAAATCTTGCCAATTAAGGGAGAAATCAACAATTAGAGGTGATTTTCATTTCTCTCCCCTAATTAAAGGTTCTTTATTGAAATTGCCAAGTTCTTGATCCTTTACAACTGATTTTTGTTAAGTATTTATGATTAAATCGTGATTATAATGTTTTAAATTAATTTTGATGAGAGATTTGATGAATCTTGATATTTATCTGGTTTTGCATTGATTCTAATTGATTTAGATCATTTATAAGATATGTTTTAATGTTATAAGAAGAGATTGATAAAAGAAATCTCAAAACCAAGTGAATTGCTAATTTTCTAGGTTGTAAATAGTTAGATTTTGAGGTGATCTTGGTGTTGGAGGGTTGCTGGATATATAAGGTTGATATACTGTTGTTTTTGGATGTTAATTGATGATTTTAAGATGTTAAAATATTTAGGTTTTGGCTAGGCTTTGTTTAGGTTGAGTTTAGTGATGCTTTTCAGTTGTTTTAAGGAAGCGTTTGATGGTTTTTAGTGAGGCAAAGTTGAGGAGATATGTTGTTGTGTTTAGAGATGCATGGAAATGCATTAATCCTTTATTTTGTGGGGTAAAATAGGAGTGATGGATCCTTCATCTTTTGGAGAGGTTCTAGAGGCTTCGAAAGCTTATTTTTTCTTCGGCTAGTAGAGTGTTGTATTGTCGGTGAGTGGAAATATGGTTTACTGCTTTTAAAATGTTTGAAGATGATTTTGGGGTATTTAGATTAAGTTTGAAACACTTGTCCAGGCTCAAAAGTAATTATTGGTTGTTCTCGCCCTCGTTTTCGGTTTTGCAAAATACAATCTCATGCACATGTTTATGGTTTTGATTTTCTACGATTATATGCATGTTTTAGAAAAGAAAGTTGTGTCAAATGATCATATATGATGATTTTTTAGTATGGCAAATGGTTTATGAAAAGAGTTTTGAAAATACTTGCATATATGGTTTAATATATTGGAAATTGGTTTGATTTGATTCATATTAAAACAGTGAGGTAATGTGGTTATATAGAGTATATTGGAAAGTGGTTGAGATTAAAAGTTATCAGATATAGTTGGCTAGCCATAGGGTTTAAAGTGCACTATAATAAGTCGCCTCATGTGTGTCGAGGGGTCAAGTGTGTGCCATGCTACACCATGAGAACCGCAACGGTCGAGGGGTCAAGAGTGTGTCAATTCTCTCATTGGTGGATTTATACATCATAACCGTTGAGGGCCAGTAGTACCATGCTCCAGTTTGAGGATGTATGTGAATTGGTTGAAAGAACCACTTGGGAAATCTGTGTATCCGATGTGTTTTTATAAATAGATTGAGATGGTTTTGGGTTACTTGAATGCCAATATATGATCTAATGTATCATAATGTGATGCTCTTTAAGCTTTCTATTTAGAGATTTTAGCATGATAAAGCCTATATTGAGGTTTATGTTAGAAATCCATGATACGTGTGTTGCAATTGTTTAAAAATGCATATTTGTAAAGACCATTGAAGCATGAGATTTTAAATGCATTGATGAGTGTTTTGAGATTTCCTCACTAAGCTTGTAAGCTTACATTCTCCTTTCTCATCAATTCAGAGAAGTAAGCATTTTTGGACAACGAGCAAGCAAGAGACAATCCAAGGGCGAAGCAATTTCAAGTATGGTTTTATAAATGCTATGTAGTAATAAGAGGCAATGTGTCCAAGTTGTAATTGGGAGGGTTGTTCTGGTTACTCCCTGGTTTGGACAAGTTTCATTTGGTGTCTTTGACTTGTATGAGGTTTTAAGTCTTGCTTTTAGGGGTTGGGATAAGATTTGCATGCTTGGGTAGAGATCATGCCTATTGGACATTTGCTTGGTTTTGCTTTGATGTGAATGATTCTCTAACCTGCCTATTTGATTGTGGAAATGTTTCTAAACTTGTTATACGAGGTTTGTGTAATGTTTGAGGTATGATAGTTTGAGCCAAAGTGTCATATGTTCGACCAAGAGGTCATTATAGGCCAGTCCATACCTGTATGGGTCCTCAGGGATCGGTACCGGGGTTTATCTCAGCTCAAATCTATGCAAAATTGCACAGGCATATCGGTATACCTTGTAGCTATATCGGTACGCCTAGCTAAAATTATAACTGGTGTTGGTACATGGGCAACCGTATCGGTACGCCCTTTAGCTACTAAAAGCCCTAATTTTTGATATCGAACAATCGTATTGGTACACTTGATGACCGTACTAATAACCTTCATAAAATGAACCCATATCGATACGGGAGATGGTGTATCGGTACGCTGTCAGTTATTTTTGGTAATAAGCCTCCTGAAGTTTGAATCGTTGTTGTTTAGTCCCTATTTCTTGATTATGCAAATAAATGAGTTTGGATGATTATTTTAAGTTGAAATTTAACCGGTTTGCATGAAACCTGACTAATTAATGTTTGGTAACTTTGGATTTAAGTAAGTCCTCTTAATTTTTTGAAATTGCAATTCGGTCCCTAAAGTGCGTTCTCGTTCAATTGGATGCCAATTCGACGCCCAATTTGGTTGTAGATTACACCTCTGCTAGCATGATCACCTTATGACTTAACTATGAATTTAGATAAGATAAAAAGGAAAAATGGACCATTTTTTAGGTAAATATTTTAGGTTTGTCTCGGTAAACCTAATATAGCTCGCTCAGTTCGGGCGTCTAGGCTGGGACGAGGGGGTTACATTTGGTTGTATCAGAGACAGGTTATGATTGTTGGGATGTGGGTTATGTTGTTTGATGTATTGTTGCTAAATGAATCTATTGAATAGCATGCACGGTGTATGATTTTGTGTGTTTATGATTGAAATGTGCTATCTTGGGGTAAAAGCTTTGGGACACATTGCCTTATTACTACAAGTGTAAAATGATTTTTGTTTTGAAACATGTGCGACTTGGATTCTTGCTTCAAGTTGGCCTAATTGTTTTGTTTTGTTGCATTACCATGCTTTAGACTCATATATTCGAGAAATGGGACCGAGACGAGAGATAAGAGCTTATATGGGTAGTGTTATGGATGGACATAATGATGAGTTGCCTTCTCCTCCATTGATTCCTTCTATTAGTACTGAAGATGAGGGCGGTGTGCCTTAGGCACCGCAAGGACCAGTTTTTGATGATATGACATCGTTGATCCAGGCAATGATTGAAGCATTTTAGGTTGCTATAGCTAGAGTGCAAGTACCTGCACCGGCACCTACGGCAGCTATTAATACGGGACTTTTATTGGAGGGTTTGCGCAGGTTAGGAGGTATCGAGTTTAGGGGTTTAGCGCTAGAGGCAACTGAGGAGTGGTTTGCTAGTACGAGAGGATTCTTGGACTAATGGAGTGTACGAATGTTCATAAGTTAGGCTATATAGTGTCTTTGCTTCAAGGATATGCTTATAGCTGGTGGATGACTTTTATTGCAAGTATAGCACCTACAGATGTGACGTAAGAGTTCTTTTATGCTACTTTCTAGAAGAAGTATTTGGGTTCCCGTTATCAAGATGAAAAGAAGCGAGAGTTCATGGCGTTAGTCTAGGATAGCATGTATGTATCATACAAGGTTTAGTTTGTTCGATTAAGCTAGTATGCACCTGAGCTGGTTTTCGATGAGCGACAGCGACGTGATCATTTCCGATATAGGCTTGTGAAGGAAGTGAAGACTTATATGCTGGCTACAAATTACACAGAGTTTGATGTTTTAGTTTCTCAAGCTAAGAATATACAGCAGAATCTGGGATTATCCTCACATTTGGGGAGTTCTAATGCTTGGAAGAGGATTGCTGAGTCAGATACTGGTAGAGATTGGTATAAGAAGCATCAAGATATGAGGTATCACCCTGATCAGAGACGTGGTGGGAGTAGTGTTGGGCGTGGACAACAGAGTCAGAGCACCTATGTTCGAGCACCTGAGTATGGACAGTATGGTAGGGGACATTCAATGACGTGTTAGGGTACTCTTGGGACATGTTGGAGATGTGGTTTGCGAGATCACATTAGGCGTGATTGTCTGTAGTTGGTTAGGAAAGGACAGGCCATGAACATGTCATTGTACTATAGAGAGGTCATTGGCGCCGTCGAGGTAATTTTTAGTTTAGGGAGGAAGGTCAGAGGATAGTTGCTCACACTGTGGCAGTTCAACCTGAGGATGGTGGACCGATGAGGATCTACGCGCATAACAAGGGAAGGAATGATACAGATGAGATTGTTGGTACATTTATTTTGTAGTCTATATCATTACTTTCTTTCATAGATTATGGTTCTACACATTCATACATCTTGCACGAACATGCATGTTTGCATGATATATCTGTAAAAGTGTTAGATGTGGGTATGCAAGTAACTAGTTCTTTTGGAGAGATAATAGTCGTTAAGAGGTTGTTTAAGAGGTGTCCTTTGATGGTTCAAGGTCATGTGTTTGTAGCTAATTTGATAGAGTTGCCATTTCATGGTTTTGAT
The DNA here is from genome assembly GCA_019671005.1 of Hibiscus mutabilis. Lineage (NCBI taxonomy): Eukaryota > Viridiplantae > Streptophyta > Magnoliopsida > Malvales > Malvaceae > Hibiscus > Hibiscus mutabilis. The sequence goes on from CM033729.1 coordinate 22,310,315, forward strand.
GTAATCTTAGGGATGGATTGGTTGTCTGAACATAGGGTTGTGGTTGATTTTGAGACCAAGCGAGTTTTGTTGAAACTTGTTGAAGATTATGAAGTGGTGGTTGTGGGTGAGAATGTTGAATCATGTCCAATGTAGTTTTGGCTTTAGAAGCGCAAAAGTTGTTGGAGCTTGGGGGTCAAGCATATCTGGCTTATGTTATGAACCCAAATATGAAAGAGGTGTGTGCCCAGAATACCCGCATTGTTATTTTCCAGGGGTGTTTCCGGAGGAGTTGCCTGGATTACCACTGAATAGGGAGTTAGAGTTTTGTATCGAGACGTATGCAAATATAGCTTTGATGTTGATTGCACCGTATATCATGGCACCGAAGGAGTTGAAAATGCAGCTTCTGTAGTTGTTGGATCATAGTTTCATCCAACCTAGTGTGTCACCGTGGGGAGCACCAGTGTTATTTGTGAAAAAAAAAGATGTCACGATGAGAATGTGCATTGATTATCGGCAATTAAAAAAGTTGACGATTAAGAATAAGTATCCTTTGCCAAGGATTGATGATTTGTTTGATCAATTTTTAGGTGTTACGGTGTTTTACAAGATTGGTCTGAGATCTGGGTATTATCAGTTAAAGGTGAAAGATAAAGACATGCTGAAGATAGCTTTTCGCACGTGTTACGGGCATTATGAGTGTTTAGTGATGTCGTTTGGGTTGACTAATGAGCCTGTAGCATTCATGGTCATGATGAATCGGGTATTCCACGAATTCTTGGATCAATTCGTGGTAGTGTTCATGTAACACCCCGGTTTTGGGCTTAATGGTTTTGAGGTTTATTAGGCGGTCTGGTGGACTGAGTTAGAGATTCGAGTCAGATTCAGGACCGTATATTTTTTTGGTAAGATAAAAATATGGAAAAATAGTTAAAAATCATCTTTTATTATACATTGATTTTTGGTGGAATCAATTTTAGAAAAAGGAATTTGGAAATATGACATTTTGGGTTAGTGACCAAAATGTAATTTTTAAAAACTATTTTATAGTGACTAAAATCAAAAGGGTCAAATCCATAGAATCCTTAATGAGCTAATCTACTAAGTGTTTTCTTATGGTTTCTCTCTTCAATTAAATCATTTTAAACATGTGTTTTAAAAGGGTGATAATAAGGATTAAATATCTAAAGTTAGTTATTAGCTTTTAAAAGAAATTTACATAACTTTTTCATAAACTTTTTTTCTCAACTTCTTTTCTTCCAAACACTCAGAAGTTCATCAAAATCCAGAGGTGAGGGACTCTTTTCACTCAGATTATTGATTTTAATTTGTTTCTTTAACTTTGTTTTGCAAAATCTCATTGAAATCTTGCATTTTCTTAGCTTTAAACAAGCCAATTGAGGGAGAAATCACATAACAGGGGTAAGGTCTGTGATCTCCTCTATTAAATGGTTCTTTATTGATATTCCCAAGTATTTGATCCTTGATTTATAAGTTGTAATGTGGTTTCAATGTTTTATCCATGTTTAATAGAGTTATTTTGGAAATATTGATGAAACATGGTGATTTTCGAAGTGGATCTTATTTCCAGTATTTGAGATTGATTTAATATATGTTTTGGATGTGTTTTAATGTTGATAAGTTGTTTTTATCAATAGAAACTCGAAGCTCTTGAATCTCTAATTAGCTAGGTTGCTAGTTTTGAGTTATTGTGGAGATAATCGAGTTTGATATTTGCTGGAGGTAAAAGGATGTTAGGAAAGGGTTTTTGGATGTTATTAGATGTTGGTTGATGGCTTGAATTGTTGTTTTATGCTGGGTTAAGTTTCAGAAACGTCTGATGATGATTTCGGTATGTTTCGGATGGTTTTTGAGTGGGCAACTTGGGAGTTGCAGGAGATTGCTATTAGGCAATGGTTTGAATGCATTTTAATGCATTTATCCTCTGGTTTTATGTGTTTAAAATATGGGATAATCATGGCGACGAAGCTTGACGTTGTTTGGTTGCTTGTCGGGAGCTTGTTTCGTGATGGCAAGAAAGGCGAGGCGTATCGGTGAGTGGAAACTGGTTTTAAATGCTTTACAAGATTTGTAAAGGTTGTTGGGAGTTTAGGGTAAGTGTGAGACACTTACCTAAGCTCGGAAGTAAGTTTCCCATATTTTTCTATTGAATATCGACTTGGATATGAGCATGTCGTTTGCATGTTTTGGTGATAAACATGGTATGATTTACTTACTAGTAATGCATGATTTTGAGTACATATGCAGGAGTTTGAAAGTATATTAAATGCTATTAAGCATTGGTTTTAATTCCGGTTGGGAATGGTGTTATTGCATTGGCAATGAGATTTGCATATGTGGTGTTTATGAATGCATTGTAAAATAGTAAGTAAATGGTTTTGTAAATGATATATTGGCTATGTGACAAGGTGAGAAAACATTTGGATATAGTTGGCATGCCATAGGATTAAAAGTGCACTATAAAATATAAACAAAATCGATCATGGCCATGGGTCCTTGAGGTATGGTGGTGTAACAAGGCCACTCGGACTGTTGGGGACCTCATTTGGGGACTTGCGGTTTAACTAGGCAGGGGTAAAATTTCACGGTTTAACTAGGCGAGGGTGTCAAATCTTGCGGTTTAACTAGGCAAGGTTTGGGATATCATGTGATTTAACTAGGCATGATATGAGAGATCCGTGTATCCGATATGTGTATAGGATAGAGGTAGTCTATCCAGGTTACTATAAATGCCAATATATGAGGAAGTTCATGTGTTGAACCTTGTTTGTAATGCTTTGGGATTTAAGCATTGTTTGTTTAAAATGCTTTGGGATTTAAGCATGGATTGTGTATGATGTTAAATGATGATTATTATCTTTTGATTCGATTGGAATCATGGAAAAATGCTTAGGTTGTAAGCATGTTTTGGGAAAAGCAAGCATGTGGTCTTAAATGGTTTTAGTGCATCATTGTCTATGAGCATCCTCACTAAGCATGTGTGCTTAAACTCTCTTTTTCCTAATGATGTAGAGCATTGAAGTTTGGGGCAGCAAAGGTAAGGTTTGCAAGGATCCAAGAGATAAACTACTTTTGAGTATGAACTCGGTTTACGTTTTCGGTTAATAAGGCAATGTGTTCGCCATCGTTTTTGGGAATTGTAAATCCATTGCATTGAGATTCTCTAGAATGATTCTATGCTGGTTTTTTATGATGGTTATATGTTGATTAGCTTGATGTTGTTTTTTGCCTATAGTTGAGGTTGAATGGATGGTTAGGTATGCATCTAGAGTTTCCTTGTAGATTGCTATGTTGTGCTGGTTTGTCCAAGTTTAGTATGCTATGTTGATTGTGATGGCATGTTGCTTGTGCTAAGAATGGTTTAAGTGTGCATTTTGGTATGTTTGGCAAAGTGGTATAGGAAGCATGCCTTTAGAGTGGTCCTTTGGAAGCATAATGTTGTTTTGTTTGCCTAATCTTGGTATAAATGTTAGATTATGTTTATTGAAGTGTTGATATGCATGTTTGAAAGTTGATAGGAGCCAATTGCATCTAGAATTGGGTGAAAAACTAGCTAAATTTAGACATTACAGGCCCAGGCGTACCGATACGCGAGGGACCGTATCAGCAAGGCTAGGCATATAAGGCCAGGGCGTTTCGATATGCCTCAAGGCTATTGGAATTTCACTTTTGGATAGGAGGCCGCGTACTGAAACACCAAGGAACCGTATCGGTACGATGTGAAATGATTTAAACCATATTTAATATTCAAAGTAGCGTACTGGTACGGGTCTCTCCGTATCGAAACGATGTGTTCACAACCGTATCGATACGGGACTCAGCGTATCGATACAGATACCATTATTTCTGTTAATGTCCTGGAAAGGCAAATCTGTTTTCAATTTAGTCCATAAATCTTGTCTTGCCAATTAATGGAGCATGGATGATCGTTTGAAGCTGATTTTTGACGTATAAGCATGAAATGAACTTAATTAAAGGTTGGTAACTTAAAAATTGGAAAAGCCCTTTTATATTGCTGAATTTACATTTTGGTCCCTAGTTTGTGTTGTGGCCAATTGGATGTAGGAAAGCATTAATGCATCTAGACAATATAAAAGAAAAAATGGACGTGTTTAGGTTTAATTTTCTCGGTTTACTTTAATAAACCTAATGTAGCTTGCTCGATTTGGTCTTGCGACTAGGTCGGGTTGAGGGGGTTACATTTGTTGGTATCAAAGCCAGGTTTGCAAAAAGTTAGGATGTTTTTGTTCAACTAGCTGATGTTGTTTGAACTGCATGGTGATTGTTTAATGTTCTGTTGGGGTATGTTTGGGAATATATTGCCTATTACCGAGGATTTTAAATGCGTTTTAAAGTTAACTTGGATCATTTCCCTTACGTTAGCCTAACTCTAATGTGTTTTTGTGCTTTTATTAGCGTGGCTTGACGTGAGACACGATCTATGGCTAATACTACCGGGGTTGGGCAAAATAATGAGACAGAAGAGAATCTCCCTCATGTTTTACCTCGTTCTCCTCCAGTGGTTCCTCCGGTTGATGTTGGGGCAGGTGAAGCACCTGAGGTTCACCAAGTGCCAGTATATGGTGATTTGACTCTGTTAGTTCAGACAATAGCGAGAGCTTTTTAGGCAATGATGGCTGGAGTGCAAGCACAAGCACCGACACCTGTTGTGGTGGCAATTCAAGGTATACCCTTGGAGCGTTTGAGGAGTTTGGGAGGGGAGGAGTTTCAAGGTTTAAGCCCTGAGACATCCGAAGGTTGGCTGGAAACGACAATTCGCATCATGAATCAAATGGGATGTAACGAGGAGCGCAAGTTGAGTTGCATTGTATCTCTGTTACAGGGAGTGCATATCATTGGTGGGTGACCATAATTGTTGGGGTCCCTGAGGCGAACGTTACTTGGGAGTTCTTTTGGAGAGCTTTTAGGAGGAAGTATCTTGGTACCCAATATTTAGACATGAAGAAGCGCGAGTTTATGTTGCTATCTCAGGGAGACATGTCTGTATGCTCCGAAGTTGGTTCCAGATGACTAGCAGAGATGTGATAGGTTTCGTTATGGTCTTGTTAAGGACATTAAGACGTACCTCTTGGTTGTAGATTACAAAGATTTTGATGTGTTGGTCAATCGGGCTAAGGATATCGAGTAGTCCTTGGGTGTACCAGTTCAGGCTGCGGGTGTGAACTTGGGTAAGAGAGTGGTGGACTCTAGCTATTTTGGTAGGCAGAATAGGAGATCCAAGGACAAGCGGCAAAAGCCAGATCACATGCGTGGTGGTGGAGTTGGCCAGGGTGCTCAGGGAGCTCGTATTACACCGGAATGTAAGCGATGCGGTAGGCGCTATGCGGGTATGTGTTGGGTAATGCTGGAGCATGTTGGATTTGTGGATCATCTGATCACTTGAAGCGTGATTGTCCTCGGGCTGTGAGAGAGGTACCTACATAGGTTGCTGCACCTGCTAGGGGTCAAGGCTGTGGCAAGGGTAATTTTTAGAGGTGCGAGGATGGTCAGAGGGGTATGGCTCATGCTACAGCGGTGAGACCTGAAGGTGGTGGACCGGCCCGGGTCTTTACTCATCATTAGGTTCGTAATGACATGGATGTGATCGTATGTACTTTTACTTTGCAATCCTTGTCATTGTTATCTTTGATTGATTCGGGGTCTACGCATTCATATATCTTAAGTGAACATGCATCTTTGTGGAATGTTCCTGTTGAGATCTTAGATGTTGGTATGTTGGTTACAAGTTCTTTTGAGGAGACGGTTACAACAAGATCTGATAGAATTGCCATTCCATGGTTTTGATATCATTTTGGGTATGGATTGGTTGAGTTAGCACAGAGCAATTGTGGACTGTGAATCCAAGAGGATTTTCTTGAGGTTGGCCGATGACTATGAAGTTGTGGTGGTTGGCGAGAATGTTAAGTTCCGTCCAATGTGGTTTTGGCTATTAGAGCGGAGAAGATGATGTTTGATGGCTGCCAAGCTTATTTGGCTATTGTTATGAATCCAGAAGCCAAGGGTGTTCGAGTGCAGGACATTCGGACTGTTTGTGACTTTTTTGAGGTTTTTCCTGAGGAGTTGTCGGATTTACCTCCGGATAGAGAGGTGTAATTTTGTATTGAGACATACGAGGGTACAACACCGATATCCATTGCTCCTTATAGAATGGCGTCGAAAGAATTGAAGGAGTTGAAGTCTCAACTTTAGGAATAGCTGGACCATGGGTTCATTCAACCAAGTGTTTCTCCGCGGGGTGCGCCTATTCTCTTTGTTAAAAAGAAGGATGGTACGATGTGTATGTGCATTGATTATCGTTAGTTGCACAAGTTAACGGTAAAGAACAGGTACCCGTTGTCGCAGATTGATGACTTGTTCGATCAGTTTCGTAGAGCAGCGGTGTTTTCCAAGATAGATTTAAGATCGGGGTATTATCAGTTGAAGGTTAAGGATGTGGATGTTCATAAGACCGGGTTCCGTACGAGGTATGGGCATTATGAGTTTTTGCTCATGCCTTTCGGTTTGACAAATGCCCCGACTGCATTTATGGACATGATGAATAGAGTGTGTTGCGTGTAATAAGAGCTTCACAATTGTGCAAGCGTACACGTCGCAAGTTATAGTATAAAAGATATCGTCTCCACAGGGATTGGTGCCACTTCAAGAATCTAATCTCTTGCACTATAAAAAGTAAAAACACAAATAGAAGATTATAGGAGTTTAAACTAATAACTAAACTAGAAAGCAATAAAGTAAAAGAATAGATGAGATCAAATGAGAGAGATAGGCCAGGTTATCGTGAGTTGAGGTGTGATAGCCGATTGGATCGTCTTGGTAAAAGAATGCAAGGGTAACTCAGTTGCCGTGGCAACTTGCACAACGGGGTTGCCTTGGCAAATAATTGATGGTTGCCTGGACGACTAGTTGGGCAACTACTTGGGCGTCTGGGCAGCAACCTTCAAGGTTCGGTAGAGCGTTCTTCAATGGTTTCTTCTTATCCCTAAGTTGAAACTCTAGCTACTTGTGCATGCCTTGATAATACATCCCTACGTGAATCAAGGGTGAACAACAATCAATCTTGCGCTCCTCTTAGCCGTTGAAATCCTTAACTTATTCCTAAGCCGGATTAATCTTCACCATCAATAGATTGAATAAAGATCATATTCATTCGTTTCTTGAATCTAACTCTCCCGATATTATATAAATAGATGAAGTTATGAGATCCTCTCCCAATTCACTCTCAAACAAGAATAAGAACCAAGAATGAATAAACCTTGAATCGAAAAGTGCAAACTCTTATTACCTAAACAAAATCCAATAGTTTATCACAACCACAAGACACAATAACCTTAGCCAAATAGATTTAGTTCATGGCTAGGTTCCAAAGAAACATAAGATAAAGAATCCCTAGCATAAACCTAATTGAACAAGAAAGAAAAAGATGAAGGATGGATGAAGCTTGTCGAAATCTCCTTGCCCTTGATGCTTGTAAAAAATTCTCTCCTCCCTCTGTCTTTGGAGTTGACGGCTTGGTGATCTATTTATAGGGCTAGGTCAGAGTCCTCCTTTGAGGAGGAAGTTAAGTTGGAATTAAATTATCTTTAAAGAATATAATTCTTTATTATAATTATATTCCTTCTAGAACTTCTCCTATCTTCTTGGAATTTAATTCTTCTTTAACCTCTTCATAGAAATCAAACTCCTTTGGCATTTAGCTTTGCTCCACGTCATCTTGGGCTTGTCTAGTCATCAGTTTCGACTACCATATCACCTTATTCTTTGTCGACAATTGCCCTGGCAACTGGCTCGGTGTCTCCTTCATACATTGCCCTGCCAACTAGCTCGGCATCTCCTTCATGCATTGCCCTAGCAACTAGCCCTAGCCTTGCTTTGGCAAGTGATCCTGCACATACACACAAAACACACCAAAGCAGCATCTTTTCACACAAAAACAACCAAGTTATGCAATCAAGCTCAACGATGGAAGGAAACATGGATTAATGCATGAATGACTAATTATGTAACTAATATGAGCCTAAGTCTAACAATAATATGAGTAAAAAGGGTAAGAAAAATAGTACTTTTGAACACTTATCACACCCCCAAACTCGAACTATTGCTTGTCCTCAAGCAATGCAGACTAATAATTACCTGCCAAGACTTCAATTTTCACAAACTTAGCTTTGGACTTGATTTCAATTCTCAGAACTGGGGAACAAAGTATGATTGGCTTTTCATTTTTCGAAAAACTTAGGAGTTACTCGGAATCAAACTATAATGCTTGTGAGTGTGTGCGGAGTTGTGTGCAAGTTGATTTTTCATATTCTATGCAAACAAGAGGTTTTCAAATTACTTCATTGGGTTCTTTTCAACATGTTTTAACTAGAGCCGGTTCTGGGCACCTCTAGTGTTTTGTTTTTAGTTTCCTTAAGTTAATTAATTTATTCGACTAGAGCCAGTTTCGGGCACCTCTAGCGATCAATTTTAAGCACATACTAGAGCCGGTTTCGGGCACCTCTAGCGATCAATTTTTTAGCACATGCTAGAGCCAATTTCGGGCACCTCTAGCATTCATCCAATTTTTATTCTAATCCCCCAATTTTTTTAATTATCAACCTAAGTTCACTAGAATTACTTAAATCAATCAAACCACAGCAGTGTTTCATCAAATTTAGCATCATAGTAAAATTCTAAGTTTTTCCACGGTTATCCTAGAATAAAAATTCTATCAATTAAGTGCATTGGCAAAGTCATCATCGGATATTCATCAAATCTTGGCAATTCTTGTTCCAACTAAAGGCATGGCAAGCAATTTATGTATCCTAAATGCAATACTTAAGATGAATGCAACTAAACATGGTAACTACTAATAACAATCCCCCCCAAACTCGAGTGAGGCATTGTCCTCAATACATGCATTAATGAAAAATAAAATGCAAACGAGGACTTACTCTGAGAGTTCGTCGTCGTGGATGATTAGTTTCCTTTTGGTCGATGTCTTGATTTTCTTGCTTGAACGTGATGGTTGTTTCCTTGTTGTCGATTGTGGAATCGATCCTCGTATGGGGTTGTCCTCATCGTCCTCTTCATTAATGTCATTTGCTTTTCGCTTGGAGGATTCAATTGGTGCGGTCTTTGTTGGTGCAATGGAGGACTCGTCCGAATCTGAAAAATCAGACAATGATTCCGTGCAAGTTGATTCGAGCATAGGTGCTTTACCTTTGGCTTTTACAGTGGTTGCCGGGATGTCTTTAGCTTTGGTTGTCGTGGCATCTTCAGGGTTGGTTGTCGTGGCATCATCTGTTGCGGTTGCCATGGTGACTGCTTCATTGGTTGCCGGGGCAAGGATCTCAGCAGGAAAGATTGGGAATGGCACGCGGCTGTCCGGGTACTTTTCTAGGATGACTTGGGTGATGGCATTGTTGTGCTCCTTCATGTACCGCATGAACATTAGTTGTCGGTCTTCAATTTGCCTTAGGTGGCTCTCCAATGGTTGCAAGAGTGCTTCAAAGTGTCCCAAGGTTGATGGCCGAGTTGCCCGGGCATTAGGCGCTTGGGCATTAGGGATTGCCGGGGCGGCAGGAGTTGCTGCTGCAATTGGAGGCCTTGAGGATTTTTTCGATGCCTCTCCCATTAGCTTTCGGATTTGTGCTTGATTCCAACCGGACTTTGGTAGGGCCTTTTCATCGGTGGACTCACTTGGGACATGCATCTCCTTGCAAAGATTAGAAATTAAGCAAGGGAAGAAAAGAGAACCCTTATCTTTTGAGCTACATACAAAAATCTCATCACAAATAATTTTTCCAATGTTAAGGATGCGATTATGCAAAATATAATGTATGAGCAATAGACGTGGTATATCAACGGTAGTATTGTGCGTGGTGGGCATTAAAGAAGTTTTAACAAACTTATTCCATAGTTTTGCCTCGGGTTTAAGCCTAAGGCGATTTACCGTGCCCTTGTATTTACCGTCGTTCCAATGAGTTCCCGGTAGAGTGAGTTCTTGAAGCACCTTGTCGAGTTGCTTGGGCGTGATTTGATCCACAAAGGCTTGATGCTCGTCCTTCTCAATGTAGAGCCCGTAAAAGGTGTTGACATTTTCGGGGCTTATGAGTATGGCCTTGTCACGAACAAAAACATAAGGATTATCCGGGTTAGGTGAGTGAGCATAGAATTCTCTTACCCATGAGATGTTACCCGGTTCCGATTGATGGCAAAAGATTTGCCACTTTTGATGTGCAATCCTCTCGAAGATTAATGGTTCAAGACCGAAATCTTGATTAGAGTTGGAGTATTCAAAGCCTTGTTCTTTGTAAATCTTCCGGCTTTCAAACTTGGAGTGAAATTTTTCTTGAACCACCGGTGTAGCAAACTTCTTGTATCTTGGTTCTTTGGAGGAACTTGGATGAACTAAAAATTTAATTTTGGATGCCATGGATGATCCTGGTTGTGAGTTTTGTAAAAACAAAGAAAATAAAATAAAAGAAACTAAAGAGTTGCAAGATGAAAAGTAGGAATAGGTTTCTTGGAAGTTAAGGGTGATGGGTTATATAGAAAAGATAGGTAGTAAATATGGTGGGTGGGATTAATTTTGGATAGAAAATAAAGTGGGTTTCGGTTTAGGGGAAGGGTGACGGCAAGGGGGTTTAATTAGGGTATGTTGGAGGCTTTATATAAGCCTTAGATTCAGCCCATTAATTTCCTTGTTGAAGATGTTTTCCTTCTTGGATCAAAATTCCTCTTTATCTTGAACTCTTTTCCTACAAATCAAATAAGGATTAAAATTAAAGATAAACTAATAAAATAAAATAAATAAAGATGTATAAAGGGATTCTTAAACTTAAAAAGATAAAAAAGAAAATCTATCCTAAAAAATATAATAATCAAAAATAATAAAAAAATTAGTTCGAGAAAAAAATAAAATAAAAAAAATAGTCGAAAATAATAAAAATAAAAAAAATATCGAAAGGAGAGCATGCTCATGCATCTCCTAAGTTGACCACTTCTTTGTTACTTTCCACATGGGCACCATTGTAGTGCTTTAATCTTTGTCCATTAACTTTGAATCCATGTTTGTCAATGATGGACTTGATTATCACGGCACCATGGGAGAATGGTTTGACAACTTCGAATGGTCCCGACCATCTTGATTTCAGCTTTCCTGTGAAAAGTTTTAGCCGAGAATTGAATAAGAGAACTAGTTGCCCTGGCGTGAATTGTCGCGGCAATAGTTTCTTGTCATGCCATTGCTTTGTTTTCTCTTTGTAGATTCGTGCATTGTTATAGGCGAGTGCACAGAATTCTTCTATCTCGTTAAGGTCCAACAAACACTTTTGTCCGGCACTTTCCCGATCCATACTCACGGTCTTGATTGCCCAATATGCCTTGTGTTCGATTTCCACAGGTAGATGGCATGTTTTGCCATAGACAAGTCGAAAGGGGGACATACCTAAGGATGTTTTGAATGCAGTGCGATATGCCCAAAGTGCGTCATCTAGTCTTAATGACCAATCCTTCCTAGAGGGATATACAACTTTCTCGAGTATACCCTTCAATTCCCGGTTGGAAATTTCTGCTTGCCCGTTGGTTTGTGGGTGATATGTTGTGGCAATCTTGTGTGATACGCCAAAGCATTGCAACATCTTGGCAATAAGTTTGTTGTCAAAATTCTTGCCTTCGTCATTGATAATTGCTCTCGGCATCCCAAACCGTGTAAATATGTTTTTCTGCAAGAATCGTTGCACGGTCTTGGAATCGTTGTTGGGAACTGCAGCTACCTCAACCCATTTAGACACGTAGTCGACGGCAAGTAGAATGTAGAGGTTGCCGAATGAAGATGGGAAAGGTCCCATAAAATCGATCCCCCATACATCGAACAATTCCACCTCGATGATGTTTTGGAGCGGCATCTCATGTCGTCTAGAGATATTGCCCGTCTTCTGGCAACGATCACATTTCTTGTAAAAGTCTTGGGCATCTTTGTACAATGTTGGCCAATACAAACCGGATTGAAACACTTTGGCCGCGGTACGAGTTCCTCCAAAATGTCCTCCATAGGGTGAAGAATGGCATTGTCGGAGTACATTTTGTTGCCCTTCTTCAGGGACACATCGGCGTATAACCTGATCTGCACATTGTTTAAAAAAAAAGGCTCGTCCCAAAAGTAATGCTTAGCATCATGGCGGAACCGCTTCTTCCCTTGGTAAGTAAGGCCGTAAGGTAAAATACCACAAACAAGGAAATTAACTAAATCCGTGTACCAGGGTATTACCGAGGCATGTGCTGTCGTTGCAACTACTCCCAAAATTGTTGAGGTGTGCGCGTCAAGGGCTGCCGAAGCGTCGAGGGTTGCCGAGGCAACTAAAAGTTGCTCATCCGGGATTGCATCGCATATCTCTAGATCCGCGTCCTCCTCTCTATTGCGTTCTAAATGTGATAAGTGATCGGCCACTTGATTTTATGTTCCTTTCCTGTCCTTAATTTCAATATCAAATTCTTGTAAAAGTAATATCCAACGAATCAAACGAGTACCAATCAAATAGGATCGGAACTTGTCAAATGCGAAAACTACAGCTAGTAACTCTTTCTCCGTTGTTGTGTAATTCACTTGCACACTCACAACCCCTCGACACACATGAGGCAACTTTTTACAGTGCACTTTAAACCCTATGGCTAGCCAACTATATCCGATAACATTTTAATCTCAGCCACTTGCCAATATACTCAATAAATCCACATTACCTCACTATTTTACATATGCATCAAATCAAATCAACTTCCAATACATTGAATCATGTATTTTAGCATCCTTAAAATTCATTTCATAAACCATTTGCAATACTCAATAGTCATCATATATGATCATTTGCAATCTCTTTCATTTCTAAAACATGCATAATAGAGTGAGTAATCAAAACCATAAACATATGAATGAGATTATATTTCGCAATACCGAAAACGAGAGAGAGAGATCGACCAATACTTACTTCCGAGATTAGATAAGTGTTTCAAACTTATTCTAAACTCCCACAACTTCTTTCAAAACCTTTTTAGAGAATTAAATTATATTTCCACTCACCGACAACCCAAAGCTCGCTAGTCGATACACGATCAAGCCTCTGAAGCTTCTGCAACCTCTCCAAAACCTATAGGATTCAACTCATCTTCTTTACCCAAACAAAAACAGAGGATTATTGCACTTCCATGCATCTCAAATCTCCAGCAAAGAACAAACACAACTTCACCTCCCATAGATCCATCAAACGCCTCTTTAAAGCATCTGAAAACATCATCAAACCTAAACTAAACAAAGCCCAGCCAAAAATTTTGATTCTAACATCTCAAAAACATCAATTAACATCCAAAAACATCCTAGGCACATCCTTATACCTCCAGCAACACCACAACACCAAGATCACATCAAAAATCAACTATAAACAGCCTAGAAAATTAGCAATTCACATAGTTTCTGGATTCCTTTAATTAGCCTCTTCTTTTAACATTAAAACACGTCATATAAGAGATCTAAATCCATTAGATTCATTACAAAACATATCCAAATTTGTTTTTATCCAACTTCCACAAAAAACTCAATTTAATTACCGAATCCATGTTTAAATCATAATTCCATAACATAAATCAATAGCAAAGGATTAAGAACTTGGGAATTTCAATAAAGAACCTTTAACTAGAGGAGAGAAATAAAAAACACCTCTAATTGTTGATTTCTCCCTTAATTGGCAAAGTTTGGTTGAAATCCAAATAGATTTTGTTGCAAGAATCAAAGGAATCAAGTAGGTAATCAAAAGAAAATCAAAAGAAATTGATTCCAGGAAATTTTGGAAAGATTTTGATAGATTGGCTGCTGAGAAAGTGGAGAGAAAAGTTGTATCAAAGTTAGTTATGTAAGAAAGTGATTTTGTGAAAATGAAATCCTTTTATTAAATCTATTTTCTTTAAATGTTAAAACCTTTTAAAAACACTTTAAAATAACCTAAATTAAGGGAAAATCTGATGGAAAAGTTTGGTCAAATAGCTCCTTAAAGATTCTAAGTTTTGACCCTTTTACGATTTAGTCACCAAAACAGTTTTGAAACTTTTCATTTTAGTCACTAGACCAAAATGTCTCAAAATTAGAATTAATTACTTCAAATTGAATTTACCAAAATACTTAAAATATCAATTAAATATTTTATAATATTTTTCCACATTTTATTTTAACCAAAAACAATTTAATAAGATTTAATTCCCGAAACTAACTCGAATTGCCTAACCCAGTTCTCCTGAACCGTCTAATAGATCTGACTAACTTCTAGGCCCAATTTCTGGGCATCACAATTTGAATAAATACTGGAGAAAATATCTTTATCGTAACTTTCCATGGCAGCCTTCGGCAAGTTGCTCGCCAATTCGTCCAACACAAAATAGAGCAAAAACAACGGTTTCTCCACAAAATAGCAAAACACATGGCTAAGCCCAATAAACAGAAGGACTACAAATTTATGCATAAATAACTACAAATGCAACTGAATGGGTCTACGCCTAAATAATAATCTAAGTAAATAGGTCTAAAATATAGTACTTTTCACACTTAACACAACCCAAACCTCTAAATAAATTTGAAATAATCTTCTTACCAATTAACATCATCGTTTGATTGATTTAAGAATTAGAAGTTAAAGAAACATGTCATTTGGCTGTGGGATTTAATTATTTGAACTCAAACCTGGTAGAATGGAAGAATATTGCCAAAAACTAAAAGTTTAACTTAAATTTACTGATGTGAGATTTTCAAAAATCCTAAAATCAATTTTCATTCCATGTCAAACAAAACAAAGGAAAATTTTACGTTATCGACATTCAGCTATCATCAGTAAATTATGTCTAGTTGACACAGTAAGCCACAGTTGATCGAGATAATATTTTCAACCTATAGTATGCATGTGTTTGTGGTTCTTCAAAGTTGCAGCCCTTTGGTGACAACGTTGGATATTTTCATTTGTTCATGTATTTGAGCATGATTCAGTGCTCGGATGATATTCTAAACTTGAGGTTCTCAACTTCTGATAGAATTTCCATATGATACCTATATGATGTATTTAGTTCTTCCAACTTCAGTATTTCATTGATTGCACAAAGATTTTGGGATGCGAAGCAGAATCGACTTTGTATCATTGCTTGTCGAATCGAGCAACTCTTTGGAGAAGTCTCATGTTGGCTAAAATGAGAGCTAACGTTTTAGTGATTAGTGACAGGAAAACCATGGCTCGTTGCATCTGCAATGGAAGATGTTTATCGGTGATAGCTGACCGTTGACCCGTTGACAAAATTTCGTTGGTATTTGGGTTAACATGGATTAAAAATTGATTTTAGGATTTTTGAAATAAGATCAGTATATTTAAGATAAGTATTAGCTTTCACAATATTAATCCAAGTGAATAGGTTGGCTTGGTGGTTGGATAGTGAATCATCTTCCATTTAGTTTAATAATATTTTGGGTAATTATTCAAAAATAATAATATTTTGGGTAAAGTACCAAAATGGTAACTAAACTTTGTTTAAAAATTTAAAATGGTAATCAAACATTCAAAAGTTATAAACTGAAAATTAAACTTTATGATTTGTAACAAAATGGTAATTAGGACGGTAAATTCCGTTAATGGGGTAATAGAAGGCTAACTATGCCTGCCACATACCCACAACTTTAAGTTATCGACAATATTTTCTTGCTAAACTTTGTTCTTTTAAGTTCACTTCTTTCGGCAGCTGTGAAGGTACAAGGAAGAAAAGACAACAAAGGGACGAGAGCAATAGATGATCTAACTCGAAGACAATTTTTATCATTGTGGCTTTCCAGTTGAAATAAAAACGTCTTGGACAACTAAGAATTCCGACAAAAGATTCTTTGACTGCAGAAATCATATTTCACTTAGGTGTAAATCATATCGATTTATGTAGTGGTACGATCCTCCCATGACGCCTCGAGTAACCGTGGTTCTCAACGAGCTTTTGAAAAAGTTGAATACTTTGAAAAGGGGGAGAAAGAAGAAAAAAATTATATGGGTTTGTTTGGTCATTTTTATAGTGTTGTTTTAGATTTGTAACTGAAGGTATTCTAGAAGTGTTGTTTAGGGTTATGGGTTTTTGTTGATTATGGTAAATTTTGGAGTAATATGGAGTGTTTTGGTTTATGGTTATGGGTAATTTTGGAGTAACATGAATGGTGTTAAGGGTTTATGTTGATTAGATAAATCGTTTGGTTTATGGTTATGAAACTGTAACAAATTTCTATAAAATTTTGTTTGTGGTAAATTTTGGAGTAATATGGAAGAATTAATTTTCAAGTTTAGCAAAAACTTTTTTTTCAATTCTCTGGAATGATATAAAATACAAAACAATATAAATAAAATAAAAACAAGTACAAAAGATAGGTCAATTAATAGAAGTACTAGTAAATTCATTGATTGCGTAAAGTTTACTACATCACAATAAGATTAAAATAAGGTAGCTAATGTAGATTGTATCCAATATATAAAAATCTTCATGATTATTTCATGTATCAAACTCAATCCACATGAACAAAACTAAGCAAGTAAGTATGTCACAAAATATGCCATAAAATCATTCCTTCAATCACGTGCATTAGAAAGTTGTATAGGTGAGTCAAAGACGAAATTTTCTTGTGTAGACATTATCCACCTTATTGTCATAACTGAAGGAGGTTGATTTTTTCCTGCAGAATGTTGGGTTGGAGGCTGTTGTCTTTTTTCTTGTTGGTTGGTTACCTTGGACTTTGGTGTTGCCTTGAAGGTTTCCTTGGACTTTGGTGTTGCCTTGATGAACCCTATGTAGACAGAAAGAGAAGTAAACAATTAGTGTGATATCATTATCAAAGACATAAAATTAAAGACAATGCAATAAAAACTTATAGGTCTATTAAGATATTTGTTTCAACCAATTTTAGCTTTAAAATTTTTATAGTGTGACCATTTTTATCATATTAGGTGCAAGTCATTTGCATACTTTTTTTGCTGACTTTTCTAGTAGTAGAGGCTTCATCTTTTTCTAATCTTCTCTTTTTGTTTGGTCTTTCAACTAGTATTCTCAAAACAGGTGAAAGTATAAGCTTCATCCATTCCACTTTGATCCACTGATTAACACCTTTAACAGGGCTGATGTGGTGTCATAAATTGAGAATTGAGTGTCCTTATTATAACACGAATCAACAAATGAAATTACGTTCATATTATTGTTGTGGATAATTAAAACATGGTTGCATGGAATTCTAGGGAGATCCCATATTCTGCATGTACAGGTATGATTATGGATATTCACCACGTGTTTCTCCCCTGGACCACATTCAACTTGGTATTGATAGTTACCATCATATGTTGGCCAACATCTATGAACACAATGAACAAATAGTTTTAGTGTTAGCAACTATGAACACAATGAACATAAAAAGTTGAATAAGTCAATGAACATAATGATCATAATGACCAACCAAGATGCATATTCAATGAGAATTTCTTTCAATGCTGACCTAACAAAGTTTTGAATTTAGATATCAAGCTTTTTTTGGATTTTGGAACACTAAGGTCCACCGAATTTTTCTGTTGATATCATCAGCTTGGTTTTAATAATTTTCATCATTGTAAGTATTGGCTTGTCTCTTACCTTAAGTATAATTTGCAAAATAAATAGAAAGTTCATCTCCTATTTTATAACTTTTAAAAAGTTCAGTTACCATTTTGTATGTTTCAAAAATTTCAGTTTTCAACTATGCAAATTATGATACGAGCAAGGTAAAAAAAATTAAATTACCTTGCTGAAACATTGACAGATTGTTTAGAAACAAGACACACTTACTCTTAATGGAGAAGTGTGATTTGGACAACATGGAAGGGGCTTATCATCAAACCAGTCATGGGCATCTTGAGACAATGCCTTCATTTCATTCATGTCCGCACTGAATTGAATAAATTTAGAAAACATCTAGCTTTATAACCATTTTACATGCTTTAAGACGAACATAAACCATCTAAAATAACCTAACATTTAACTGATAAATGGTGGTTGTTCCAAGATTAATCTCCCTAAGCTCTCTTAAGTAGTCATACAATTTTTGAAATGGTCATTGTGATCAACTTTTGAAACATGTAAATTATGATGCGAGCAAGGTAAAAAAATTCAATTACCTTGTTGAAACATTAACAGATTGTTTAGAAACATGTCGCACTTACTCCTAGTGGAGAAATATGATTTGGACAACATAGAGGGGGCTTATCATCAAACCAGCCATGAGCATCTTTAGACAATGCCTTCATTTCATTCATGGCCACACTAAATTGACTAATTGAGAAAACATCTAGCCTTATAACCATTTTTACATACTTTAAGACAAACATAGACCCTCTAAAATAACCTAACATCTAACTGACAAATGGTGGTTGTTCTAGGATTGGTCTCCTTGAGCTCTCCTAAGTAGTCATACAATTTTTTAAAATGGTCATTGTAACTTTCGTCTATCATTTTTAGGGCAAGTTTCCTTGGCTTGAGACATTTGATACTAGAAGCAAGGGCCACATAATCTCCTTAAACATCAACCTTCAATGAGCCAGGAGCATAGTTTCTGTCAGTTTGAAATTTGTACATATAAGTCTTTGCAATGAACTTAGAAGTGATATTTGGGTTCTTCATCACTTTGGAACATGTATGCACATCATTATTGTTTTAATCTGAAAAGTATCACTATTAGCATCTTTTTTGAAGTCTATATGTTCCAAGGACATATAGCATCTTTACAAATTGCTCGAAGCCTCCTTTTTCCATTATGTCAAAAATTAGAAAATACCTATTTTTCCTCCTATATAACTTTACAACAACTTTCAGTGTGCCTTTGTTAGAAAACACAAAACCCACCTCAAACTTAGAGCTCTTCATGGCATTTGTGTTAAACTCTAGCCTTGTAGGACTATCACTGTCAGACCCACGTGCACTATAAAAAGAGCCTGAAACTTCACCATCGGTCTTAATCTCATTTTCATGTCTTTTCCAATCACCATACAAATCTTCTAAATCCTTTATCACTATGTTTGACACATTCTCTTGATCTACTTCATCTTCAACAACATCACCATCATTGTCAACAAATCCTAAGTCAACGTCTTCTTCTTCCTCAATCATTTCATTTTACTCTTCTTCCACCATTTTGTTCCTCTACGTCTTGGTTTAGGAAGCCTCTCACCACCTATTTCATTTCTAGCATCATTTGATGTTGTGTCATCATTTGCATCATTTAATTCATTTGCTTTTGTTTCGTTTCTTGCATCATCATTTGCATAATTTCCCTCTTTTTCTATTGCTGCATCATTTCTATTGTATTATTTGCATCTATTTCTGCTACGACATATCGATATGTTTTGCTGCATCATTTACTTTATCGGTTGTATCATCCCCTAGAAGATATGATGCAATTCCAAAATTTCAACAGTTTTAGGTTTTCTCTGCTCTTTTTTCCTCATCGTTTGCTTCATTAAGCTCCTATCTATCATTAGAGACTTCTAGTTCAGAAAGTCCTTCACCAATAGTTTCATCTACTTCCATATCAGCCTTCTCTTCTAGATAAATGTGTCATATTGATTAGTAGGCATAGACTTTAACATATTAAGTACATCTAAATTAGTCTTCAATTGGTGGACATTGTTCACATTCAATGCCCCAACTTGAAATTTCCAGTAAAATTCTAAACAACGTTTCAACCCAATGTCATTAGCTATAGCACATATGTCAAATAATGACCATGTATCTATTAAGATATTGATTTTGATATAACAATTTAATAAAAAAATGTTTTTAGACTTAGTTAAATATTACAAAAATAATTCAAAGTTCATAGAATTTGAAAAATATGTTTAAAAGGTTTTTGAAATGTTCTTGACTTGAACAAATATTTTCAAATGTTTTAAGTGTCAAAAACAGTTGTCCGTACCAGTACACTATCCCTTGTGAAAGGCTTGTTGCACTCTCGAATCAATCTCTGATTACCGTTAAGAGGGCTGTTTTGATGTTTGGTTGAATTGGCTAAAACTGATAAAAAGGTTGACAATTTGCACAATAATGTTTGAGTGGTTTGACTACCCAAACGAGTCTACATCCACTACCTTAGCACACCACTAAGGATTTCCCAATTTACTGTGAATTCTTCCCCTTTTCAAGGCTTAGGAGGAAACCTTTACACCCTATTTTTTAACGGCTAAGATAGAACCAACTCAAGTTTTTGTCTAAGGCTAAACAATAACCTCTCCTTTTACAAGATATTTGTTTGGTAAACTAAATACCTCACAAGGTTGGTGTTTACACAATTTAAGCTCACAAGAGTGTACAAGAATAAAACAATTGAAGCACTCTCTTAAACACTATTTACAAAAGAAATGAAAGAATAAGACTTAAAGCTAATTTCTCTTGATCATATTGCTTGGATGTGTTCTCTAACCATGTTTAAGTGTTCCAGCCTTCATTATATAGTTAGGAATGAGCTTGTGACCGTTTGTAACCCTTAAGGTTCAATTGGAGCCGCAACAACATCCCAGCCTATCATAACCTGGCTCTGATACCAACAAATGTAACCCCTCGACCCGGCCTAGACGTCCAACCGAGCCGAGTGAGCTACAGTAGGTTTGCCGAAGTAAATCAGAGGAAGATTACGAAAACCGATCCATTTTTTTCTTTTACTTTATCTTGTCTAGACGCGTATTATTAATCCTAAGTGTTCATGCTTGCAGCGGATTAATTTACAAAGAAAACAGATCACAAAAAGGCAACCATTTGCCTACGGTACATTTTAGGGACTAAAACGTAAAACTAGTAAATTAATGGACCATTATTGAAAAGAAGGTTACAAAGCCTCAATTAGTCAAATTACATACTTGCATGTCAAAGTTCGACTCAATTTGACCATCCAAACTCAAGCAATTGCATTCACAACAATTAGGGACCAAAACAAAAGAATCAGAAACTATCAAACATCCCAATAACTGATTTAACTGCATCCCGAATAGATACACGTAAAGGTGTTTCGGTACGCCTTGGCCAATTTACAAAACTCATATTCTAGTAGCTCAGAACCGTACCGATACGGCCCTGCGTATTGAAATGCTAAGCCAGTTTGTTTTTACCCGTATCAAAACACCTCCATGCGTATCGAAACGCTATGCCTAAAGAGGCTTACCCGTATCGAAACACCTTCCCCGTGTATCGAAAAGCTAAGCCTAAAATGGCCAAGCCGTACCGGTACGAGGGAACGCATTCCGATACACCTAGACCTGAAATGCCATTTTTAGTTGTATTTCAATCAAATCTAGATACATTTAGATCCTAGCAACTCACACTCATGCATACAAACAACTTTCTATTCATATTCCAATACTTGCACTAATTTAGCAACCACAGCAAAACATAAGCCTCCAAAAGATCAACCTATAGGCATGCTCCCTAGAACACTTTACCAAACATACAAAAACACTCAATTGAACATTTACTAGCATATGGCACTTCCATACATATCTATAACATCAAAATCATCATGCTAGAGTCATCAAAACATGGCATTCAACCAAGGCTATCTAGATGCACACCTAAGCAACCACCTAGCATCAACCTTAAGCAAGGATTCACAACATACTTATCAACTTCAATCCAACTCAAACTAAAAGCATTAAACATGCTAAAAAACCCAAGGAAAATCAGAATTACAAATCCCAAAAACATGGCGAACACATTGCCTTATTAATCAGAAACTTAAATCAAGTTCATACTCAAAAGTAGTCTTTGTTCTTGGATCACTTTAAACCTTGCCTTTGCTGCCCCAAACATCAATGCTCTGCATCATTAGGAAAAAGAGAGCGTAAGCACATATGCTTAGTGAGATTGCTTATAAAAACAATGATGCATTTAAATTCCTTTGAAAACTAAACACTTGTTCTCAAACCATGCTTACAACCAAACCATTTTCATTGATTCCAAACCAAAACATGCTTATCAACCTTATGCAAAAACATTTACAAATCACATGCTTAAATTCCCAAAGCATTAAATCACCTCATGCTTAAATCCCAAAGCATTATAAAATAGGTTCAACACATGAACTTTCATATATTGGCAATTATTGTGACCCCGGATAGTCCACCACTATCCTCGATTAGCCAACCGTTGATCATTGGTTAATCAACCATTAACTTTACATATAGGATACACGGATCTCTCATACCATGGCTAGTTAAACAGCATGATATCCCAAACCTTGCCTAGTTAAACCGCAAGATTTGACAGCCATCCTAGTAGTTAAACCACGAGCTTTACCGACCTTGCCTAGTTAAATCGCAAGATCACCATCATCTTGGGCTGCCTAGTTAAACCGCATACCCCAAGAGATGTCCCAATAGTCCGAGTGGCCTAGTTAAAACGCCATACCTCAAGAACCCATGGCCACGATCGATTTTTAGTATATATTATAGTGCACTTTATCCTATGTCTTGCGAACTATATCTGAATGTTTTCTCATCATGTCACATAGCCAATATATCATTTAGAAAACCATTTACTCGCTGTTTTACAATGCATTACACAAATCACCACATTGCCAAAGCAATACCACATTCCCGACCGGAATGATAACCAATGCTCACTAGCATTTCAAATACTTTAAAACCATTGCATATGTATTCAAAACCATGCATTTACAGTAAGTAAATCAAGCGATGTTTAAAACCAAAACATGAATTACACATGCTCGTATCCGAACCCATATTAAAGAGCAAAAGAGAGAAACTTACTTCCGAGCTTAGGTAAGTGTTTCAAACTTATCCTAAAATCCCAACATCATTTGAAAACCCTTTAAAGGCATTTAAAAATAATTTCCACTCACTGATTACACCTCACTTTGCTCGCCAATGCAAATCGAGCTCTCGGCAAGCAACGATCCACCTCAAGCTACTTTGCTTTGATTATCACATGTTTTGGCCATACAAAACTAGAGGAAACATGCATCAAAATGCATCCAAACCACTGCCTCAAAGAAATTACCCACAACTCACAAGTAGCCCACTCAAAAACTATCTGAAACTTATCGAAATCAACCTCAAACACCTTCCAATCTTAACCCAGGAACAAAATAATGATTCAATACATAAAACCGCAGCAATTAACATCTAAAAACCCTTCTTCAACGTCCTTTTACTTCTAGCAATGATAAAACTCCATTAACATCACAAAACCCTTAACTAACAACCATTAACATTAGGGATTCAACTCATTTCGGGAATATATTGATAAAACCAAGCCTTCAACATTATTAAACACTAAAAACATGATCTAATCTGATCAGTAACCCAGTAAAACAGTTCCAATTCCAAAATATATCAATTCTATCAAACAAAACACAATTAAACCAATTTTCCTTAATTAAACTACCAAAATAGAAAACAATTGTAAAGAATCAATAACTTGGGAATTTCAATAAAGAACCTTTCATTAGATGATAAGAATGAACATTACCTATAATGGATGCTTTCTCCCTTAATTGGATGATTTACAAGAGAAAACAAAGTGAAAACAATAAGGTTTTGATAAACAATCAACAAGAAATCATTTGCAATCAAATGATTAAAGAAAACATGATTTTACCTTAAGTTTTATAAAAATAGGGTGGTGTTTGGATAGAGAGATTTTGAGAGAAAGTTAGTTACGTGATTTTTGTTTTAAAGATTTAATTATCAAATTAATTCTCCCTAACCTACTTATATTTTCAAAAACACTTTTTAAAATAGCCAATTAAGGGATTAAGTATGAGATTATACTTTTCGGCAATTAGCTCCTTAAATATTCAAAGTTTTAACTCTTTACAAAAAAAGTCACTAAAAATAGTTTTCAAAGTTTACATGTTGGTCACTAGTCCAAAATGTCTAATTTACAAAACTCATTTTTCAAAATTGATTTCACCATAACCATTAATATATTAAATAACGATTTTAGAACATTTTTCTATATTTTTATCACCTTCAAAAATATTTAGTCCTGAAACTAACTCAAATCCCTAATACCGGTCCATCGGACCCTTAAACGAACCCCAAAACAACTAGACCCAAAACCGGGGCGTTACAACTTTCCCCCACTTAAGAAATTTTGTCCTCAAAATTTACCTAGAGGGAACAAATGCGGAAATTGCTCCAACATGTCTGCCTTGCTTTCCCAAGTGGTTTCCTCGACACCACGATGTCGCCAAAAAACCTTAACAAGCTCAATTGTTTTGCCACAAAGAACTCTGCTGCTGGAATCAAAGATTTCCACTGGCTCCTCATCATAGGATAAATCCGACCTCAACTCAATATGCTCCACCGGCATAACATGCAAGGGATCCGACTGATACCCCCGCAACATAGATACATGGAACACATCATGTATTTTATCTAGCTCGGGAGGCAATCACAATTGATAAGCCGCAGGACCAACACGCTCCACAACCTCGTATGGTCTAATAAACCTCGGACTAAGCTTACTCTTACGTCCGAACTGCATCACCTTTTTCCACGGTGACACCTTCAATAACACACGATCACCAACCGCATATTCAATCTCTCTATGCTTCAAATCCGCGTAAGATTTCTACTAATCCGATGCCGTTTTCAAGCGATCACACACAAGCTTTACCTTCCCATCCATGACTTGCAACACTTCTGGTAAGGAAACATGCTTTTCCCCTACCTCAGCCAACACAAAGGCGTACGATACCTCCGACCATACAATGCCTCATACGGTGCCATCTGTATACTTGCTTGATAACTATTGTTATAAGCAAACTCAACTAAAGGTAAATGCTTCTCCCAGGTTCCTTGGAACTCAATGATGCAACACCTCAACATATCCTCCAAAACCTAGATAACACGCTCAGACTGACCATCTGACTAAGGACGATACGTGGTGCTAAAACTCAACCTTGTACCCAAAGCCTGATGTAAACATTCCCAAAACCTCGATGTAAACCTCGGATCTCTAGCCGAAACAATAAACTTAGGTACCCCGTGCAAACGCATGATCTCTGCGATATACAAGCCCACCAACTTGTGCAAAGTATACGTCGTATGCACTGGCAGAAAATGTACACACTTCGTAAACCGATCAACAATCACCTAAATGGACTCCTTTTAAGTCGGTGTCAAAGGCAACCCTGACACAAAATCCATGGTGATTCTCTCCCATTTCTATTCTGGAATTCTCAACAGCCGGAACAACCCAGATGGAAACTGATGTTCAGCCTTAACCCGCTGACACACCATGCACTTAGAAACAAATTTCGCCACATCTTTTTTCAAACCAATCCAATAGTACTCTTCCTTTAAATCACGATACATCTTGGTACTACCGGGATGCATGGTAAAAGGACTAGAATGTGCCTTTCTCAAAATAGTAAGCCTCAACTCTGAATCATCCAGCACCACTATTCGACCCTTGAAACACAAAACCTCATCATTATCAAAATGGAAATCCGTTGGATTACCATCCGATATGTCATTAACATGCGAAACCAGAGAATCATCATACGGTTGCTTAGCTTAAATCATCTGTCACATCGTTAGCTTAACTTGCAACTCAGCCAACAAACTACCTTCCCGTGTCACACTCAACCTCACAAACAGAGCCCTAAGCTCAACCGCAACCTTACTAC
Source organism: Hibiscus mutabilis (assembly GCA_019671005.1). Taxonomy (NCBI): domain Eukaryota; kingdom Viridiplantae; phylum Streptophyta; class Magnoliopsida; order Malvales; family Malvaceae; genus Hibiscus; species Hibiscus mutabilis. The sequence goes on from CM033729.1 coordinate 22,336,038, forward strand.
TCAACGCAATCGCAACCACATTAGCCCTTCCAAGATGGTACTCGATCTCAAGTCATAGTCCTTAAGCAAATCCAACCATCTAAGCTGTCTAAGATTTAAATCCTTTTGAGACATCGAATATTTTAAACTCTTATGATCCGTAAAAATGACACATTTTTCTCCATAAAGGTAGTGTCTCCAAATCATCAAGGCAAACACTACAGCCACAAGTTCCAAATCATGAGTTAGATAATTTCACTAATGAACTTTCAGCTATCTCGACGCATAGGCCACAACCTTACCATTTTGCATCAGCACACAGCCCAAGACAACGTAAGACGCATCACTATAAACCACAAACTCCTTTTCTGACTCGGATTGGATCAACATAGGTGCATGTGTCAAGACTTCCTTCAATTTCTCAAAACTATGTTGTTGCTTCTCCGTCCACACATAAGGAACATTCTTTTGCAACAACTTTGACAACGGTGGCGTAATGTTAGAAAACCCATCTACAAAGCAACGATAATAACCAGCCAACCTAAGGAAACTATGAACCTCCGATACAGACTTAGGTTGCTTCCAATTGAGAATAGCCTCAATTTTCTGTGGATCAAGACGAATACCCTTCGCGGAAACCACATGACCAAGGAACATCACTTCTTTCAGCCAAAACTCACACTTACTCAGTTTGGCGTACATCTGATTATACTTCAAGGGTTGCAACATAATTCACAAATGCCTATCATGATCTTCCTCGGTACAAGAGTACACGAGAATGGCATCTATGAACACCACCGCAAACTACTGATCAAGATACTCATGGAACACCTTATTCATCATATCCATGAACGCAGTCGGGCATTCTTCAAACCAAACAGCATCATCAAGAACTCATAATGCCCGTACCTTGTACGAAACGCAATCTTATGCACATCCTCGTCCCTAACCTTCAACTGATAATACCCTAATCTCAAATCAATCTTAAAAAACACTGCTACCCCACAAAACTGATCAAACAAATCAACAATCCTCGGTAAATGATACTTATTCTTCACCGCCAACTTATTCAACCGCCGGTAATCAATGCACATACGCATCGTACCATTCTTCTTTTTCACAAAAAAATATGAGCACCCCATGGCAAAACACTCAGTCGAATGAACCCATGATCTAACAACTCTTGAAGCTGAGTCTTCAACTCCTTCAACTCCTTTGGTGCCATTCGATAAGGGGCAATGGACACTAGAGTCGTACCCGTATACATTTCAATACTAAATTCTACCTCTCTATTCAGAGGTAAACCCGACAACTCTTCAGAAAAAAACTTTTGGATAATCACAAACAACCAGAATGTCCTGCACTCGAGCACCCTTGGTCTCCAAATTCATCACGATAGTCAAATAAGCTTGGCAACCTCCATGCATCATCTTTTGCGCTCGAGTAGATGAAACAACATTGGACAAGAATTTCACATTCTCGCCAACCACCACAACTTCATAATCATCGGCTAACCTCAAATAAATTCCTTTTGGATTCACAATCCACAATCGCCTTGTGCTCACTTAATCAATCCATGCCCAAAATAACATCAAAGTCATGGAATGGCAACTCTATCAGATCTGCGGCGAACTCGTGACCTTGCACTACCAAAGGACACTGCTTATACAACCTTCTAGGCGTAACCGTCTCACCAAAAGAACTAGTTACTAACATGCCAACATCCAAGATCTCAACAGGAACATTCAACAAAGAGGCATGCTTACTCAAGATATAAGAATGAGTAGACCCCGAATCACTCAAGGAAAACACTGACAAGGATTGCAAACTGAATGTACTTGCGATCACATCAGTGTCATTACGACCCTCGCGATGAGCATAGATCTGAGCTGGTCCACCATTCTCCAACTGTACAGTAACAGCATGAGCCACAACTCTCTTACCAACCTCATGCCTCTGAAAATTACCCCTGTCACGGCCTTGGCCCTTAGCAAGTGCAGTAGTATGAACCGGTGCATCCCTCACAGCATGAGGACAATCCTGATTCATGTGACTAGGAGATCCACATACCCAGCAACCTCCAACACTTCCCTAACACATACACGTGTGGCGCCTACCACAACGCTCACACTCAGCTACAACACGAGCTCCCTAGTTACCCTGGCCAACACCGCCACCATGACTGTGATCCAGCTTATGACTCTTATCTCGAAACCTCCTATTCTATGTCCCAAATAGCCAAAATCAGCTGCTCTCTTAGTCGATCCCATGCTCAAAACTTGTCCCATCACTCCTAGGGACTTCTTAATATCTTTGGTATGGTTGACCAACACATCAAAATCTATGTAATCCGCAGCCAACAGATACATCTTGATTTCCTTCACAAGACCATAGCAAAACCTATCGCACCTCTATTGCTCACCTGGAACCAACTCTAGGGCATACTGACTTAGGCGAACAAACTTCATCTCATACTCGGCAACTGACATGACACCCTGGATAGCGACATAAACTAGCACTTCCTCGCATCCAGATACTGAGAACCAAGATACTTCCTCTTGAAAGCTCTCCGAAAGAACTCCCAAGTCACATTCGCCTCTGGGACACCCGTAATCGTGGTCACCCACCAGTGATACACATCACCTTACAACAAGGACACAGTGCAACCCAACATGTGCTATCATTGCAACACCATTATTGAAAATATGGTTACAAATCCTTAATTAGTAAAATTACATACTTGCATGTCAATTCTCGACTCAATCCGACCATCCAAACTCAAGCAATTGAATTCACAATAATTAGGGACCAAAACGAAAGAATCAAAAACTATCAAACATCCTAATAACTGATTTAATTGTTGCATGTATCGGTATGCGTACAGGTGTTTTAATACGCCTTGGCCAATTTTCAAAACTTAGATTCTAGTAGCTCAAAACCGTACCGATACGGCCCCGTGTATCGAAATGCTAAGCCAGTTTGTTCTTACCCGTATCAAAACACCTCCCTGCGTGTTGAAATGCTATGCCTAAAAAGGCTTACCCGTATCGAAATGCTAAGCCTAAAATTGCCTAGCCGTACTGGTACGAGGGAACACGTTCCGATGCGCATGGACCTGAAATGCCATTTTTAGCTGGTTTTTCAATCGAATCTAGATGCAATTAGATCCTAGCAACTCACACTCATACATACAAACAACCATCTATTCATACTCCAATACTTACACTAAGATTTAGCCACCACAACAAAACATAAGCTTCCAAAAGATCAACCTATAGGCATGCTCCCTAGACCACTTTATCAAACATATCAAAACACTCAATTGAACATTTTCTAGCATATGCCACTTCCACACATATTTATAACATCAAAATCATCATGCTAGAGTCATCAAAACATGACATTCAACCAAGGCTATGTAGATGCATACCTAAGCAACCACCTAGCATCAACCTTAAGGAAGGATTCACAACATACTTATCAACTTCAATCCAACTCCAACACAAAGCATTAAACATACTTAAAAACCTGGGAAAATCAAAATTACAAATCCCAAAAACATGGCGAACACATTGCCTTATTAATCGGAAACTTAAACTAAGTTTATACTCAAAAGTAATCTTTGTTCTTGGATCACTTTAAACCTTGCCTTTGCTGACCCAAACATCAATGCTCTGCATCATTAGGAAAAAGAGAGCGTAAGCACATATGCTTAGTGAGAATGCTCATAAAAACAATGATGCATTTAAATTCCTTTCAAAACTAAACACTTGTTCTCAAACCATACTTACGACCAAAGCATTTTCATTGATTCCAAACCAAAACATGCATATCAACCTTATGCAAAAACATTTACAAAGCACATGCTTAAATCCCAAAGCATTAAATCACCTCATGCTTAAATCCCAAAGCATTATAAAATAGGTTCGACACATGAACTTTCATATATTGGTAATTATAGTGACCCTGAATAGTCGACCACTATCCTCGATTAGCCAACTGCTAATCATTGGTTAACCAACTGTTAACCTTACGTATTGGATACACGGATCTCTCATACCATGCCTAGTTAAATAGCGTGATATCCTAAACCTTGCCTAGTTAAACTGCAAGATTTGACAACCTCGCCTAGTTAAATCGTAAGCTTTACCGACCTTGCCTAGTTAAACGGCAATATCACCATCATCTTGGGCTGCCTAGTTAAACCGCATACCCCAAGAGATGTCCCAATAGTCCGAGTGGCCTAGTTAAACTACCATACCTCAAGGACCCATGGCCCCGTTCGATTTTTAGTATATATTATAGTGCACTTTATCCAATGGCATACCAACTATATCTGAATGTTTTCTCATCATGTCACATAGCCAATATATGATTTACAAAACCATTTATCCACTGTTTTACAATGCATTCTCATCATGTCACATAGCCAATATATGATTTACAAAACCATTTATTCACTGTTTTACAATGCATTACACAAATCACCACATATGCAAACCACATTGCCAAAGCAATACCACATTCCCGACCGAAATGAAAACCAATGCTCACTGGCATTTCAAATACTTTAAAACCATTGCATATGTATCCAAGACCATGCATTTACAGTAAGTAAATCAAACCATGTTTAAAACCAAAACTTGAATTACACAAGCTCATATCCGAACCAATATTAAAGAGCAAAAGAGGTAAACTTACTTCCGAGCTTAGGTAAGTGTCTCAAACTTATCCTCAACTCCCAACATCTTTTGCAAACACTTTAAAGGAATTTAAAAATAGTTTCCACTCACTAATTACACCTCGCCTTGCTCGCCAATACAAACCGAGCTCCCGGCAAGCAACAATCCACCTCAAGCTACTTCTCCTTGATTATCCCCTGTTTTGGCCTATAACACCTCTTACCCGGTCTAAGAGAAAACTGAATTAAGAAGTGTTACCAAATGAAAAACCAGAAAAACATATGATTTCATAATACTTATCAAGCCGATTAAGCTGTAAAAAATCAGGGTAATTTAAAACATTTAAAACATTTCATAAGTCCAACTTTCCTTTAAGTTGTGAACAAGCAAAAATTATTCATTAATCAATACTCATCAATTACTAGCTAGCAGCATGCACAAATCTTAGGTATCTCAAATCTCAAGGTTCAATACTACCAAACGCATAAACATGGAGCAAGTATTTATACCTAACTTCTAAAATTGCTTAACCAAGAAGCGAACATGATGTATCATAGATCATTTACAAGATTCTTGTTATTCAACCATCTATTTATTCTAACTATTAATAGTCCATTCTAATAATACTACTTTTTATTTTAGGTGTATCTCTTGTTAGCGTACGCATTTAATTTTGTGACTTACATACCTCAATCTGATCGATCAACATAAGATTATTACAGGAATTTGATCAATATGCCATGTCCAAGACATATCAGCCACTAGGTCTTCATGTAACAATCATTTCTTAAAGATTTAATCAAATATATCTCTACTATAACTTAGCTATCACCAACTACTCAGTCATGCAATTTAAGGCATAAAAAGCAAGCAATCACCAAGAAATAATTAAAGGCCCATTACAATCTTTGAATACTTAGCAAAATAATAAACATATAGGCAAAAATGGAAATTAAAATGTGTTATGCAAATTAACACACGTGTGCCACCATCTAGGAGCCTAAAGGTAATATTCAATCATACTTATGGGTCCTTGTGATCCCTTCCAAGCTCATGAGGGGTTCGAACATTCATTTACCCTGAAATGTAACGAAGAAAAAAGGGGTAAGCAATTGTTTAGTGAGGTAGTCTATGGCAATTAAAAGTATAACACCTTAATCTATTCATTTGATCAAACCTGTTAATCCACATAATTCCAAGTTTGGACAATGAATTTAACCATTCCAGAACATGTCACTCGAATAAAATAATTGTTTATGTTCAAGGATACTCTTACAAGGTATTTACATGTATACCTGACACATAGACAAATCACATTTTTATACATATATAGTTACTTAAGTCAAACATTCTTATTTATACACAAATATTTAAGTATAACACATTCATATATATATATATATATTCATATGGTTATTCGATTAATACATAAGCATAAATTTACTCAAAGTTTTCAAATAAATTACTTTCACATATTCACATGGATAATCAAACAAATCTTAGGCATATTTATATACAAAGATAATTCGAATGAACTTATATACATGTATACCCAGTCAAGACATATGCTTTTATACCCATAGATAATTCGAAGGATCTTATCTACATGCATACTTACAGAGTACATACATACATGTATGGTTACTCAACAAGACTTAAACATAATTATACATGATTATTCAAATTGACATAAACACATATATATATATACATACACAAGGTATTCAATCGAAGCATTTCTATTCAAGCCAAGAAGATAATGTTCATTAATCAAGATACATATTGCTTGTTATGCTTTTCTCATATGACAATCATATAACAACATAAAAACTTTACTTAATTTGGTAATTTATCTTATAAGCTTTCTTGATAAGTTTCTTATTATTCAAGTCATCAGACATAGTTTACTATATCATGAATTTCTTGGCATGTAAGACATTTAGGCCTAACATAACATACTCATAAAATACTCAATATTCAAGGTATCATATATAGCATATTAAGTTTATGATTTCTTATTACCCATTTATCTAACATAGTATATTAGAGATAGATGATTCTTATCTCATAAGCTATTCCACATGGCAATTTCGAAGTAGATGATGCTTATCACATAAATTATCTATCGTAGGTTGTTACGGATACACATATTTTCATATTTGTTATTGTACATTGAATTTTGAACATTGTTACTTATTTTTTAAGTAACTAGACTAACATTTTAACAAGTAGGTTAATTAGTATACCGATCTCAAACGTACCAAGTCAAACTTATGAAATATCATACGCATTCCAAACATTCCAATACATACTTTGTTTGATACAAAGCTGTCCAAATTATGTCCATACGTATAAATATATGTATTCAAAACACCCTCTCAAAACTTGAGTTTATATAAAACAGCCCACCAATCATATACATATCTTTAATCATTCCAAAACAGTTTAACACGTGATTATGTTTATCAAGACAATACAGCAAACATGTATATATACCAATACTACTTTTAAAACATTCCAAGATGTAGCTAGATTTTATCCAGATTCGATTATAAATCGTATACACTATTATAACAAGCTATTTACTTTGATATAGGTTCACTTGGATCCACTAAATATAACACAAAGGTTCAAAACATGTCATTAATCCATAATCAGATTATGCACAACTTCAATTGAACATTAAATACTTAATATGCAAGTCTTTTACATTTGTTCATTAGGTTAGCATGTAAGCTTATAATTCTTCCTTAAACAAGCGTCACTTAAATATGGTTACTTATTACATATGTTATTCTGATTCTAAATTACCAGTTTCATAGAACACATAACATATTACAACTACGATTCAACTTATCAATTAAGTTATTACGTGTATATCATGAATTTAAACTACTTATCATATAAGCTATCCAACTCAACATTTATCAACACATGATTATTTATAATCATGTAATATTGAACACAGTATTGCTTAAACATGATTACATTTTCCCAAGTTATGAATCACCCTATTTCAAGAACATATATTCTTGTCCCATACATAATTAAGCATAGAATCTCTTTATTTAATTACTTGTCACACAGTCATTAAACATAATATCTCATAATTATAAATACTTTTCACATGTTTTATCAAGTATAGTTCCTTGGTTTAACTTGCAAAATTTCATTATTTAATCTTTTTCATAGCCTTGAGAATCCAATAACAACCTAGGTACACGAATCCCCAGCCAACTGTCGCCAAACAAAATAGTACTCGCAGTACCGGTCAATCCCTCCTACTGTCACCAAATGACCACAACACTTCCCTCCTACTGTCGTCAATTAAGTACCATAGTCTAGGATCGTAGTCCACCCCAAACCTAAGCTCTATGGACTCTATGGCATGCCAACTATACCTAAGACTGACTCGAAACCAAGGCTTTAACATTTATCAGCTTTTATAACATAAAGTGAGCATAGCTCCATATTGTATATCATATCAAGATTTCTTTACCCCCTTTCTCATTATGGGTATATAGGTATGTTCACCTCATGTGAGCTCAACATTTCTTTTCTCTTACTCGAATGGCCTTATAGCCAAGATCACTTTTGTCATGTCATATATAAATAACTTTCTTTGTATTTAAGTTATCAAACTCACGTAGAATTTAGCATAATCAAGATTTGTTCATCATTTCACAAAACAACCATTTATATTCATTTCTATCTCTTTCGAATCAAGCAAGCATTCTCATAACATTTTTATGCATTTTAAACCATAGCCATGCTTCCAACCAAATTTCCATGTCACCAAGTATCATATATGGTTTATTATGATTAAGAATTTTACAGTATAATGCATAATATAGAGTGACTTACCTCAAGTCCAAACTTGTTCATATATAGCATAACTTAACATAAATCAAAATGACTAAAATAAGCAAGAAATGCTCGGGAGGGATATCAGCCCATCCCGAGACTTTAAACTACACTCACTGTTTGTTCCAAGCTCGTTTTGCTCTCGTATAACGATTCCTTTTTGTTTATCTCTTAGTTGCTCTACTTTTGCTTTTCCACCTTCACATCCTTCCGGATCTAAATATAACAAGACATACATTTGTATATTTGAACTTAGTTTATCAACCATTTATACATATCTAACTACTCCATCATCTTCGTACACATATGTACCTCGACCAAATTACCCAATTCATGTTTATATATATATATATACCTATGCAACAATATAATCTCTAAGATATCTATACACATTCAAAACAATTCCCTTCTTAATCGATCATGCAAAGTAGTCCTTAAATAGGCAATACAACCCACCATTCTTGTAAAAACAGTCCTTGTGAATGTGTTTTTATGCAGAACAACCCCTAATTTATATGTTTCATTCATATACATTGCAAGACAAGGCAGCTTCATACTTGTATTTATTCAAACATAACAGGACAGCTTCATATGTATATATATTAGATCAAAATGGTCAAATTTTCATTCACTATGCGAATCAAAACAGTCCCTAAATCACATGTATTTACTGATGTACTTAATTAACAACTCCAAATTCATATATATTTAATTATACATACAAGGCATCCCCAAGTTTTTTTTCCTATGTATGCCAAAGCAATCCCTGGCTCAATTCAATCAACAACAACATCCATAACAATTTCAAACATCAAATTCACAGCCACCATGATCTATTCAAAATGTTCTCAACATACTATCCATTTCTTTTTCATATACATTACACATTTCATTCGATCACATCAAGGCCCCCTTAATTATACATATTTACATAATTCGAATGGACCGTAAATTTATTTCATGGTTTTAAATTCTAACAAACTAAGCAACCACCTTTGGAAATGCTAAAATCTTAATATCCTATTGATCAATGCCAAGCAACACAACTTTTCTAACTATCTTGAATTGTTCCTAATCATGTTAACTTACACATGCATCATCTAACAAAACCAAAAATTCACCATATATAAAACGCTTCAATTAAAGAGAGTGAAATGGAAGTATTTCACCTTCCTCCAATGTTGTTCAATCACTTTCCAAGCAACAAGCATATGATAAACTAAGCTTAAGAAAGCTTTCTCTCAATCTCACTCTTCTTTTCTTGGTTTCGATTTTCAAAGGGGAGAAAGAAGATGATGGGCAAAAATTCCTTCTTTTGTGATTAATTATCCTCACCACCGAACCCCCCCTCCACATGCCTCCTCTTTCACATGACACATAATCAAGGCCTTGGATTTTTTATTCTTAACATGCAAACTAAGAATTTACAAGATTTTCGGTTTAGTCACTTGAAAATTAACTATTCATGTTTTCATATTTAAATTTTGGTCCTACTTTGTTTAATCAATTTAATACTTAATGATTCTAAACAAGATGGTTGCAATAATCTTTACATAATCCTAATCCAAGGTTTAGGGTATTACATGGCCACACAAAACCAGAAGAAATATGCATCAAAATGCATCCAAACCACTGCCTCAAAGTAATTACCAACAACTCACAAGTTGCCCACTCAAAAACTATCCGAAACTTATTGAAATCAACCTCAAACACCTTCCAATCTGAACCCAGACACAAAATAATGATTCAATACATCAAACCTCAGCAATTAACATCTAAAAACCCTTCTTCAACGTCATTTTACTTCCAACAATTATAAAACTCCATTAACATCACAAAACCCTTATCTAACACCCATTAACATTAGGGATTCAACTACTTTCGGGATTATATTGATAAAACCAAGCCTTCAACATTATTAAACACTAAAGACATGATCTAATCTGATCAATAACCCAGCAAAACAGCTCGAATTCCAAAATACATCAATTTCATCAAACAAAACACAATTAAACCAATTTTCCTTAATTAAACTACCAAAACACATTAGAAAACAATTGTAAAGAATCAATAACTTGGGAATTTTAATAAATAACCTTTCATTCGAGGAGAAGAATGAAAATTACCTCTAATGGATGCTTTCTCCCTTAATTCGATGATTTACATGAGAAAACAAAGTTAAAACAATAAGGTTTTGATAAACAATCAACAAGAAATCATTTGCAATCAAAGGATTAAAGAAAACATGATTTTACCTTAAGATTTACAAGAAGAGGGTGGTGTTTGGCTGGAGAGATTTTGAGAGAAAGTTACGTGGTTTTGTTTTAAAGATTTAATTATCAAATTAATTCTCCCTAACCTATTTATATTTTCCAAAACACTTTTTAAAATAGCCAATTAAGGGATAAAGCCTGGGATTAGACTTTTGGGCAATTAGCTCCTTAAAGATTCAAAGTTTTGACTCTTTACAAAATAGTCACTAAAAATAGTTTTCAAAGTTTACATTTTGGTCACTAGTCCAAAATGTCCGATTTCCAAAACTCGTTTTACAAAATTGATTTCACCAAAACTATTAATATATTAAATAATGATTTTAGAACATTTTCTATATTTTTATCACCTTTAAAAATATTTAATATGATTTAATCCTGAAACTGACTCGAATCCTTAATACCGATCCATCAGACCCTTAAACGAACCCCAAAACAACTAGACCTAAAACTGAGGCGTTACAAATTATTATATCAAAACAAATATCCTAACAATCTCCCCCTTTTTGATATAATAAAACCAACTTGAAAAATTGTTTTTGAGATTCTCCCCCTTAGTAAAAATAAAATTTGAATAAGAGATTAATTGTTGAAAATCTTATAAGCTCCCCCTTATTCATTTGAAAATTCAATTTTTCAAAACATTCTCCCCCTTTTTGTTATATCAAAAATGGTTCAAACTAAAGTTTGAAAACTTTAAGGTCCATAACAATGGAGAGTAAAAAATTAATTTGACAAAATTAAGTTTTGTTTTAAAAATGGCTCCCCCTTACTCAAGAATTCCAAATAAAAATTGGCACTTAGAAGATATTGAATTTCAATGTTAGATCAAATTAAATTTATAAGTTCAAGAAATTCAATTATCCAAGACTTAAATTAAAAGAATAGATAACCAAATAAATAATGAATTAGCATAGAGGTTACCCATCTTCTTCATTTGTGTGACTAGAGCATTTCCATATCTTTGCTTTGCTTGCTATTGCTCCAAACACACCTACAAAAGACATTTACTTGATTTTTGGTGTCCAAATTGCTTTGGATCCATTTACATTAGTCACAATGTCTTTAGTTCCCTTTGGAACCCATGCTTGTCTAATCCTATAAGTTTTTCTTTTCTTTATATGACAAGTATGTATCGAATAACCATGATAATGGCAATGTGAGCATTTTGCCATTATGTGACAAGATGAATTATTTGAAATAATTTCTTTTTCTTTTATTAAGCTTTCAAGCTTAACTTTTAAATCAAGATTTTGTTTTTCTAAAACTTCATTGCTTGTTTTTGAAAACTCTAAATCATTTTTTAAAGTTTCATTTTGGTTTTCAAAATCCAATTTTGTTTTCAAAAGAAAATCATTTTCAAATTCAAGTTTAGAAATCATTTACTTAAATTTGGAATTCATGATCTCAAATTCCAAAAATAATTCATCGAAAGCGTCTTGTAACTCGTCAAATGTGTATGAATTTAAATCATTTAAGTTAGAAGATACCTTAGGCACATCGAGAGCCACAACACTATCCATCTTGGGTTATTGGAGGAGGTTAGCACAAGATGGAACACCGTCTTTCTTCTCTTCTTTTCCATAAAGTTTCTCAAGCTTCTCCCACATCTTTGGCATTTTTGCATGTGGAGACCTTCTTGGAAACATCTTCATTGAGGCCATAAAGAAGGATGTGCATCGCCTTTGTGTTTAGCTTTGCCTTCATTTCGTTTGCACTCCTTTGCTTCTTTTTCTTCTTAGGAGCTTCCAAGTAGCCATCTTTAATAATGTCCCAAACCTCAAAATCATGAGATTTGATGAAGAGCTTCATGATATTTCTCTATTGGAAGTATGCTTCTCCTTCGAAGAGCGGATGACACGAGATAGAGCGATCTTCTTCAAATCTTGCCATTTTATTGACGGTGAACTTCGAGCAAATGATCTTTACTCTCGGATGTTAGTTCTTCAATGGAGATGAGGCTCTGATACCAATTGAAAGGCTTGTTGCACGCTCGAATCGATCTCCAATTACCATCAAGACGGTTGTTTTTGATGTTTGGTTGAATTGGCCAAAACCGATAAAAAGGTTGACAATTTGCACGACGATTTTAGAGTGGTTCGACTACCCAACCGAGTCTACAAACACTACCTTAGCACACCACTAAGGATTTCCCAATTCACTATGAATTCTTCCTCTTTTCAAGGCTTAGGATGAAACCTTTACAACCCTATCTTTTAATGGCTAAGATAGAACCAACTCTAGTTTTTGTCTAAGGCTAAACTAGAACCTCTCCTTTCACAAGGGATTTGTTTGGTTAACTAAATACCTCACAAGGTGGCTGTTTACACAATTTAAGCTTACAAGAGTGTACAAGGATAAAATAATTGAAGCACTCTCTTAAACACTATTTACAAGATAAATGAAAGAATAAGACTTAAAGCTAATTTCTCGTGATCATATTGCTTGGATGTGTTCTCTAACCATCTTCAAGTGTTCCAGCCATCATTATATAGTTAGGAATGAGCTTGTGGCCGTTTGTGACCGTTAGGGTTCAATTGGAGCCGTTGGGGCTTTTTTCTGCAATAAATGCAGTCCAGGGTTTGTCCGTATCGATACGTGTATAGCCGTATCAGTACGCCCTTCTTGTAAAATAGTCGTTGAGCTCTTAACTGCCTTCCCGTATCGAAACGCCTTGACGCGTATCGATACACCGTATCGATACTCCATTGTTCCGTATCGATATGGGTGCTTTGTAATCTGCAGAGAACTAGCCGTTGGGGGTTTTTGAAAATAGTCGTTAGGATTTAAAGCATAGTGTTTCGGTACGCGTATAAGCGTATCGGTACGGCCCTTATCGTATCGGTATGGCAAACCCTGTACCGATATGGTTTTTCAATTCTAGAAAATTACTGTAGCTAAAACCCTTATCTATATCGATACATGGTATACCGTATCGGTACGGGCATGTTGAAAACTTTAGTTTGGCTACTTTAAAACGTTTAAAACACTTCCAAAACCTCTCAAAAATTTCTCAAACTTATTTTCAAGTTGTTTGAACTTAAAAACATTTTTGAAATATTTTCAATTTAGTCCAAAACTATTTTTTCAATTATTATATCAAAACAAATATCCTAACACCTTGTACCTATACGTAGTAGCTTGTACTGGTACGCTTAGCCAGTATCGATATGAGGAAGGGTTTAAGATTTCTAGAGAGCATTTTTCATATCAGCACTGATCCTTAGTATCGATACACAAGGGCCTGTACCGATACTCAGGTATCGCGTATTGGTATGCCCTACTTGATTAGTGCAACGACTCTTTCTTCTTAAGGCATGTACTGATACAAAGACCCGCGTACCGATATGTCCTACACCAGAAGAGCATTTTATGTTAGAAATTAAGTCCTCAATGGTTCTAAACTACCTCCAACGATTAGTAACTACCACAAACTCATTAAAAGACATAAAAAGGGTCTTCAAGCACCAATTGAAGAACAAGAAATAAAGAAACTGATTTTTGGTCTTAAAAATCTTATTTTTCATTAGAAAACATTTAGTGAGTTTCATTGTCAATATTATTCAAGTGTTTAGATTTTGGGTGAGCGATTAATTTGCAAACACATTTGCATAGTGAGTTTTTTCATTGTTTGCTTTATTTGTTTTTTCTCTTGGAAGAGAGTATCTCAAAGTTTGGGTGGAAACTTTAAGAGTTTGTAAGGTTATCTCTTTTTCCTTAAAAGAAAGACAAATTTAGTTCATTTTTGGAAAATCCTTAGTGGGAGAGCTAAGGTAGTGGATGTAAAGTTTGGTTAGAAAGTCGAACCACTTTAAATCATTGTGTCAAATTTTTATTTCTTAGCCTTTCATCCACAATTGCTCAAAGGCTAATTCAGGCCTTTCTTGGCGATTTTGGTTAATCACATTCGAGTTCAACAATATCTTTATTAACTCTATCATAACAAGTTTTATGTTTCACTGTAAACTTAAGACTACAAAACAAGCATTTATCAGTCCAATCACCATAATATAAGAAGGTTATCTTTCATAATTACCAAATCATGCCTCTACAACTAATTGAACTAAGAAGATAACTATATTTGATTTAGAAAACTTCCTTTAGAAAAAAAGATCACTTAAACGTAAGTGTTTTAGAGAATATCATCCTCACACTTTCTTTTCTTGATGAATCCGTTCTTCATTTTCAAAGCACTGAAAAACAATAATAACATTTTAAGGTAACGATTAATATAACAAAATATCATCCACTAAAAGTATATCGTATGGCATAATAAAATAATTGCAGCAATGGCAAAGATAGTAAACGAGTCTGTTTTGAAATCACATGATAGAATAAAATATTGCATCAATGGTGGTCCACAACTTTATTAATCAACTAACTACCACTACCAGTAATCAATGGTGGTCCACAATTCATAACTTAGTTTGACTTTTATCAATAATTTATAAACAAACATCAGGGAATAACAACAAAAGTAAGAATATGAACAAATTGTATTAAAAATAATAACAAAACCCAAAAAATACTAAACCCCAAAAATACCTAGATTAAGGTTTTGCAAGTTATTACGGTAAACCACATGTTTTCGATTACACTGATAGTTGGCTTTCACCGGTGTCAATCCATCGAGTAAACAAAGGTTTATTATAGAAAGAATAGAAACTAAGGGATTTAATTTCTTCAGAATAAACTAACAACGTTTTGAATTGTTTCAGACAAAACGATTCATCAAAAACTTCAAATATTTTGGCTCTTGAAAAACATGACCCTTTATTAGAGGTTTTATTAAACTAATGAATTAAAAACGTGATTTAAAAATTGTTTTTACTTTCTTTGTCCTATAAAATCTGTCCTTTTTGTGTTTTAAAATTGTCTCACTTAAATTGTCCTATTAAAAGGCTCAAGAACTTTTACAAGGCACAATTTCTTTTCTACTCTCTTTTTAGTTTTCTAACAAAACAAACTTTAATTTTCAAAGATAAAATTGTCATTTAATTATTTTACAACACATCTATTACATAAACTTTTTCTTCTTAAAATTACGTGAAAAATTAACAATGGACAATTTTTATAAGACAGATATAATATTATATTATTAATATGACGTGGAAAAGGGGAGGGGAAGAGATGGAAATGGATGAGGGATGTAGTAAGCACAATCATCTTTCCATTAAGAGGTTAGTGGACTTTAATGTCGCATTAATACTCAAACACGTGTAAACGGGCTGAAGTAGTTCAAAATAAAATAAGAGACAGTTTTCACTTTTATAAAAGATGCTGAACATCTTTGAATTTAATCAGTTATCTCCTCTCTCCAATTGGTGTCTTGGTTCATGTATACCAATAATTTGTATTGCAAATTTAAAAGAAAAAATTGCAGATAAAATAAGCCTAAGCTCAAAGGATAAGAAAACTGAAAGAAAAAACAATGCTCTTTTGTATAAATTTGTTGGCGTTGTAATAAACAACCATTCATGACGACGTTTGTGTAGACAATAATGAAGTTGGCATACAAAATAATATAACAAAAAAGGTTTCAACTTCCACACCGACTCTTTTGCTAAACTTCACTTGCATGTTCCATCCTTACTTCCCCAAACAATATCTAATGCTTTTCTTATTCTTCTGTCACTAAAAAATTGTAACAAAAATCTATATTTTGATGCCAAATCTTTTGGGTCACTGAATCTTGCGTCAATAGGCATATCATGGTGTATCCAGTGAGCCCGGTTCTACACACTTCCCTGAAACTCAAATCTTTGGTATGTGCTAAGAATGTTGATTCATTTACATCTGTTTTTGGCCAGTTTAGTCCTTTGGACAGTACCATTGTATATTACTTCAGTTTAAAGCTCTTCACTTGGTCCTAATCAAACATTCTTGTGGCAATCCGTACTCTTTTTTCAGGTCCGCAAGTTCGAGTCTCCAAGGGTCATTATGTAACTTGTAGTGCAAAATCTGTTTAAGACAATTAAGAAAAACAAGGTTACCATGATGTACATACATACACAAAAAAAAATATGAACATGTCCGTCTGGATCAATAATTTGGGTGCTGTTGAGACCCGAGTTCATGAAGTGCAGTTTTAGAGCATATTTAACACTTCAAAACATGCATGACAAACAAGAATGCATCATGGATTTGGTGAACAAATTGCATGTTTAAGCTGTAGAACATAACAATGAGAGGTAAAGATAATGCCAATGCAGTGACGAAAGATATCTCTGCATATTTTGAACCCTATCTGTTGGAAAATAAAGTGGTCAAAGGATGATTTAGTAGGTCAAGGTAATTGTATAGGTGATATTATCTCGGTATATCCAATAGAAAATAGACTAGTCTATATGCGATTAGAGCAAAGCCTTTTTTTTAGAGAACAATGGGTGAAAATAGCCTAATGAATGTTTAGTTCTAAATTGAACTGCTGAACACTTCACAAACCACACTATGCATAAGAACAGTTATTCTAGAAAGCCAAATAAAGGGATCTGGTTATTATTTAAACTTTCTGCAGGAATCCACAACCATGTACAAATGAGAGAGAAGTTTTATGCTTCTGTGGGAACTATGCTGCAAGGACACTTTTGGTTGACCATGCATATTTATGTGTCAATGGGATGACTCCTACAAACCAGAAGAGGAGAGAAAGCTTCTTGTCTTCTGAACTTTAATCCGACAAAAGATAAAGAATCTAATCCATATTTGTTTAGAAAGAAAATATAGCGGTTTTAAAATGCAGAGGAAGTAACATAATTATATCTGATGCCATTGGTCAGAAACAAAGTGAAAATACTAAACTATCAGTCTGCCTAAAATGAAAAACAAATTGAACCAACTACTATTTTCCGGTTTTCAGGATATAAAATACATTTAACAAACAATTTGAACTGCTATGACCAGGCCAACTCTAGTTTCATCTACCTTGATGGTTGACTCCTAAATTTTAAAGATATTACTAAAATCATATAATAATTCTGAACTTCACTCGTATCATAACAATTTGTTTCTTGAAAAGCTCTTATAAATGGAGCTTGTATATTGGTCATATACTCAGAAGAATTAGCATCCACTTCGCAGTTTTCATTGCATAAGATTTGGGAATAAAAGAGTTTTATATTTAATACTGAAGGAACAATACCTGTATAAAAGTTGTAAAGACGTCATCTTCGGATTGTTGCAAGAATTGAACTGCCCAATCCTCCTCTCGGCCAATACCAATTTTTTGCCTCTCAGCTTCTAGCAAAATAGAATTGCGATAGAGGAACCTCTGCCATATTTTCTGTACATTGGTCAACTTGAATTCTGTTTCTGTTTCATTGATTTTCTGCAAGGATATACATGGTCCTGAATGATCAGCTAAAAGAAACTTTCAACTATCTGCTTTTCAGTTTATAAGAAAAGCCTAAATAGACAATACCCGAAGAATCTTTATCAAATTTGGAATTTCGTCCTCCCTTATTCTCACAGCAAAGCTTTCATAGTTGAGCATATTCTCGTAAGGTAGGAAGATCCCGTCCTATACATGAGATAACAAACAAATTAAACGAGCTAAATGTACTTAATGACAGCACTCCGTGGAACACCTTATGTTGCATGGGGAAATGGATTTTGAAATCTTTAGCCATATATTTTCAGGTGCAAATCAGAGAGATGAACCTATTTCCCTGAATGTGATAATTGCTTAAAATAAATGCAGAATGTCATTTGCCACTCTAATGTAGGAAGAAAGCCAAGTGAGTTGCCAAAAATATATGCTTCAAGCCATAAAATGCTTCTCTAAACCCATAATCTGGAAAGATCAGTAGCTATGTGAGGTACAACATGCATTAATGTAGTACCTGAATAACCACAGGAATGCATCCTTGCAAAATACTATCTTCCATACGACCACTCCAACCATCTCCAGGCAGCACACCACAGAAAGTAGAATTGGCTATAATCTCATGATAGTTTTCAGAACGAAGAGGAGTCACAATCACATCTTCTGCATACTGTTTCCCTAGTTTTCCCTCCTTGTTAGGGGTTGAACCAAATTCATCGGCCAGTCTCTGTCTGATCCCCATGCTATACCTGCATGAACACCAACCAGACATCTATAGGTAATTTCCAAGATCTGAAATTTAATAAATGCATATAGCTGCCATGCAATAACTGAAATCCAACCATTAAGTGTTGTAGTGCCAGAATAAATCATGTTTCTTAATATCGACACCAAAGGTTCAAAGCCAGGACTCAATTTATTAAACAACATTCTTAAAAAATTAGAACATTTTAGATAATGGAAATTTAAGAAATGGAAGAAAGAATGGCTAAGACATGAAAAAGAAGGTGCAGATCTTGGGAACCTTTGAACACATAGTCTATATTTCCTTTAAATGGAACTTCCTTAATCAAATTTATCCATATTAAAATGTAGTCAACTTACGTAGCTTCTGGTCTCCCACTTGTGTAAGCTGGTCCCAGATTTCCATTGAAGTAAAAAAGCGTCTTCCGGTTTTCACGAGGCCTGAAATAAATAATCAAAGAGTTTTCTTCCTTAAACCCATGTAAATGTGTTTCAAACTGAGAAACAAAAGTATTTTTTACATAGATGATCAATAGGACCCATAGTATTGCAGTCAATAGGAAAAGTACCTAGACCATAGTTTTGCACTTAAAGAAGTAACATCAGGGCGTTTCCAAGCAGGAAGCACGAGATCTTTTTGAGGATCGAAACAAGAATGGTTGCCTCTTCTAACAGATGGAATCTTGTCCCAGTTGTCAGCCCAGTAGGCTGTCGTTGAGTGATTGTGCTTAGAATTTGTATTACCCCAGTGAACCAACATCATGCTATTCCATATCTCCTTGGGGGCATAGCAAGCACCTTCATCCCATGAAAAAGACTACACTCAAATATAGAGGTGATGTGATTAGCATACATGCTGCAAAATTCTACACAATGCAGAACATCATACACAGAAAACAAGCTATCATTCTCTTCAAATTTCTATATTTGCATCAAATTTAAACATCTCATATCATACCCAAATATGGTCTTTGCCTGCTGAACGATTCCAGTAAGGATATTTCTCAATAATGTGCTCATGTGCCTTCTTATAAAATTCCAGAGTGAGAGAGCTCCTCAAGCCAATATGATTCTGAAATCACAAAGTAATAAGGACATAAATATATGTAATCTGGGCTCAAATGAAAGTAAATAAATCCTTGTTGATGTTCACA
Organism: Hibiscus mutabilis; assembly: GCA_019671005.1. NCBI lineage: Eukaryota > Viridiplantae > Streptophyta > Magnoliopsida > Malvales > Malvaceae > Hibiscus > Hibiscus mutabilis. The sequence goes on from CM033729.1 coordinate 22,356,055, forward strand.
CATAAAACAAAAGACCCACCCTTTGGTGGAGTTAAGAGATAATAAGAATACTATTTTTTGAAGTTAAGAGATAATACTGATTACTGATTTACATTATCGGGTGATTGGGCCATAAAACATTGATAGTCCAAAGGCATATGTAAATTTTTTGTTAGAAGCAAATATAAGCTAAAAATAGTCAGCAATGCTGCCTAATAGACTAAGACACTCAGTTCTGTCTCCATTTGCAAAAGTTCACTTTACTTTAAAATATATATTGCTAAATCGCTACCTCTATTGTTATATCTAGAGATTTACTCTCGAGAAATCACATCGTAGTCTATAGTGAAGATAATAAATGAAAATACATTGAATAAAGCTCCCACAGTAGAGAGCAATAGAAATTATACTAATCCATAATCCAATAATTTATTTTTAACACAGTAGGACATGGACTAAAATATAACAACTTATAAAGTTTACCTCCAGGCTCAAATGGGGTGCATCATCAGCACGTGTTATGATGCAAGCATCCAGAACAGGAACAAAGAAAAAATCTGCTTCTTCACCATTTAATGTTCGATATGGACTGGCTAAAATACTCTCATAGATTGCCATCTGGAAATTTATAGAATTAGAACCAAAGCAAATTCAAAGAAATTGTTCAGGTTAGAAGGTGATATGCATTGATACTAATTTAAACTTTGAACAATACCTGGGAGCCATACAACTGATCTGTCCACAATGTTGCATTCCTTTCATCATAGATTCTGTTCACACACTCAAACTTAAAATGCCGTCCCTACAGTTTACCAATCAAGCGAAAATTACAAGAATGTTGCTCTTGATAGTATCAGAAACAAAATATTGCTCATTCTTACCTCAAGAAGCAAGCTGTTGAACTCAGGAGGTAAATCATATACATAGATAATGGGCCTTTTCTTTTCAACTGCAGCCTTGAGATTGGCAAGTCTGCCTGTGACTTCATTACTAGTAATATTAACATGGGCAGGTTTGAGCCACTTAGGCCACTCTCCAATTGCAGATACAACTGAAGGAATGCTGCAATCTGTCCCATACCATCCATTGTAGCACTGAAAATAAATCTTGATTTAGATTTGATTAAAGGCAAGAAAGACACAAGTTAAGCAAACATTTTACAGAGTAAAGGGGAATTAACACAAATCAAATGTTTGAAGGAACAGAAAAGTAAGGATTCTTAAAATCAAATTAGTAATAAAATTGAATACGGAACGTTTATTCAACTCAAATTTTAATTCCGATGAGTACTGAATGTGATCTCAACATTCAAAAGAAGAAAAAAAATCAGACCAATAAAACTCCAAACTCATTCTAGGAATCAGTTTATCACTAATGAACAATCCTCATGGGAAGGACACTTTTTAAACCACATGGAGACAAATTTAACCTTTCCCAAGTCATTAGGGTCCATTTAGATGGGTATTTTTAGGAGGGAAAATCATTTGAATGAAGATATTCAAAAGTCTAAACTCTAACTGCTTTGTTTGGCTAAAGAGAGACGAATTTCAAAGATTATGAGAAATTTGAAGATGGAACCTAAGTGCCATAAATCCCCTTGAAAACCAATTAAAGTGGTGGTTTTCCAAAATTCCTGAAAATCTCTCATAATTGGCCAACCAAAAACCACAAAAAGAAGCAGAAAATCATTTATTTTAACAGGTAAAACTTTGATATACAAGCTGTGTAAAATTAATTTTACATAAGCTTGTGTATTTACACTATAAAAACTTAAATCCTAAATTCCTAACCCTAAAAAACTAAACCCTAAACTTTAAATCCTATACACTAATTTCAAACACTAACCTTAAATTCTAAACCACACAACCTAAACTCCTAAACTTTAAACCCTAACCCCTAAAACTAAAAGGCACGTGTAAAGTTTACACGGCCTGTGTATCAAAGTTTTTTCCTATTTTAACTATCTAATAAAATTTCATATTACTAATTGTTGGTGAATATTAGAGTTTTAGTTCTACCTCTACTTTTGTAAATGTTATCTAATAGTATTTAAGTTGTGCAGAAACTCCAACTTAATTATCTGTAAATAATATTGGTTTTATCAAAGAGAAAAGTAGTTTCTCCTCTATTCGATTGATACTTAATTTACAGAAAAGAGAGTCCTATTTATAGGACTTTAAAATAAACAAAGCCTAAGTTAAGTTAACTTCTAACTCTATCTTATAGGTAGGTTAGATAAGTAGGACTTCTAAACTAACTCAATTACTTGAGTTATTTACAATAGTTAAAATACTATAGTATATTTCATATGGCTTACAATTTACACTCCCCTCAAGCTGGTGAGTATACATTGTAAAGTCCCAGCTTGGATGTGAGCTCATCAAAAGTAGTTCTTGGTAATGTCTTGGTGAGTACGTCGGCAAGTTGTTGATGAGTTGGAACAAAATTGAACTTGACTGTCCCATTTGCAACTTTTTCAGAAATGAAATGGCAGTCAAGTTCCACATGTTTTGTTCTGTCGTGGTGTACTAGGTTCTTTTCAATACTTATTGCAGATTTATTGTCACATTGAAGTTCAAAAAATTCACTGAAATTCAATTTCAGTTCTGTTAACAGCCTTTGAACCCAAATTCTCTCACAAATTCCTTGTGCCAAAGCTCTAAATTCTGCCTCTGCACTGCTTCTTGATACTACCGTTTGTTTCTTGCTTCTCCAAGTCACCAAGTTACCCCAAACTCGAGTACAATACCCACTAGTGGATCGTCTAGATGTATGCTCTCCTGCCCAACTTGCATCTGTGAAAATCTCCACCTTTCGACTCTCATTTTTGGTGAAAAATAGTCCATGTCCTGGTGTCATCTTCAAGTATCTCAAAATTCTTGTTACTGCCTCTCGGTGCTCTTCTCTAGGATCATTCATGAACTGGCTTACAATACTAACTGAGTAAGCAATGTCTGGTCTGGTTAGTAATAGGTAAATCAGCTTACCTACCAACCTTTGATAGTGTTCCTTGTTAACAGGAACTCTCTTGTTATCAATTATGAACTTTAGATTGCTCTCCATAGGTGTCTCGGCAGGTTTACACCCGAACAGCCCTGTTTCAGATAACAAATCCAGAATATATTTCCTCTGATTTATGACAATTTCAGCATTCGGCCTAGCAACTTCCATCCCTAGGAAATATCTAAGTTGTCCTAGGTCTTTAGTCTCAAATTGAATGGCCAAAAAGCTTTCTATTTCTCGAGAATCATCACCTGTGATGATTATATCATCGACATAAACTATTAGGATAGCTTTCATGTTTTCAGAAGAAGTTTTAATAAACATGGTGTGATCAGTTTGACATTGATAATAGCCACATTTCAAGATGGCCTTAGTAAATCTACCAAACCAAGCTCTAGGAGATTGTTTGAGCCCATACAATGATTTCAGTAACCTGCATACCTGACCACTTTTAAAATTCCCATTCAAACCAGGGGTTTTTGCATATATACCTCTTCTTCCAAGGTGCCATTTAGGAAGGCATTCTTGATGTCAAGTTGGTGAAGAGGCCATTCCTGATTGACAGCAAGAGACAACAGAATTCTGACTGTGTTAAGCTTTGCTACCGGAGCAAAGGTTTCTTGATAATCAATCCCGTAAGACTGAGTAAACCCCATTGCAACTAACCGGGCCTTGTACCTTTCTATGCTCCCATCTGCATTGTACTTAATTGTAAACACCCATTTGCAGCTCACTGCCCTTTTTCCAGGTGGTAAATCAGTCACCACCCAAGTTTTGTTTTTCTCTAGAGCTTTAAATTCATCCTCTACAGCCTTACGCCACTTCAGATCCTTCAAGACTTCTTGTACAGAATCAGGAATTTGCTCCTTGTCGATCTTGGCAGTAAAAGCTCTGAAAGAAGGCATTAGTTTCCCATAGGCAGTAAAAGCTCTGAAAGAACAGCAGATGGCTCACTGTCAGTTATTGCAGGAAGTGGTTCTGTTAAACTTAGTGACACTATTTTCTTGCCTAATGTGCTTTATGTCCCTCAACTTGCTTGCAACCTTCTCTCTGTTAGCAAATTATCTGTTGATCTCCAATGTGATGTTAAGTTTAATTTGAATGGCTGTGAATTTCAGGCAAAGAGTTCGGGGACAATGATTGGCACTGCTTGGCTGAGTAATGGGCTCTACATATTTCATGGCCTGTCTCCACATAAACAAGTTAATTCAAGATGCTGCCTTAATTCTACTTTATCCTATTTTGTTTCTTCTAGTGATATTATGTTATGGCACTTTAGGTTAGGTCATCCTAACTTTCATTATATGGCCAAATTGTTTCCTCAGTTATTTGCTAACGAAAATTCAAATTTCTTTGCTTGTGAAATATGCCAAATTGCTAAAAGCACTAAACAAACATACTATCCTTCTAAATTTACACCATCTTCACCTTTTTCTATTATGCATAGTGACATTTGGGCCCTTCTAAGGTTAAAAACTATATTGGATCAAGGTGGTTCATTTCCTTTATTGATGACCACTCTAGGACTACTTGGACATATTTGTTGAAAGAAAAATCAGAGGTTGAGAATGTCTTTAGAACCTTCGATAAGATGATAGAAAACGAGTTCTAAAGTACTATTAAAATTCTAAAAACTGACAATGGCAGTGAGTATTTCACCAAAACATTAGGTTCATATTTTGAAGAAAAAGGGATTTTACATATTAGTTCATGTGTCAATACCCCTCAACAGTATGGGGTGGCTGAGGGAAAAAATAGGCATCTTTTAGAAGTTGCTCGATCATTGTTGTTTTCGACTAGTGTACCAAAACATTTTTGGGGGGGAGGCCGTTCTTACTGCAACCTACTTAATCAATAGGATGACAAGTAAAACTTTGAAATTTAAAATCCCGAGAGATGTTCTTCTTGCTTCCTTTCCTCATTTCAAGCCATTGTCATCTCATGTTCCTTTTCGAGTATTTGGGTGTGTTTCTTTTGTTCATGTCCATAATCAATTTAGGGGTAAACTTGATCCTAGGTCTCTTAAATGTATTTTCCTAGGTTATTCTTCTAGTCAAAAGGGCTACAAATATTATTCACCCACTACCAAGAAAATTTACAACTCCATGGATGTTACATTCTTTGAAAACAGCCGTATTTTTCTAAGTCTGAAATTCAGGGGAGACTTTATAGGAATTTCAGTCCCATGACGGTAGTTTACAGGAATTCCAGTCCCATGATAATTTCCAAATCATTCCTTGTTTACCTCCACAACCTGACCTTGGTAAATCACAGTAGGATATTTAGCCTTATCAAACATCCATTTCAGGGAAGGAGCCGGGATTTGAGAGTGGGGGGCAAAATATAAATTTTGAAAGGGGGGGCAAATTCATAATTATTCCAATATTTTCAAAAAAATATATAAAAAATCAAAGCCAAAAAAGTTTCCCCTGTTGGGAGGCAACAGCTCCTCCCATCATCAATACAGCTCCGTCACTGACCCATTTTACAGCCAATACATTTCCCAAAACCAATAGAAATACCCTCACTAATAAAGCACAAAGATTTGTAATATCTAACAAGACTCATGTTGAATTTTTTATATTTTCTTTTTCTTATCTTTATATCATTATCCTTCTTTTATAGTTATTTTTCTTAATCTCATCAAATTCCGATAATCAAAATCTCTTCCTAAAAAATTTAACCAAAAAACACAATTATGTTGGATTTTTTTATTGATGCATTTTAAAATGCCTCCATTTCAAAAATCTTCAAATTCCCATCCAAATACACTGTAAAGGAGTATAGTCTATAGAGTAATATACCCTTTAATCTGCTCCTAGAAATTCCACATCATTCAAAAGACACTTATGAATATTGATTTTATTACAAGGTATAAGTCTTCCAAATCGAAGTACCCCCTTAATTTTCTTCTATTCTAAAAGTTGGTAGCTGGAATTTAAATAGTTGTCTGCAACCGCTATAGTAGTGATTTTTTTATCCTCATCAATTACAGCTTATCACATATATGTATAGATCTCTTCTTATAATGACCGTAGGTATAAGGAAGTCTATGGACCATTTTTTCCTTTCAAAAGAAAATCAAGGTCCACTATAAATTTAAAAAAGCACAAGTGTAAAGCCATTACCTGGCAAAACCCACCACGGCAATGGCCATGTCCAGAGCATTGGTTGATACAAACACTTTCAACAGGCACTTCACAAAAACGCCCCCAAAGTCCATCATATTTGCAATCACAATCCTCTTTATAGAGCACTTTGGAATTATACGCGGCATCTGGGTCTACATTACACCATCCTGGTTTGCTCCCGTTTGTTGTAAAAATATTATCCAAGTCAGCTTTTGCCCAATCAGTCACTTTGACACCTTCAGATTCAGTAGGTGAGCTGAAATAGAGGCAACACAAGGTGTGTAGCTCATGATATTCACCATAGAAAAGAAATGCTAAGAAGCATGGAATAACTATAGCTTACTTTACTTGAAACCCACATGACTCTGCCACAGGACGGTTTGGATATTTTGTGCCTTCTCCACAAAAGCACATAGCTCGGGTAGTGTCGCAATGAGCAGCACATATTGAGACAACCCATCGCCCATACGGAAGCTCTGGTGTTTTAGGGTAATTGCAACTCAAATTTAGCCTTTCAGAGCAGTCTTCTCCTGTTCCATTAGAGATATTATTTAGCTAGAGTCATGATTGCAATATCACATTATTTTAGGATTTCTCTTTCAAGCTAAGACTTGAGAGTAAAATGCAGTCATTTTTAACAACAGTTACATTCTTTAGTGCTCCATAATCAATCTTAATTTGATATTAACATTTAAATTGGTTATATATCAAATTCCATGTCTTTATTTGATCATCCTAGAGATGGACAAAACATGCAGTTCAACATGTCCAAGTATTAGATGGTGTTGTATGCCCATTTTTGTAGAAGCAAGGAATGATGACTAATAGTAAACTGCATTTTATCATTTTATCAAGTATGTAATAGTCGACTGCATTTTTATAGTTCATATGCATGCAATCAATGTGTGCAATGGCAAGGCCGTGCTTCCAATGAAGGTTCTTACAGAACTTTTAATTGAAACGAGCCAATGAAAGGAGGTAAGTACTGACCACTAAATCCATGGAAGCATCTACATTCGCCAAACTCATGATTGCAAACACCTTGACCACTGCAGTCACTTTTGCAGCGCTTACCACCTATTGTCTGCACAAAATAACATAATTATGGTGTGAAAGTCAAGATTAAGCTGGATTTAACATTAAATATGTCTAGGTTCATGAAATTAAGACATGCAGGATAGAGAGTGATCCAGGAGGGAGTAGGGGGCTGCTCAGGGAGACAAGAAAGATGAATGATGATTAAGAATCATCATAATTACCTCAACAATGTTGACTTCCGTAGCAATAGCATCACAACCAGAAAGCCACTGGCCGACCTCTGCCTTCCAAGGTGCATTACAATAAACAACTCCATTATGCAAGTCAGAAGGAAATTTGTGATCTAAATCAACACCCTGTGGCTTATTTACCCAAACAACATCAGCACCCTGGTCAACCGATGCATTAACTGGAACACACTTGTTCTGGACTTGCCGAGCACTGAAGTAATCAAAAGAAGGGACGACAGGAAACAGGAATAGATGAACAACTGAAACTAGGACTATAATAGAAGCAATTGTAGCCACGAGAGACCATGAGAATTTCCACTTCTGAACAGAATACATTATCTCAAGCAACACTTCTACTACCGTTGAGAAACAAATCAATGAATCCGTGAGCTTCACATGAAAAAAATTGTTGTATCTTCACGCCTCACTCACCCCAGCGCCTATAGAATCAATCAGAAAGAAGTTTAAGAAAATAAGCGCAATAAGCATATGCTTGTTTGGAAACAAGTTTTAGAGAGTAGATTTGATTTGATCATTTTACAAATCATGAAGATGAATGCATTATTGGAATTCCCTTTTTTATTTATGGATTACAAATTCAGTGCTCAATAGAAATATAGAAACGCCATGAATTTTAAATGTAATAATAAAAAAATCTATGTTGAAAAGTACAACCAAAAAAACTCAGACTACAGTTGACATCAAAATCCCTCCTTTGGAACTAAGTTCTCAAAGGCAACCTTAAAACATTCATAGTTAAAAGCAAACAGAAATTCATAATTCATACAATCTCCAAGAAAACACCTCAGTCTCCAACTCAAAACAAGCAATGACTAATAATCTATGGAATTAAAATGAGTAATTTCTCACCTTAGCTGATAACAGGGCAATAATTCAGCATGGTTGCCAGGAGAAAAGTTAAATTGTTTCGAAAAGGATTGAGCTCTGATGATCAGAAATCAATGAATAACCTTCAACCAGATCTGGGCTTGCAGTGTTTGACCAAAATAGCAATAATTTAACAGGCAACGGTATAAACACATGAGAAAGATAATCTACTACTGCAGCAATTGTTGAATTTATAAAATTAATGATGATGATTCAAGACAGAGCTCGCTAGTTGGCGCTTCTTCTGAAGATTCCAAGAAAACCCAGAGTTTTTTTAAACAGAAAAAAAAAATAAGGGTAAATTACTAAACGACCACTTAATTATGGGTTATATACTTTTAACTTTATCAATAAGACCACTTTAATTATATAAGTGATATCAATTAAGCCATTTACCGTTAAAATAAAATAGAAATGATGACGTGATAATTAATAAAAATTTGTATAATTATACATTTAATCTTTATTATTTATATATTATATCAATTCAGTCTATAATATTAATTAAATTTAATAAATTTAATCTTCCAATCAAATAATGACAAGTGTCATTGTTTGATTGGTTGATTTTATTATTATTATTTATTTTAATAAATTTTTCATTCAATCACACACAGTGACACGTGTGATTAAACAAAAACTTTTAAAGCATAAGGTTTGAACCCATAATGTGTAAGAAGAAATACCAACGCCCAAACCATTGAGCCAAACCCACGTTACATATAAAGTCTACAAATTATTTTATTAAAGACTTCGGAGAAATTAAATAAGTAAAAGTAAAGTTTAGAGGAGAGAAAAATTTATATATTAAATTATTATATATTTAATAATATTATTAATATAGTAATAGTTTAATATAATATTTTAGATATAAAATTATTAATATATTTAATAAATTATGTAACACCCTTGATCCGGATGTCACATTTGGGCCTCAAGCACAATCAAAACCATAAAATTTCTCAACTTGATTTAGCCCAAATAAAATACTTTCCAAAAACATTTTAAGCCAACGATTTAAAAATAAATATATAAATGGTTAAAATGTTACAAAAGAGCTTCAGCTAAATTAAAACATTTGACTCGATTAATACAATTTCAAACATAAGGATTACAGACTCCTACACGTAAGGTCTTATGAATGCACAACCCACTATACACAAGTATCGTACTCTGGAGATTACTACATGCTAGAATCTCGTACCGATAGTGCTCCTCGATCTCGCGAGCCAACGATCAACCTACGCCCAGAAACAACTATTCTGAGCGTTGAGCTTACAAAGCTCAGTGGTACACATCTACTATACTATACTTCAGGCTAATCAGAAACATAAGCATGCAAGCTAGTACGAGCAATAAGGAGAGATAACTAAACATGTGACGCTACCACTAGTCGCCTAAACACATGCTCACAACATAGCAATAATCATACATGGCAATCATGGCCCAACCAAGCCCGAGATCTCATCAGATCATCTAGGCGAAAATACATAACAACAACAACTCTAGAATGAGGCTGGGTCACAAAGCATCGGAACATACACTCCGGGTGATATCAGATTACGTAGCATCGAAACATACATCTTTGCTTGAAATCCCCCTCGAGCATCTAGACTCTGGGTGAGATCGGGTCACCTAGCATCGGAACATACACCTTGGGTAAGGTCGGGTCACATAGCATCGAAACATACACTCATACTCAGAATCTCCCATCGAGTATCTTCGAATAAGGCTCGAGTCATATAGCATCGGTAACCTCTATTTGGTATCTCTAACCATGGTGTTGTAATACTCTTTCTCTAGGTATTCGGATCCCATCAATCAAGAAGACTCAACCAATCAAATGCCCACCCAGCATGCAAGCAACGTTATCCTGAGGATCTCTCTATTGTTGCTAATCATCAACACATTATTTATTTTACATTACCAAGTTGTTAATACAATATGGATAAGTATATAATTAATCTCATTTATCGCCTCCATTAATCCTCGGTATCTCATTTATCAAGGCATAATTCAATTATTAATATACACATTAATTTCTACCCTTAATTTACATTTATTGATTATTTAGCTTATCGGGTACTAGTACTCGAACACGATTATCGATATGGTACCCTTGGGTATTGGTACTCACACGCGTACCGATACTAAAAATGCTTACTGGAAATCCTAGATTTCTACAAGTACCGATACGGGTCGACACGTATCGATATGGCCCCCAATCGCGTACTAGTACGGCCAAAGCTCGTATCGATACCATATTTACGATTTTGTACTATTTCCTTGCATTACGATTTTACAATACTTTATTCTATCTCTAAAGCTTATGAAAATCATTTAAGCATATTGCTAACGCATTTAATTAATTATTACCACTTACTGACTTTTACCCACTTAATCGAATATTAACTTCCGGTTGAATAAACATTTAATCATGTATTTATCGATATTATATCTAACCAATATTCGATTGAACATATTAATTCATTCAACTAGCACACAAGGCATCATCATATATCAATCAGTCAACCAATCATCCAATAATTCTACGAGCATACCAAACGACCCCATACGGTCTTTAAATTTTATACAAGTCTCATCATAAATCGTACATCATTATGCATCTCATATTATCGGCCTCTAACATGCTTATTATCTGTCTTCTAATTTGCAACCACTAACATGCAAGGCAATTACACTTATGATGCTCATGCAGCATTTTGGAGTTCGAGGTATACTAACCTTAAGTCGATATCGCTAAAATCCTCATTCGAGCTTCCCGAATATTCCACTAGATCCAGTATCCGATCCTGAATAATCGTCGTATATCAATTAATACCATAAGTATCACTTAACTACATATTTTAATGAATTCAAAAGGTCAAATGCGTAAAAAGGCTTATTAGATTCGAATTTGGCGAAACGAACTGCGCCAATAGACTAAGAACATCGAGAAACCCCCGAGTAAGGTCCCTTAGAAAAAGTCAACGGCTAGTCAACGACCCGACGATCTGATTCGGCGTAGTGCAGGATAACCAGGGTGCACCCATGGGCAGTGATCTAGTGCGGCAAGGAGCAAGTGCACCTAGCCGAGCGGGATCCAGTGCGGTGCGGTGCACTGGATCATGGTGCACTCGCCTGGGCAGACGCATGCCCACTCGTAGGGGCAGCACGTGCTGGCGCGTGGGAGGCCTTCCGATGGCTGGACAGCGACAACGAGCTCCAATCCTATAGTTCTTCGGCCGATGAGCATGCCAGTGGCCTCTATTTTTGGTTTTGGCTGCCGAAATTGCTCCATTTCGAGCTTGGTCGATCTTTTTTCTTACCTTTTCGACGACGGCTTCGGCGGCGACAAGATGACCACCGATCAATTTGTCTCGACGAGCTTGACCCAATGATGCAGCGGTAAGCCTTTACGACGGTCGGATCACCTTCAAATTGAAGCAAACCTTCTCTCTCTAAAACCTCTTTTCTTTTTCTCCTATTCCAACATTCTCTCTCACCCATTATTATTCTGATTCCCTCCACTTTTCCTCATTCTCTCTCTTCATAAAATCTCCCCTCTTTTTCAACCACAAACACTTATTTAAATTTTAAACACAAGCAATAAAATTCATTTTTCCAACTTAGATAAAACCTTTAAATAAAAGCCCAAAGCCCATATCCAAATTCTTTAATTGGGTTCCCAACATAAAGGCCCAATACCCGGGTCTAAGACCTGATTCGCTAACCCAAAATTCAGGTCGTTACAAACTATCAATACAATATTATTAAACTATTAATATATTAATAAAATATTAACATAATATTCTAATAAATATAATAGTTTAATAATAATATATTAACTATATATTTTAAAAAAATATTAATAGTTTAATACATTTAATCAAATGTTAATAAAATAAATTAATAATTAATAATAATAAAATTAACCGATCAGACGGTGACACATGTCATCATCTGATTGGAAGATTGAATTTATTAAATTTAATTAATATTATGGACTAAATTGATATAATATGTAAATAATAGGGACTAAATATGTAATTATATAAATTTTTATTAACTGCCACGTCATCATCTCCGTTAGGTTTTAACGTCAAGTGGCTTGATTGATACCAGTTAAATAGATAAGTGGTCTTATTGACAAAATTGAAAGTATAGTGGTTATATTAACACTACCCCTATAGTTAAATGGTTATTTGAGTAGTTTACCCAAAGAATATTAATATTTTGCGGCTTAGAGAAGAGTCAAAGATATTACTACTAATATTAATATTAATATTTTGCAGCTGAGAGAAGAGTCAAAGACTCTCGAATAAAATTACTCTCATTAGCATTTATTTATATTATTGTAAATTAAATAAGTTTTAATATTTTATAACTTTTATTATTCAGATTTTAATAATTGAATCATTATATTTCATGTTTTAGTACAAATGATACATCTAAAATTTTAAGTAAATTATAAATATTTAATTTATTTGACTAAAAAACTTTTAACTATTTATTTTAATTTAAAACTTTATTTATAATAAAAATCAATAGCGTAACAAATAACAATTGAAGTTTTAAAGTATTATTACTATGAAGTTAGTAGACTTTAGGGGCTTATATGGTTAACTAAAATACTACAACAGTTAATCGCATGTTCTATTCTTTGTCTAATTTCACTAAGAACATAACTTACGATTAACCGTTATAATATTTTAGTTAATCATGTACGCTCACCTAACACACTCAAACTTAAATTCTTATGAATAATCAACATTATTTTTTTTGAATAGTAATAATCAACATTATTTAATGATGTTAATATTAAAACAATCAAAATATTATAAAAAATAATTTTCAAAGTAAGCAATATGCTCAAAGTATTCTAACAAAATAATATATCGTCATATTAACATTTCATCAAATCTAAGAAAAGATTTATATAATTCAAGATGAGAAAAACTTGTACGAGATAAATTATTAATAAAAGTGATATTTTGAATTGTTGTAAAAAGTTTATAGAATTAATACGAAAAGTACAATTATATAGACAGTGTCCCAATAAAAAATATAAAAGTTAGAATGATTGCTGACACAAGTGGAAATGGAAAGTTTTTTTTTTCTGAGGACATTAATAGAATTAAATAGTTCCAACTTCTAAGTAAAGATATGGCTTATCATGCTATAGAAAACTATTTATTTTACGAAATAGGGTTAAATACATATTACACCCCTGGATTCGTCAGCTTTATCAGTTTGGCCACAGGATATATATCTTAATGAAGGGAATGTTTTAACGTTTTCCTAATGTAAACACATTTTGCAGTCAAAGCCACTCGAATTTGAATCTTTTAAAATAAATATTATTGTTTTTCTCATTAAAATCACTCGTCTTATTTTCAAATAATAATGTTAACAATATAGTATGTGGGTGTGTATAATATATATATATATAGTATTTTATTTTAATTTATATTTGAACTTTTTTATTATGATGATTTTGGAATTCTATCCAAATTTACTTTATATCACAAAGTGGACACCAACATATAAAAATTTTATTAAACTATAAAATTTGAAATAACAAATTTAAAATCAAACTTCATTGCACAGCTTGCTCGATAATTAGATAATTATGACAAAAAAAGATTATTGAAATGAAAAAAGGGTTAGTAATTTTTTTCATTAAACCTTAGTGGTCTGTAGGAAGGCAGATTCCAAAATATACAGGGTAAATAGAGCTTTTCATCAAACTTTTGGGGTTTGTGTGTTTTTTTTCTGCCTTTTTAACAGAATTGGACGAGACGATGTATTAACTGTATTAAAAATAGGAAAATATTTCATGCCCGGCCGTGGAAACTTTTAGGTTCTACAAGTGTTTTAGATTTAAGGTTTAGAGACTTGGTTTATAGTGTAGAGTTTAAAGGTTTGTGTTTAGGGGTTTCAAAATTAGTGTCTGTGTTTATAATTTAGGGTTAAAATTTATGATTTAAAGGTTATGATCTAGGTTTTAGGGTAATCTGTTAGGGATTTAGGTTTAACCTATAAACCCTAAATTCTAACAACAACCTCTAAATTATAAACACATAAACTTAAACCCCTAAATCCAAAAATTTTAAATCTAAGGTGCTTGTCGGAACTAAAAATTTTCACCGCCAGTGCATGATATAATTACCCTTAAAAGTTTGTAATTTTAATGGACAAAATAATAAAAGAATGGGCAAGTTGATGCAGTAACGTATCCAGTTGGTAGTTAGGATAGACAAGTGCTTATTGTCACGGACCAAACTTTTTGGACCGAGACATTAGCGCGAGCAACAAATAGGGAGGTTGTGCGCAATGCAACGGGCGTGTCAAATGTGGCCCAGCACTCGGAGAATGGCGAGGACCATACCTTTGGGACCGAGGCGTTAGCGCAAGAACCAGCAAAAGAGGGTTTGCGCGGTGTAACGAGCTTGCCAAGATCATTAGACTTGGCCCAGCACTTGGAGGAAGGCGTGGACCGAACCTTTGGGACCGAGGCATTGGCGCAAGAATCAGCCAAAGAGAGTTTGCGCGGTGGAACGGGCTTGCCAAGACCATCACACTTGGCCCGGCACTTGAAGAATGCTAAAGAGCCCGCAAGCCCACAAGACTTAGCCAAATCCATGGAGGATTCAGGAGGGTAAATTGGTCAAAGCATTATCCATTTATTTGAATATAATGTGTAGATAATGTTTGTGATAATTAGAGATTTGAATTTGAGATTTGATCAGATAAGATAAGATAAGATCAATCTCGACCGTCGATGTAATTTAAACTGAGCCGTTGGATGTAGGGGAGTTCAACTATAAATAGAGGCTCCCTCCTCACTTGTAATTCATTCATTCAGTTCACTTCACTTGAGTAATACAAGAAGCATTTACTCTAAAACTCTTTGAGTGTTCTTTCTATTGTTCTTTGTTGTTCTTGAGTGTTCTTCGTTGTTCTAGCTGCCAATCTCTTTCTGTTGTTCTTTGATTAGCTTTCGCTTAGAACGATCTTTCGTTCGAGGGCTTCGAGGAGTGTTTGATCTTCCGGAGCGAGAATCCTGGTTGAGTTAGGTGTTTGTCGAGAGATCTTCACCTAAGACCGTGACAAGGTACTTCAGGGTGACTTAGTCGACGTTTCAACCGAGAAAGCGACTAAGGTCCGGCACGATTCGTCTGGCAAAGGTCTAGCCCGCGACACAAGTGGTGTCAGTGACGAGATCCGTCGAGACCTGGAGTGATTGTCGAAGCCGTTGTCGAGCAGGAGTACTCACAAGGCTGGTTGAAGGCTGACTTAGGCGTAGGAATCGACTGATTTGCGTCGAAGGCGTCTAAGGCCGCACGGATCAGCTAGAGTCAAAATCTAGCCCCGTGACATTATCATAAAATTTGAATTTACTTCTAATAGTTATTTATTTTATTGATTGTGTCTATTTTGAAATTTTATTTGTGATCATTTATGTATAAATTATAATTAAATGTGGACTAAAATTTTATTATTATTAAAAATTAAATTATTTATATATATGTTCACCCTTAATAATATTTTTGAAATCGTCACTAAATTGAAAGCATCATATATATATATATAATTAACCCTAATAAAGTCAGATGTGGGTATATGATAGCTATTAAAATTTTGAAGGTGGAATAAAAACAAAAAGAAAGGTTTCATGTGGAAAGAACCAGAACAAATAATAATTTTAAAATACTAATGATTATTTAATTATCATATGAATTTTTAATACCGTGATTAATTTTAATTCTCATTTTAATATCTGTTAAATTCTTTCCCTACGTATAATATTGAGAATTTACCATTGTATCTGAGGTGACTTGTAAACAAAGGAAAAACATGGCGTGAGTCAGTCAATGCACCAAAAAAAAATCTTAATTCGTTTGATTCAAAACAGATCCTTAGATATTAATTTATTCAAGTTTTTGTTTTTTATGCCTTAAATATAAAGGGAAACAGCTGGAACCATAGCACTTGTTGATCCCCACGTTATGGTGTTACAATAAATTTTTTTATTTGATGTACAATGATATTTTTAACATAAAAAAAATCAGCCGCTCAGCTGGGCTGGTTTTATTATATATAAGAATTTACATAATTGATAAAGTAGATAAACATTCTTGATCATTAGGTCGATTAATAGATCTCTATATATGAATTATTATTTGATGTACAATTAGTATAAAAAAGTTATATAATTATTTTTATTTAAATTTTTAAAAATACTCTTAATATTTAACTTTAAAATCTTAAAATTCTAACCATATATCTTAAATTTTAAAACTTAAAGTTTAAACTCTTAAACTCTAAATTTTAAATTAAATCCCTAAACTTTAAAATAAAATAACATGAAAAGTTTTCCGTGCATCAAATACTTTTTTTTTTTATATTTTCTCTCATTTTCGGTGTTACTTTAGTGCTCATTAACGCTGCCCTTCATTCTTAGAGGTTATTAGTTTGAGGTGACCACACATGTAATGTAATTACTCAAGTATGATTTTCAAAACAAATCCTACCTAGGGGTACATCATAAATTTTTTTTGCTCCTAACGAGTATTTAACTCACAATCTAAGAGAAAAGAGAGAGTGTGAACAGAGAACTTTAAACGGCTGCTCTAGAGATTATTGACAATTATTCAAATATAATTAATTTGGAATTGATAAAAAAATTAAAAAGATATAAAAAATCCCAACAAGTTAAAATATACAAAATTCAAAATTAATTATGGGTTAGAAGTTTAAACATTCAAAATTTAAAATTAAAAGTTTCGGAAAAAGGCCTATATGATTAGATTAATTATGTGTATTAAAAAGTATCTTTATTGATGTAAAAAGTCAACCAAAGAAAGAATGTGATGAAAAACGAAGAAGGTATATTTATCTGCCATATTTTTGTTTGAAAGAATAATTTATTCATATAAAAAGTTTCAATACGAGCCAAAGTCCAACTAGAAGTGTCCATCAACTGGGTCGAGTTGAAGCCCATTTTAAAAAGAATTTCAAGTTCCAACTCGAATTAAATCGGGTGAAATTACCTAATTTTTAATTAAAATTAATAGTTTATTAAAATATAATTTTATATTTGTTATACTTCCGCTAATTAGGGGTGTCCATTGTCGGGCATCCGATTTTCGAATATCCGGTTCTTTCAAGTATTATATATGTCGGTCCGTGTTTCGGCTCGCTTTAATCGGGTACCCGTAAAATTCAATTACCCAAAAAATAAAGTAACGGGTACCCGATTCATATTTTTTAATGTTGAAAAATAGATATTTTGAGGTAGAGAAAACTGTTCTCTATTTCCTAATGATTATTGATAAAAAGCATCTATTTATAGGTTACAAAAAAAGCTTAATCTAGGGAAAACTACACAAAATCAGTAACTACAAATCTGTACATCTATTTAATTATAAATTCCTAAATATCAACAGCTATTTATTAAAGAATATAATTCCTTAATTTTTCGCAATCTACACCAATCAACACTCCCCCTCAAGCTGGTGAGTAAACGTAGTGAGACTCTCAGCTTGGATCTTGGACGTGTTCTCATCTCTTTGGTAGTAATTGTGCCGTCTCAAAAAGTAAAAAAATCTCTCTTATTTCAGGAGCCGTTGAGTTCTCCCATAGTCATTGTTAATAATTTACAGCTGTTGTGGTTGGTTTCTACACTCTCTTGAGATGTCTTCTAGCTTTTCTCTGTCAATATTTTTTTTTTAATTTTTGCATCTTCTTCTGAGATGTCTTCCAGATTTTTTTCTGGTTTCTACATCTCCTTTTGAGATATTTTTAGTTTTTTCTGTCATTCATGGATTGGGTAGCTGTTGTCATTCAACTTATAGCACGTGGTTGACTTAACAACACTATATTTTCAAGGCTTAGACAGAACCTCATCTAGTTTTTTAAGGCTTAACTAGAACCTCTTCTCATATCTTTTATAATGGATGTCTAAGATAGAATCAAATAGTTTTTTAAGGCTAAACTATAACTTTTTCCTATCTTTTACAGTGGAAGGATAAGATAGAACCAAATAGTTTTTTTAAGACTAAACTATAACCTTTCCCTATCTTTTACATTGGCTAAGATAGAATCGTTAAAAAAACACTACCAGGCATCTTGCTAGGATTTTTCAGACTTTTTTAGCTCGGATACCATGTTGAAAAATAGACATTTTGAGGTAGAGAAAACTGTTCTCTATTTCTTAATGATTACGGATAAAATAACACCTATTTATATGTTAGAAAGAGAGCTTACTTTAGGGAAAATTACACAAAATCAGCAACTACAAATCTGTGAACCTATTTAATGATAAATTCATAAATATCAGCAACTAGATATTAAAGAATATAATTCTCTAATTTTCTGCAATCTACACCAATCAACATTTATTTATTTATTTTTAAATTTAAATATTTTAAAAAATCATATAGTAAACACATAAAATTTTAAAATTCATAATACATAATTCAAACACAAAAATTAGTGGTTTGAAGTTGGTTTTAAGATATATATATATATATATATTAAAGTTTACCACCAAAAATAAAGTAAAAATATTGATCTCATTTTTCTTTCGAATCTTGTATTAACAAATTAATACAAATATTTTTGAAAAATTTAAAACTTAAAAGTACATAATACAAACATAGAAAGAATTTAGAGATATAAATTTAATTTTAGGTGAAAATATTAAGGAACCTATAATGAAAGTATAATTTAAAACTAAAAAATAAATATATTAGAAGTACCGGGTCGGGTGCCCGGTTATAAACAAATTTCGGCCTAGACCCGATCCAACTACATGGAAAAAATCCTGGGTCGAGTACCCTGCCCGGTAGGGTAATGTTTTTAAAAAAATTACCCAATTTTTTAAGGTTCGGGTCGGCGGGTCGATGGATCAGGTCAACTGGATCAGATATTTTTGAACACCCCCATCGCTAATGCACCAATGCCAAATCCCATTACCTCCCCAGAGACCCTCGTACCTTTGGAACCCTTGAAGCTAAACCCAATATTACCTATGGGAAAATCCCGAACTTATTTCAGTGGAAAATACTTTAGACACCTATTACAAAAAAAATCATAGTTTGAGCACTAATTTTATAATTAAGCCCTAAAATAATTGTCTCTAATGAATGAGTTTGAGTGGATGCAATATCTTCAAATATGACTAAAATAAAGGGAAAAAAGCAGTGGAAAGATGTAATGTTCATCCAACTTGATAGCAGATGCAAGGCAGCAATATTTTGCCGCAGTGATACAACTATGGCCTATAAGAGACTTTGACAGCAAACCATAATCTTTGGCATCACACAATCTTAATTTGGAAAGAAAAATCAATATAGATAGATCTAACACCAAAACTAATGCAAACTATAATCTCAAAAATTCAGCAAATATTACAAGTGAAACACTCGTAAAGATCACAAGTGAGAAGAGCAAAACATGGTGCATAATATTTTTATATTTAATCCTTAATGTTTAACTTTTAAGTACATCAACTAAATTGAAACTATATATTAATACTCATATTAAAATGTTTTACTAAAACATAGTGCATAACAAACATACTACAAAAGTCTCAACAACACAATAGAATAAATACTAAGATCACTATGCATTCTAAAGTTTCAATGTCTAAACTTTAGAAATCATCCAAAGTATTAATTGTTACATCAATATGATGTTTGGTTGCTCCAAAGTTAGTTCTTTCATGCCTACAAAACAACACATGAAATAAAATAAAAATAAGGTTAGAGCATGCATTTATGTTTAAATATTGAATAAGCAACAAAAGAAGCAGTAAAAACTACACAAACCTTCCTCTAATTCTTCCAAGGCAAGAAATGTTTTTCTACTATAAGAGGTGATCGAGAAGTGCGTAACCAATCTTGAGTTCAAACAAGTGCTTCCACCATTTTTGGAGTCAATGAAGTATGAAAAGAATTAAGAACGCAACCCTCCGTATTAAAAGCCGACTCGGAAGCTACCGTAGAATTTGGTATTGCAATCACATCTTTAACCATCTTATGAAGAATATGATATCTTGTTGCTTGGTATTTCCACCATTGCAAAATTTCAAAAATTTAAAACATGAGGTTCATAAGCATCTTATAAATACTTTTTAACTCACTTTTATTGGCATTGGTTATTGAAAAACCCATATCCGTTTCATATTTTGAAGTCATGAGTTGTTGAAGATTAATCTTACCCCCCACTTTTAGTTCCACTTTGAGTGAAAGTGGAGGAAGAGATAGAAGTGATTGAAGAAGTACCTTTTGTCTTTCAACGAGGTATTGAAGAAGCATATAAGTCAAATAAAAATTATAAAATGTAGACTCTTTAAGTGAATGCTGGCAAAAGGGGGCAGAAGATATGTATTAGAAAAGTATAAAACAGTGCCAAGATTAGTCTTTTGCGTGCAAGTATACACGGTCTGCAAGTAATACAACAGTTAAGCTGAGTATCGGTCCCACATAGATTGACTTGGAATTCAATTGTCTTTGATTGTTACTTGCCTTGAGAAAAAGTTGTTTTGTTTTGAAGTTGGTTTTGGAAATAACTGAATAGAAAAGAAATAAAAGTAGAGTAAAGACGTTGGGAAGGAAGGTGTTTTAATGAATGATGAGCGTTGGCAGGGAATGCCTGGTTTTCAAGCTATTCATACTGTGCCAGCCTATAATAACAACCTGTCTTGGCATTGTTTGCCGAGCAGATTCAAAATTAGAAAAGCCTCTCTCAATGGTCATTGCCCTAAATTGATCATGTAAAAACCCTATCTATAGTGCATGCTTTTAAATAAATCAATTTGATTACGATCCAATCTATACTCCTAAGGGGTAGATTTTACTCTCGAAGTAAGTTTATCTACTTGAACGACTTCTCTCAAAGCTTCTCTCCTCAGTATTCAACAACTTAATCGTTGCCACCCCAAGTCTGTTAATATATTGAGGAGCAATAGGCCAACAGTGCCAGCTCTCGCTTGGCATAGTATTTAGAAAGCATTAAAGTATGCTGAATAGTTAAAACATTGCCAAGGCAGATTTATTATTAAAAACTAAAACATAAAATAACGTTCAACGCAAACATCCCCCACTAACTATGAAATTAGTTCATGGTGAGGGACTTAACCAAAAAACCACAAACGTTTCCCAAGTACATCATTATTTAAAACAAAATAAAATAACTAGAAAGAGAAAACGGGCTAGAAGGGGTCTCTCGATGCAGCCCTTCAAGATCCAAGCTTCTCGGCCAAGTTAATCGAACCACCATTCCAAGGTGCAGCCAGTTGTCAATTGTTACACACTAACTCCTCACTCTGATCGTCTATGAATCGCCCCCTCAAGATCCTCCTTGGTTGGTGTTTAAATATGCGTGCAAGGAAAAGATAGGATAAGCTCCTCATTTGAATTTTAAATGATGAAAGGATAAGAGATAATCATCTTATCCCAATTTGAATGAGAGCTGATCAGGTTAGTGCTGGGGACGCTGCCTTGGCGTCCAAGCTTGGCATGAATCTGCCAACCAGTCTTGGCACCATCTTATTTGCTATTTTTTCAGAGATTGATCCAATTGCTATCTTTTCGGAGCCTAATCTTATCCTAATTTTTGGGGTCCCACAGCCTTTTGGCATGGCATCAAGTTCACTTCTCTACCAACCGATGCTTGGTATTGTCTGGTCCATCTGTGCCAACAACATTCGACATTCTCTTTGGCATTCCTTCCTGTATTGCTTTCTGGGCCAAATAATCTGCTAAACCTGCAAAATTGCCAACAAAACAACCCTTCACACTGGCATAGACATAATTCTAAACTCCTTATGCAAATGCATGGTTTTAACATCCTAATGCAACTAAATGTACCTAAAAACAAGCAAAAGCATTGTAAGATTGTCATTAAAAATAGTACTTTTAGAGAGGTAACACACCCTCAAACCTAACTCATTGCTTGTCCTCAAGTAATGCAATCAAAAT
This sequence comes from Hibiscus mutabilis, assembly GCA_019671005.1. Classification (NCBI taxonomy): domain Eukaryota; kingdom Viridiplantae; phylum Streptophyta; class Magnoliopsida; order Malvales; family Malvaceae; genus Hibiscus; species Hibiscus mutabilis. The sequence continues at coordinate 22,378,315 of CM033729.1, forward strand.
AAAAACAAAAACTGTGAAAATGTTACCTCGACAAAATTTTGGTTGAATGACAACACGTGTTGGCAAGCAGAATTTGGCTCTATTTCTATCCTCAATATCTCAATGCAATAATGCCAAGCAGGTAGTAATTCAAGTGCAGCAATATAACTCTAGTCTAAGTTCTTGAAGAGTGCATGATGTGTAGGCAATATGCATCAAGTATCCTTTCACTGCCTTAGCCAATTTTACTACCTAAACTCAAATTCTTATTTTTATCATTTTTTCTTGCTAAGGGTTTCTGTTGGCATTAATTTAAGCTTGCTTCGTGACACTATTTAGCGTGAGAGATAAGAGGGAGCATACCACAAATCCCCACCTTAATCTAGACATCATTAAGCTTTCTCTTCAACTCATACTCTAAGGTTTTGGACTCGAGAACTAAGAGGGAGCAAACCACGAAGCCCCAAGTAACTTATTATCCCTAGGTAGAGGAGAGTTCATTTTTTCATTGTCCTGGCAGAACATTGCTGCCTTATTAGTTTCTTTTACCCTGGCATCTTTTGATCTTTTTTTAAATCTGAGCATAGTTTCAAAAAGTCTAAGTTTGCTAAGGAACTAGATACATACTACGTGTAAAGTGAAGTTTCAGTTCCCTAAACTAGAGATCAATTGCCAAGCTAACCTGGCATACTACTCTGCTGGCATGGTAATTCAACTAAAGATTAAAATTTCCTCATTGGACAGACACCTAGATCAAATTAAACTTGCCTAACAAATGTTAACATTTTTCAAGATTAAACCGAGGCAAAATTTTCTTTTTCTTTTTTAGTGTTTCGGTATGTATCTATCTAAATGACCTAAATGGCATGGCAACAGAATTTAAACATGAAATGTATGGCATGGCATAAATGTGAGAAAATGCACACCCCCAAACCCAAGATGTGCATTGTCCTCAATGCATGAAACAACACATATATACAAGAAAAACAAAAAAAATACATGATAATGTAAATGTAATGAAATGAAATGTAAAGGAGTTTAGATCGAAGAGGACTCCCCTTCGGAGACTATTTCTCGTGCGGCACAGGTCTTTCTTCTCACAAATGGCCTACGATCAGGGGCCATATGCTTCTTTCTTTTTAGGCTCAGTTTTAAAACGACAGTAGAGACTTCAACTTCCTCATTTTTCTTGGTAGGCTCTGACGCGGTAGGTGCATCGGTGGCATCAAATGGGGCATGTATAGAAGGTGTCACTGGCGACTTGGCTTTGTTTTTTTTATTCAGATAAAGAATCAGAACTGGCAGACTCGACTTGAACTAGAGATAATGGGACTGTGTCATCGGATGAGGTATGAACTGGACTAGTTGGCATGACGTTGTCGCTGGCAGAGGGCTCGGCAGGGAAGTCTGGAAATTCTGGCACAAAATCAGTTGATAATTTTGTAAGAGCCTCCCTGATTACAACATCCCTGGCCTGGATGTAATGTCGCATCTTGGCATTGAGCTCTTCAGCTTTTTCTAGCTTTTGGAGAATAATCTTCTGGCGATTGTGAATTTGGGACAGCATTGCCAGTGAACTGTCTGGCACGGTTTTTGGCATGGTTGCCGGCTCGACATTTGACACTTTAGGCCTTAGCGTGGGCACTTTGGCCTTCCCCTTGCCCTTAGCCTTTGGCTTGGCAGCAACGAGATTTCTCCATATAGCAACTGTAATTGTTGTTCCCTTGATCATTTGTCCCTTATCTGAATCAAGCTTGGGCACACCATGGAGCATGAAAATGTTAGAAATCAACAAGGGAAAGAACAAAGAGCCATTACCTTTTGCTGCACAATTATAAGTTTCCTCAATAATAAGCTTGCCAACATTAATCTTGAGCCCATAACAATGGAGTGCAATAGGATCAACCTTTCTTCTGACACAGTCTCGTTATGGGATGTAGGCATCAAATTTACCTTGAGGAAGTGGTTTCATCCTCTATGTTGGGGTTTCAATGCCAACCTCTTCATCGTACGATGCCCCTTGGATGACATTGTCCATGCCGTGTTAGGCTCACACAGATATGCCAATAGCCTCTTTCTCTTAGCAGCATTCATCGAATCAGCATATTCAGAATATTCATCCCCTGAACCATCCAACTCAAATATAGTGTTAATATACCCTTCATCGAAACGAACACATTTACCTCTAATCATCAAGAAAGGCGAATCCTTGGTCATAAGATGCACATAGAATTCTTGAACGATGGTGGCATAGATCTCCCCTTGTTGCTGGCAAAACAAACTCCATTTATTCAGGCTAATCGTTGACATGACTTCTGGAGGGAAGCCATTGTTCGTCTCTATTTTGAGGTCGAAGTGCTTCTCATAGCAAAAACTTCTCAAGGCAAAATTGGTTTCAAACTTTTCCTGAATCTCCTCGTTGATGGATCGCTTGAAAGAAGTAGAAGAGGAAGCTGTTGAAATCGTTGAAGAATTTTAAACGGTGCTGAACAAGATAAATATAGAGAGATGATTTGGAGTTTTGATTCTTGCTCGTCGAAAAGAAAAGGAGTGAGAGAGATGTTTGGTTATTTAACCGGCTAAGGTGAGAAAATGAAAAGTTTGGGTCGGTTGAGTGTTTTAATGGGAGGAGTAATTAGGGATAATGATGAAAAATAAAAAGAATTGATTTGAAAGGGGTAAAGTGATAAGGGTGAAGTGATAATGTGATAGGTGATAGGATAGGTAAGGATTTAAAGTGATTAGGTGATTAGGTTAAATTTAAATTTTAACCTAATTAATCTTTTTTTCCTTTTTTAAAAGCGGCTAAGGGTTTTAAATTAAGGAAAAATACTCTCTCTTTATTAAATGGACCGATCAAGCTAGGGTTTCTCTCATCCTTCTGTCTTTTACACCGCTGCACGCCAAGCTATTCTGGCTATGTCTGACAGATTTCGCTATTGGGACATCAGCTTCTGCCACTAATCCTGACATCGTTTCTGGCATTTCTCCTGACATCATTCCTGGAATGGTTCATGGAATACTGATTCTGCATTGACTCAAAGAAAACTTTTCAACACAGTAAAGGAATAAAAACTTGGAAATTTAAAAGAAAGACAAACTACTAAAAACCTTGAAACCTAAAAACAAAGATAACATCTATCCTAATATTTACAAAAGTTCAAACCTAATGGTGTTTTCATGTCACCTCTGCCAAGAGGATCACCTCGTTGGCATTGTTCTGATCACCTTCCATGTAGTGCTTTAAACGTTGACCATTTACCTTAAAGATTTCTCCTATCTTCAAATTATTAATGTCCACAGCTCCATTTGTTTATGGATGATATGCCATGGCAATTCTCTACTGTATACCATACCTGCATAAAGCTTTAGAGATTAGATTACATTTAAAATGGGTGCCCTCATCATGAATAATCACTCTAGGGGCGCCAAATCTAGTAAAAATGTGTTTGTGCAAAAACTTGGCAACAACCTTGGCATCGTTTGTTGGCAGGGCAATAGCTTCTACCCATTTAGACATATAGTCAACAGCCACGAGAATATATACATTACCAAATGAGGATGGAAAAGGACCCATAAAGTCTATCTCCCATACATCAAATAAGTCCACAGACATAATGTTCTAGAGCGGTAGTTGGTGTCTGCTATAGATGTTTCCTATCTGTTGGCATTGGTCGCACGCCTTGGCATACTAGTGGGCATCCTTATATAGTGTGGGCCAAAGAATCCTGACTGAAACACCTTGGCGGCAATCTTCATCCCAGCAAAGTGACCTCCATATGGTGGGGCATAGCACAAATGCAATATATTATGCTGCTAATCCTTAGGCACACACCAGCGGATCACTTGGTCGGTACGCTGTTTGAACAATATTGGCTCGTCCCAATAGTATTGCATAACTTCTCGCAAGAATCTTTTCTTGGCATTGTATGCCAAGTCTGGTGGCAGAATGTTACTTACCAAGTAGTTGACAATATCAGCATACCATGGCATGACATTAACTGCAAGCAAATACTCGTCAAGAAATTATTCTCTTATAAAACTGGTCTTACCATCTTCAAGATGATACTCTAGACGTGAGAGATGGTCAGCTACTAGGTTTTCACTGCCCTTTTTGTCTCGGATCTCAAGATCGAATTCTTAAAGTCAGAGCGTCCATCAGATTAGTCTAGGCTTGGCATCCTTCTTTCCCAAGAGATACTTCAATGCCGAATGATCTATATAAACCACAACTTTGTTACCAATTAAAAAAGATCGAAATTTGTTGAAACAAATACAACCGCAAGAAATTCTTTCTCGGTCGTAGAGTAATTCAATTGTGCTTCGTTCAAGGTTTGGCTGGCATAGTAGATGGCATGGAAAATCTTGCCATGCCTTTGTCTTAAGACTGCCTCGACGGCATAGTCGTTGGCATCACACATGAGCTCGAAGGGCTCATTCCAGTCCGGTGCAACAACTATAGGGGCATTGATCAACTTCTCTTTAAGCTCTTGAAATGCTCTCAAACAAGAATCATCGAAAGCAAAAGTGGCATTATGTTCTAATAACAAGCATAAAGGTTTAGCAATTTTTGAAAAATCTTTAATAAAACGCCGGTAGAAACCGGCATGTCCTAAAAAACTTCTTATACCTTTGACACTCGTTGGGGCGGCAACTACTTAATTACTTCAACTTTTGCTTGATCAACTTCTAATCCTCTCTCAATTACCTTGTGCCCGAGAACAATGCCTTCCTTCACCATGAAGCTGCATTTTTCCCAGTTCAACACTAGGTTTGTCTCTATGCATCTCTTCAAGAGTTGCTCCAAACTTTAAAGATATTCCTCAAATGTTTTGCCAAACACTGAGAAGTCATCCATGAATACTTCCATATTGTGCTCTATAATATTGGAAAAAATAAACATCATGCAACGTTGAAATGTTGCCGGTGTGTTGCATAGGCCGAATGGCATCATTCTAAATGCAAACGTCCTCTAAGGGCATGTGAACGTGGTCTTCTCTTGATCCTCAGGGGCGACGACAATCTGATTATAACCTGAATAACCATCCAAAAAACAATAGAAAGCTTTACCTGCCACCTATCTAGCATCTAATCAATTAATGGAAATGGGAAGTGGTCTTTCCTCGTGGCATTGTTCAACCTCCTATAGTCCATGCACACTCTCCATCCTGTAATAGTTATGGAGGGAATCAATTCAGCTTTACTATTTTGTACCATGGTCATGCCACCCTTCTTTGGCACACATTGCATCGGGCTAACCCAAGAGCTAACGGAGATGGGATATATAATCTCGGCATCAAGCCATTTTATAATCTTTTTTTCACTACCTCTTTCATGCTTGGGTTTATCCTACTTTGGCCTTCAATGGTCCTACCATAGTACTCCTCTAAGGTAATCTTGTGCATACAAATGGTTGGGCTAATCCCTCGAATGTCTGCCAAGGTCCATCCTAATGTTTGCTTATAATTGCGTAATGTTGCCAGCAATCTTTCTTCCTGATCATTAGTGAGATTAGTGGAAATGATCACTGGCAGAGTCGAGTGGTTACCTAAATAAGCATGCTTCAAGTGATTTGGCAGTGGTTTTAGTTCCAACAATGGTGGCTCCTCAATTGATGGTCTAGGTGCCTTGATCTTTCTCCCGGCCAACTTTAGTTGCTCAAAATAACTCGCCTCCTCAGCCTCCAAGACTGATTCTTCTAGTTCCTCAAATAGTTTAGCTATGTCGACTAAGTCGTTGGCATCAAATTCTATATTTTGGTATAAATATGTCGTGTCCAAAGTGTAGATGGACTCCATCATCTCTTCTGCTTGGCATTCATCAGGTTCATCTGCACATTTCAAAGCTTGAAACACATTAAATGTAACTTGCTAGTCATTCATGCGCATTGTTAGTTCCCCTTTATGAACATCAATCAAAGCCCTACCCATGGCAAGGAAAGGTCTACCCAAAATAATCGGGACATTAATATCCGCCTCATAATCCAAAATGATGAAATCAGCTGGGAAAATAAATTTGTCTACCTTTACTAGAACATCCTCAATCTTACCTTTGGGATGTGCATAGGACCGGTCTGCCAGCTAGAATGTCACTGTGGTAGGTCTGGCTTCTATGCCAAGCTTCTTGAAAACTGACATTGGCATCAAGTTGATGCTGGCTCCTAAGTCGCACAGTGCCTTGCCCGTGAATTTGTTGCCAATGGTACAAGGAATGGTAAAACTTTCTAAATCTTTTAGCTTTGGTGGCAATCGATTTAGAATCATGGCACTGCATTCCTCGGTCAAAGCAACAGTTTCAAAGTCTCCCAACTTCCTTTTCTTGGACAGGATGTCCTTCATGAATTTAACATAGTTGGGCACCTGCTCAAGGGCCTCTACCAATGGAATGTTGATTTGTAATTGCTTAAGAACCTCCAAAAAACGCTTGAATTGCTGGTCTTGCTTATGCTTTTGAAGTCTCGCTGGAAATGGTGGTGGCGGATAAACATATGCCGGCGCTACTGGCTTTGCCAAGGCAGTGCTGGCATCAGTCTGATTGGCATCAATTCTGACATCTGTTTTGGCATCTATTTTGGCATCTGCTTTGGCATATGCTTTAGCATCTGTTTTGGCATTGCTACTGGCATCATCTGTGTTTGGTTCCCCTTTCTCTGCTTCTTTAGGGTTTTCTATTGGCGCTGGCTTCTCAATTTGCCAGTTAATTGGCTGCTTGGCAGCCTTCTCCACCTCACACTGCTTACCACTCTGAAGAGTTATGGCTTTACATTACTCATTTTCTTTGTGCCGGGTATTTTCGGTGTCATTTGGCAATGCTCATTGGGGTCGATTGCTGAGTGCATTGGCAATCTGCCCAATTTGAACTTCCAAGTTCCTCATTGATGTTGCCAAACTCTGGACTGTGGCATCATTCCTCTCCATGTACTATGTTAGAGTGCCTCCTTGGTTGAATCTCTGTCATTGCTGGAAATTGTTTTAAGCTTTCTGTGGCATGGCATTCTGATAGAATGTTGGCATGCCATTATTGTTGAAAGATGGTATGGCATTGTTATTCTGCCTCTGGGTATTCTGGCGCTGGGCATTGTACTGGTCACCTCCTTGATTTCCCCATGCTAAGTTAGGGTGTTGTCTCCAACCTGCATTATAAGTATTGGAGTTAGGATTATAGTAACGATTAACATTGCCAATAAAGTTTACTGATTTAGGGTTGGTAGGGCATTCATCCACGTGATGTCTTTCTCCATAAATTGTACAAAATGGGTCTAATACTTTGATTTCTTAGGCCTCATTGTTCTTTTGCAACGTTCTTACCATGCTAGTAAGGTTGGAATCTCAACATGGATGGATGTTAGTTCATCAACCTGAAATTTCCCATTGGTTTTAGTTTCGGTCCCAAGTCTAGCAATAGGATATTCAAAATCGTTGATTGCAATCCTCTCTAAAATGTCAACAGCCTCGGTATACGTCTTGTTAAGCAACGAACCGGCTGCTGAAGCATCAACAACAGTCCTTGTTTGTGCATTTAATCTATTGTAAAAGGTTTGTATCTGAGTCCAATTCAGGAATTCATGCATAGGATACCTCCTCAGCAGATTTTTAAATCTTTCCCAGGCATCATATAAGGTCTTATCCTCAGTTTGCCTGAATGTAATGATCTCACCTTGTAGCTTGGCAGTAAGTGTTGGCGGCTGGAATCTTGTCAAGAACTTCTGGCATAGGTCTGCCCATAAAGTGACTGAACCAGGTGACAAGGACTTGAGCCAAGCCTTAGCTCTATCTCTCAAGGAAAAGATGAATAACTTCAGTTTCACAGTATCTTTAGGTACTCTATTTTGTTGAAATAACTGGCAAATCTCCATGAACTGCTTCAGATGTTGCCTCGGATCTCCAATAAGTGCTCCATCAAACTAACCTACGTTCAAAAGAGTTTGAATCATTACCGGCTTAAGTTCAAAATTAACAGCGTTTATCTCTGTTCCAACAAGTCCTGTCATTAAATTGTCAATGGTTGGTGCCGAATGTTCTCTAATAGGTCTCTCATTAACAACTGGGATCGTAGGTAGTGGTGGTATCTCATTGCTAAGTGGGTTTCCTCCATTGTTTACCACACCATTCCCTCTATTTCCTTGGTTTTGTATCTCTCGAGATCTTCTTTTTTAACCTCTATAAGGTTTTCTCGATTTTTGGATCGTATGGCCACTCGTCCACCACATGATGGCTTCTGGTCATACACCGACAAAAAAAAAGGTAAAAACAAAAATAAAATTAAAAGAAAGGCAAGTAAAAATTTGAAAATAATCAATTCCGTTGCAATCCCCAACAACGGCGCCAAAAACTTGTAGACTCTTTAAGTGAATGCTGGCAAAAAGGGGCAGAAGATATGTATTAGAAAAGTATAAAGCAGTGTCAAGATGAGTCTTTTGCGTGCAAGTATACACGGTCTGCAAGTAATACAACAATTAAGCTAAGTATCAATCCCACAAAGACTGACTTGGAATTCAATTGTCTTTGATTGTTACTTGCCTTGAGAAAAAGTTGTTTTGTTTTGAAATTGGTTTTGGAAATAATTGAATAGAAAAGAAATAAAAGTAGAGAAAAGACGTTGGCAAGGAACGTGCTTTAATGAATGGTGAGCGTTGGTAGAGAATGCCTTATTTTCACGCTATTCATGTCGTGCCAGCCTTTAATTACAACCTATCTTGGCATTATTTGCCGAGCAGATTCAAAATTAGCAAAGCCTCTCTCTATGGTCATTGCCCTAAATTGATCATGTAAAAACCCATATATCTCTATAGTGCATGCTTTTAAATAAATCAATTTGATTACGATCCAATCTATACTCCTAAGGGGTAGATTTAACTCCCGAAGTAAGTTCATCTACTTGAACGACTTCTCTCGAAGCTTCTCTCCTCAGTATTCAACAACTTAATCGTTGCCACCCCAAGTCTGTTAAGATATTGAGGAGCAATAGGCCAACAGTGCCAGCTCTCGCTTGGCATAGTATTTAGAAAGCATTAAAGTATGCTGAATAGTTAAAACATTGCCAAGGCATATTTATTATTAAAAAATAAAACATAAAATAGCGTTCAACGCAAACATCCCCCACCAACTATGAAATTAGTTCATGATGAAGGACTTAACCAAAAAACAACAAACGTTTCCCAAGTACATCATCATTTAAAACAAAATAAAATAACTTGAAAGAGAAAACGGGCTAGAAGGGGTCTCTCGATGCAGCCCTTCAAGATCCAGGCTTCTCGGCCAAGCTGATCGAACCACCCTTCCAAGGTGCAGCTGGTTGTCAATCGTTGCACACCAACTCCTCACTCTGGTCGTCTATGAATTACCCCCTCAAGATCATTCTTGGTTGGTGTTTAAATAGGCGTGCAAGACCCTTCCTTACTCTTATCCCAATTTGAATGAAAGCTGATCAGGTTGGTGCTGAAGTAATACTACAGACACTGCCTTGGCGTCCAAGCTTAGCATGAATCTGTCAACTAGTCTTGGCACCATCTTATCCGCTATTTTTTAAAGATTGATCCAATTGCTATCTTTTCGGAGCCCGATCTTATCCTATTTTTTGGGGTCCCACAACCTCTTAGCATGGCATCAAGTTCACTTATCTGCCAACCGGTGCTTGGCATTGTCTGGTCCATCTGTGCCAACAACTTTTGACATTCTCTATGGCATTCCTTCCTATGTTGCTTTATTCGCCAAATAATCTGCCAAACCTACAAAATTGCCAACAAAACAACCCTTCACACTGGCATAGACATAATTATAAACTCCTTATGCAAATGCATGGTTTTAACATCCTAATGCAACTAAATGTACCTAAAAACAAGCAAAAGCATTGTAAGATTGACATTAAAAATATTACTTCTAGAGAGGTAACATAAAACAACCTTAATCTTGAGGCATAAGATAGTGACTTTTGTTTCATCATAAGAATCTCACACATTCAATCAACATAATTCAATTTGTGCCTAGAGTCAGAGATCACAACCACAACCTTTAAAACATTAATATTATCAACGTTCATATAATATTTGTCATACTTTGACATCATTTGGGCTGACATCTTCTTTAGAACCTATGTTGCTGGAAATCATTAATCTAGTCCCGTAAATCTCATGTGCATAAGTATCGAAAGTCACATCAAGGGTACCAAATAATCTTAAATTTGTATCATAAAAAACACTCAAGAAAGGTAAAAACTACCCACCCTCTTCCAATCATCTTCTTTGGGATCACCATCAAACTTTTTAAGTTCATTGAAACAAAAAGAGTCTTTCATGTATAAACTAGCAAATGCCTTTCTAAACTTGATAGGGGATTCAAGCATTAAAAAGTCAAATTCCATCTTGTCTCAACATCCAAAATAACAAGACTTTTATTATCCTCTTTCTCTTCTTCTATGCAAGTATTAAACTTTTGAAGCCTTGCGAGATAAGACCTAACATACCTCACAAGAGCTCGAACTTTCATAATCAAAGCATCAAGTTTTTTCAAACCTTCTTTACAATCAAATTCAAAATATGATATAAACATCTCATGTGCAAATACCGACCCTCCAATAAACTAGACTCCCAAATATTAAGTCTTCTTCTCAAGTAATCAATTGCTAAATCATTTGAGCTTGCACTGTCTACTGTCATTGTCATAATATTTTCAAACTCCATTTATTCAAGTACTTTTCAACTGCTTTACCAATAAGTTGTCTAGAATGACCAACAATTAAACAAAGATTAATTATTCTCTTATGCAAATTCTAATCATCATCAATAAAATGAGCAATTAAACACATATAACTTAAATTTTGACTAGATGTTCAAGTGTCTGTGGTTAGACAAACCCTAGACTGCAAGTTCCTAAAAGAAATTTTTAGCTAATTTCTTTGTTCAATGAATAGAGCATAACAATCTCTAGTAGCAGTACTACGAGAAGGAAGTTTGGAGAGCATATTTAAGGCCTTACAAAATTCCTAAAAACCTTCATGTTCGACAAACACAAGAGACAATTCATCCACAATAAGTATTCTAGCAAGCTTTTTTCTACATAAATCTTGATCAAATTCCCATAACTTTGGAACACAAACTGTTTCAATAATTCCATCTTTATTTACTAGTATTTTGGGCCTAGGAGTTTCCCAATTGGTTTAGACGGTCCATTGGATCAGATTAGAGGATTCGAGTCCGTTTCAGGATTTAAATTGGATAAAATAATTCCAAAAGAATTAAAAATACAGAAAAATAATCTAAAATCCTTATTTATTATGGAAATGATTTTGGTGGATTCAATTTTACGAAAAGGGGTCTCGGGAGTGGATATTTTGGGTAGTGACCAAAATGCAAAGTTTCAAAATTGATTTTAGTGACTGTTTTATAAAAGGGCTAAAACTTTGAATCTTAAAGGAGCTATTTACTCAAGGGTCTAATATCAGGTTATTTCCCTTAATTAATTATTTTAAAATAAAATAAAAGGCTTGGGAAATAATTGGATAATTAAAAATCCTTAAAACAAACTTTACGTAACTAACCTTTCACAAAAAGATTTTCTATCCAATTCTCTCCAGCCAAACACCTTTTCTCTCTTCAAAATCTTCAGGTAAAATCCACTTTTAATCAATCTTTTGATTTCAATTGAGTTTATAATGATTTCCTAACAAAATAAACTTGATTTCTTATCGTTTTGTTTTTAGAGGGGAAAAACAACCATTAGAGATGAGGTTCGGTCTTCTCCTTTAATACAAGGTTCTTTATTGAAATTCCCAAGTTATTGATCCTTTACACATGTTTTCTAAGCTGATTTGATGATTTAATTGTGGAAACTTGATTAAATTGAGGTTTAATTGATTTAATTGAAGAATTTTCGTATAGGTTCTATTTTTTGGGTTCTTGATTGATTTTAATCATAATTTTGATGTTGAATAATGTTAATAGATGGGTTTTAATATTGGAATCCCGAAACTATGTGAATCTCTATTTGTCTAGGTTGCTAGTATGTGTTTTTGAGGAGTTGTGGTGGTTAATTGAATGTTGGAGGTATAAGGATGTAAGAGATGTGTTTTTAGATGATCATTGGTGTTAATTGAAGTGTTTAAATGTTAGATTGTTGTTGGGTTAAGTTTGGGAGAAGGGTGTTGTTAATTTTGGGAGTTGTGGTGTGGATTTGGGAAAAGGTTGTTGAAGTTTTGTGTTGCTATGATGTTGATTACATTTTGATGCAATGTACCTCTATTTTGTGTGGATAAAAGTAGGGGAAGTTGGTCCTCAAGCTTGAATGTTGGTTTTGGAAGTTTTGGAGGCGTGATTGTTGCATCGGCAAGCGAGGCTTTACGAGTCGGTGAGTGGAAATGTGTTTTCAACTTTGCAAGGGTTTGAAAGTTAAGTTTGGGAGTTTAGATCAAACTTGAAACGTTGATCTAAGCTCGAAATTAAGTAAATGATGAGTTCTCTCTCAAACTCGGTTTGACTAAAAGTTTGATGCACTTGTTTTACATGGTTTAATTACTCACTGTATATGCATGTTTTGAGCATGGTTTAATACTAGAAATTGGTTACAAAATGATATTGATTTATTTGAGAGTAATGCACATTTTGTTAATGTTTATGAACATTGTTTAATGCAAGGTTTATTGCATTGGTTAAATTGTTTTGATGATGCATATGAAAACAGTGAGTTGATGATGTTAAAATGAATTATATTGGTAAGTGATGGAATAAAAAGGTTTGAAAATGAAATCGGATATAGTTGGTCGGCCATAGGATTGATAGTGCACTATAAAAAGGTGCCTTGGATGTTGAGGGGTTTATACGGTGTACCGAATACTCCATCCAAGTACCCAAACGATCGAGGGGTTTATGTGTACCAAAGACTCCCGTTAGTGGATTAAACATCGTACCGATGAGTAGTGTTAAGGGGTTTATGTGTACCGAACACTCCACCATGGGTGTCTCAATGGTTGAGGGGTTTATGTGTATAGAATACTCCTATGTATGAGCCTTGTGTTACCGGTAGATTGTTTGTTAAGTGTTAAAGGAACACTTGTTGAATCCGTGTATCCAATATTATGTTTTATATGTAGAAACTTTGTAAATGATCACTTGGAAGTCAATATAATTGTTTATGTATCATGAGATGGATTATGTTGTTTTAATGTGGTTCAAAAATGTTTTAATCTTTAAGTCTTGCATTGGTAGTATGCATGGGAAAACTTAAATTGAGGGTAGCAAATGGGATTTTGCTATGGAATCCATGATACCTGTTGTATATGATTTAATATGTTGTTTTGGAAATGTTAAGTGCATGGTTTTGATAAGGCATGATGTTGTGTTGATATTTTATAGAGTTTTAAAAAGTGTTTTTCAAAAGAAATGTGAAATGGTTTAACTTGCATTGATGATGGTTGTGTTTGAGCATTCCTCACTAAGCCTAGTGTGCATAAGCTCTCTTTTCCATCAATGCAAAGAATTAACATTGAGGCAGCGAGGAAGCAATGAAAGGAATCCCAAAGACTTGTTTTCAAAGTATGGTTTAGAATGATGAAAAGTAGTAATAATGACAATGTGTCGATTGAGGTTTTGGGAGGGGTTTTTGGATGAACTCCCTGTTGTTGCAAGTTTTAATTGTTGCTTTGGACTTGTAATAAGTTTTTAAGTGATGGAGATGTGATTAGTTTTATTATGATTTGAATGTGGATTAGGAAGCATGCCTCTAGACTTGGTGATTGAAAATGCTAGATAAGCTAGGTTGGCTTTTAATGTTGTTATGTTGTTGATCAAGCATGTTGATGATGTTATATGTTGTTTGGAATGAGCCAAAGTGTCATATGTTAGACCAGAAGTCATTACAGGCCTCTACGTACCGGTACGGGTACCTTAAGGTTCAGTATGCGGGGACTTGTTGAGGCTAAAAAATGTGAAATTAAGCCTAACGTACCGGTACGCCTAGCCAACGTATCGGTATGCCTTGAAGGAAAATATACATAGGTGTCGGTACTCAGGCCAGCATATCAAAACACCTCTTCAACTTTAACCAGCCGTATCGATACACAGGGTACTGTATGGGTACGAGCTTTGGCGACTAGAATTCCAAGTTTTTAAAATAATCAAGGGGGATCGGTACCGGTCAACATCATATCTGTACGGTGTAGTTAACATACCGTACTGATACGTGAATAATGTGTATCGGTACAAGGAGCTGTTAAGTCTGTTAATTCGTATCGATATGGGCTTGCTTGCATCAGCACAATAAGCTATTTTTATACAATCTGGTGCTGCTAAAGTTTGGAAATCTTGCGATTTGGGAGTGCTATTACTTGAGTTTGAGTGATTGTTTTGGAATATGAATTAGCCTATGAGCATGAAATCGATCTAATTAAGGTTTGGTAAACTTAATTATACTAAAGGTCATGTGATTTGCATTATTTACATTTTGGCCCCTTTGGTGAATCATTGTTAAATTGGACTTTGTTCTATGTGTTGATTTAAATGTAACGCTACCGCTGAAGCAAGTTCACGTAGGACCATAATAGTTTGTATCTCGACAAGATAAAATGAAAAAAATAGGGCTTGGTTTAGGGTTTTAGCTCAAGTTTGCTTCGACTAACCTAATATGGCTCTTTTAGTCTAGTTTTGGCTAGGCCTGGCTAAGGGGATTACATTTGGTGGTATTAGAGCCAAGTTTGCAAGAAATTAGGATGTTTTTGGTGTTTTTATCACGTTGTTTCTATGCACGGTGATTGTTTATATGTACGGTGTTTGAAATATGTCATGTTTGGGAATCTTGGGACACAATGCCTTATTACTACGTTTATGAAATAATTTTGGTTTGAAATAGAAGTCTTGGATCCTTGCTTGCAGCTGGCCTGATTGTTTTTGTTTTGTGTAATTATCATGCCTTTGATACGATTTAGACTATGCCACTAAGGAGAAAATTGTGATCTAGTGGAAACACTGTTGCCAGAGGGCAGGGAGTTGAGGGCGAGATTGTACACCCTAAGAATTTGCCGCCTCCTCTACCTAATCCTCCTGAGGGAGTGGAATAAGTACCACTGGTACCATCTGGTCCTGTGTTTGGGGATATGACACCATTGGTTTAGGCAATGATGGAAGTATTCTAGGCTGCGATGGCTGGAGTTCATGTACCTTCTTCGGCACCTGCTGTTGCTAATCCAGGTTTTCCGCTTGAGCTTTTGTGCAGCCTTGGAGGGGTCGAGTTTAGAGGATTGGCACCCGAGGCATCCGAGGGGTAGATGGCCAATATAGAGCGTATCTTGGTTTAGATGGGTTGCAGCGATGATCAAAAAATAGGATGTGTTGTATCTCTATTACAGAGGGATGCGTTTAATTGGTAGACCACTATAATCATGGGCATAGAACCCGATGATGTGACATGGGAATTTTTCCAAACTGCCTTCAAGAAGAAGTATTTGAGACTAAGATACTTAGGCGATAAGAAATGTGAGTTATGGCTTTGGTTCATGACAATATGACAGTGTCTGAGTATGAGGTGCAGTTTGTGCAGTTGAGCCAGTATGTACCTATGTTGGTGCTAGATGAGAGGCACCACTACGATCGATTTTGGTATGGTTTGGAACATGATGACAAGACTTACATGTTGGCCACTGAGTACACCGAGTTTGATGTCTTGGTATCACGGGCGAAGGATATTGAGCAGAGTTTGGGTTTATGCTATTGGTTTAGAGGTTCTAGCAGGGGAAATAGAGCTATAGAGTATAGTTCTAGGGGTGGCTAGTCAAAGAGACACCATATCGGATGTTTTGATCAGATGAGAAACTTAATGGAGATGGTACAAGACGAGGATACCAAGAACATGGTGCTCAAGTTCGATCTGTTTATAACATTTAATGGGTCTGTGGTTTGAGAAAACATTTGAGGAGAGATTGCCCACGTTTGGCCAGAGAGGGGCAGGTTCCTATAGTTGTGGCTGTGAATTCTTGCTGGAATTGTGGGTTGACAGATTACATGAGACGTGATTGTCCTTTGCTTGCTAGGGGTACCTATTGCTGCACTACCTAGGGGCTGTGGGAGCGACGAGGTAGCTTCTAACGGAGAAAAGAGGGACATATGACTGTGGCACATACCGTTGCGTTTCGACTGAAAGATGGTGGACCGACGAGGATATATGCTCACCGCGATGAGAGGAATGACATGGACATGATAGCAGGTACCTTTACCTTGCAGTCTATGTTATTGTTATCTTTGATAGATTCTGGTTCTACGCATTCATATGTATTGCATGAGCATGCGCTTTTGCTTGGTATACCGGTAGAAATACTTGATGTTGGTATGCAAGTGACGAATTCTTGGGCATGGACTGGTTGTCTGAGCATCGAGCTGTGGTTGATTTTGAGACCAAACGGGTTTTGTTGAAGCTCGATAATGATTATGAGGTAGTATTTGTGGGCGAGAATGTAAAGTTCTTATCTAATATGGTTTTGGCCATGAAAGCGAGTAAGTTGCTTGATAGTGGATGCCAGTCTTATCTAGCTTATGTGATGAATCCGAATATGGAAGAAGTACAAACTAAGGATATCCGTACTGTTTGTGACTTTCTGGGCGTGTTTCCAGAAGAGTTACTTGGGTTGCCACTGGATAGGGAGGTGGAGTTTTACATCTAGACATATGCTGATTCGGCACCGGTGTCGATTGCACCATATCGCATGGCACCAAAAAAGTTAAAAGAGCTAAAAATGCAACTCTAGAAGTTTTTGGATCATGGCTTTATTCGGCTTAGTGTATCTCCATAGGGAGCATGGTGTTGTTTGAGAAAAAGAAAAATGGCATGTTGAGGATGTGTATAGTTTATCAGCAACTGAACAAGTTGACGATTAAGAACAAGTATCCCTTACAGTGAATTGATGATTTGTTCGATCAATTTCAGGGTGCTATGGTGTTTTCCAAGATCAATTTTAGATCTGATATTATCAGTTGAAGGTTAAAGACAAAGATGTGTTAAAGACTGCTTTTTGTACGAGGTATGCCATTATGAATTCTTGGTGATTCCGTTTGGGTTGACGAATGCGCTTGCAACATTCATGGATATGATGAACCCGGTGTTCCATGAATTCTTAGATCAATTCGTAGTAGTGTTCATCGATGATATTCTTGTGTACTCTCGTACCGAGGAGGATCATGATCGACACTTGCAAATTGTGTTGCAGATCTTGTTGGATAATTAGCTCTATGCTAAGTTAAGTAAGTACCAGCTTTGGATTAGAAAAATGGTTTTTCTCAGTCATGTGGTTTCAACTGAGGGTATCCGAGTAGATCTGAAAAAGGTTGAGGCGGTTGTGAATTGGATGCAACCAAAGTCAGTGATAGAAGTATGCATTTTTCTGTGTTTGGCTGGTTATTACCTTCGTTTTGTGGATGGGCTTTCGAGAGTTGCTGCTCTGTTGACCAAGTTGTTGTAGAAGAATGTGCGGTTATAATGGACATAAGCTAGACAGAAAGCTTTTGAAAGGTTGAAGGAAGCTTTGACATAAGCTCCCATTTTGATTCAACCTGAGTTAGGGAATGAGTTTGTGGTGTATAGAGACGTATCCTACGTTGGGTTGGGGTGTGTGTTGATGCAGGATGGGAAAGTTGTGGCTTATGCATCGAGGCAATTGAAAGTGCACGAACGCAACTACCCTACGCATGATCTTGAGCTCGCTGTAGTAGTGTTTGCGTTGAAAATTTAGAGGCATTACCTCTATGGTGAAAAATGTATTGTATATACTGATCATAAGAGTTTGAAATATTTGATGTTGCAAAAAGAGTTGAACCTCAAACAACTTAAATGGTTGGAGTTGTTGAAGGATTGTGATCTGACCATTAAGTCCATCCGGGCAAAGCCAATTTTGTGGCTGATGCTTTAAGTAGAAAGGCTGTTATGGAGTTGAGAGCCATGTTTGTGAGGTTGAATGTGACCCATGATAGAGGGTTGTTGGCAGAGTTGCAAGTAAAACCATCATTGTCGCAGTTGATTAAGGAAAAACAATTGTATGATGAGGCGTTGGTACCTCATGTTAAGGACAACATGGATGAAAATCCTACGGAGTTTCACTTTAATGGTGATGGGGTTTTGTGCTTTAAAGATCGGATTATCGTGTCTAGTGATGGGGAGTAAAGACGAATGATTTTGAATGAGGCACATGCTAGTTCTTTCACTATGCATCCCGATAGTACTAAAATGTATTAGGGGTTGAGGAGAGAGTACTACTGGGTGGGTTTGAAAAATGACGTAGCTGATTTTGTTGCTAAATGTATGGTATGTCAACATGTGAAAGCTGAGCATTAGTTTCTTTCCGAGTTGTTGCAATAGTTGAAAATTTCGGAGTGGAAGTAGGAGAGGATCACCATGGATTTTGTGTTGGGATTGCCTTTGACACCGACTAAAAAAGATTCCATTTGGGTGATTGTTGATCGATTTACGAAGTGTGCACATTTTTTGCCTGTGCATACGACGTATTCATTGGATAGGTTGGCAGATTTGTATGTTGCTGAAATTGTGAGGTTGCACTAAGTACCTAAATCAATTGTTCTGTATAGAGATCCGTGGTTTACAACGAGGTTTTTGGGATGTTTGCATCAAGCTTTGGGTACTCGTTTGAATTTCAGTACATCGTATCATCCTTAGACGGATGACCAATCTAAACGTGTGATTTAGATCTTGGAGGATATGTTGAGATGTTGTATCATTGAGTTCCAAGGAACTTGGGAAGGCAGTTACCTTTGGTAGAGTTTGTGTACAATAATAGTTATCAAGTAAGTATAAAGATGACACCGTATGAAGCCTTGTATGGTAGAAGGTGTTGTACACCCTTGTGTTAGGCTGATGCTGGAAAAAAGCATGTTTATATGCCTGATGTGATAAAAGACACAGATGAAAAAGTGTTATCACTAAATTTTCACCATTTATTTTATTATTTATTATTTATTGTTTATTATTATTAGGGTATTATTATATTAATTATGTATATATATAATTAGTTTTATTATTAAATACAAAACCTAAAAGAATAAAATAATAGAGGGTCCAATTTAAGTCCATTATAATTATTAAATAAAGCCCATTTGGCCTAAATATAAAAATCTAATATATTTTTATTATTGAAATGGGATCAAGAGGAGAAGGAGCCAATTCCACACATGTATGTGGCCCCCACACCCCTGCAGATCTCCCCTTCCCACGCATCAAGCAAAATCCCCTAAAGCAGCGGGCCCCACGCGCCATCATCCCCCATCTTCACGTTCTCTCTCCTTCAATTCTCCCCTGCAAGTTTTCAACAAAATGAAAACAAAGAAGGAAATGATTGGGGAGAAAAAGTGGACAGCAGTTTAGAAAAAGGAAATTATGGATCGCAATTTGAATGAAAATGGAAGGAGAAGACCACGTTAATTTGAAGATTCGAATCAAAGTTAGAAGACAAGGAATCAGTTCGGGAAGAAATCAAATCACAAAAATTTGGGGAATACTTTTGCCCAAAAATTAGAGATTTTAGGATTAAATTTTCATGTATATTTTGATCGAAAATCCTATATAAACCCTTGTAAATTTGTTGTAAAGACACACCGAAAATTGGAGAGACAAAAAAATAAGAGATTTGAGTTCTTTTCCGAGAATTCAAGTGTTTAAGTAAATTTAGGTATTTTTTTATTTTGTTTTGTGTTTAATTCGAATATATGTTATCTTACCTTTGTTTTTTAAAGCCTTAAAATTGAGATTCTAATCTCACTAGAAAATTGGGCTTTTCCGCCCCCGGTATGCGGCGGCCGGCGGCGTCGGATGGTGGTCGGCGCGGTGGTTGTTCTTTGTGTTCTTCATCCATGAAGAACATGGATGAACATTTGAGAGAATTTAAGATATTAGTGTTTGATCTAAAAATTTTAAAAATAAAAATTAAAGAGATGTTTGCGAAGTTCATGTGTTTTTAAATAAATTGGGCTTATTACACTCATTAAATCCCTCTGCCCTATTTATTTTTGCTCCGCGAGTCATCATATTTTCAATTACTTCAAAACGGTCACTACTCAAAAATTCCCTTTTGTTTTTCTTACAAATTGGTTATTTTTTTCTTTACTTTTTAACTTTTAAAAAAATGCCCTTTTGGATTTTTTTTTGAAATAATAATAATTTTAACTTACATTTCTTTGTAAAAATTGATTCGAATACTAATTGTTAACTTTGATTCGGGAAAGGTATGTTTTTTTTAAATAATTGTGTCTTGTTTTTTTATGCGTTTAATTCATTTCCAATTTATTTTGTTTATCTTTTTATGTTGTATTCTAATTTTTTAGGTGTAGAAAAAGCCTTTAGGATTAAGTTCTTAAAAACCTTAGTTCGATCCTTTAAATTTTTTAATAAAATCTTTTCTTCACATCAAAAATTCATAAGACACACTTAATTATATCTGAACCCCAATAGGTAAAATTTATTTAGACATTCTTTAGGTTAATAATCGCTAACTTAGAATAAATAAAAATTTTAACACACTAATTATTCATGTGATTGTTTGATTAAAAAGTGAAATATAATTAATGCGGTGTCCTACCAAAAGGAGGTAACGGGTTAGCGCCAGAAGTGTTGGCGGTGATTAAAGTTTACTCTCCGGATGGTGAGACCGTTAAAATGGTATCATATTCATAAATGGACAATAATTTAAATTTCACACGAACATGCAAATTTCGACATTAAATTTTTTTCAATCGGCTAGGTACCAATTTTTGGGCGTTGTGGGGATGCTAACCCTTTCCTGCGCGTAACCGACTCCCGAACCTATTTTTGAGTTTTCGCAGACCAAAATCGCTGTTTTAATAAAATAAAAATGATTTTATTAAAATGACCTAGTTTTAGGTGATCCAATCACACCTTTAAAAAGATTGGTGGTGACTCTGTTGTTTTGACTTTATTTATTTAAAAAACCGTCAAAACCCTTTAAAAAGGGGTTGCGACAGCTTGGCGACTCCGCTGGGGAAATTTTTGTTTTTTTACAAAAAGAGAGTCAGGCCACAATTTGATTACACTTTGTTTTAATGTCAGAATTTGCTAAGTTCGTATAAAATTTAACTTAATTGTCCATTTATGAAAACGATCCCATTTTACGCATTTAAAATTTGGTTATAAGCTCTGCACCCGAGCTTGGTTCCGTTCGTTTAAGTGGGGGGAAAACGCTATTGCTCTCGTGGGAATACTGATTCTCCGTATGGGCCTAGCAAGTACCTTCGAGGCTTATATGGCCTATGTCTTCGTGAGGATACTGATCCTTCGCATGGGCATAGGAAAATGGGTCCCCCTGAGTTGAACTTGATTCGTTTGAAGCCTATAATGGGTGAGAATCAGGGGCCTTGCTACCCTTAGTAGGGGACATCGAGGACAACTCGGGAACCTTTTAGAACCAAACCATGTGTGTGAATCTAGAAGCCTACCTCATTAGAGCCATGCAGAAAACCCTATGTTTTGAAATTTGGTCAAAATTATTTCATAGGAATAGACCGTGGAGACATGTCCAGAAGTGTTGGAATGCGCTGCCCAATTACTATTCGTACAATGAAATTATTTTGGACCTTTTATGTTTTTTGAAGTACTAATTCTTTTTTTCCTTGTTTTGCATATTTTTCTTACATCCACATCTCATATCTAGAAGGGGTCGATTCTAAAGCACATTGCTCAAGTAGAAAATAGTTTTTCGCGATGGATAGAAGACTCTTTGAGAAAGATGACGATAACGCGAGTATACATCGCTGGTCCGAGGTCAACCAATGGGCACATGGAGAACAACATTCAAGACAAAGATCTCGGTCCTTTAAGATACCAATGAAGGGGGCAATGATTACTGGTCCACCCAGCTTAGGGACAATGTTAGAAGGTTCCAAGAGTGAGATGAATTGGTCCATATTTAAGACATAGCCAAGCATGTGATGGTGCTAGCTAAAGAAGCTACTACTATTCGTCAGTGTGTCAGGCCAGTATGGAAAGTGGGATTGAGATTCATGTGGTTGATCGAAGAAATAAAAGAGTTGTGCGCTCGGGCCAAGATTTACTCGTGATATAATTCAGAATACTTTGATATCCAATGAAAAACTATTTCTAGAGTAATACCTTAATGGAATTGATAGCCCTTCGCCTGCATTCATGCATTTGCATTTTTTGTTTACATTAGTTTATGTTGTGATCATTGCATACATACATATAAATTAATTATGGTAAATTTTATTCTTTAGCAAGATTCTGCACGAATACGATACTCGAGCTATGACTATAGAGGAAAGATTGACAACTCTATAAATAAATTACAAGAGTACCCAAGATAGACTCAATAAAATGGAAAAAAGACTTAAAAGAAGAAATTGCGCAAGCTCAGAAAAACATTGTCAGCCAGATAGCGGCTATGTTGGGATTCAATGACCCAGAAAGAGGAAAGACGATTGAAGTTGTTGATATTTTGTTGCGCCATCCCGGGATAACTTTGGAGACATTTTGTTAGGATGATCAATCAATGAGGATGTTGGCTAAGAGGGGGTGAATTGGCAATTTTAAAAGTTTGGAAGTTAATGGAAAAAGATAAGCAATGGGACACAGTGATTTATAGTGGTTCAAGCTTCTAACAAGCTCTACGTCCACTACCTTAGCTTTCTACTAAGGATTTTCAACCAATTGCACTATGAAATTCTTCCCCATTTTTTAGGATAAGGAGGCAACCGTTACAAGTTCAAGCTTTCTACCCAAAGCTTTGAAACCAAACACTCTTGAATACAAAGAAAGAAATGGCAAATGTACAAAAGCCCCCACAAGGTAAATATTTGCCCAATTTACAAAAACACTCAACCCCAAAACTTGAAATAAAGATTACAAAGGATTACACAAGTTGGGTACAAGGATTTGACTTTTTGAGCACAAGGGTTGGATTTTGCTTGAGTACTTGAATGTTGTTCAATGAAGTTTCATTAGTTGTTGTTGCTGCATTGGAGACTTGCATTTATACTCTCTTATTGAATTCTAGACATTTGGGTGGTTGAAGTCATCAATAGAGCCGTTGGGGACCATCTTTCCCGCAATAAATACAGTCTGGTGAACAACCGTATCGGTACACGAAGGCCTGGATCGATACTCGTTACAACAAAAATATAGCCGTTGTGTATAGGCATATTGATATGTGGGAGGCCTTACCGAAACGGTTATAGTGTAAAATAGGGGCGTATCGAAACGGCAAAGGTCGTATCGGTACGAGTTTTGCTCACTGGAATCTTGGATGAAAAAGTGTATTGGTACGTCTAGGAGCTTATCGGTACGAGTTAACTTGACATTTAAAGTTTGAGGATTCCAATAACTGACAAGCAACGGTCAAAAAATTTAATGCAAAGATCTTGACAAACCGTATCGTTACGGGGTTAACTGTATCGGTAAGTTTTGAAATTTCTTAAATCCAGATTTCAAGCCATATCGAAACATAATGTACCGTATCGGTACTGTAGCGATGTCCGATTCGCTAAAAAGTGGATTTTCGAGGTGTTTGTGGTTTTTCGGATATAAAATGTTTATTCCGTGGGGGGTTTTAAAAAACCGCGTTTCATTTAGAAATTGGAGTCGCCACCGGCCACTTAGGTAGGCCGGACACCATAAAACCAGAGATTTGAAAACTATTGAGTTCGGGAGTCGGTTACGGATGGGGAAGGATTAGCACCCCCACACCACCCAAAATTGGTATTTTAATAATTACCGCTTTATTAACATTAAACTTTCCGGATTAAAGTGACGATTAAATTAAAATTTGGTTATAAGTACGAGTAAATTTTAAAGGCCCCGTTATCCGAGAGTAAACGCCCAACCACCATCACTACGCCTGATACTGACCCCGTTTACGCTCGGATAAAAGGACACTGCATTGATAATTTATATTCCATTATGCAACCTTAGAAAGCAAAAAAAATACAAAGCGATAAAAATATAAATAAATACTAATAAAATATTAATCTAACATAAATAAAATACTAATCTGAAACATACATACATAAATATTAATCTAACACATAAAACAAATCTAACATAAATAAAACATTGATCTAAAACACAAATAAATATTAATCTAACACATAAATAAAAACAAATCTAACATAAATAAAATATTAATCTAAAACATAAATTTAAAACATAAATAAATACTAATCTAAAACATACATACATAAATACTAATCTAACTCATAAATAAAAACAAATCTAACATAGATAAAATACTAACATTCATAAATATTAATCTAACACATGAATAAAAAAACAAATTTAACATGAATAAAATATTAATATAAAACATAAATTTAAAACATAATAAATACTAATCTAAAGCATAAATAAACATACAAAGTAAAAAAGAACACAATTTTAAATTAACTAATACTTCCTTAAATCATAAATTACAATACAAATAAAAAGAGAAGAAAATATACCTAACTAGGAGCTCGAATAACGAACCCCGACCGAACCCCACCGGGATCTACCACGACCTCTCCAAAATTATTAACTAGATCGGACCTAAAATAGGACCCCGATCGAATGTTGGATCGAACCAACTGGGGCCGAGGGCACTGCCCCCAACCCCTGGCCAGCCTTGCGGCCGGCCTAGCTCCCAATTGGGGAGCCGATTCAATTGCCAATTTATGGCAAGTTTGGCGTGAATTCTTGGCTTCCCCCATGCCTTGTATTTATAGGCAAGGGGTGGGTGAAATGGGGTGACGTGGAGCACCGTGCTCCACGCAATTTCTCTTTTTTTAATTAATAATAATATTTTTTTTACCTTTTTATATTTTATTATTATTATTATTCATTAATTTTATATTAATAATACTACCATTAAAATAATACTAATAACACTAAAACCCGGTCAAAAATGAGTGATTATAGTTGCCCCTCTTTGCTTGTTCTTGTGAAACGAGGACAAAGCAAAGATCAAAAGCACTCATTTTTGACCTACTTTCTTGTCTTTGGCTTCGGAATCACGTGTTCTTCTGGAACTCTCCACTCTTCCTTAGCTGAATCTTCAAGCTTGTAAGTTCTTCCTATATAGAACTTCTTCACCTTCTGATCTTGGAACTATAGGTCCTCCCTATATAGAACCTTTCATTCTGAAGTCTTGAGTTACGAGTCCCTCCTATATAGAACTTTTCACTCTGAGACGGTAAAGCTTGGAGTCCTTCCTATATAGAACTCTTAACCTTCAACGCTGGTTTCTCCTATATAAAACCTTTTGCGCCACTGATGGATTCTTCCGACTGGGAGTTCCTCCTGTATAGAACTACTAGTCTTCAAACCCTAGAGCCGCCAGTCCTTCCTATATAGAACTTTTAGCTTCTGAAATCTCGGAGCTATAGGTTCTTCCTACATAGAACCTTTCACTCTAAGACAGTAAAGCTCGGAGCCCTTCCTATATAGGACTCTTCGCCTTCAACACAACGGGTTTTCCCTATATAAAACCTTATGTGTCATGGGTGAATTCCTTCTGTTGGGAGTTCTTCCTATATAGAACTGCTAGTCTTCACCCTGGAGCTGCAAGCCCTTCCTATATAAAACTTTCAGCTCTTGAAGCCTCGGAGCGGCGGATTCTTCCTACATAGAACCTCTCACTACGGGAGCTTGAAAATATAGGCCCTTTCTATATAGAACCTTTATCTTCGAATTTTTTTTCTCTTTTTCCTTTTTCTTTTTCCCTCTTTTTCTGCTATCTTTTTTTCTCTTTTTCTTCCTTTTTTCTTCTCTTCTTTTTTTTATCTCGTTTTTTAACAAGGCTGTTGATATCTTTGGACTTACGCTACTTAAGACTGCCGCATCATGCCCAAAGGAATTACTAATGGCTCGAAGGACTTATCACCATACTCGAAAGACTTACTGGTGGCTTGAAGGACTTAACATCGTGCCCGAAGGACATACCGATGACCCGAAGGATTTAACATCTGGGCCTCACGCTGCTATGGCTGCCGATTTTTCTGGACTCACGTTGCTAAGTACGTCGAAATCTTTCTTCAAATTTTGGGATTCACGCCAAAAATGGCTACCGACCTTTATTTAGATTTGGGGATTCACGTCAAAAATGACTACTGATCTTTCTGGACTCACGCTGCTAAGGCCGCCGAAATCTTTCTTCAAATTTTGGGATTCATGCCGAAAATGGCAACCGACCTTTCTTCAGATTTGGGGATTCACGGCGAAAATGGCTACCGATCTTTCTTCAAATTTGGGGACTCACGCCGAAATTGGCTGCCAAATTTTCTTCAAATTTCGGGGCTCACGCCGAAAATGGCTGCCAAACCTTCTTCAAATTTGGGGACTCACGCCGAAAATGGCTGCCAAACTTTCTTTAAATTTGGGGACTCACGCCGAAAATGGCTGCCAAAACTTTCTTTAAATTTGGGACTCACGCCGAAAATGGCTGCCAAACCTTTCTTCAAATTTGGGGACTCACGCCGAAAATGGTTGCCAAACTTTCTTCAAATTTGGGGACTCACGCCGAAAATGGCTGCCAAACCTTTCTTCAAATTTGGGGACTCACACCGAAAATGGCTGCCAAACTTTCTTCAAATTTGGGGACTCACGCCGGAAATGGCTGCCAAAACTTTCTTTAAATTTGGGGACTTACGCCGAAAATGGCTGCCAAACTTTCTTCATATTTAGGGATTCACGCCGAAAATGGATACCGATCTTTCTTCAAATTTGGGGACTCACGCCGAAAATGGTTGCCAAACCTTTCTTCAAATTTGGGGACTCACGCCGAAAATGGCTGCCAAAATTTCTTCAAATTTGGGGACTCACGCCGAAAATGGTTGCCAAAACTTTCTTCAAATTTGGGGACTCAGGCCGAAAATGGCTGCCAAACCTTTCTTCAAATTTGGGGACTCATGCCGTAAAATGGCTGCCAACCTTTCTTCAAATTTGGGGACTCACGCCGTAAATGGCTGCCAAACCTTTCTTCAAATTTGGGGACTCACGCCGAAAATGGATGCCAAACCTTTCTTCAAATTTGGGGACTCACACCGAAAATGGCTGCCAAACTTTCTTCAAATTTGGGGACTCACGCCAAAAATGGCTGCCAAACTTTCTTCAAATTTGGGGACTCACGCCGAAAATGGCTGCCAAACTTTCTTCAAATTTGGGGACTCACGCCGAAAATGGCTGCCAAACTTTCTTCAAATTTGGGGATTCACGCCGAAAATCGCTACCTATCTTTCTTCAAATTTGGGGACTCACGCCGAAAATGGCTGCCAAACCTTTCTTCAAATTTGGGGACTCACGCCGAAAATGGCTGCCAAACTTTCTTCAAATTTGGGGACTCATGGCGAAAATGGCTGCCAAACTTTCTTCAAATTTGGGGACTCACACCGAAAATGGCTGCCAACCTTTCTTTAAACTTGGGGACTCACGCCGAAAATGGCTGCCAAACCTTTCTTCAAATTTGGGGACTCACGCCGAAAATGGCTGCCAAACTTTCTTCAAATTTGGGGACTCACACCGAAAATGGCTGCCAAACTTTCTTCAAATTTGGGGACTCACACCGAAAATGGCTGTCAAAACTTTCTTTAAATTTGGGAACTCACGCCGAAAATGGCTGCCAACATTTCTTCAAATTTGGGGACTCACGCCGAAAATGGCTGCCAAAACTTTCTTTAAATTTGGGGACTCACGCCGAAAATGGCTGCCAAACTTTCTTCAAATTTGAGGACTCACGCCGAAAATGGCTGCCAAACTTTCTTCAAATTGGGGAATCACGCTGAAAATGGCTGCCAAAATTTTCTTTAAATTTGGGGACTCACGCCGAAAATGGCTGCCAAACTTTCTTTAAACTTGGGGACTCACGCAGAAAATGGCTGCCAAACCTTTCTTCAAATTTGGGGACTCACACCGAAAATGGCTGCCAAACTTTCTTCAAATTTGGGGACTCACGCCGAAAATGGATTCCAAAACTTTCTTTAAATTTGGCGACTCATGCCGAAAATGGCTGCCAAACCTTTCTTCAAATTTGGGGACTCACGCCGAAAATGGCTGCCAAACTTTCTTCAAATTTGGGGACTCACGCCGAAAATGGTCTGCCAAAACTTTCTTCAAATTTGGGGACTCACGCCGAAAATGGTCGCCAAACTTTCTTCAAATTTGGGGACTCACGCCGAAAATGGTCACCAAACTTTCTTTAAACTTGGGGACTCACGCAAAAATGGTCGCCAAACCTTTCTTCAAATTTGGGGACTCACACCGAAAATGGTCAAAACTTTCTTCAAATTTGGGGACTCACGCCGAAAATGGCTGCCAAAACTTTCTTCAAATTTGGGGACTCACACCAAAAATGGTCACAAAAACTTTCTTTAAATTTGGGGACTCACGCCAAAATGGTCATCAACCTTTCTTCAAATTTGGGGACTCACGCCAAAAATGGTCGCCAAAACTTTCTTTAAATTTGGGGACTCACGCCAAAATGGTCAAAACTTTCTTCAAAATTGGGGACTCACGCCGAAAATGACTGCCAAACCTTTCTTCAAATTTGGGACTCACGCCGAGAATGGCTGCCAAACTTTCTTCAATTTTGGGGACTCACGTTGAAAATGGCTGCCAAAATTTTCTTTAAATTTGGGGACTCACGCCGAAAATGGCTGCCAAACTTTCTTCAAATTTGGGGACTCACGCCGAAAATGGCTACCAATCTTTCTTCAAATTTAGGGACTCACGCCGAAAATGGCTTCCAAAACTTTCTTTAAATTTAGGGACTCATGCCGAAAATGGCTGCCAAACCTTTCTTCAAATTTGGGGACTCACGCCGAAAATGGCTGCCAAACTTTCTTCAAATTTGGGGACTCACGCCGAAAATGGCTGCCAAAACTTTCTTCAAATTTGGGGACTCACGCTGAAAATGGCTGCCAAATTTTCTTCAAATTTGGGGATTCATGCCGAAAATGGCTGCCAAACTTTCTTCAAATTTGGGGACTCACGCCGAAAATGGTTGCCAAACTTTCTTCAAATTTGGGGACTCACGCCAAAATGGTCGCCAAATCTTTCTTTAAATTTGGGGACTCACGCAAAAAAATGGTCGCCAAACTTTCTTCAAATTTGGGGATTTACGCCAAAAATGGCTATGGATCTTTCTTCAAATTTGGGGACTCACGCCAAAATGGTCGCCAAAACTTTCTTTAAATTTGGGGACTCACCGCCAAAATGGTCGCCAAACTTTCTTCAAATTTGGGGACTCACGCCAAAATGGCTACCGATCTTTCTTCAAATTTAGGGACTCACGCCAAAAATGGATTCCAAAACTTTCTTTAAATTTGGCGACTCATGCCGAAAATGGTCACCAAACCTTTCTTCAAATTTGGGGACTCACGCTAAAATGGTCGCCAAACTTTCTTCAAATTTGGGGACTCACGCACAAAAAATGGTCTGCCAAAACTTTCTTCAAATTTGGGGACTCACGCCGAAAAATGGTCGCCAAACTTTCTTCAAATTTGGGGACTCACGCCAAAAAATGGTCGCCAAACTTTCTTTAAACTTGGGGACTCACGCAGAAAATGGTCACAAACCTTTCTTCAAATTTGGGGACTCACACCGAAAATGGTCGCCAAACTTTCTTCAAATTTGGGGACTCACGCCAAAATGGTCTGCCAAACTTTCTTCAAATTTGGGGACTCACACCGAAAAATGGCTGCAAAACTTTCTTTAAATTTGGGGACTCACGCCAAAAATGGTCATCAACCTTTCTTCAAATTTGGGGACTCACGCCAAAATGGTCTGCCAAAACTTTCTTTAAATTTGGGGACTCATGCCGAAAATGGTCTGCCAAACTTTCTTCAAATTTGGGGACTCACGCCAAAATGGTCAAAACCTTTCTTCAAATTTGGGACTCACGCCGAGAATGGTCGCCAAACTTTCTTCAATTTTGGGGACTCACGTTGAAAATGGTCACAAAAATTTTCTTTAAATTTGGGGACTCACGCTAAAATGGCTGCCAAACTTTCTTCAAATTTGGGGACTCACGCAAAAATGGCTACCAATCTTTCTTCAAATTTAGGGACTCACGCCAAAAATGGCTTCCAAAACTTTCTTTAAATTTAGGGACTCACGCCAAAAATGGTCGCCAAACCTTTCTTCAAATTTGGGGACTCACGCCAAAAATGGTGCCAAACTTTCTTCAAATTTGGGGACTCACGCCGAAAATGGTGCCAAAACTTTCTTCAAATTTGGGGACTCACGCTGAAAATGGTCGCCAAATTTTCTTCAAATTTGGGGATTCATGCATGCGAAAATGGTCACCAAACTTTCTTCAAATTTGGGGACTCACGCAAAAATGGTTGCCAAACTTTCTTCAAATTTGGGGACTCACGCCGAAAAATGGTCTGCCAAATCTTTCTTTAAATTTGGGGACTCACGCTAAAAATGGTCGCAAAACTTTTTTTCAAATTTGGGCATTTACGCCAAAAATGGCTATGGATCTTTCTTCAAATTTGGGGACTCACGCTGAAAATGGTCTGCCAAAACTTTCTTTAAATTTGGGGACTCACGCCAAAAAATGGTCACAAACCTTTCTTCAAATTTGGGGACTCACGCTAAAAATGGTGACAAACTTTCTTCAAATTTGGGGACTCACGCCAAAATGGCTGCCAAAACTTTCTTTAAATTTGGGGACTCACGCCAAAATGCACTGCAAACCTTTCTTCAAATTTGGGGACTCACGCTGAAAATGGTCACAAAATCTTTCTTTAATGAAATCCACTTCTTAATACTCTTTGATAATTCTTCAAGTACCTTTCCAAAACAAACAAAAATTGACATGCCACTATCTATATGATGCATGCAATGTAATGTTTTCTTTCTCCTCTTTTTCTCTTTTTTATCTCTTCTCATTTTCTTTTTCTTTTCTTCTTTTTTTTTTCTTTTTTTCTGCAATTTCTTCTTATTTTTTTTTTCCTTTTCTTTTTCTTCTCCCTCTCTTTTCTTTCTCTTTTTTTTTTTTTTTCTCTTTTTTTTCTTTCATCCATTTTTTGTTCTAAAGTCTTACACCCTGAAAGGTCGTTCCTCAGATTTCTTCATCTCTTTACTTCTTCACTGTATGCTCTTAAATCCTCATTTGAACATGCCTTCAAACTTTTTGTGCGGAAGGCTTTATTGTCTTCAGGGTTATCACCCGTCTGGTTAAATTATCTTCTGGTTCCTATATTATTCTTATAAGAACCCTTGTCATCTTCTTCGCTTGGCGTTGCCCCATACAACCATGGGCTCCACTGCTTTGAATTTTCTGGCCCATCATACAAAGCCTTAATCTATTTCTAGTCACCAGGGTGAGCCAAAATGCTTCCATCCCCTGAGCTCATCCTTGATCTTCTCATAGCATTTCGACGGGAACTAACTCTCGGTCCCTATGCTTTAAATATCATCATCATTCATTTTTAAAGTAATGCAAAAGGTAATTTACTTGTGTATATTTCAAAAAAATAATGATTGTTTGAAAAGATAACAGTCATTTTGAAAATCACAATTTGGAGGGGATACCAAACATTTTGAAAACATTGTTTGGGAAAAATGGTAAACATCATCTCCTTTTTTAAGGACCAAACATTTTTTTAAAAGAAATTAATGTTTGGAGAATGGTAAACAAAATTCGAAGTGTATTGCCAAACATTTTTAAAAATTAATGTTTGGGGGAAATGGTAAACATCAAAACTTTTGGAGAAAATGTCAAACATTTTAAAACATGTTTGCCCCCGAAATATCAAACACCATAGCGCATCTGCTTCAAGTTGCCAGAGATCAACTCTAATGAAGCGCATATTTAGAAGATCTTGACCATTGTGGAGATATATGCCAATGTATAGTTTCTTCTGGTCTAATAGGCTTTTGAGAGAAACAACCCTACCTAGTTTCTACCCCGTTTAAGGTGGCTCTCTTAATCTCACTATCTCACCATGCCCCATCCTTCCCTCATTTGGGTGTCGATCAAGCACTTCGAAGTTTGACGTTCCTTGAAGCAAAGTTAATCCTTATAGGCGGAATGAAATCTGAAGACATTATCATTCAACTTGGATATCTATGGATGACCAGAATGGTCTTTGGGGGCTTGTAATGTAGGCCTTTGGTTTATGGTTAAGTGAAATAGTATTTATGTACTTGTGTAACTTGGATATGCCCATTATTCCTTCCCTTTTTTGGATCACTCTAGACTGCCCGTTTTCGGGTTTTCACCCTAGAGTTCATTTCTTTTCTTTTTTCTGTAGGTTGCCTTGCATTCTGGCTATATATCACGATGTTCGTTTTCTATTCAAGAATGTTTGATCCTCCAAAACTCCTCGAAACTGAGATTTCTTGAATGAAGGACTATGAATACATTTTTGGGAATTCTTGTGATTGGCACGCCCAGATGAAATATTATTCTTTCTTTCTTCTTTTCTCTTTTTTTTTTTTCTTCTTTTTCACTTTTTCTCTTGGATCGCTCTAGACTGCCCATTTTTAGGTTTTCACCTAGAGATCACTTCCTTCTTCTTGTACTTTCAGATAGTGTATTTTGGTTGGATATTGATGCCCAAAGAGCTTAGGCGATTACTCTTTTCTTCATTTTCAGGATCACTCTAGACTGCCCATTTTGGGTTTTCATCCTAGATGTCATTTCCTTTTTCAAAATTGGCAATCTTCGAGCCGACTTGTCTTGACTTGGCTTTAATTCGAGCTTCTATACTAATTTTCAAAACTGATATTTACTTGAAATGTGGATTCCTTGTGTCTCTTGCTCATAGTTTAAGTCTCGTTCTTGTATTGTTTGATCTGTGTGTGAAGCATATACAATATTCTTTCTTTCTTTTTCTTTTTTTCCTTTTTCTTTTCTTTTTTTTCTTTTTTTATTCTCTCTCTCTCTTTCTTCTTTTATTTTATTTTATTTTTTCTTTTCTTTTCTTTTCTTTTATTTTCTTCTCTTTTTTGTTTGTTTTGTTTTGTTTTTCTTTTTTGTTTTAGACTGCCCATTTTAGATTTTTAGCCTTGAATCTCTTTCTTCTTATTCGAGTCTATAAATGTATCCTCGAATCAACACGTATCTATACTGGGTATTGATGATATCTTCTGCTCGAAGTTACTTGCCTCTCTGCAGCTCTTCTGATATTTAATCGATTTGGATTGCTTCGGCCTTCTGATTACCATTTCTCTTCTTTT